>PVHT021183634.1:15794651-15920928 GCA_004024745.2 Catagonus wagneri
TCTTGCTAAAGGTGCAATTACATTTCACTCCAGGGACACTTCCACATCCCTGGAGGAAAAGGGCTGCATTTGGAGCCAAGTGTTCTGGTCTGATCTCTGTCACTAAATGTCTTCTTATGGCAAGAAACAAATTCCAATCTGCAAAATGGGAGTAATCCCATAACACCTTCCTTTTGGGATGGTGTTGAGAAGCAAAGGGGAGAATGAAGGAAAAGGCATTTTGGAAATGCGTGAAATGGCTACATAAAGGGTAGCTACATAAACGTCAGCACCTTTAGCTCTTGCAGCACTTCTGGTGGTGGTGGCAGCAGCATTAGTCATGTTGGCTGAGTTGTAACCACACTCAGAGAGGCTGGGCCTGGTTGCTGTTTAGAGTCTGATTGCTATGGAGTCTGATTGTCTCAGTTCACATTTAATCTTGCCATTCACCTTGCCAATTGCTTATAATCTTTAAAGTAGGGCTAACTGTAGTATCAGCAACCCCTTGTTTTGTGAGAAACATAGAAGATGTTGCATGTAAAGCACTTACTGCATGTCCTGGAATTGAGTGAATTCTTAATCAATTGTAGTGATCACTGTTATCATAATTATCGTTTCTTCCTGGTAAGGGGAGGCATTCCTGAAGGATGTTCTAATGCCTCACACCTGAGAACCTTCCAGACGGCTACAACTCCCAAAGGCCTCCCATTTTCCTAAACTGCCTTAGCACTTAAGGTCTGTGCCAGCAGCCCCCACTCCTAATCCCACCTTATATGGCCTGGGGCATCTGAATAGCAGCTTGTATAAATTCTGTCCCCACTTGGCATGCATGCCCGCATGCTGGACACTGTGAACCCCTCTCCTCTCCTTCAGCACTCAAAATGTTTATATTCTCATCTAGCATTATAGGGTCATAAGGGCCTTCACTTAATTCAATCCTCTCATCTAACATATAGGGCAATTGAGGGCCAGAAAGGGGAATGGGTCGATCCAAGTTTACTAGTCTACCTTAATGGCAAGAACTGTACAAAATGCCAAATCAGTCCATTTTGCTTTTTTTTTTCTTCCCACAATACTAAACTGACTTAAGAGGAAGCAAATTGCATTAGTGAACTCCTAAAAGGACTTGGAAAGAATGCTAGGACTCAACTAGCATGCTAGGAGAATATTCTGTCTCCAGGTTGGCTTTCCTAGGTACCATCCCAGCCCTAAGCAATTTTGCCAATATGTCTAATAAAGTGCTTTGGAAGGTAATGCATTTCCATATCTCTAAAGGAAGGAATATAGGAGGGAGAAAGGGAAAAAAGGAAGGAGAGGAAGACAAGAGGGAGATGATGAGAAATGGAGAAAAGGAGGAAGGAAAGAGAGAAGGAAGGGAGGAAAGGAGGAAGGAAGGACTTAATAATTTTTTTTTGTTTTTGTCTTTTTAGGGCCACACCCGTGGCATATGGAAGTTCCCAGGCTAGGGGTCAAATTGGAGCTGTACTGCCAGACTGCACCACAGTCATAGCAATGCTGGATCCGAGCCGCATCTGCAGCCTACACCATAGCTCACAGCAACACCAAATCATTAACCCACTGAAAGGCCAGGGATCGAACCCAAGTCCTCATGGGTACTAGTCGGGTTCATTAACCACTGAGCCATGACAGGAACTCCAGGAAGGACTTATTAAATTCTCCTATAACAGGCACTATGCTTGGCACTTAACACACACGTTATTTTATTTAATCTTCAGCACAGTCTTATCAATTATGAATTGACATCCCTGATTTACAGACAAAGAAATTACTGCTCAGAGAGTCTAAGTTGCTTGTGCTAGAATTCTTATCCAATCCTAACTACACAATATTTCAAAATTATGCCCTGCTCAAATGAAGGTGCACATTTTTCAGGGACAGGTATTTGCCAAACCCCGACTTTATCTTTTTTTCCATTGCTTAATGATTTTTATTACAATTATAGGTGTACAAAAATCATCACAACTCTACTTTAGACTTTGGATTTACAGAGAGTTCCCTTGGCTTCCATTGGAGACACTCCTATTTTTCCTCATTTGTTCCCATATTCACTCCTTCTATCATCTATTCATTTATCTACTTCACGAGCATATGTTACATACCTATCATCATAGAAGATTCATAAGCCTCTGTAGCTTTTCTTTCCACCCAGTCCCCGTTTGGTAGATTGGCCTATTCTGTGCTTACAAATATGTGTACACACATGCATGCACATGAAAACACAAAGCGCTTACATCCATATACAGATGTGCAAATACATCAAGGACCACATACTCACACTAGCTGGTTCTGCATTTCATTGCTTTCCAGAGGGGGCCCCGGGGAGTTTGAGCTGGTGATGCCCTGGGGCCAGACCTTGGGCCAGTGTCCTAAGGAATTATCCATGCTTTTGCTGCTGTGCCCAGGGCAGCAGGATGTGCCAACTCTCTCAGATGCTCCAAGCAAGAGGGACTTTGGTCGCAGGTCAGACCAGGGGGTCAGCCTAAATTTTTGCAGGCTGACCTTAGTGGGAAGGGGAAACTCAAAGGAGATCTATGCTACAGCCAGGAAGTTGTGTATAGACATGAATGGGAGCCATCAGCTTGTGGTCCAGGAAGTGATTTCCTCTAGCAGGAAAAGAAAGAACAGTGAGCCATCTTGAATCTCACAAACAATTCTAAAAGAAAAGAAACAGCCACAACAATGAAAATAATCAAAATTATTTATCCTACTAGATTATAATTATCTGTCTGCTTCCCCACTTGTTAATGAGAGCCAACATTTACTTTGCCAGGCACTGAGCTAAGATCTTTACACTTACTATTTCACAACAGTGCTTTTGTTCTCTTATAATGGCTACTTTTTATTGTATTATTTTTTGGCTGTATCTGTGGCATGTGGAAATTCCCAGGCCAAGGATCAAACCTGTGCCATGGCAGTGACCCAAGCTGCTGCAGTGACAATGGTGGCTCTTTAACTGTTGTACCACAAGGAAACTCCTATGTCTGTTTTTTAAATATGAGAAATTGGAGCTTGGGGACAAAGCCTCAGTGACTTTCCCTAAGCCACACAGCAAGCATATGGCAGACTTAGGCTCTAGCCACTTTCTTATCCTCCTTTCCTCCTCCCCTCCTGTGCTTCCATTACCTTATCTGTAAAATGTGTCTGTCATTCTGTTGAACTTTAGGTCTGAGGTTCCTCCACCTGCCTGATCATCAACATTTCTAAAAGTGCTATTAAGTACTGGAATACCCAGGTCTCTAGGGTCTTAAATGAATCTCACAATGTATGTTTTCCATAATTCCCCAGGTAATTGTGAGGACCAGCTAGGTCCTCATGTAAGGGAAGCCGAAAGACGTGACCTGGTTTGAGATTCCATATTTCTGTCCTTTTACTTCTCAGCTGGGAGGTTAAAAAAAAGGAGGGGATGAGCCCCATGTGGAGACAGCCAAAACAGGGCCTGGAGCCAGTCTCAGCCCTTCCTCCATGGGCCTGCCCATAAATCTCAGCTTTTTTGGGACTAGAGCCAATGCAGATCAGAGGCATTTTCCCCTCAAAGCATCTAATGTCTGGATATGTCAGTTAAGTGGGAGCAGCAAGACTGTACAGGCTTTGCTGGCTTTGGTTGGCAGCAGCTCATCCAGACTCACAAAACATTAATTACCAGCCTTCACAAAGTGTCTCTGCAAAAATCATCTTCTCTGAGCACTGATATTGGACCCATATAGAGGGTCAATTGCTGGTATCTCCTTCCTGTTCCCACATCCACTTGGGCTAGACTTAATCTTCCTAGATTGTTTGCTCAATTCAAGATGATCATCTGGGATGAGCTGAGAGATCCAGTTCCAGCTCTGCCATTCACTGTCTGTATCATCCGGACAAGTTTCTTTCCTTTCCTCATTCCTAGAGTCTTATGGCTTCTTAAACTGCAGGAAGGGTAAGGAAACACACTAATTTACTCAGCTGACATATAGACCCGAGTCACTATAACGTCACGTTTAAGGGCAGGAGCTCTGAAACTCATGTGCTGACTTCACATCTTCTCTCTGCCACTTACTGGCTGTGCAGCCTAAGGCTAGTCACTTCACCTCTCTGGACCTTCTTTCCATCATCTGAAAATTAGGGATCATCATCGTACCTAAGTTATAGCCTTTGGAAAGATTAGATGAATAATGTACATAAAGTGCCTGGCATTTAGCAAATAGTAACTATTATTGTTATCAGTATTATTAAATAAGCATATAAACAGAAAACTGTACTTTAACACTACATGTATTTGTATGAAAGAGCAGGGGTCTCTGAGGTCCTGGCAAATGGTCCAAACCAAGTCCAGGCTCAGAAAAAAATCTTCTGGCAGGGAGTATAGGCTAAGCTGGTATAAAGATTTAGTCATGGCTTTCCAAGTGAAAGCCAAGGAGATGTTCCCAGGCAACATGAATTCTCCACTGGACCCCTCCCGCTCAGGTACCACTGGTTTTCTTCCCATTCTTGGCACATGCCCAGACCTTCCACCTCAAGGTCATTGTGCAGGTGCTTTCCCTGTGCCCACCCCCACTCATCACCAGGTAAGCTCTGTTCACTCTCCCTCCCCGCTCCCACTGCACTCCTGAGGCCTGTTTCTACCCTCTCTTCCTGTGCCTGCTTTCCCCGTCCCCATCCAAGGGTCCAGCCCCTGATACTGAGTTTGGCTGGTAATGAACTTGTCTATTTCCTTAGGTTCAAGTGCCTCTGTTGTATTTATGGATTCTCTGGGTAACTGTTCGCCCTCATTTGGATCCTAACCCACTCTTTTAGGATACCCTGGTGCCCACAGAGATGTGCTCTGGTAATACAGCATCCTGGGAGAAAGCATAGATGACAAATATCCTCCTGAGTCAGAGGATGGGAAAAGGCACTTGGAAAAAAAATCTTCATTTTTCGCCCTATTTAATCAGTAAATATTTACAGAACCAGGTGTCACAATTAGACCTTGGATATCATTAGGAAGAAGGTCTACTGGCCCCAACCCTCAGGAAATTGTTGGGACAAATAGGAAGGCAGAAAGCCAGATAGAACAACCCATAACAGGGCCTAAATGGGAAGTTCGGGGGCTGTCAGGGCACAGAGGGGGGGATACCTCATTCAGGGTTCTCAGCTGAAAACAGCTCTTTCAGGTAATCTAAGAAGAAGGGGGCTGAGGAAATGAAATTATTAATGGTGACTGGAAGTGAGCCAGGGTTGTCCACCACAGAGCACCCAAACCATAGTGTGGGAAGGTACCAGCAACCCCCTAACCATGTGCCAGCACATCCCACTGGCCCTGGCTGCTGGACACCAGAACTCCCACCTCCTGTGACCCACCTCCTCCAGGTGCTTCAACTATCAGCCTCACCAGGAAAGAGATTTTTGCATGTCTTCCTCACATTCCTAACTTTCCAGTCAAGGTTTCAGTTGGGTGTGCCCAATTGGTTAGGGTGGGACTCTAACCAGTCATACTGGAATAAGGCAGGACACTGCCCAACGTGTGTGTGTGTGTGTGTGTGTGTGTGTGTGTGTGTGTTTTCAAAAGCTGCTGAGTAGCAAAAAAAGCAAGACAAAGATCCATTACAGATTTCCATAGGAGAGTTGGTGGGGAGGATGACGTGTCAAAGGAAACATTAGCAGCTTCTTAGAGGTACTGATAGCTCACCTGAGCTCTGAAACAAGGAAATAAGTGAGCCAGGTGAAAGGCCTGGGAGAGTGTTCCAGACAGACAGAATAGCAGGTGCACAAACTTGGAGATGGGAAACAGCAGTAGTTCAATGTACCTGGAATATATTTGGAAGAGGGAATTGTCAAGGTTGAGATGGGAGAGGTGAGCAGAGCCAAGGTCCTAAAATTTTAAATCTGGGCTGAGGAGCAGGAGCAAAAAACAAGGCAGCACTGTTCTTCTGAGAGGCCAAAAAAGAGGATGGTTACACATTCTAAGGCTGTCTCTGTAAGTGTCTCTGATGTTTCATTTCTTCTTTTATTGAAGACACATCATTGCAGCTCACTTAAAAACTCCCTGTAAGTAGAAATCCCTCACCATTATGGAGAATTTCTGCCATAAAATCACACAGGCGTGGGCTGTTTATGGAAGCATGAAACATTCCTTGCAGGAGACATCGTTTAGTATTCATGATGGAACTATCATCAGTCTCCCTTTGGAAATTAGCACAAGAGCTGCATTCCTCTGTCTCAGGTCTGTAGGTTCACCTAACACCTCTTGACCTGTGCAAGGCAGACGACACACCTCACCTCATGCACTCAGACTTCCTCAGCTGCTCCATCCTTTCTCATCTGGCTTCCTCTGGCCTTCTGCACCTCAGGAACCTCATGTTCTCTGCTGTGTTTACACTACCATTACATGCTCTTGCAAGGAAAAGCAGAAGGAACTCTCACCTCTTTTCACATATTGATATTCCTTTTTGTGAGTTCTCTCCAGACGAGAGAGCTGGAACGTAATCCGGGTGTTTAGATTTACTGTTTTATGGAAAGTAAAAGCTCCTAACCAGAGCTCCTATGTACACAGTGGGCTCAAGCTCAATGCCAAATTAATATCCAAGCCAGTTCAGGGATCCTTGAGGAAGTGTTCTTTCCCTGAGACAGGGTTCACACCAATAAGCGGTACAAGGATGTGATACCATTCCTGTCTGTCCAACCATCCATCATGGCAAGTCATGGGATTCAGAGGAGAAAGACCATTGTTCCAATGCTGTGTAAATATCTTCTGTTCTTGAACCTGGACTTTTTAGGAATGAGCGAACAGTCATCTCCAGAAGACATCGTTTCTTAGTTATGTCTCCATTTGTCTCTTTGATACAAGAGAGATTGCATTATCTCTTTAAGTCACGGTAGGACTGCATGCAAATCACTTTCTTCAAGATATATATTTCTCTTTACAATGCAGAGATGGCACAGAAAGTATGTTATTTCCTCCATGAAACGCTGTCTCTTAAAAGCTCAAGTCCAGAGCCCTTTCTTCCAGGTAAATATCCCAGCATCCGGAAAGTTGGTCCTCTCATGACTTTTAAAGGCACTTTTGCTTCAGGACCCTTGAAGTGCATCTTATATTGGTTCAAATCAAAGGGTCTGAAATGTCATAGACACTTGACAATTCAGAATTGGCTTCAAGTACCCTGAGAAGAGGCACTGAGAAGCCTCTAGGATCCAAAGCTACTGTCTTGTTTTTGTTTTCTCTGCTCTCTCCTTCTCTCTTGTCTCTTGTCCACCTTCCTCAGTCACAGATCCTTTGGCTCTGCTTGTCACTGGATCATGGTGGCCAACAAAACCCCTAATTCTCTATTCCCTTTTCAAAAGCAGCACAAACCATTTACTGATTCAGCTCAGCTGATCCTCATTCATTAAGGGTTCTCTAAATGTAACTTCTCTAAAACAAGATATAGACAGAACAGGATTTTTAATCTGCATTGCTCTTCTATTGCTGCTGACACGTTGCCCCAGAACCTTGTGGTATAAAATAATATACATATATATATGTGTGTATATATATGTGTATATATATATGTGTGTGTGTGTGTGTGTGTGTGTGTGTGTGTGTGTATACACACACACATATATATATATACATATATATATATTTTAAATCTCTCAGTTTCGGTGGGTCAGGAATTTGGTAGCAAATTCTATCTGAGGTTCTATCTCAAAATATTTCTTGTGGTTGTACTCAAGATGTTTGCCGGTCATCCAAAGGATTGACTAGGGCTGCAGGATGCACATCCAAGATGACTCACTCACATGCCTGAAAGTTGATGCTGGCTTTTTCCAGGAGGCCCCAGTTCATTCCCATATGGGCCTTTTCATGAGCTTTTTGGGTGTCTTCATGATATGACATCCATCTTTCCCCTCAGTAAGTAACTCGAGAAAGACTATGAGGAAACCATAATGTCTTTTATGACTTAGCCTCAGAAGTAGCACACTGTCATTTCTGTAATACCTCATTGGTCAGCCCTATTCATGGTGAGTGGGGACTATGCAATGGCATGAATACCAGGTGGTAAGGATCACTGGGGACCACCTTGGATGCTGGCAACTGTAAGAGCCAGCACTAGAATGGGTTCCTAGGGACAAAGATGCAACATCTCCATTGAGTGCTTCAAGCTAGTGTTTTTTCCCCTGAGTAATCAAGAAGCTCTCTTTTAGGTGTATCTTGGATATTTTTTGCTTTAAATTCATAATTTAAACCAACTCTTTATGTCTTAGAGTGAGAGATGCTGTACAGCTGGTTAACTACATATTCATTATTTGTAGGACATCACTCACCCAAGAGATCTGTTCTAATTTCCTTGGAAATGTGTTGCATGAGCCCCCACAGAGAGCCATGCCAAGCGTAGTGTGACGCTTTGAGAAGTGGTTGCCCATATGTATTCATTGATGATGATGATTGACAGGTTGCTGAGTGGAGGAAATGCTCTTAAAAGGTAGGGAAGGAGGCAACGAAACTCATTGCTTCTGTGCAGGAAATCTGAACATTCAACAGCTTTGACATCTAAGATGTTGGCCACTTTTTCAGAATCCAGAGTTGGCAAGAAAAATAAAAAGCTAAACAGAAAATAATAAAGGGAAAGTGTATTGCTCTGTGCCAAAAAGGAGTGATTCGAGGAAAAAGGTTAAATTCTGAAGCCTGGGCTGAAAAAATAATGGATGCTTCAAAGCCTTAGGAGTGAAGTGAAAAATTCTGTGGCAAGACCAAAAGTTCAGATCTGGCACCTAAGTTTGGTGCCTTAGACCACTCAGCCATCCTGACTCACAATCTGGCCCCTATTATTCAAATCAGGTGCCCTGCCTTTGGGTTCTCCAATGTGGAGTAGACCAGGACTAAAAGCTGTATTTTGTATTTTGCCTTCATTGCATGAAAAGTCATTGACAAAGAAATTTCCCACCTGATAAGAATGCAAAATTGGATAAATATTTTCATCGCTCTGTACCACTGTGTCCTAGTAGATGCAAACTCTTACATTTAGAATGGATAAGCAGTGGGGTCCTACTGAACAGCACGGGGAACTATATCCAGTCTCTTGGGATAGAACATGATGCAAGACAGTATGAGAAAAAGAATGTGTATGTATGACTGGGCCACTATACTGTATAGCAGAAATTGACACAACACTGTAAATCAACTATAATTTTTTTAAAGATTAAAAAAAAAGGAGTAACCACCTTGCCTATTTCTTGATGCTGTTTCAAGTGTCAAGTTGTGGAAAACAGTTACAGACTTGAAAAAGTCCAAGTGAGGTCTTTACTGGCCGAGTAAGGGTTGGGGACCCTGGTGCTTTAAAACACAGCTGCTCCCACTTCAGGCATGCAGGTAGGGTAGGGCAAAGGAGCTGGTCCAAGCACTAGACACAGAAATCAATACAGTTATCCACCACAAGGGCCTTGGTGATAACAATGATAATCATCACTTTCATATTGGGCTTCATGGACATATCAAGAGCCAATATTGAATCAGCATCTCTGTGGATCCAAGTATGTAAACAGTAAAGCTCAGAACCTGTGGGTGCATTCTTCTCCTCTCTGAGGAACAGGGACTTGCAGGATGCAATTCTGCAGTCAGACGGAATGAAGAAGAAAGCAGGTGCTGGCCACAGTAGAAAGAAATAAGGAAGAGAGACAAGGAGAGAATCCTGATGCTTTCAGTTCCTGGTCCCTGTTATTTCTGGTGTCCAGCTGCATATCTGCCCTTGACTTCCTTAAAAGCCACCCACTCTCCCCTTATAATAAATTTCCCCTTTTGTATATGTGAAGTATGGGCTTGCCTGATTCTGTTACTCAGAAACAAAATAGCTCTAACTAATATCATTCCTGTGAAAGAAATGATTTGTGTCAATTTATGATACCAATAGAATTGAGAGTGGTGTTCCCGTAGCAAAAGACCATGGTGTTATTGAGAGACACAGAGGCAATGGTAATTTAGAGTGTGGACTCAGGGTCCAGATCACCTGGATTCAAGTTTCTAGACAAATCCCTTAACCGTCGTTTGAGTCAGTTTTTTTTATCTAGTGCATTCTGATAAAAATAATGGTTTTTAATGTTTTAATCCTTTATTAGAAACCATGCAAACTTTAATACAGAAAACACAAGTGCAATATAATCTTCATGTCAATACAATTCCTGGGACTTACTGCAGCCATCCCAAGACAGTCCCTAACAGGGAAACCCCTCCTCAGGCTGGCCGTACCTCTCCTCGCACCCCTCTCCAGTGAGGCTATAAGGAGGCTGGATGGCCCGTCTCATATCCTTGTTTTTAAATTTCCAAACATGATTCCCCTAAATTAGAGGATTGTTGTGGGGACTAAATGAGTTCATACATGATCAAGGTCACTTGTCATTGCTTTATCTTATGAGAAAAAAAAGTCACTAAGTTCCCAGCCCTGGCTCCAATCTGGACTTAAAAAAAAAAAAAAAGCACCAAAACTGTTTATCATTATACACATACAGGGTGAGAAAAAAAATGCCTTTTGAATGTTGAAAGGAGCCATTGTTCTCTGTGATAATGGGATGACTTCAAAGTAATCAAAATTTCGTTTTGAAATTGGCTGCCACACCACATGGAAGATCCCCAAGACCCGAAGCTTCAGATGGGAAGCCCCAAGCGAAAATGTATGTCCGGGCTCAAAAATCTTGGAAATAGGGATTGATAATTGAGATTCTGGCTGAAGTAGAGTGAACAAAGCTGCTCCAATTAAATTCTGCATTGGAGCTAATTAACCCATTTATGTGTTTTCTTCCTTTATGCAATAAGGGAAGCAAATACCAGCATTCATATATCTGCAGCCTATCAGTATGTTGTGTGGGATTCTTTTCCCCTCCAGTACTGTGGGAAGGGGCGGGGGGTGCCCTCCATGAGATCTCCAAGCTGTAATTCATCTGTCTAAGACTTCCGCTTCATTTTGACATTAGGTTTGGGAAACACACATCGGCTTTGCTCTTGGGGCCGATGAGAGGAGTCATCCTGGTGACTACTACCAGTAATCAGATCTGTCTCCTGACACAGGATCCTTCAGACCATCCTGGAGCTGGTCTCTGGAGTCACCTTGAGAAAAGGGCCTTGGTGCCAGCCATTCTGTGTGGGCAATTCTCCTGACTGCTCAACGTTCAGAAAGGCTCACCTCTCTACGATGCTAAATGATTGACAGGCAGAGTGAGTATTTCAGGATGCAAAGTCCTCCCGCCCACTCCAGCCATGTGGCAAAGGTATTTGCTTCCTTGGGAAGGAAGTGATTTATCTGTGGGAGAACACTGTTTTGGCAAAGTTTGCGTAGGAACAGCCTGTCTGCAAGCATGTGTGTGTGCGTGCTCACGCCTGTGCATAAAGCAGCCAGAGTGAAAGATAAAGACAACGTGAATGCCATAAAAAGGCAATTCTTTATATGAATGCTCGAAAACATACGATGCAGAAAGGCTTCAGACCACAGAAATGAATTTCACAGCTATACTTTCTTCTTGGCTATACTAATTCAACACAGCTATCCTTTCTTCTTCAAAATTAGGAGCCTGCATTGTCACTGGCTTTATTATGAAAACCTTCTCTGAGATGCAACAGCCTTGGAGGGAAACAGGTGGAAGAAAAGAAGAAAAGGGGAAAACAAAGCTTGGTGGGAGGGATCCAGGGAAGGAAACAAAGAGAATGTATTTGCTACAAGTTTGAGTTGAAAAGGTTATAAGCACTGTATAGGGCAATGTAACTAGTTATAGTTTTATAGCTTTATATATATATATATATATATATATATATATATATATATATATATATATATAAATATGCTTTGCCATTAGCCAAATTACCCAAACATTAACCTTTTGGTTATTGGCCTACTGTTTATATTCAGAGGAGAAAGTTTCCCTAGAGAATCCTTAGTGATTGACTTCAGTTGATTTCATTAGAAGCTAGATGTGTAACCAAATGCTTTTTACTTTATATGAATATAAGTTCATGTTATTACCAATTATTCATTTGTCACTAAAATTCACCACAAGAACCCAATTTTTATAGTTGAAGACATTGATACCTTTGGTCTATCAGGAAGCTGTAACAAAAATCATTCACAAGTTAAACGATCATATTTGAAGACTTTATTTGACACTACACAGCAGGCTGAATTATTCGCAGTTATCCTTAACATATTTAAATGTATTTTCTCACAAAGAAGAAAGCTCACTTCACTGTAGTGGAAGGGTTTGATTAACTGGCAATTATGACACTTGGGTCCTATCCCTAGTCGCATAGCAGTAGCTGTGTGGCCTTGGACAAGTCACTTAACTCCATCTGTTACATGAGCATAATGTCTTACTCCCCTACCACATATTATTACTGTGCAGAGGATACAAGGGTCTAGTCATGGAAGTTCTTTGAAAAGTTAAGCCCCTGAATGAAATGCAAGTTTTTATGGACCTGCATACACAGGCACTATTCATAATCATGAATATATAATATACGCTGTGTTGAATATGCTATAGGTATTTGTGCTTTGAATGCATGTGCCTGGAAATCCCAGTCGGTAAGAGCACATAATAGTTGTCCTCTGTGGGATGTAACCTAGGTGACACTGCACATTCAGCCGCACCTGTGCTCTGACAGAGACAGCGTTATGTAGAGAAGAATTTGGAAAATCAACACATGCCAAGGCAGAAAGAGTAGAGCTGTGCAACAGCAGCACCCAGCTTGTCCATCCACTTGATCTTTGCATAGCTTTCTAGGGCTCCTCTCTCCCCCTGAAAAAATTAATTTCTCCCAGATCTGTGTACTTGATTCACTTTATTGGGGTAGCCTTGAACTTTAAGCACCCATGCCAACCCTCACAACATTTAGCTGGCACCAGATAAATAGGATTCCCTGTCCTCTCTGAGTTTGCAGCCTTACTTACGAAGGTCTGACCCTGGCCCCGAACAATTCCTCAGATTAGATTCCACCCTATTTTTATATTCCTGGCTGCCAACGCAGCCCAAGTCAAGAAGTAGTTAGTAAGCTCCGGGTATTTGCTAGAACTGTGCTAACTAATGGCATACGGCAATGGGCAGCAATTCATGTTCCCCTTGTGCAGGTTATGGTCTATTGGAGCGATTGGCAATTCAGCATTTCCAATCTTCGGACTGAGGAATCCATGGAGAAATTTTTCCAGAAAAGGTGATGCCCAATCTGAGACCTGCAGGCTGAGGTGTTAATCAGATGAAAGGAAGTTGCGAAGGAAGAGAAGGAGTATATTCCTAGTAGCACATTTGGGAGGCAAGGAAGAATCTGTTGCATTTGAAACTGGAAGACGTATAGTCTGGACAAAGTAAGTTGTTAGCAAGAGCCAGCTCCTCTATTTCTTTATTTCCAGCATAGCCTTAGATTTGGCACCTTCACACCTGATGTTAACCTCCACCCACTCAGCTCCAGTCCCTCTCTGCAGCCTGTTAATAACCACCTTAGTTTGTTCCAACACAAAGATGCCTCCTTCCTTTCCATCCCCTGAAAGGCCTTAATATGGACTGAATGTCTGTGTTCTCCCAAAAGGCAGTGTTGGGGCCCCAGTCCCCACTGCAGTGGTGTTTGGAAATGCGGCCCTTGGGATGTGATTGGGTTTGGATGAGGCCTTGTGGGTGGAGCTCCCATGAGGAGATGGGTGCCCTTTTAAGGGGTGAAGAGACCACAGCTGAGCTCTCTCCACCACGTGAAGACACTGCAGAAAGCAGTCATCTGCAAACTGAGAAGAGAGCTCTCGTCAGACTTGGCATCTGCTGGCAGCTTGATCTTGGACCTCCAGACTCCAGAACTGTGAGAAATAAATCTTTGTTGTTTAAGTCCCCCAGTCGATGGTAATTGTTAGAGGAGCCCAAGCTGACTAAGCCAGGACTGATTTCCCCAGCCTCATAAATGGAAACCAATCTGTCTCAAGCCTTCTTTTATACGTAATTGTATCCCAGCTCTCTGACTTTATTTTGCCTATCAGACTGCCAAGGAACAGATGATTTTATATTTCCTCTCAAGTACGTAGGGCAGTGCCTAGCAATATGTTTTCCTATAACAAATCTCCATCGTGTTGCTTTTTGGTTTAAAACCCTTCAGCGATTCTGTGTTCATCTTCAGACAAAACCATTCCTCAGCACAGCTCCCAAGTTCCAGCCGTGTTAGCCTGCCAGCCTCACCTCTGCCCCCTCTCCCTTCTCACTCTCCCTCCAGTGTCACCGACCATGCGTGTTCTCTGTGGCTTCTCTCTCTCCTGTCTTTGAGTCCTCACATGCGCAGTTCCCCCCCGCTGGCCCTGCCAAGCCCTGTGCATCCCCTCTGCTCTTATTCATCACCACAGTCTCAGCTTATACACCACTTCTGCAGGAAGGCTTTCCCTGACACTGTCTTCCTTGCTGCTGCGTGGCACTTATTATGCATTATCGAAATTCCTTGGTGGAAAGCCTGCTCTCCCACGGCCTCAGCCTCAACACTATGGATATTTTGGACTGAGGGCTATCCTGCGTGCGAGAGTTTGCCACGCAGCACGCTTGGCCTCTCTGCCCATGAAAGGCCAGTTTCACTTCCCCCAGTTATGACAACGAAGAATATTCCAAAGGTCCCCTGGGAACAAAAGCATCCTCATCTGAGAACCACTGTGCCAGACTCTTCAGCAGGTAGAGACTGTCTTATACACAACCCCATCCCCAAGCTGGCACGTAGTAGAAGCCCACTGATCATATGCTGCATGAATGAACAGAAGTTCCTACTATAAACTCCTCCAGAACAAATGAACATGAGGAAGGAAGCCAGCCGTGTCAGGAGCATTGGTGGCTCAGAGCCCTGCCGTTTCTGTTTAATGAATGGGTGGAACTTGCACAGATGTGGTGGGCTTCTTGCTTTGGAACCGGCCCCTCCTTGCCTGTTACACCTGTCCTGGTAGGCAACAGGTCATCTGCTCCCCACCACTGCTACACACACACCTCTTCGGGCTGCCCTATCCTCCCATCTGCCCTCTACAGAGCAGAAAAAAAAGGTTCCGGGTCCCTGAGCTTCCTGCATCAAAGATGTTTAAGCTTTTAATGTGAATCTTGATTAATTAACAAGGGCGCAGGACTTACATGCATTTCAAGTTGCTTTTATCTCTGGAAGAAAAGACGCCTTTTGGCAGATACTTTCTGTTCACTGTCTAGTTCAGCATTTCAAAGGGCATGCTTTGATGGGCCAAGCGGGTTACCATTTTTTTGTGTGTGAAGGGCAATAACTAGTAATTAAGGTTCAAACCCCTTATGTCAACTCAAGGAAAAATAAAATCAAATGCAATCTCAGCTTCATCCAAAACTGACTTCTGTCAAAGCTGGAGGGCTCTTCCTGGTGTGAGAGGGCAGAAGCAAGGAGGGAAAAAAGTGTTCGATGTGGTGATGACTGCATCCCTTTGGCTTTCAATTAAAAAAGCTAACGTGTATTAACACCTACTATGTGCTATATCACCTCTCGCACAAACCCTAGGGAAGATCAATGTTATTTCATTTATAGATTAAAGAGACTAAGTTTTGGAGGTAGTGAGTAATTTGTCCAAAATGTAACAGCCATGTTTAGAACATAGTGGGTCTCACTCTATTCTTTCTTCCAAATTTATATTCCTGCAGTCCCCATGTGTCTTCCCCGCTTCACCTACAGCTACTAGAATGGAACAAAAAGGGTTTATTTTATCTTTGTATGCAAATAATTGTTTTTGTCTTTTTGCCTTTTCTAGGGTCACACTCACAGCATATGGAGGTTCCCAGGCTAGGGGTCTAATTGGAGCTCTAGCCGCAGGCCTATGCCACAGCCACCTCAACGTGGGATCCGAGCCACATCTGCAACCACAATTCACGGCAACAGCAGATCCTTAACCCACCGAGCAAGGCCAGGGATCGAACCTGCAACCTCATGGTTCCTAGTCAGATTTGTTAACCACTAAACCATAATGGGAACGCCTGCAAATAATTTATTCATTCCATCAGCCAATCAAAATGTCATCAGTTTAATCTCCTGTAGCATTTGACCATAGCCCCCACCAATAATTTTTGGTAAATAATGTTTTATCCATCTTTCTGTCTGAAGTATAAACTCTTGGCAAGCAGGGACCTTAGCTTTCTCGCTAAATTCGATGTCTTCAGTGTTTTACACAAGGATTGGCACAGAGTATGTTTAAAGAAATAATTGCTGAATTGAATAGTTACTGAGGACCTACTATGATGATATTGCTGGTTGCTTTGAACACCTGCTTTCCCCTTTCTTAATAATATAATATTCATTTTTATCTGAAAGGTCATACTTCCAACTAAATGACTAAAACGATACCCCCAGGCCCTTTGCAGTTAGGAGTGATCATGGTCCTAACAATGTGGATTATGAGATATAAACAGAAGTATTGTTGTACTTCCATGATGAATTCTCCTATTCCATTCTGCTGCTTAGATCATGCATATGATGGCTGGAACTCAAGCAGCCACTTTGGACCAGGAAGATCAGAGCCACATCTCAGAGATTAAGAGGCAAAAATATAAAAGCAGTCCGGGTCCCTGATGAACAAAGAACTGCTAGAATAGTTCTGCACTATCTCCAGACTTTTTTTACAAGAGAGGTAAATAGATTTCCATCTTATTAAATTCACTGTTTTTGTTTTTTTATTACTTTCTGCTGAATCTAATCCCAGCTGATAAAACTACTAAGTGCAGAGCACTGTTTTAGGGATTGGGAGGCATGCTGACATGCCCATCCCATGCCTGTGTGGAGCTCACAGCCTGTAGGAGAGTGTTGATGCATCCATATCTGATGATTATTGGACATGCTACACTCCAGTCATATTAATTTTCTTTTCAGTCCCCAAATGGTAATCACCAAAAGAAAAGATAAGATAAAATGCTCAGTGGGAGATGAACTGGGAGATGCCACTTACAGCAGGAGGGACCATGAAAATTTGCACGGAGCAAACACCCCTTGAGTCTTGTACTGAATATTCATGAGAGCTGGGATCTGCAAAGAATGGGAAGATGTTGAACACCCCAGGAACAGAAAATATAGGACATGTTTGGGAAAATACCAGAGAGCCTTTTTTTTTTTTTTTTTTTGGCTTTTTAAGGCCACACCCATGGCACATGGATGTTCCCAGGCTAGCGGTCCAGCTGGAGCTACAGCTGCTGACCTACACCACAGCCACAGCAATGCAAGATCAGAGCTTCGGAGCTGTGTCGGCGACCTGCACCACAGCTCACCACAACACCAGATCCTTAACCCACCAAGAAAGGCCAGGGATCGAACCCGCAACCTTGTGGTTCCTAGTTGGATTCATTTCCACTGCACCACAACAGGAACTCCCAAGAGATTCTGTCACATAAAGTGCATTGAAGCAAGCATACTGTGTAACATTTATGGTCGTGGACTCTGGAGTTGGATGTCTTGGGTTTGAATCCCAGCTGTACTGCTTTCTAGCAATGTGACCTTAGCTAAGCCACTTAACTTCCATGAACCCCAACTTTTTTTTCATCTGTAATGTGAGAATAGTAACTCCTATCTTCTCAAGTTGTTGTCAGAATTAAGTGAGTTGATACATATAGAGGGCTCAGAACAGTGGCCATCTCAAATAAGCAAGACCTGAATATGAGCTCTGACAGTTTCCCAGGTGTGGAGGTGTTAGTTGAAAAACAGTGCACAGAGTCACAAATGCCAACTTACAGCCATTATTATGAAGGTACCAAAAAGCAGCTGAAGGTTTATAAGGAAAATTGTGGGTGACATGAGAGCTATTTGGGGGGAAGTCTTAATGTGTCAACAGTTATTGTCTTATACTCTCTCTCCCACTCCCACCCCGTCAAACTACTGACCTGGGTGCCCCCTCATCCTAGGACACATCAGTTTTCAGCAATTCCCTGAGGCCCTTTTTCTGACTCTGGGGATCCCTGTTCACTGATTTAGGCAAACGTAGCTGCTTTTCAGAGCGCGGGGAAAGGAAGCCCTCTGGCTCACAGCACCTGGGCTTCCTTGCACACTTGGGATTTGCTAAAGCTTCTGATTCCTGTCTCACTCCTCCACTTCCTCTGCCCCAAATTCCCCTGCCCCCAACCCCTCAGGGGTGGTGTTATCAATGCTGACATTCTGACTCTCAGCTGTGAAATACAGGCCAGTGCTTACATCATAGCTGGATAATATGAGCCATTTTTTTCCTCCTTGGGGATGGTGGGAACCATGCCACCTTTGCAGAGAAGGTTGACTATACTGTGTCTCCTCCAAAGGTATGCATTGAAGCCCTAACCCATTATGTGATGGTATTTGAAGATAGGTCCTTAGGATGTAATAGGGGTTAAACGAGGTCATGAAGGTGGGGACCTAATTCAATAGGGTTGGTGGCTTACAAAAAGAGGAAGACCCACTTCGCCCTCTCCCTCCCTCCCCCTCTCTCCCTCACCTTCTCTCTCCCTCCCTTTCCCTCTCTTCCTCCCCCTCTCTTTCCCTCTCTCTCTCCTCCCCACCCCCCACTCCCCGGCAGTACCCACATGTCAAGGAGAAGGAGAAGACAGCCATCCTCAACCCAAAGACAGAACTCTCACCAGACACCAGTCCAGCTCCTCCTTGATCTTGGACTTCCAGTCTCCAGAACTGTGAGAAAATAAATCTCTGGTTTAATCCACCCAGCCTGTGGTACTTTGTTATGGCAGCCTGAGCAGACTAATACATTGTGTCTACATATACAGTGCGTTGTAATGCCTACGGCTGTACAGGTGCTCCTCTGAACTTGGGAACCAACTGCAGACCTCTTCTGACAGCAAGTTGCACCTTTCTATCAATAGCTCAGCAATAGCCTCCTAATCTTGCATGCCAGTTGATGAAAGATGCATTGGATTCCCTTGTCCAGATTCCTGGTTGCCAAGCTCAAAGTCACTATCATATTCTACCTGTGATCATTTAGCAGCCACAAAGAGAATAGTTTTCAGCTTTTCTCCCTCCTTTTCTTTTTAACTTACATTTTATTGACATTTTAAGCACCTTCCACTTAAGATCTCTGCTGTAGACACCCAGTGAGACCAGAATCACAGCTACAAAGAATATTACAATACAGACAATATCAAGCCAGGGGCCTGCCTTGGTCCAGATAAAAATAGAATAAGAGAAGTTTAAAAAAAAAAAAGGGCCCTATACACATTGCTGCTTCACCCAATTTTTATTCCTTCGAAAGATAACATGGAGATGAATATTCATGGTGAGAAAACGTGAGGCTTCAGCCTTGGGAGCATAATTATTGTTATTTCGAATTTCATTAGCGCTTTACATTTCTAATTCCCATTTTGAGTGAGGCATTTTGTTTCTTTCCTCCCTTGCTTTTTTCTTCCGTGCCTCCATCCCTCCCTAAACACCCTGTTCTCTTCCAAGAGCTAAATCAGACGCTGTCATTTTTACAGAAATGAAAAGTCAGGACCAAAGAGGGGAACTAACTTTGACATAGAAATAACCAGTCATGGCAACAGAAATAATTATTCTAGGAAAACTTGCTCTGAGGCTGTCAGGCCATTACATGTTGATGGTGAAGCTGCAAGCTCCAGGTCACATGCTATCTACTGCTTCACTTCCCAACCTCAGCAAGGAGTCAAAGTGGAAGCATTGGTACCTGGTATTCCTGAGCTCACTTCTTTCACCTGCGTGACATTATTATAATTTGGTGACTTTTCAGTGGCAGGAACTGAAGCTTTTCTGATTTAAAAGCTGATGTATGAAAGGGAGATATTTATTCAACAGCTGCCAGGCACTGGGCACAGGTATGTATGATCATTCTCTGTACAAGTTACCTGTTACTGCTTAACAGCCACCCTCAAATGTTGTGCCTTAAAACAACCTTTATTTTTTATTAGCTTACATGTCAGTGAGGTGGTTGGAGGTTGGCTGTCTGGTCTAGGCATATCAGTGTGTCTCCTAGTCAGCAGGGATTCAGCTCAAAGCTGAGTTTGGTTGCAGCACCTTAACTGGGAAATCTTTGCACCACATGTTTGTCATCTTCCTTTTGAGATCAGCCAGCTAGTCTGGGCATGTGCTTCTCCTAGTGACTGCAAGAGTAGAAGACCTTAAGCAGAAACACAGGAGGCTCAGAACCCACCCACCATTCACTTCTGCTCATTCTATTGGTCAAAGCAAGTTGTATGGCCACGCCCTGATTCAAAGGGTGGGGAAATAGGCCCAGCTCTTTAGTAAGAGCAGGGATACCTGGGAAAGGGTGCAGAAACCCTGAGAGAGAAGGAGAGAAAGGTAGGGCCATGATATAATCCTCTGCATTTTATTTTTCAAATGACTCAGGGAGCACCTTGCCTAGGCTACTGTGTAGTGAAGTAAGAACCAGGCATTTTTGGATTTAACTTTTCCCTTCCTTTGCATGTCTCTCCTACAGTTTGGCCCCCAAAAGCCACACTTAACCTTGCATCCTTACTTTTCAATCAGCAATTTCTTTCAGTAGAAGCATTCCAGAAAATAGCCCCATGCAGTGACTTTTTCTGTTATGGCACCTGATAATTATGATCATGATAAAATGAGGATGATGATTTTAGCTTTCAGTCATTGTACCTCTAATCTTGATTATGAGAGGGGATGTGGTTTGTAACAAGGAGCAGTAGGGTAAAATGCCTGGCTCAAATCCTGGCCTTATAACTTATTAGGTATGTGACTCTAGACAAAGGATCTCACCTTGTTAGCTTTAGCTTTCTCATATAACGACAGTGTTCACAGTCCCTAGCTCTTAGAGCTGTTGAAAAGGTTAGTTGAGATGAGACCTACACAGCATTTAGCATACTGCCTGGTATATTGCAGGGACTCAATTAATGATACTATTATTATTTTTGTTGTTGCTGTCATATGCTAAGTAGGGTACTAAATGCTATAACACATTATCATATTTAATTTGCACGGTGATTAGAAAATAGATCTCTTTTGATATTTGTCTACCTGAACAAAAAGTTTATTTATTTTCTTATGGCTGTTGTCCCCATTAGGGTCTGCTAGCATATCCAAGTGGCATTTATTCAAGGCAATAAAAATTCCCAACTTATTCTTTCAGGCTAAAAGATACTAGTTTGGGAAATAGCCATGCATTTCTTTGGAGTATCATTCTCTAAGCCCTGCAAAAGTAGCCTTTTCTCTTTCGCAGTCCATCTGCACAAGCCACCTGCTCTTTCAAAAACACAGACACAAACAAAAAGCCTTAGGTAATATTAAAGCACATGCTGGATGGATTTTGCTCCCCAGTGGCTGGTGTCCAAGGCAAGGCAGCTGAACTTAAGCCTCGGCTCTATTGATGCCTTCTGTGATTTGGGAATTTCAGCACCATGATCATCATTCCTGGAGCTCCCTGCATTATAAAATTTAAGTCATCAGCCACAACCTACCTTAGCCATACCTTTGGGGTGAGTAGGGGGAAAGTGTGACAGAAATGCTTAATAATCAGGAAAAGCTCCCAGAAAAGGGCATCGAGGTCACACTGTCAGACCTGGATGTCATGGATCCAGGTTTTGATTTACAGATGAAAATGGCATTTAGACTCAGAATGCTGGCAGCCTCTCCATAATAGGGGAAAGGTACAGAGGTATCATTCAGCAATCAAAAATGACCAACCAATACCTGTCCCTACAGATTTCAATTTTACCCCTTGGGTCAGCTTCTACTACTCATTTTCTCAAATGGATGCAAATTCTTCCATCTGTCTGGGGATTTGCTCTTAAGCTGAGATAATGGGAATCAACAGTGAGAGAGGGATCTTTCTGCTCTTTTCTATCCATTATCACCTCTCTGATTATTTTGGTGCCCTCGCATGCAATTCAAGGATAATCACAGTTTGCATGTTGACTGCATTATGAATTCTCGATACTCAGGATTCCCCAAGGCACCAACGAGCATCAAGAAACCAAGCCTGCTCTTAGCACCAAATGCTCTTCTTCCAGTACGATGTCTGACACAAAATAAGTATTCAAATAATTCTTGTTGAGCTAATGAGTATGTTAGTGTCCTTGATTCTTGCATCTCTCTCTAGAGCTCTTTAGTCATTCATTTATTCATCCATTCATTTGTTCGAAAATATGTATTAGGATTGTGCTTTGAAATTTTGCATGAGTGAAAAAAGATGACTCAAACTGCCCCTAGCTTCAAGAAACTCAGAGCATAGGAAAGGAGTTAAAACTTTGTATTAGGAGTTCTCTTGTGGCACAGCAGGTTAGGGGTCTGGCGTCGTTACTCTAGTGGCTTGGGTTGCTTCTGTGGCACAGGTTGGATCCCTGGCCAATGAACTTCCACCTGCTTCAGGCGTGGCCAAAGAAAAATCCAACAACAACAAAATTGTATCGGTCAGGTATTATTACAATAATGCTGTAGGATAAAACTACTCTAAAACTCAATGGCTTAAAATGGCAATCATTTATTTTCAATCAGACATCTGAAGGTTGGCTGGGGGAGTCTGTTGATTTAGGCTGGCTTGGCTAGGCTTGTCTCCAAAATGTGGGTTATGTCTAGGTCTGCTATCATATATGTCACCTTAATGGGCCAGTGGTGTAGACAGGGCATATTCCTCTCATGACAACAGCAGAAGTACAAGGAGACAGCAACACTATAAAAGCTTTAGCTCATATCATGACTAGCAATATCTCACTAGTCAGTGCAAGTCACATGGCTAAGGTCAATGTCAAGAGGTTCTGGTGAACAGTCTCTACTCACAGCAAGAAGAAGAAAGGGAGAGTTACTGCTGTGCCACAATGGGATCGATGGTGGCTCTGCGGTGGCAGGGAAGTGGGTTCAATTCCCAGCCTGGCACAGTGGGTTAAATGATCCAATATTGCCAGAGCTGTGGCATAGATCACAGCTCTGACTCAAATTCAGACCCTGGCCCAGGAACTCCATATGCCATGGGGTGGCCAAAAAAAAAGAAGAAGGAGGAGAAGAAGGGAATATTTGGTCAAAAATTTAAGACGTCATAGCCTTGCAAATAGTGTATGTGAAAGAAAGTGTTAATGTTACAAATTTAAGATATAGAAATTACATACAAAGGTTATGATGAGAATCTGAAATGGCCCTGAAAGATGGATGCTATTTGCACATACAGTTAGGGAAAAATAATTTGGACAGAGGTACCGGGGAATTCGGAATGTGTACAGGGAATAGTAAGGACACTTATTTTGATGAGAGCCTTGGTTATAGAAAGAAAAAATGGCCAGGGAGTAGATCAGAAGGTTGTCTAAGAACTTAAATATCATGCTAATGGGTTACATAAGACCTAGAGCAACAAAAATTAATTAGAGAATAACAGGTGAGAATTAAAGCTAACAACAAGAAAAAGTGCGTAGTGCATTGGCATGGTAGGTGTAAGACAATATATTAGTTCCTAAGAATCTCCATGGATGTCAGGGAGAATGAACTACCAGTAGACCAAGGTGATAAATACTAGACATTACACTTTTTTCAAGTATTATTTTTTCCCAGTGAATCTTAGTGGGTATCTCAAACTCCAGGCTTAATGCCACGACGGCAGTATATCTCTCCCAGATGCACCTTCCTCTGCTTTCCCATCCTGTCACCTTGAGCAGAAACCCCTCCTGCCTTCTAAGAAGAGGGTGAGAATCAGATGCTGGCCAGCTGCTCCGAGAGAGGCCATGCTACTGAGGGCCCAGAAGACCCAGTGCAGACCAGAAGGCCTGTGTAGTCTTCCTTGTCCCCTGACACACCTTTAGTTTAAAATAACACTAACTTTCACAAGAACGTAAAAGATATGGTTTGGCATAGGCCATTGTTTTTAAGTTACGAAATAAATTCCGTAATTAGTAAGTGCGTGCCTGTGTTAATGTATTCATCAAATACTTATTGAGCATCTCCTGTGTGTCAGCGGGCTTCCTTAGGGCTGAATACACAGCGGTGAACAAGAGAGGCAAAATCCCTTTCCTAGTGAAGCTTACATTTGAGTGATGGAGACAATCCAGCAATCAATCCGTGAATCAACTATGCTGGAGAAATATCGACAGGGAAATGAGAGTGAATGGGTGATTTTTACGGAGTAGGGAGTAGTGAAAATCACTTCTCTGGGGATAACATCTTCACTGAGACCAGGATAAGTACAAAAAAATCAGAGAGCACGCCATCTATCTGGGAGACATAATTCAAAGCCTCTCTTGCCTCAGTTTCCTTATTGATACAAACAGAATGAGACTGCACTTCTCCAGGGTTCCTTTGCAAATACATTATTATTTGCAAAGCGCTAAGAACAATACCTGCTACCTCAAGCAGCTTCAGGTTTAAGGTGGAGACAGAAGCAGATACTTTTCTTTTTCCTTTCTTTCTTGGCCACTCCACAGCCTATGGAATTCTCAGGCCAGAGATCAGATCTGGGCTGTAGTTGTGACCTAAGCTGCAGCTGCAGCAATGCCGGATCCTTAACCCACTGAGCACAGCTAAGGGTCAAACCTGCATCCCAGAGCTTCCTAGAAGCCACCAATCCCATTGTGCCATAACAGGAACTCTGAGAAGCAGATAATTTTATTGCAGCATATTCTGTGCTCTGCTCTGAGTAGATGTAAGATGCTAGGAGAAAAAAAAAAAAAAAAAAACAGAGTATCTTATGCAGCCTGCAACATCAGAAGCCTTCCTTGGGGGAATGATGTTAAATAAAATCAGGAAGGAGGGAAATTAACATTTATTGAGTATATAGTTCTTAGTGCTAAGTAACTTATCTTATTATTTATAGAATTTACTTTTCACAACAATTTGGTAAGTCAGGTATGATTATGCCCATTTTACAGGTGAAGAACTTGGTCACTGATTATATACCTTATCCATGACATTATGACAGAGTTAATACTCTAAACTAAGATACTGTATACTAAATCCACAGCAACTTTTATTTTACAGCTATTGTTTTTGAGCAAGAAGATCTAAGATGCCACAGTAGCTAACATCTATTGATTGTATGTTTATTGGTTATTAATATAGGCTGGACACTGTTTCATTATTTCATGCTTTTAATCTATTAGCTCATTTAACCTCATCCAGCTCCATGAGGTAGGTACTTTTGTTGTTCTCAGATGAATAAAACAAAGTTCAGAGAGGTTAACTAAATCTTCCAAGGTCACACAGCAAGTATCAGAGTCAGGATTACTGAACATAGACAATCAATCTGATACAAGAACAACAGAGCTTATTCTATGCTGCCTCTTGCTCTAGGGTGAAAAGAAACCTTCACTTGAAGGACCCGATTCAGGACTTGATTCTTCCACTTATGCACCCAAACTTGGGTAAGTCACATCTTTGAATTTTGTTCCCACCACTTATAAATAAAGGCTAAAAATTCTTGTCCTGTTGGCTCACAAGGTTGTGGAAGTCAAATTTATGATAATGAATCTAAAAGCATTCAGTTAAATGAAAGTTGTTACTATTTCCCATTGTTTTCATTTTAGTACCCATACAGAGGATAGTGAAGGCGACTGTCAGGGACAGCCATTCCATGACAGGGACAAAAAGATAGAGGCCTTTAGATACTTGGTGAACTTTCATGAAACTTGCCTGATGTGCCTTCTGAAAAATATGGAACTGGAATCTACAATGGTAGCTTTGACAAGGAAAATATAAATCGGTGCATTCTATTGGTCAGAGCCAACCAAAGTTAGAACCAGTTTTCAGTGGAGGTAGTGAGTTCCCCGTTCTCAGTGTGTGTGCCGTCGGACCTCGTGGTGGGGGATATTGTAATGGAAACTCTGCATCCAAGACGGGTTTACACCTGAGCAGCCTTGATAGACTCCATTCTGTCTTGTACTGTTCAAATCCATCTCTACCTAAAGCCAAAGTAGCGTTTAAAAAATGTGTATCTGACGATGCCATTCTTTTATGTAAAATTTCCCATGGCTTTCCATTAAATTAGAATTAAATCCAAGCTCCTTGCTATGGCCCACATATACCTGAATAATTTCAACCATACTAACTTTCAGAGACTCATTGTACCCTTTCCTAGTCTTCCTTCTCAACTGCCTGGCCATGCTGACTTCAGATGTTTGGCTCCTAGAATTTGCCAAATTCTCTCAGAGACTTTGTGTCTGCTGTTCCCTCTGCCTGGGTTTCCCCCTCACGCCTTTCCCATAGCAATGCTTATTCATTCTTCCTTGTGTGTGTCTGTCTGTCTTTCTTTCTTTCTTTCTCTTTCTTTTTTGTCTTTTTAGGGCTACACCAGCAGCATATGGCGGTTCTCAGGCTAGGGGTCCAACTGGAGCTGTAGCCACCGGCCTACGCTGCAGCCACAGCAGCACCAGATCCAAGCCTCATCTGTGACCTATGTCGCAGCTTGGGACAATGCTGGATCACTAACCCATTGAGTGAGGCTAGGGATCAAACCCACATCCTCATGGGTTCCAGTCAGGTTCTTAACCCACTGAGCCACGATGGGAACTCTGCATAACTGACATTTTATACCCACTTGTTGAGTAGCATCTCCCCATTTTTCTCCTCTCATATATTCATTTTTATTTGTTTTTGTCTATCTCTTGACTAGACTGTAAGCTCTCTGTGTGTATGTGCGGTGGGGTGAACCTTTCCCTTCTTCATTTCTGGTTACTTTGGCTGATCTAATAAGTAAGTTGACATTAAGACAAAGGAAAACAAATTTAATTTCATATGTATGGAAGCTCATAAAAATCTGGGACTCCAAGAAGTAACCAAAGCAGGCAGCTCCTATACCTTTTAGACAAAGAGACAATGAATTTGTGAACAATTGACAAAACAAAGGGCTTGAGGCAGCTAATTTGTGAAGATGTAACAAGGTTGGTTTATACGGCTCCTCTGCTCCGGATTCCCTATCTCTGGTGAGAAGAATGTACTCCACCTCCTGGTACAGAGAGGGCACTTTTCACATGGAAGATGTATTTCCTATTTTCAGGGTACAAAGGAGGATCAGAGTTCCTGCACCTGTTGTATCTTAAATAACTTCATTTCAAAGCAATTGACATGCCAATATGGCATATTTTGGAGTGGCATATTCTGCTCCCCTTTAGTTCCATGAGTGTAGGGATCATTTCAGTTTTGATCATCATTGTATTCTGATTCCAAGAGCACAATATTCCACAGTCCTCCATGAAGGAGAGATAAGAGAAAGAAAGGGATGGAGTTCCTGATGTGGCTCTGCAGGTTACGAACCCAGCGAGTATCCATGAAGGATGCCGGTTAGATCCCTGGCCTCACTCAGTGGGTTCAGGATCTGACGTTGCTACAAGCTGCAGCATAGGCTGCAGATGCAACTCGGATCTGGCATTGCTATGGCTGTGGCATAGGCTGGGAGCTATAGCTCTAATTCGACCCCTAGCCTGGCAATTTCCATATGCCGCAGGTGTGGCCCTAAAAAGTAATTTTTAAAAAAAAAAAAAAGAGAGAGAGAAAGAAAGGGAGGGAGGAGGGAAGAAGAAAGGAAAAAAGGGCTCTTTGAGTTTAGTTTTTCTTTTTCCTTCCATAGTAAAAAAAAAAAAAAAAAATCACGTATATTATATATAGTGCCTAGAGCTGGGATGAAGGACTTCCAAGAGATTTTGTTGAAAGTCTTTCTAAAAGAGATGGAATGCAGCTGGACCTTCAGGAGACTTAGGGAGCCTGCAGAGCTCCAGCCTTGCTGAGTCTGCAGATTCTCATACAATAGTCATCAAATATAGCTTGGTAAGTGGGTCAGGAGAGGGGGGCTGTCTTCTGCATCCCTGAGATACATCTAAGCAAAGGCCCTTGGAGTTAGGTTTACATAAAGCTCCTTAAGATAGCGGGAGAAACAGTGAAAGGAGGCCATGGATTTGGGAGCCAGGGCAATGAGATCTCTCAGGTGATAAAATGCTCAGGGGACTTCGAAACAGGCAGAACTGGGTTTTCACCCCAGGTCAGCAGCCAAACTAGCACTTGTCCTTGAGTATAGTAGAGAAATTGTATTGTTCTCATTTTAGAGATGAAGAAGTGATGCTTGAAAGAGATAATTGACTTGCCCGAGGCATCAAAGCTGGCAACTGCAAGAGCTGGGATTCGAACCATGGTTTGCCTGACTCTAAAGGTTGCTAAATTAGTTTACTGAAAAAATTTAAAACAACACGCATACAACAGCATGCATCCACAAGCTCAAAGACACAGACTGAAAAGATGTCAGTTCTCTTCCTACTGTTTTCAAGGTCATATGGGTATTAGATGGCAGAGTTGAAATTCAAAACCAGTGTCATCTTATGCAAGAGAATGTGCTTTAAACATTCACTCATTCATGTAACAAATTATCATTGATGACTTACCACATGCCAGGCAGCAGAGAACAGAATCGACAGGATTTCTGCCCTCATGTCAACTGTAATTTAACAGGGAAGACACCTGGTTTTTCTTTATTTGTTTTGTCTTTTTAGGGCTGCACCCACAGCAAAAGGAAGTTCCCAGGGTAGGGGTCGAATTACAGCTGCAGCTGCCGGCTTACGCCATAGCCACAGCAACACAGGATCCCAGCCTCATCTGTGACCTACACCACAGCTCACGGCAATGCCGGATCCTTACCCACTGAGTGAGGCCAGGGATCAAACCCGTGTCCTCATGGATACTAGTTGGGTTTATTACCACTGAGCTATGAAGGGAACTCATTCATTGACTGCTGAGCCACAATGGGTACCTGATGAGTATAACATGAGGATGTAGGTTCAATCCCTGGCCTAGCTCAGTGGGTTAAGGATCCGGTAATGCCATGAGCTGTGGTGTGGGTCAGAAACAACGCTTGGACCTAGGGTTGCTGCGGTTGTGGTGGAGGCCAGCAGCTACAGCTCTGACTTGACCCCTAGCCTGGGAACCTCCATGTTATGCAAATGTGGCTCTTAAAAAAAAAAAAAAAGAGGCAAAAAAAAAAAAAGTACTCCTGTAAAGTAGTTATCATCCCTGTTTAAAAAAAAAAAAGTTTGGAAACTGCTAACCCTTGCAATATTCTGTCTTGTTGGAGGTAGTTTTGTAGAGGACATGACCACCAGCTGACCTGTGAGCTGGACCTGGCCCCCTCTCCCCCTCTTTGAAATGTACATGCCATCTACTATTTCCATAGCATTAATCAGTTCAAGGAAGCAGCCTTGAGAGAACAATGTGTTGTTGAGTCCATCTAGACACTCTTCCTGACTGAACCCGGTTGAGACCTCTAAAAACTTTCAAGATTCTGGAGGACAGGTGCAAGCAAAACCTATTTGTCTTGCAGCATCCAAGACTAGCCTTGTATGGAAGTTGCCTTGAGTATTATTAGCACTGCCACCTGCCCATCAGGAAGCGTCTGCCTCTTTCTTTGTTCTCTCCTTGCCCTCCGCCCACTGGGGCTTAGTTTTGAATTTCAACCCAGAGATGTTGGGAGGATCTTATTAGATGTAAATTACCTAGTATATTGCAGGCTGCACGTTTTCTGCTGTTCCCAGTTCTCTCTGTGTAGAGCTGGGATTAACAATTCCCACCTTACAGGTGGTTGTGAGAATTAAATAAGAAAATATGTTTTGTGCCTAAATCATAGTAGGCACCCAGAAAATGTTGTAGAAATAGTCACTCTGTGCTGACATCAACTTCACTAGGTCAAAATATAATAGTACAAATAATGTGCTGCAGAAAGGAAAATGACCTACAACTTGGTAGCAGAGAATAAAGCTTATGCTTTTCATTAGTAATATACATTCTAACACACTGGGTTAACAGTTCAGCCTAAGTAAACATAGAGTGGATACTGCAATGCTTTTTTAATTTTTTTTTCTTTTGTTTTTCAGGGCCACACTCACAGCATTTGGAAGTTCCCAAGCTGGGGCTCGACTCGGAGCGGTGGCTGCCAGTTTATGCCACAGGCACAGCAACTCCAGAGATGCTTTTTTTTTTTTAAAAAAAAAAAAGCAGGGACCCAGAGAGAAAGTATTCCAGACAGAAAGGACCAATGGAACCCAGAAAAAAGGTCCTGAAAAGATACCAATAGTAAGATTTGAAAGTAAAAATATCCAAAGGAACATCACCCAGTAATAAGTATGTGTTAATGATGAAAGATGATGAGTATAACAAAGGAAGAAGGAGACACGAATAGGTGAAATGATTAAGTAGGCAAAGTGGTACAGTGATTTGGGCACAAGAAAATGAATGATGGGGATGAATTAAAGATGAGGGAACTTGAAAAAGAAAATGCAAAAAGAATGAATAAGGAGAGAGATATTTTCAAGGAGCATTGCGAAGATTTTGACTAGATGGTGTAAGAAGGACTTGAAATGACTGCAGTAAATCATGGAACAAGAAGGACTTGATTTAGAGGACCGGAGACAGGGAATGTGGGAAGTAGTGAAAGGTATGAGCTGGAGAAAAAAGATAATAAATTTGAAAATTGTTAAGGGAAATAGTCAGAGAAGTACTGGCTTGAAGCAGAAATTGGTCAAACGGATGCAAGTGGAAATGAAGGAAGACAATGGTGATTAAAATATTCTTTCATTTTTCACAAAGGAGAAGTTAGAGTCAATAGCAAAAGTTCGCTGTCAATGAGATATAGTGGAAATGTTCTGAAAAGGGAGATAAGTGGAGGGATGAAAGCAAAGAGACAGAGAGGTCACAGAAGGACCAAATACACATTTGGAAGTCCTGTTACTGCGGGCCTACTATGTGCCAGAAAGCACTAGGTGCTTTTGTTTATACCTGCTGGCTCATTCAACCTTCCCATCACCCAACTTATAGGAAAGATAATTAAGCTCGGAATTGTGTTAAATCTCTAAAATTAGCCAACTAGTAAGTGGTAGAGAAAAGAATTTGGACTTAGACGACTGAGGAGTTTCTGAGTCAAAGAAACAGCAGTAATAGAAATATTTACAGTGATCTAATTTGGAGACATCAACGATAAAAGACAAAGCTCCAAGATTGACCTTCATCTTATAATTGCTCCTGTACCAACTGATAGAGTCGGGCTCTGCACAGCTTAAGATGCTGGGGTTGGCAGAGCTAAAACAAGAGCGTGTCGGGGAGGTGGCTGAAGGGAAGAAAAGGAAACAGTATCCTGGGTGATAAATGGAATCGAAGTGCTGCAGGGAGCTAGGCAGGATTAAAAGGACAAGGTGAATTACAGAGAAGGCCGTGACTGAAGAGAGAGAAAACAAATGGTGGGCACGTGTGGATATGAAGAGGACTGATAGAAGATTGAGCTTAGATGGAGTAGAGATGGAGCAGGAGCTAACAAGCTTTCCTCCTGAATTGGAGCTTATTTGTGTTCTAGACATCATCCTGAGGCTTAAAGAAGAAAGATTGTTTTAAAAAATCACTTGAATCATGGAAATCTGGGAAGGGAAGAGAGAGGAAAGGAGAGAGGGAGGGGAGGAGGGAGGAAGGGACAGACAGATGGACAGAAGGTGGATAGTAACTCGTTGTGAAAACCGAAAGGATGTTCTGTTTCCTTCACTGCAGAATTCTGGCTAGTGCCTAGTACAAGACCTGTCTTAGAGTAAAAAGTCAGTAAATGTGGGATCCTTCATTAACAAGATACTGATTTTGTGTCTCTACCCTATGTCAGTCCCAGTGCTAGCTTGTAGGAACAGGGTGGTAAGCACGACACACGTGTGGTCTTTGATCTCTTGAAGTTCCCAGTCTACAGGGGAAGATACAACATGAAAATACACTAATACACTAGTACATTTAATACTAATGATTAAAATATGGGATGAGTGCAATTGAAATTACATGAGGAGCTATGAAAGGATATAACAGGGAAGGCAGAGAGGAGCAAGCTTAGACTGAGGGGCTAGTCATCTTACAGAAAGTGCTTTATTCACTAAGACTTACAGGTAGGTGAAAGGTAGTAAGGTGGGCTCTCTCCAGGCAGAAGGAAGAGCCTGTGGGAAAACACAGGTGACACAAGAGTGGGAAACATTCCGGGAGCAGAAGATAGGTGCATCTGGCCAGAACAGAGTGATGATGGTAAGGATATTGTCACTCGGGGCTGGAGAGGAAAGTAGGGAGTGAGATACCAGAAGATGTTTGGATTTACTTATAACATTAATGAGAACCTGATATGGGCTAGACACTTTCATACATGTGATCTTATTTAATTCCCATAATGATCCTGAGAAAAGATACTACTTTCCTCCTTTCACAAATAAGAAAATGAGGTCTAATAGGGGCATTATCAAGTGATTCGACAGTAGGTAAATAGCAGAGATAACATCTAAACCTAAAGCCTGTTGCTCCCCAGTCCCTGCTTTTCCAACTACACTAGGCTTTCAGTCACACCGTATGAATAGAAGACATTTATTTTTAAGAAATAGACTAGAATAAGGCAGAGGGAAAGGAAAAAAGTTACAAAACTACTTAGAAAGGCAAATGTGAAAGATGCAGCAAGAGGACTTGTTTGCTGAGGGGACTGGAAGGGATTAGAAAGAATGAAAAGGAATTTCAGTTCAGTGGAACTGGAGATGGGGATATGATGGGACCCTAGAGGAGAATAAATTACATCAGTCATGAAATGTAACTAATCAGATCAATAATGAACTGTGACTTAGGGGAGGGGAGAAGAGTGGTATCCCTGGCCACAAGACAGGCCATCAGAGTGTGAACAGGGATGTCCTCGTATCCTGGAGGTATATGGGAAGCGTTGGGGCATGGAGGTGAAGAGAAAGCCAGGACTTAGGAGTCAGGCAGGCTTGCGTGATCAAAGTTAAGTTCCTGTGCCTCCTTGAGCCTTAACTTCCACATCTATCAAACGCAGGATTACGAGCCTTCCTCCAGATGTTGCTGGTATTAGCCATCAAAATAGCAGTTATAATTACTTGAGCACCTACTATGTTAAGCCCTTTGCATAATGGTAACCGAGGCCTCACTACCATCGGAAGACAGGAATTGCTATCATCATTCAGTGATGTACTGCAGGAAGTTTTGAAGCTGCAGAGTATGTGTTCAGCAATATGAGTTCTTTTTCTGTGGTCATTCCCAATTCCACACTGCCTGCTAGATAAAGTGGGTCCTCCTCAAAATGAACGGCAAATCCCTTGCCTGCCTTTTTTTGTCTAATCTTCAGTCTCTCCTCCCTCTCCGTGAACTTCTTCCATTTCCCTTGATGAGCTTTGCCTTCTCTGACCTCCATTTGTTTCCACTTTCTGGTCTCAGTCAGGTGTCTTAGTTTCCAGCAACATGCCAATTCTGATAATTTAAGCAGAAACAGAATTCAGTAGTGATATTACTCAGAATCTCAAGGAGGGCATGGGATCTGGGCTGAGAGTCCGTGAAGTCAAGAGCACCACTCCAAATCACTCATGGACTGGCTGGCGGAGATATTGTTGCAGCTGCAGCCAGGCTCCAGTAGAGCTATTCACACTTTTGACACCATGACACTGGGCTCTGAGCACCATTAGAAACTTTTCCTCTAGCAGTGAAGTCCGGTTGTAACTGCCCCACCTGTTTCCACTTTGGTCCCCAAGTAGATTCTGCCTGACTCCAGCTTCTTTCCCAGCTTCTAGTGTGGGTGAATCTGATTTGTGAATTCTGAGTTTTGTGCTCAAATCCTAGCTCCAGTGGAGCCTGAAAGTATCTGGAAATTGTAGCCTCTTCATGGAAAGTGGCCTGTGGCTCAGGGAGTAAAGCACCCTCTAAGCTAAGAAAGGGATTAATTCAGACACTGAGCAGTTGCAAAGAATGCCAAATGCCAGTTCTAATCTAGAATGTCCGCCCCCATGCTACTGGTCCTACGTGGCTCAATTCCAATGCCACCTCCCCTGGAAAGCTTTCTTTGATTTCTCCAAGCATATGTTTCAGAAGACCTCATAAAATAAACACATATCTGTCTGTCTACCTGCCTGCCTGGCATCTGAGATATTTCTGTGCCTGTCTCATCCTCAGCCTCCCTTCCCATCATCATAAGCTCTCCAATGGCAGGCGCTGTGTTTATCCATCTCTGCACCCCCTTATAGTGCCTGGTAGGAGACTAGATATTTGCTAGTGAATGAATGAATGAAAGTGTTGGTCTCATTTGACAGGCCTTTGTACCAGAGGTCCATGAAGGACTTGCACAGACTCTGCCTTACATAAGGGAGCCCTTTTTTCCTGGTGTGCACTTCTATAAATGGACTATGTCAGCATATTTGAAGAAAGGGGCATAGAAAATCAGAAAGCCCCATTGCAGAGGATAGTGGTGGATTGTAAGGGTACAAAGGAGAGACTGAGGGAGCCAGGACGACATATTTTGGAGGAGTAAATGAACTGGAGCAGGCATCAGAGAGGCAGGAGAGGATTTAGAATTAAAGGACTTGAAACGCCAGATTACAACCCCCCACTGCACCCCCCACCCCCACCACCCTGGGTTCACAGATTAGTAAACTGAGACAGGAGACATACCTTACAAAACTCAGAGCTGAAACAGATCCAAATACATTGGTGCAGATGTGCCTTTCACAACACCTTTGATAGGTGGGCTTTTCCAAGGTCACTGAGGACAGTGTGATTTCGTGGAAACAGCCAAGGCTTTGGAGCTTGTGCTCATTAGCTGTGTGACCTTGGGAAGTCCCTTTACTTCCCTGACCTCCTGATCTCAGTTTCCGCATCTGGAAAATGGGAATCATGATACCCATCTCATTAGATTATGTTTATGAATAAAAGCTAACATAGGCATGTGCCTAGCACTTGGAGAATGCTTAATAAACAGTATAATTAAGTCCAAGGTGTCACGAAATAGGTTTTTTCTTCTTTTCCTCTCCCCTTTCTCCAAAGTTATTTTTAAACAAGTAAATAAAATGTGGTAAGAGAAGGAAAAAGCCCATTCCTCTGAAAGATTAAAGATAGGAAGGAGAAAAGCGGCAGATGAGGGAAGAGCTAAGAGGGGCGAAGTTAATGCACAGCATAGACCACACCAAAGGTGTAGATGGGCAAGAAATCCGGGGAGACAGAAAATGGCTCACAAATGATAGGGAGCATTTATAAGATTAAAGCCAAGACAAGGAAGGATGAAATGAGTGGGGAGATGAAAGAGAGGACAGAGAGGAAAGTCGAAGGAAAGGAGGGGAGTGGAGAAGAGGGCCGCTTTAGGACCTGATTCCTGCAGAGGCATGGCTCCCCCCAGGGCCAAGGTTTGTGGGTCAGAGAGAACCAGGCCCCGGTCAAAAAGCTGCCCTGTGTCTGAAGACCTAGGTTAACAGCAAAAGTTGAATCTAGTAGAAATAGGGCCAGTGTGTGTGTGTGTAAAGAATCTGTGAGCAGACCCCACCCCCTCTCCGAGTGGGGCAGCAGATGTAGGAGCTGCTGGGAGTCAGAAAGACCAGTAGGTCTCTACCTCCCACCATTTCCAGGAATTTCACACACGGAGCAGCCCACTAGAGCTGCTCCAGGCTAGGAGCAGGGATCCACAATAAAAGCACTGGCTCGCTGGGCGGCAGCTGGGGGCCGGAGCACCCTGACCCAAGTCAGAGTAGCGAGGTGGGGGCGAGAGGGTGGCGTTCGATACCCTTCGGTCCTTTCCGAGGCCTGGGGGGAAGTGGGAGGTGGGGTCTTGGTGGTGGGAGAATGAATTCCTGAGTTACGGGCCAGTGGATGGGGAGGAGGCTCTAAGGCCACAAGGAATTTTGTCGGGCACTAAAAAAAGGGTACAGGACTTGTTATTGGGCTGGAGGAGAGACAAAGTTAAGTCTGGGCCGTCGAGAGGCATTCCCTTACCCCTCCCCCAGAAGGCGGGGCCTGGAGCAAGGCTGGGCTAAGGCTCCCCCCCCCCCAGGTGCAGCCGCTGGGTTGAGCCAGGGGAGGGGTGAAGCTGGGCGAGCCGGGTTGAGCCTTGGGTAATTAGGGGAAGGGCCGGGGTCCCTAAGTCTTAGAAAATTGGAGAAGGGTGCTGTGGGTAAAGAATATTGTGAAGGGGGGTTAGGGGATCCTGGGCAAGGAGAAGGGGCGAGTAGGATTTGCGCGAGGCCGGGCGGGGCCTCCGAAACGCTCGGGGTCTGAGGAGGGAGCCAGAGAAGGGGGGGGGCGGGGCCTGGGGAGGCGGCGCGGGGGGGCGGGACAGGACCGATCGAGAGGCGGAGCCCTGAGCTGGGGGCTGCTGGCGAGCGGCTCCCACAGATCCTTAGCTCCGGCGTCCTGGTTCGCTTCGGCGTCCGCCGCCGCCGCCGCCGCCGCCTCTTCCTCCTCCTTTGCCAGCGCCGCCGCCGCTCGCAGCACCGCAGCCCCTCCCGCCATGGCCGCCGCCGGCGCCCGGCTCAGCCCCGGCCCCAGCTCGGGGCTCCGGGGCCGGCTGAGGCTCGGCTTCCACCCGGCGCCGCCGCCGCCGCTGCTGCTGTTCCTGATCCTGCTACCGCCGCCGCCGCTTCTGGCCGGCGCCACCGCCGCCGCCTCGCGGGAGCCCGACAGCCCATGCCGGCTCAAGACCGTCACGGTGTCCACGCTGCCTGCCCTGCGGGAGAGCGACATCGGCTGGAGCGGCACCCGCGCCGGGTCCGGGACTGGGACTGGGGCCGGAGCCGCCGCCGCTGCCGCCGCGTCCCCGGGCTCCGCCGGCTCCACGGGCACCGCCGCCGAGTCGCGCCTCCTGCTCTTTGTGCGTAACGAGCTTCCGGGGCGCATCGCGGTGCAGGACGACCTGGACAACACAGAGCTGCCCTTCTTCACCCTGGGTAAGCCTGGGCGCCCTCACACGCAGGGTCCCAAGGAACCAGGGACCCCTAAGTGAAGCCGGACGGGTGGGGGCGCCCTGGGGATTCCGGTCTCGGGCTGCCCTGAGCGGGGTTGAGAGAGGGCAGCTGAGGGGCCCGGAGGGCGTACAGGTGGTTGGAAGGAGTGCAGGGCAGAAGGTCCGGGCGAGCGCGGGGCAGGAGCCCGGGGGCGTGCCAACCCTCCCGCAGTGGGCACCTGTCCCTCAGTCTTTCCGACCAGACGCTGAGCTCTGCTGCGATCCATTCCCGACGCCCGGACCCCAGATGACTGAGTGTTCTTGAGCTAGGGGCCCTGGTAGTCCCCTGCTCGGAAGCCAGGTCCAGGTCCAGCCGCCCACCGCTCCTCCAGGCGTGGCCACTGGCCGCCCGCGGTTACCGCCCCCTCGCTTTCGCCTCGGAGTTGTCGGCTCTGCTCTTCCGGATAGATTTTCTGGAGAATTGGAGTGGAGTAGCACCATGTAGAATCATCCAGTCCGCATAAACTCGGTTTCCCTATGGGTTGAATGACCTTGGCTAAGTCGCTTCCCCTCCCAGGGCCTCATCTGTTGAAACGCGGCTGGGGAGGACTGAGCAGTTTCTGAGCACTGGCTTCCTGAACCCAAGGTCTCCACTTTCAGATTCTCCCTCCATCCCCGTTGTCGCATTCGCTTTCCTAACCCCTTCTCAGAGGAGAGCAGGTTTGTCCTCGTAGCTCACTCACTGGGCTAATAACGATAACTTAAAGGCTGGAGAAAGAAAGGGGAGCGGAAAAGGGTGGGGGTGGGGGCTCAAACGGAAAAGTTAATCAGAAAGTTCGCCAGCAGCTTGCTGCCTGCTGGTTCTCTGCGCGAATCCCGGAGGAGTCGGCCCTTCGGTGGAGCTGTGGGAAGCGCGGCTGATTTCCCAGCCGGGTAATTGATAGCTTAATTATCTCGGAGAGCGTTTACAAAAATGTTGTTTCCCCCTTAGCTCTCCCGCGTTCGCAGATCGCTGTCTCCCCTCCCTTTTTGGGGGCGCGGGGCGCGATTGGTTGCAGGAACCTGGCCAACAACAGCTCAGGGAAGGCTCCGGGGGCTCGCCACAGACTCCAGACCTCTTTCTGGGGATCCCTGCCTTCTGGGGATCCGGCTTAGTTCCAGCACTGCGGCGCTGATGGGCCTTCGAGGTCAGCGCCGTCACGGTCCTGGCTTCAACCTCTGAGGTTAACTCTTTGCTCATCCGGAAACCTCTAAGAGTAATCAATGGATTAGACTCCTCTCTCCTCGGAGCCATAATATTTTTGCTGTATTTTTTGTGACCCACTCCCTCCAACATCCCTTTCCTGCTGGCTGTCTCTGGAGATGTGAGCCAGTGCCAGGCCCTCCCTCGGTCTGAGCTTGAGCCTCGGGGTTTCTGGCCCCCGGGCTCTCCCCAGGTGGCTGTAACCTGAGCGTGCTGAGCTTTCTTAGATGCTAGGCGGGAGAGCGCCTTGCAGGTTCCCAGGGGACTTCCCGCGGGCGGCGCGTCTGGCGTGAGACACACCTTCAAGCATACACGCAAGTACGTGCACACACACACACACACACACACACACACACACATACAACCCTATCCACGTGCACCGGTGGGATGCTCATTTCCAAGGAAGGCGATGGGGCTGGGGTGGGGATGGCACTCCTTGGGGTGAAAAGCTAAGTTTGGGCTCCGTGCCAACTCCTATGACCCCCGCCACAGGGGAGGGTCCTTCAGGAGACACGGAGGGTGTCCCTGTCACACAGCTTCCGATCCCAACCTCCCTCCACCCTTGAGATCCAGCTACGGGTGGTCCTAAGGGATTGCGAGGGGGAATCCCCCTGCGTGGCTGTTCACTGGAAAGGGAAAGGGGGAACTCTTCCATAGGGCATGACTTGGAAGCAAAGACCCCAGAATATTCCAGTTCCCCTGGGATGTGGAGGACCCAGTTCAGCCAGCTGAGTTGCTCCAGAATTCCTGGAGCTGCCAGTCTCTGCCTTTTTAAACTTCGACTTTCAGGAGGGAGTGGGTGCCTGGGAGCCCGAGGCAGGCTGAGTGAGGAGCTGGAAGTCTCAAATCCCCCAGCACCCCCAGCTTCGGCAGGAGCGTCTCTAGGTGCCCTCCACTTGGATCCTCCGCCTTCTCTGACTCAGGTGGCTGAGCCTGCTGGGGACTGCCTGCCGTGGGGTGGCGGGGTGCCGTCCTCCTTGGCAACTCTGAGCCCTTTGGGGAATTGGCTTCCCGCCTCCTCCTCCATCCCCCAGCGCCCTGGACTGGCAGCTCAAGGCGCTCCTGCTAGGGATTTGGCTAGCGAGGTAGTCACCAGATGGCCGAGTATAGCAGGAGCTGTGTAGGGAGACGTGGGCTTTTATTTGTGTTGGTCTTCCACTGTTTGCGTGTAAACACAGAGTGCACAATGAGCTCTGGGAGGGCCAGGCTGGTTGAAATGGAGGGCTGGCGTGGGGTGAGAACTATGACTCATGTGTGGCCATATCCTCCCCAGGGTCCCCAGCAGCCCCATCCCATCCTGCCATCCTTCTGAACATCCTGCCCAGTGTTTGTCCGTGGCGGTTTGGGTGAGCCTTTTACTATTAGGTCGCCAGTTCAAGGGCTTTGGAGGCAGCGGGGGCACAGAGGCACGTGCGGTCAGCCCACCCTGACAGTAGTGGGGTGTATGGAGCCACCGCTAGGGGGTGATAGTGTCTGCCAGAGCCCTCAGGGCCATACTTTGGGTTGTGGTCCCAGAGTTGATAGTGGTAAAATGTCCTTGGCATTAAAGAGGAGCTCTACCTTTTAATTGTTCACCCCCTTTTACTCCAAGTCCAATTAGGGGACCTCAAAAATGTTTTGGGGGGCCTCACCGTCTACCATCCTCATTCACCTAAGTCACCTATATACCTGGCCCTCCCACCCTCCATTTCTGCCCCTCTCAGAGTTATCAGCGCTAGTATTGGTAGTGACCAGACTTAAAAGACTTTTCTTCAGGTCTCTTCCTCATATTGCTAATCTTCCCTTCACCTTCCAGCCTGCTTTATGTTGATGGAAGTTTCCCTCAGAGGTGAAATCCTGCCCCCCCTCCCACCAAGTTTCTGCATCTAGGCCAATTCTTTAGAGTCTAAGTCAATGGCACTGATAAAGTGAATTTCTTTGAAATGGATCAGGAAATACAACTGGTTGTTGAATCCTTAATGTGGCGCAAAGAGCTTTACTCTTGCCTTTTATTACTTATTCACGTAAAATATATGGAGTGGGCATTGCTGTGATTTTTTCCCATTTTACAGTATAGGAAACATTCTTAGGTCAGGTGCCTTGCCCAAGGTCTCACTGTAAGTAAATGCCGACCTGGGGCTGGAATCTCAATTCACCAGACGCTGTGTTCTCAGTAATTACTAAACAACCATCTTGAGCCAAATATGCATTGAGGGGCTGGTTACATTTATGTAGGGCATTGGGGCAGGGTCCTGGAGAGAAATATGACCATCAACATGACAAAAACCTTTCTTAAGAGAACTTCAGCTACATTTTTGCGCTGAAGTATGAGAGTGTGAGTGAGGCTTGAGTTAAATGACCTCCAATGACCCTGCCAACTTAAAGTTCCATGACTCATGGGATGTCAGAGGGCATTGCATTTAGCGGTGCCAGTGAGTGATGGAGACGACACACTCTGTAACATCAGGGAGGGAAGACAGCTCTTTAGACTCAGAGAAAGCTGGGGACACTTCCTGGACAGGGGGAAAAAAATGAGTGAGGCCATAGAGGCCAGAGAAGAACTGAAAAACTCCTTCTCCAATATAGCTTGGGGACTTGATGTTGCTTAGGATCTGGAACTCTCAGCTGTGGCCCACTGTGACCTTGAACAAGTCATTTATCCCCAGATCTTCCCGTTCTTTGTGCTGTAATATGAGTGGGTAGATGAGCCTTAAAATAATCTGTCGGTGTAAAGATTCTATGAACTCGAAGTGCCCTGACCCACTCTGTACCTCTGATTGGCTTCTCTGGCTTCACACTGTCTCCTTTCCTTTGCTAGTGACATGGGGGTGTTGGGAAGGGCTGACTGAAAAGAAAGAATTTGAGCAGGAGCAACCGTCAGTGCAGGGCTTCTGAGGTGAACCTGGGCATCCCTCAGTTCTTATCTGCCCCAGGCAACCCCAGAGTCTGCTTGTGGATTTCGCTTTCAAGCCCACAGGTAGGAAAATGGCATCCTTCTTCCTGTGCTTCATAGTGGCCAGGCTGGACTGTTTACCACCAGCGTTGATTTAGCAAAAGTGAGAAAAGAGAGAAAACTGAGTAACCATTCATTGTTAACATGTGTTACTAATTTACCTTGTCCTGTAAATCACACAGGTGAGGAGTGTGCTCTGTATTAAGGGGAGGGTGTGTGGAGAAGGAAAAGCCATCCAGCAGTATGTCTTTAAAGGCACCTGCATGTGCAGATTTGGCAGTATCCTGAAGATCTTTCTCAAAAGGATACTCTTTGCAGGAAGCTGATTGGCCTGGGTGGAAGACAGAGATGGTCTGAAATGCCAACTTGGTCAGGTCTGTAAAGATGTCTTAAAATATAGAAAAAAACATCTATCAAAAGAGAAAAGCCTCCAGGAGTTAGGGACCAGGAACCAGGCACTAGGTCAGAAGGGCTGCTAGATGCAGGGAGTTTAGCCTAAGAAGAACAGTCCACAAAGGGCTAGAGGAGCTTCCTTCAAATGTCAACGGGGAAGCAGGCACACGCCTTCCCCTGCCCTCACATTGTCCCAAAGGTGCAAATACTAAGGGAATGGGGTTCAAAATCACAAGAAAATAGGTCCTTAGGAGCTGTCCAACAACCCAGCATTCTGACCCCATGATGGCAGGGTCCACGGGGGAGGAGGCCTTCAAGCAAGGACTACACAGCTGTTGGGCAGGCATTTGGAAAATGTACCACAGGCATGGAGGCTTTCTGCCCTTTTTGGCCTCTGGCTCGATTCTGAAGGTTGATGCCAGTTATTAAGTGCGAGAAAAAACAGGAGCAGATAATATAAGCTAGGTTTTCTGTAGGGACTTCTGACCACAGAATATTCATTAAAATCACTTCCAGTGTTTGGTGGGTTTTTTTTTCCCTCCATTCCTTTTCTTTCTTTCTTTCTTTCTTTCTTTCTTTCTTTCTTTCTTTCTTTCTTCTGTATGGGTAAGAGGAAGAGAATCTGGGATGGATGAGAGGGCAAATTTGATGGCTGCAAATAAAGCTAGGCTTTAAAAAAAAGTTATCTTCTCATTTGGGCTCTGGGCCCCTTATCACTAAATAAAATATTTCAGTAGCACTCAGACTTCAGGGTTCCATCCTGCCCTGGTGTTCCAGGTTTTTCCTGGGACTTGGTAACTTGGGGGGGGGGGCGGTCAGTGGTTTCTGATCTGAGCTTTTTTTCCCCCCTTTCCACTCACTTCCCTCACTCCATCCCCACCCCTTTGCCAGCTCTAGTCTGATGAAATCTATTTAGTAATCAGGGCAGAGAGAGGTGTATTATCTGCCCTTAGAAGATACAGTTTGCTCTCCAGGTCCGTGGGTTTGATATCTGCAGATTCAACCAACCTTGGGCCGACAGTACTGCGCCATTTTATATAAGGGACTGGGACATCCTTGAATTTTGGAAGGGCTTGGGGTCCTAGAACTGATCCCCCGCAAATACCAAGGGGTGATTAGATTACATTTCTGAGAGGGTGATGGGGTGAGAGGAGGATTCATTTCAGCTGTTACAGGGGTTCCACCTGGGTCAAGGCCATCTAGATTCGTTGTTTCTAGGGGTCAGGACTACTAGCCAGTGAGACAGAGCTGGATCGTTTTCCTGAAAGGGGCCCTCAGGCTGCAAGATCATGCAATCATTTTCGTTTTGCTTCAGATTTTTGCTTTATTGTATTTTTATTGGGCATCATTGATTTACAGTATTAGTTTCAGGTGTACAGCACATGTGATACTTAGTAGTTTCTATCTCTTAATTCCCCACCGACCACCCTCTCCCAACTGGGAACCATTACTTTGTTCTCTGTATCTGGGAATATATGCCTGTTTTGTTACATTTGTTCCTTTGTTTTATTTTTTTAGGTTCCTCATATAAGTGATGACATACAGTAGGTCTTTCTCTGTCTGACTTATTTCACTAATTATAAAACTGTTCAGATCTATCCAAATTGTCACAAATGGCAAAATTTCATTCTTTTGGTGGCTTAGTACTCCATTGTGTGTATGTATGTATCTCACACCTTCTTTATTCATTCATAAACACTTAGCTTGTTTCCATAGCTTGGCCAGTGTAAACAACGTTGCTATTAACTTTGGGGTATAGTATCTTTTCAAATTAATATTTTTGTTTGTTTTTCTGATATACTGTCAGGAGTGGTATTACCAGATCATTTGATAGTTACATTTTTAGATTTTTTTTTAAGTTTTATTGAAGTATAGTTGATTTACAATTTTGTGATGATTTCTGCTGTACACCAAAGTGATTCAGTTATACATGTATACACAAAAATAATTTTAAAATAGAGCAAGTCTGGCAGTAGGTTTGACTAGACCTCTGGCAGGCAGAACCTCCCGCTTCTTGCCTTCTTGCTTGGCTGTAAACTAGGCGTTGGTTGCCATAGGATGGTGTGAACACGTGTGCTAGGGAGAGAGAAGGAGGGAGAGTGACAGGGACTTCTATGGGTCAAGTCATGAAAACTGCTACAATGGCCGTCAACTTTGAGGGGCTCACAGCATCACAGACTCTCAGAGCACATTGAATCCACCCCATGCATTTTATATGGTAGCCCTGGGGCCCAGACAAGGGAAGAAACCTACTTAAGGACCAGCTGTTCACACTTAAACCCTGTGGTCCTGAATCCCACCCCGTGCTTCTTTCCATTACGCTGACCGCTAACACATGGCTCTAGGCTCAACACCTCTCCGGTCTGCAGCTTGCTCTAAACATCCTAAGATACGCCAGCCTTCCCTCCTCTCTTACAAAACAAATAAACCGAAACACCGAAAAGCAAAAGTCTAAGGAGAAAAATATCCCTAGGAAAATTGAATTTGTTCTCCTGCCCAGGTAGCCAGCTCATTGGCTGGTTGGCTCAAATCTCTCCCGAGAATCTGAGCTGATGGCTTTTGTGCTGGGAAAGGAGGAAGCCTCGTTGTCTTTCACTCTAGCTGCCTTTGAGGGTAAGCAGCCGCCTGTTCTTTTCCAGAAAAAGGAAAAGAGTCAGATTTAACCTTGAGTTGGAGCAGCATTTCGGGGATGCTTCCTTTGCAGAGCTGATACTTTCCCAAGTTCTCCTACTGACCAGCTAGTGGCAACAGAAGATTAACTATAGTGAGAGAGAGAGAGAGAGCTGGCTTTTCTCTCCTCCCAGCAGAGCTTGCAGCAGTGCTGGGCTGGACGTGCTCTGTTCTCCATTGCTAGCGCTGTGCTCTCACTGGTTCTTTACTGCTGTCTGCGGTTCTTCAGGACACCCCCCTCCCTATAAAGACTTCTTTTTGGATCAGAAAGTGCGGGGATGGGATGGGGGGGACTATCCAATGTAAGATTCAGGACTGAAGTATTTGTAGCTTCCTCACTGACATACTAGAGCACGTAGGCAGTCCCTCTGTGAGTCAGAACTTGACCAGATGTGGAATGTTATAAACTATTAGGCTTTTCACCTGAGGAGGAACCCTTTCCCCATTCCTGTTGTCTCAGCCCCTGGCAGGCTCAGACCACAGCACTTCTCTCAACTCTGATTTCAGCACTCAACTCACTGTCTATCCTCCTCCAGTCTTATCCTCTCCAATCCATCGCCTGTACCTGCTGACAGAGTGCTTTCATTAAAAGCCCCAATCTGATCCTGGCTGTCCTCACCTAAAGCACTTCACTTGCCTCCCTGTAGTTCTCATAGGAAGTTCAAGCTCCTTGCTCTGCTAACAGGTCCATGATCAGACTCTTCCCAGACTGTCCACTGCTAAGAACCTTCCTTCTTGTTCAATAACTCTGCCCTAGTGGCCCTGGGAAAACTCCTTCTTACCTTTCAAGACTGAATTCAACTTAACTTTGAAGCCTTTCCTGACCCCTTGGCACTAAAGTTGGACCCAGAGACTGTTTTAGCAATGGCTAGTCCCTTAGAACTGTCGAGTGCCTGCACCATGCGAGGCACTGTGCCCGGTGCCTAGGATGCATCAGAACCGAAAATGTCGGTGCCTGCATTCAGAGAGCTCTTATCCAGTTGTGCGTGTGTGTGTGTGTGTGTGTGTGTGTGTGTGGTGGGAAGACGGTGCAACAATCAACCTAATACATGAGAAAGTTTATGCAGTATGTGAGAAGGTGATGCATTCTATGGAAAGAAAGAAAATGGACATTTTTGAAATGAGGAGATTGGTTTTAATGTTAAATAGGGCAGAGGGAGAGCTCATTGAGGAGGTAGGATTGGAACCCCAATTTGAAGGCAATAAAGGCTTGGCCAAGCAGATGTGTAAACGAGTATTCCAGGCAGAGAACAGCTCCAGCAAAGACCTGACTCCAGGTCACACCAGAAGGGTTCAAGGGCCAGCCAGAAGGCCAGCGCAGCCAAAGTGGGGTGAATGGGGGCTGGGCAGGACAGAACAGGAGAGGAACGGGGAGTCCCATGGGGCCATAGGCTGCTCTGAGGACTTGGGCTTTTATTGGGAGTGATCTGGAGAGCGAGGCAGGATTTTAGGCCCAAGGGTATCCATACCTGATTTATATGTCACAGGAGTTACTCAGGCTGCTCTGTAGAGGAGGAAGGTCTGTAAGAGGCACTTCAGGGGAGAGGTGATGGTGGTTGGTGCAGAATGAGAGCAGAACTTAGTTGTTTCTCCCTCTTGTGCTCCTTGCCTATGAGCTTCACAGCGAACATACCTCCCTCATCTCTGGGGCTGCCATGACTCAGCCTGTGCTTGGCACATCCGAACTGTTCAGGGGATCTTTGATGACTAGAGACTTGGGTTTGCCAAGTCTCATCTCAGAATCCATACTGCGCGGAGCTGGAGAGGTGTTGAAATCCCACTCCTCTATGAAGGCTGAGCTGGAATGCCAACTCTTCCGTGAAACCGGCCCTCTTCTGAGCTCCCGCAGCTCCTGCCTCTGCCTTCCCCTGCCTCCTCATTACTGTTTGTAGGTTGAGTAATGAGACCAGTGTGTTTAGAGGAAAGAGAGTTGGCTGTAGGGAAGAACTTTCTTGAGAATCATAGAAGCCAGATGAGGGATTAGCACCTTTGCATTATACCAAACAGAGAGGTGCTGAATGTTTGGGAGGAGATGACACCTTGTGGTTTGGGGATCATCAACTATCATACGTGGTAAGAATTTAGGATGTTATCTAAACAAAACCTTCTATGTAAAGATGGAGAAGAATGAGTGTCCATTGAGGCTCAGTGGTAACCCAACTAGTATCCATGAGGATCTGGATTCTATCCCTGGCCTCGCTCAGTGGGTGAAGCATCTGGTGTTTCCGTGGCTGTGGTGTAGGCCAGCAGCTGCAGCTGCAGCTCCAATTCAGCCCCTAGCCTGGGAACTTCTATATGCTGCAGGTGCAGCCCTAAAAATCAAAAAACAAAAAACAAAAGGTGAAAAAGTTGAGGTCACTGTAGCAAGTCAGTGGTGGGGCAGGAACCAGATCCAGTCTACTGACTCCTAGTCTGAAGTGTCTTCCTCTCACATGAGGCCACTGGGGGTGAGGGGAGGTGGCATTCCAGACTCTGCCATGGTGGCATGGGCGAGGCTGTGAAAAGGTGACCATTTATTGTGGCCTGGATGCAGTGCTGGCACACCTGTTATTTCATCCTTTCCACCGTGCTGAAAGACAGATAGGATTCATCCCACGTTATAGGTGAGCATGGAGGCTCAGAGGAGTCAAGGAACCTACCCAAGGTCACACAGTTAATCTGCTGAACTGGGTCCAAACCTAGGTCTACCTCCTTCCTAACCCTCTGCTCTTTTCGTCTCCCATGCTGCACGGAACTAGGAGTGCTCTTGAGTTTTCGTCTCTGTGACAACCTCTTGTGCTTTTTATCTCTTCCTCTTTACATTACCAAGAAGTTGTAGACGTTTCTTATAGAGGGACTTCAGGTGTGACAGCCGCACAGGCCCGGGGGACTGAACACCTTGTTTCTGGGCTGGCGGGAGCTGACTCAGCATCTCCCCAGACCCTGTCACTCCTTGAGGGTTTGCCAGGAGCACACGGGGCCTTGTCTCATTTTCTCTAGATGTCACTCATCACTCCTGGACTGCTCAACAAGCAGATTCCGGTGCTGCTGTGCCTTCTTGATTCTCTTTCCCGCCTCCCTCCTTCCCTCTCTCCTTCGTCCCTTCCCTTCCCTCCCTCTCCATGTCCTCCTCTCTCCGTGCTTAGCAAGCTCTCAGTGTTATCCTAGGGGCCTATTACCCAGTGCTTCCAGGAACTTAGAGAAGCTCTATATTTTCTTTCTAGAAACTGTCAGGCATCCGTTGCCTGAGATGCAGCCCCTGTTTGACTCGGCAAACTTCCTTGTCACTCCTCCCCTCCACCCTAAGTTGACTTTGGCCCTTGTGCAATTTTTATGCTCCCACTTTGAAAATGGAATTTATATTGCATTCTCTGTACGTATGGGGTATGCATAATAATATATGATGTTTCTATGTATCATAATGCTGTAAAAATCGTAATAAAGGGTATAGTTCTGCTAGAGTAGTAGAACTGGGTAAAATAATGCCTTCGAGATCCAGCCCAACTCCTTCATTGCCTTAGCAAAGAGAAGTACATGTTCCAAGGTCCCACAGCTAAGCCGTAGCAAAATCCAGTCTCCAGCCCAGCTCCTATGACTGGAGTGCCAGCCCTGAAGGTCAAAAGCTGTGGGGTCGCATCCCGGATGCACCACTTCCCAACTGTATGCCACCTCCCTGCGCCTCTGTTTGCCCATCAATTAAGTGATGATAACATAGCCATCACTTCTCTGTGCTCATTATTTTTGGAGAGGCTTCCATCACTTAAATGGTATCCAGTGCCCAGCACTTGCTCCGTTTTTACTTAGGCTAAGCCCTACGATCCTTAACGGGGATGGTGTGTACAAAGCACCTAGCACAGCGTCTGGCACAATTTGTGCTCCGTGCCTCTTAGCCACCTGGAATCCTTTTTATGGAAGGAGGTGGAGATATGAATAAACAATGAATGCAAATTCCCTTCCCCCCCTTCCATTCCCCGTGCCCTGCTTACGCCTCTGCCCTCCCTCCCTCTCCCCCAGCAAGGCAGAAGAGGATGAAATTGACCATTGATCTCCGCTCCTTCTCCAGGAGCAGGGGGAAGCGGGGGACTGCGGGGTTGTCTGAGGACAGTTTGGACAGAGAAGCTCTGAGAGGCTGCGCCTGAGGCAGGTGGGTGTCGGGGGAGGCAGTTGGGGCAGAACCCTCTCCCTTCTGGTGGTGGCTGGCTGACAAAGCCTTGCTCTCAGGCACCCGGGGAAGTCACGAGTGGCTTTGCAGGCAGCCGAAAAGGGAAGGAACATTTCCATTAGCAGAATCAGCAGTAAAGAGATTTCCAGTCACAGTAATAGCTGCATTTGGGGGAATCATTTCAGTGGTGGCTGTGGGCAGAGAGGGGAGGGGGCAGGGCGCGGGGATGGAGCCGTCTGGTCTCCTTGCAGGGGCTGAGAGGCAGCGCCAATGAAAGCCAGGTGCCAGACACCCAGGGACTCCTGGGGAGCCCAGAGTGTCACTGGACAGGCATCCTGGACTTCTCCATCCCTCCAAATGGACAGATCCCCCTTCTCAGGAGTCCCTGAGGGAGGCTGCCTGCTCTTCCTTGGCCGCCTCTGCTCTGATTACCTGGGTCACTCTTTTCAAGACTTCAGAGCCCGCAGCAACTTCCTAGTCTCCTGGGATTTGTAGGTGGGAAATCCCCCAGATCATTTAGTCCAGTTTTTGCTAAAGTTATCTCCTCCTCAGAATCACCTTAGAAGCCAGGTGTTCCCTTCCAGACCTGCGGAGGCACCCAGGAGGGGCCTGGGCATCTGTACTTTAATAAGTGTGCCAGAGCCTTGCTTTGGCCCTGGGCGACCTGGGTGTGGTTTTCAGCTTTACCTCCTAACGTTCCCCACGGCACTGGGGACTCTTGCTTCCCAGATGACTGGCAGGTTTCCGAGGGATCTGGGCATATCCCCCGTGTCTGATCACTTCCCTCTGCTTAGAATGCTTTTCCAGTCCCCAGGTCACCGGGCCATCTCATAGAGGTTTTTTTTGTTGTTGTTCTTTTTTTCCCTCCTGAATGCTCATACAACCCCCCCCCCCATCCCCAGTAGGGTTGACATAGTCTGTGAACAAAAATAGATGCAAAAAATAAAAGGATGCCCAGTTAAACTTGAATTTCAGACAATGAATACTTGCTTAATATAACTATGTCCCATATGTCCCATGTGATATTTGGGACATAGTTATACTAAAAATGACTCTGATTATCAGAAATTCAAATTTAAGTGGACAGCCTGTATTTTATCCAACAACGTGCAAGGACGCTGTGTTTTTCTTTTCTGTCAGGGATCACACTACCAACGTGTGATTTGTTCCCTAAACCTGCTCTCCCCACATCTCCATCTCAGGAAACCGGATTACATCCACCCAGCTCTTCAAGCAAAGGAATCGTCTTCAATATTTCCCTTTCCTTGCCTCTCTCATTCTTTCAGTCAGCCAGCTCTGTTGGTTTTACTTTTAAAATGACTCAAAATAATTCACTTCTCGTAGTGTCCTACTGTTATCCCCTTGGTTCAAACTCGGGCTGTTATATCCATCTCCTAACTGGTCTTCCTGCTTCCTCTCCTTATCCTTTCTTTATACCATTTTGCAAATGGGACCAAGTCCACCTTTCTGCGTATTTTCCTCTGGCCTTAAGCCTATTCACTTGCTTAAATAGTTGGAAAGATCAAAAGAATAGCATTTCGTAACGTGTGATGATTATATGAAATTCAAATGTCAGTGTCCATCAAGAGAGATTTATTTGAACACAGTCACACTCATACATTTGTCTAGGTTGCTTTCACTTGCCAACGAGAAACAAACCTGATTAGTGTCCTTGAGTGTACGGGTTCAATCTCTGGCCCTGCTCAGTAGGTTGAGGTTCTGGCATTTGCTGCAAGCTGGGGTGTAGGTCACAGATGTGGCTCTGATCTGGTGTTGCTGTGGCTGCGGCCTAGGCCAGCAGCTGCAGCTCTAATTTAGCCCCTAGCCTGGGAACTTCCATATGCCATGGATACAGCAGTAACAAAAAAAACAGAAACAAAAAGCACTTGATCTGATAGCTTCTTGATGGTAGGGAATGTGTCTTGTTCATCTTTTTGCTCTTCTCAGCTGTATCGTGCAGGACACATCACACGGTAGGTGCTGAGTGGATGTTTCCTGACCAGATGAATGGAACATGGGTGAGGATGGGGTGATGGTTTGTGACCACCGCCTTACAGTGGACCTGCCTCATTGGGTTGTTCTTTTGCTTGCTAGGAAATTGCTCTCAGGATTCCAAGAGCTAAAGTACGTAGAGCAGTGCCCGCCCTCAGCAGATGCTACCTACTTGGCTGTTAAATAGAAATAAACAGGCATGCACCTCAACCCCTAGGACATATCCCCTCTCCACTTTATTTGCATTTGGAGGGCATTTAGGGCAATTGACAGGATGTTCCCTGAGTAAAGACCTAATGGGGGCAGGGGGCAGGGGGCAGGGTCCTTTCCTGACCAGGACCAGGAGCCAAGAGTTCCCAGCTCTGCTGAGTGTCTGTGGTTTGGGCTCTTCCACTTTCTGCCCCTCCCCGTTTCTAATGCCATGAGATGAACGCAAGTGGTATGTGAGGTTCTTCTCAACCACCTCCCCCCTCCCCCAAGCTCAGGAGCCCAGGAAGGAAAGAAAATTTCCCTTTAGGAGCTTCTGAGCCTTGAAGCTTCCTTCCTTGCACCTCTCTGCAGCCTTGCTGGGGTGTCTGAAGATCAAACCCTCTGCTCTGAACCCAGGTGCAATTCAAGTTTTCAAGCCCAGTCTCACACTAATTTGTTAGGGAGCCTTCTTCAATAACTTCCCCTCTAGCTTCCCCCAGGGAGGGAGACCGGAGAAGCTGGCCACCCAAAGTAACCAATTACCCGTCTGCCAATAGCCGGACTCCTACCTTCCCTCCCTCCTTTCTTTTTCCTTTATCCGCTTGATTCTCCTGGCCTCTAAACCATTGCTCCGAACTGCAGAACCCTCTAGGGAATGGCCCCAGTCCCCCTGCCACCCTGCTCCCAGCCAGGAGAAAGAAGCCCGCCTCTCCCCCAAGAGAAACAGCAGGTGGGGTGGCCGGTGGCTGAAAAAGTGCGGCTGTGGACTTCTGAAAGCCACGCAGGTTTTGCAAGTCTGCTAAATACCAAACTGTGCTAGACAGGCAAATGCCATGGGTTCTAGTCCTGTTTCTTCCATTCACTTGCTATAGCCTCAAATAAATGATAGATGAGGCCTCTTTGGACCTCAGATATGATTAAGTGAATATTTTCAGAGCCATCTCTTCTTCAGGAGGCTGGGGGAGATTGGACTGCATGAATCCTCCATGAGGAGGAACCTTCCAGTTCTGTCAGCTGCTAGAATCCCAGGTGTCTAGGGCTATGCCCGTCACACAGTAGACGCTCAGTAAATATTTGTGAAATCAGTGGACAATGTGTATGATTAGACATTGCTAATCAATCACAGCTTCAGGTGCTTTCTCAAGGCAAGGCCCTCATCTGTCACTAGGACCAGTTGGGGTTTGTGTGGATGATGGATTCTATCCACATTTCCTAGACTCGGCCAGTTCACCTAAAATCCCTGGTTCACCTTCAGTTCCCCTTGCTTGGAGCTAAGTATTATTTGTGGTTCTTCCATTCCAGACCTTGTCCCAAGTCCCTTAGGGGCACAGAAATGCAAGGAGTTCACAGTCTTTTGGGATAATAGCACTTGCACTTTCTGATTTAAAAAAAAAAACAAGAAAAAACCTCCCTTTCATGCGTATTTTTAGTATCTCCATATTACAGGTGAAGACATGGCTGCTCAAAGAGATCAAGTCACTTGCACAAGGTCACATAGTAAATGGGATTAGCTGTATTTATTTTTAAAAGGAATCTTTGTATCACTGTCACGAATGGAACACCAGAATAACTTGCTAAAAATGGAAGATAGCCTGTAAAAGGAAGTATAGTATTCACGTGCCATCTAAATTCATCTCTCTTAGCACACTTTGGGAAACATTGATTTAGCCCCACCGCTGAGACGAAGACATTAGTTTAAAACTTAAATTTGGCCCACCTAATTGCAAGGTCTCCTTTAACGTAAACATTTCACAAAATATCTTTTTTTGCCCACTACCCATCTTTTCATATCTAGCATGAATGTGCCTTTGCTGCTTCCAAGATGACTTTCCTGGCTCTCCCAAGAAGTTATCTCCCAAGTACTTTGCATATTCGCTGCAGTCCATGTTTTCATGAAAATATTGTGATTGTTTAATTGTCTCTCTTGCTAGTCCTGTAAGCTTCCTGAGTTAAACATCATGTCTCTTTAATATCGTTAACTCCAGCAACTGGTGCATGCCTACTTATTAAATTTTTAGCCTTAATTTTAGATTTCAGCAAAAAAAAGAATACAAGCTCATTGTAACCAATTCAAACAATTCAGGAATATTATACGAGAAAAAGCAAAAGTCTCTGTCCCTGTCCGATCTCGTTCGCTAGAAGTGATCACAATGAACAGTTTGCTGGGATCCTAGTGACATGTGGAATAAACATGTGCCTGAAGAGCCACCTTAGGTGATGGACACAGTGGAAGCGATTGCCCAAGGTCATCCTGCAAGTTTCTTGCAAGCGGCTCAGGGATGTTAATGGATATTGTCTTTTCCTTGGGGCATTGATATTTCAGACTGGGTCCCATGATAGATTTGGGGAGTATGAGTTGCTCTGGGCTCAAGCTAAAAAAGATACTCCAGTATTAAGTCAGCTCCAGGAATGATCAGGCCCCAGAATCTACTTGCAGGTTTTCTCCAGGCCACAGGCAGGAAGTCTTCTTGGCTGATCCTACTTGAATATATGTATTATTTGTGTATATATGATGTGTGCATATATACAGATGTGTATACATACACACTCATATATATATGTGTGTATACACACTTATATATACAGATGTGTATACACACATATATATACAGATGTGTATACAGACACACATATATGTGCATATATGCATATATACAGATGTGTACACACACACACACACACACACACACACACACACAGATACACTAGAGAAAGAGAATAGGATGTTTCCTCTGTCTGGATAAATAAAAGAAGAAGGTGAACCCAGCAATGGAGGAGCCAAAGAGGAAACAATTCAGGCCAGGGATGGGGGTGGGGGAGTCTCATTCCTGCACAGTCTTTAACATGATGGATAAAGCTGTTCTACTTTTCTTAAGTTACTTTCTTACTTGAGAGGGGAGACACATTATTCAGGAGAGGGTTACCTGGGCTTAGGTTGGGTTTTTTCCTTTAGGGACCCTCACATATGAAGCCCTGTAGACTGGCAGCTGGTCAGTTAAGAGAAAGTCTCTTACAGCAGGGACTCATAAAAAATAATAATGTGCCTTAAACGTTTCCCTTTTAACTTAAGATACGCAAGTGGCCATATGTTTGCCAACGATTTGATGTAGGCGCGGGGCCTCTTCTTCTGGTTTGGGTCAGCTGATTGGAGTTCATGCCATCTTTCTTGCATAAGCCATGCTTGTAATGCTGCAAATATGATCTCCAATGTTGGTTTCATTAAAGGGGACTGAGAACTTAAAGATGCTTGCCAAGTAATTCTTCTAGAGTTTTATGATTCCTTTCTAAATTTTTATAGTTGTCACACTTGACCTAAGTCAATGGGAATATATAAGTGACTTTTTTTTTATCATGAAAACCACTTAGTCCTCATAGAAGCCTCTTTCTTTTGATGCTCATAAATTTCTAATTTTCACAATATTTTATTAAGTTTTAGAGTTATAAGAAACACAAGGGGCATAAACAGGTTTGGGAAACAAACTAGCTCTCTGTAAAAATGCAACTCCAGGGACAGTGAAACATCAAGAACACTGGGGAGGAAGTATAAATATCCAGGGCTTGGGGGCTTCATGATGTTTTGCAGAAATAAAGGAGAGCAATGCTTAAACTGGTGGTCAGTGCAGAGAAGGCCAACAGAAAGCCTTGAAATTTTTATATGTTTTGGATTGACAAAGGCATTAATGTCACAGAAATTTTAGTGGTTGAGCTATTTGATAGCGTTTTGCCCAAAACTCTGATTTAAAGAAGAAAAGGGGACCCAGGTGTACTGTGGGGGGAAATGTAAATTTTTGCAGCCTCTATGGAAAACAGTATAGAAGTTCCTCCAAAAATTAAAAATAGAACCACCCTAAGATCTAGCAATTCCACTTCTGGCTATTTATCTGAAGAAACTGGAAATGCCAATTTGAAAAGATATATGCACTCCTATGTTCATTGTAGTATTTTTTTTTTAACCATAGCCAAGATATGAAAGCAACCTAAGTGTCCATCTGAGGATGAATGGATAAAGAGGATGTGGTTTCTACATACAATCGAATATTACGCAGCCATGAGAAAGAAGAAGGAAATACTTCCATTTGCAACAACATTGGATGGATCTTGAGGGCCTTAGGCTAAGTGAAATAAGTCAGACATAAACGGACAGATACTGTATTATATCCCTGATACCTGGAATCTAAAATGCCAAACTCAGAGAAACAGCCTAAAATGGTGGTTACAAGGGTGTGGGGGAAATGGGGAGCTGTTTAGGTCAACAGGTACAAATTTCCAGTTGTAAGATGAATACATCCTGGAGATCTAATGTCCAGCATGGTGACCACAGTCAATGATACTGTGTTATGGCCTTGAACGTTGCTAAGAGAATTGCTTAAATGTTCTCACCACCAAAGCAAAACGGTGATTATGCAAGATGGGATGAAGGTATTAGCAAATGCTCAGGTTCTAATCATTTGGCAACGTATTCAATTGTATCAAATCAATACTTTGTACAACTTAAACTTACACAGTGTTGTGTATCACTTATATCTCAGTAAAACTGGTGAAAGTAATTTAGGAAAAAGGGGAAAAGTGAATCCCAGAGTTTTGTCAGGAACTCTGGACTCTAGGAGTTCAGGACCCCTCCTGGGACTCCCCAGCAGTGGTCACTGATGTCCCTTTCCTTTTGCCCCCACACTGCCCCTGTTTTACGGGTGAGAAAACTGTGGTTCAAATACTGAAGTGATACAGCATGGGGTACGGAGCAAGGCGGAGCTGTTCTTCCAAAACCAGGTTGACTTCCTGCATGCCATTCCAAATGCTCCTTTGCTCAAGAGTAGTTCTTCAGTATCTTTTATTTTTTATTTACTTATTTATTTTTGTCTTTTTGTCTTCTTAGGGCTGCACCTATGGAGGTTCCCAGGCTAGGGGTCTGATGGGAGCTGTAGCCGCTGACCTACGCCACAGCCACAGCAATGCGGCATCCGAGCCGTGTCTGTGACCTACACCACAGCTCACAGCCACGCCAGATCCTTAACCCACTGAGTGAGGCCAGAGATCGAACCCGCGTCCTCATGGATGTTAGTCAGGTTCATTAACTGATGAGCCATGATGGGAACTGCCTTCAATATCTTTTAAAGTCATGAAATGTCATCAAGTAATTTTTTCCATGCATGACCACACCTGACATTGTCCTTCACCCCAGGAGAGAATCAGAGCTTGGAGTCTCCTTGCTTTCACTGCATATCCTTCTGGGCACACACAGCTTTACAGGGGCTCTTTGTAACTCTAGCACCGAGTTACAAAGCACCACCATCCCCGGCCATCCACATTTAGAACTCTCAGGGCCCTCAGGCTATGCAGACCAGCCCTCTCATTGCACAGGGAGAGACCCAGGCCCACAGGAGGCTGATACCTTGCCAGAGTTAAGGACCTGGAGCTGCTTATGAATGCAAACTCCTGCTCTTTCACCTCCCCTTGGTCACAGCCCTGGGGCTCCTAGCCTGCCTACCTGCTGGGGAGGGTCGGTCAGGTAATGAGAGGGCAGTGTATATGTGTGTGTGCGCGTGCGTATGTGTGTGTGTGCGCGTGTGTAGGCTGCCAAGAGTTCCCGTGCTTTATGAGGTGCACAGTATAATTCAAAACCCATTTTGGGGATGTCTCACCCCATAAAATCTCCTCCAGTAGGAATGGCTGGGAATTTGTTTTGACTTCCCCAGCACATGTTCTTTAAATACCTCTCCTCTCCATCATTGTCCTCATTTTTCTGCCTCCCTTTTCCCCCCACCCAGTTCTCATTGGATGATAAGCTCCTGGTGGCTTGTGAGGGGACACAGCGGGGATGGCACTAGGGGAAGCGACCCTGCAGTAGAGGTTAATGGGCTGGCAAGTGGTTGAAGAAAAGCTCACCTCTCTTGGCTGATTCTTCCACTGCAAAGACTTCAGGGATCTGCCTTCCACGATTTTAGTTAGATTTTTAGATGTCCTTCTTATTCAGGGCAAAGTAAGTCTTCCGTTCAGCCTGCTCTCTCGTAATCCCGTAGCGGCTATGCGTCCCTCATTTCCTCACCTCCCCCATGTCACATCTCTCTCCCAATCTCTTGCAGTCCTGCTTCGGTTTCTTCCTTGGAGTAGGTGCTTCAGATGCTGTCTAGAGTCTCACTCCCAAAGTCATTTCTCCCTGCCTTAAAGTCCTCAGTGGCTCCCTCCTGCTTACCAGGATCAATAGCCAACTCCTTGGCCTCTGAGCCTTCCACCCACGGACCAAACCCACCTGAATCATCCTCTCTTACTAGTCCTCTGCCCGCACTTCAGCTGAGCTGGGTTTCTTCTCCTCCTCCTCCTTTTTCTTATCCTCCTCCCCCTCCTTTTTTCTTGTTGTGTTTTTTAGGGCCGCACCCATGGCACATGGAGGTTCCCAGGCTAGGGGTGGAATCGGAGCTGTAGCTTCTGGCCTATACCACAGTCACAGGAATGTTAGATCCAAGCCACATCTGCGACCTACACCACAGCTCATGGCAATGCCGGATCCTTAACCCGCTGAGCGAGGCCGGGGATCAAACCTGCATCCTCATGGATACTAGCCAGGTTCGTTAACTGCTGAGTTACGATGAGAACTCCCTAAACTGGGTTTCTTACCGCTCTCAGAAAGCAAATTTTACTAAAGTTATATTTCTATGATTTGACTCAAACTGGTCCTCTACCACAGATCTCTGGTTTCCCTTCTCTGCAGCTAGAACCCTTTCTACCCTTCATGAGCTGCCTTCATTATGGAAACCGCTGCCCCTTTTCTTTCCTCATCTTTCCATCCTCCCCTAATTCCAATTGAATAACTTTATTCAGAAACCTTTATTTTTATCTCCCTTGGCCACCTGACTTGCTTTGAACTATTTACATCCACGTCTATGCCTGCACAGTCCAGTATGGCCACATGTGGCTCTGGAGCACTCGAAATGTACCTAGTATGGCTGAGGGACTCAATTTGAAATTTTACGTAATGGCTGTTACTTTAAATTTAAGTAATAAGTCGCATGTGAGTAATGGCCACCATATTGAATGGCGCAGATACAGAATATACCCACCTTTGCAGAAAATTCTCTTGGACAGAACTGCTTATGAGATTCTCAAGGGCAGGCATGGGGTCTTGTTTTTTCTATGCATGTTTTTCTGTTCCTAGTACAGGGCCTTTTATTGAATGGGGGTCAGTAAATGTTGATAGAACTGACATTTGGACAAGACTTTGCAACCTCAAAGAGATTCAGTGTTAAAGGAAGAAATTCACAGAACTTTACTTTTAAGACACAAATAGGTTTGTTCATAAAAATATTGCTTTAGGGAGTTCCCTGATAGTCTGATGGTTAGAACTTGGTGCTTTTACCGTTGTGGCCCAGGTTCAATTCCTGGCCTGGTAACTGAGACCCATGTCAAGCTGCTGCATGCCACAGCCAAAAAAACTACTTCGTAAGCTTTCATTTGCAAAGCCTGGTGCATCTTAGAGTCCAGGGTGTCTTAGGTTAAGCCATTGCTGACACTTACTGGTAGGAATTCCAGGTCCTCGAAGGGTCATTTCTCAGACACACCTTTTCTTCCATCTCCACCCCCTCCCTCCCTGCCCAGCACAGGTCGGTCACAGGTCCACCGCATAGCTGGGCCTTAGAAAGAACAGCCCTACGTGTTCTTATTCCCTGGGAGGCAGGTGTGGACAGATCTGTCTGACACACATGCACAGGTTTGAGCCTCCATGGTTGCATCATGGGAAATTTATGAGTGTTTCTTTGAGTGAACTCCTGAAAACTGCCCTGTGACTAATGGGATAAGAATGGGATGCAAGAGTGTCTCTCTTTTCTGCTGCCCTATCTTTTTTCCTTCTTCTCTTTTTCTCCTCAGTCTCCCTTCATGCCCTCTTTCTTTTTTTTTTCCTTTCTTTTAGGGCCATACCCAAGGCACTTGGAAGTTCCCAGGCTAGAGGTTGAATTGGAGATACAGCTGCCAGCCTACACCACAGCTATGGCAATGCCAGATCCGAGCCATGTCTGCTGTCCACAGCAACGCCAGATCCTTAACTCACTGAGCGAGGCCAGGGATCGAACCCATGTCCTCATGGACACTAGTCAGATTTGTTTCCACTGAACCACAATGGGAACTCCATCCTCTTTCTCTTTTATGTCTTTAACCTCTTTCTCTTTCCTCTCCGTCGTCTTCTTTCTCTCCATTTTTCTCTTTACTCGTAATATCTCTCTCCCTGCTTTGCTCTGTGTGTGTCTGTGTCTTTGTATCTGCCTGTCTGTCTTCCTCCTTGCATCTCCATGTCTCTCCCAGTCTCTGTCTGCTCCCCACAGCCTTGAGTTCTCTTAAGAGCACAGGTCAGTCCTGTCTGCCTGTCCTGACCAAGCACCTCGTTGGCCAACATGGCGCTGTGCACATCTCAAAGCTGGCGACCCCTGGTCTGGACCTCTGGTCCAGAGTGATATTTGGAGTGAAGGAGGCAGGAGGTGCAGGGGCCAGGGACAGGTAATTACAGGGTGCAGCCTTACCCTCCCCCCTCCAGTGTCAGGGCCTCCTTCTTCCTGACAGAGCTGCCTCCTTGCCCTGCGCTCTTGTCAAATGTGATTCCAAACGTCCTGAATGCGCTTAAAGGCCTCAGTGACTGTTTGGACCATCTTAGACGCGTTTGGCCATGACCTTGAATTTTTCATTGTGAGGTAGGTTTAGGAGAGCAGCTGTAAAAAGGATCTGGATGTCTTATTTCTGTTTTGCTAAATAGTCAAAGCTCTTTTTCTGCAACTCTGGTGGGCTCCTCTTTTCAACCCCCTCTGCTGCTCTTGTACTATTCATCAGCTCTTTTTGAAAGCTTTTTTTCCTCAGGGCATTAGAAACATCTGCTGGAGAGTTTCAGAAGAAAAGTTGTAAGAATGATAAGCCTTCTTAAGAGATTGTTCCTTCTAAAATGTCAACCCTTGGCTGTAACTGACAACAAAAGGCATATGAGCCACGTTACCTTACCCCCCAAATACCACGTGCCCTTTAGAGATTGACCTGATGGGAGTATGTTAGTTAGCTTGCAAGAATTCTGTAACTTTAAAATAGTAATTGGCCTTGAATCAAAAGGATTTCTCATTCCCCCAAAAAAGGAAAAAGAACAAAATAAAGAAGATGATGAAGAGGAAGGACAGGAAGAGGAGGAGGTTGAGGGAAAAGGAGAAGACAGAAAGCAGTCATCTTGCAGGTCTGTCCGTAGGGTAGACTTAAATTTGCTTCTTGAGCAGAATTGGAAGTTATCTCTTGTAGTCTTGGGTCTCTCTTTGTTCCCTCCCATTTCAGTATTTAACCTATTATTACAGCTTATTAATTTTCCTCCCAACATATCTTTTGATTACATCCATTTCTTTCTGTCTCTATCTCTACCCTAGTACAAGTTACTCTCCTCTCTGACCTGTAATTCAGTTGACCCCTAGCTAGTCTCTCAGATTCATTTTTGCTCTTACTTCCCTCCCAGCCCTTCCCAATCCAACAATCTTAATGGGACTAGGACTTTATTTATTTTATTTTATTTTTATTTCTTTACGTTATACCCAGCTGTACAGCGTGGTGACGGGGTTACACATCACAAGTGGTTAGACATAGTTCCCAGTGCTATACAGTGGTATCTTCTTGCTTTTCCAGCCCAGAGGCAACAATCTACAGCTATTAACTAGGACTTTATAAACTTGTTCTTCAAGTTGTGCCTCTTCTCTGCTTAAATTCGTAACGACTTCCCATTGTGCTTATAATGAAATAACATGGTCCCCAGCCAAGGCCTATGAGATATTCAACCCAGCTGCACATTTGAATACATGGGAAGCTTTGAAAAACGCGAGGACCTGGAATCTACCCTAGACCAATTAAATCAGTATAACCAGGGATTAGACCGTTTGGCAGTTCCATACAAAACTAAGCATACTTTTACCATATGATTCCGCAGTTGCCCTCCTTGGTATTTACTCAAATGAGCTGAAAACTTATGTCCACACAAAAACCTGAACATGAATATTTACAGCAGCTTTATTCAAAATTGCCAAAACTTGGATGTCCATCAATGGATGATGGATGAATAAACTGTGGTACGTCCGGACAATGGAATGTTATTATTCAGTGCTATTAAGAAATGAGCTATCAAGCCACAAAAAGACAGGGAGGAACCTTAAAATCATGTTGCCCAAATAAAGAAGCCAGTCTGCAAAGGCCACATATTGTGGAAAAGGCAAAACTGTAGAACAAGAAAAAGAACAGTTGTCGGGGGCTTGGGGGTGGGGAGGAGCAAGGATGAGGCAAAGGAGTGGAGCCCAGGGGACTTTTACACCAGTGAAACTCCCGTATGATTCCATAACAATGAGCGTGTTATTATACAGTTGCCCAAACCCTTAGAATGCAGATCACAAAGAATGAACCTTAATGTAAACTATGGACTTTAATTAATAATGATTACTTATATTGACTCATCCATTGTAATAAATGTGCTCTACTAACACAAGATATAAATTGTGGGGGTGTGTGTGTGTGTATGTCTGTGTGTAAAGTGGTATGTAGCAACTCTGTACTTCTCCAATAATTTTTCTATAAACCTAAAACCGCTCTTAAAAATAATAGTCTATAAATTAAAAAAAAAAAATAGAACCTGGGCTCTACCCTAGGCTAATTAAGTCTGCCTTTTTTTTTTTTTTTCTAAGGGGCTACACCTGCAGCATATGGAGGTTCCCAGGCTAGGGATCGAATTCATAGCCATAGCAATACAAGATCCGAGCCACATCTGTGACCTATACCACAGCTCACGGCAACGCTGGATCCTTAACCCATGGAGTGAGGCCAGGGATTGAACCTGCCTCCTTGTGGATACTACTTGGATTCATTTCCGCTGAGCCAGGAAGAGAACTCCCTTAAGTCTGAATAACTACGCATTACTGTTCTGTTTTCATTTGTAAACTCCCCAGATGACTTAGCAAGTCTAATGGACAGCTGGGGTTGAGGGCCATTGCCCAGAGGGGCCCTGCTTCCATCCCCCTGGCCATTTCTCTCTTGCTCGCCAGAGGCCCTACAACGTCCCTCCCTGCCCACCCGATCGGCAGTATACTTGGCTGTTTGTCCATGTTTATTGTCCGTTGGCTTCTCTAGACTCCAAACATTTTGAGGACAGTGACTGTGCTCAGCATTGTGCTTCTTAAAGCTTGGGCTTCACAGTTAGTAATTGTGACTGAGTGAATGAACAGATGCGTGGCTAGGTCCTCAAGTTTAATAGATTCCTCCTTCTTGTCCCACCCGCATAATGGCTAGCAGAGGAGGCTGTTTGGGAAACTGGTCCCCCCACTCCTAAAGGGACCTACAGAACAAGGAGAAATAATTTCCTTAAAGACCCATGAGCATTTCACTCTGTTCCTTTGGCTGTCCAGCTGATGGCCCGAGTCCTGAGTTCAAGTTAGGGAACAGGCGAGTTAAGTTTGTCTCTGTCATTTCCATTTTCTTTCTCTGCAATACAGGCAGTGATCGCTTGGTCAAACTGCAGCGTAATGCAAGTAGGCGCGAGTGTTCCCATCTCCTTCAACTGTCTTGGGAGTGACTTGTGCTGTTGCTGGAAACAGTTCTGTAGTCAGTGAGCAGGCTGGAAGAAGAAAGCCCTCAAGCCCTACCCCCTGCCTTCCCACGCCCATCCTCTGTTGCTTCTTTCATATAGGAAATTAAATTGCCTTTAGATTGTGGGCAAAGGGAAGAGTGATGTAGAAACAGAGTGTTCACAGGTGCTTTCTGAAGCAGGGAAAATTGCAAAAGATTCCTTGAATTCTTGCCTAGGTGGGGAAGAGACCCACACTTACCATTGGAGAAGCAGAGTCAGGAAGCATTTCAGAACGTATCTTGTTTTTGTTTGGCTTGAATCCAGCTCCTGGCATCGTATCTGTACTTGTTTCTTTGGACATTCAACAAATTATCTTATGGATAATGAGTGACTGATGCCAGATTTATGGTAAAGGACCCTGAGGGCAGGACGGCCTGTGAGCTCTCTTGAAAGATATAGAGAGGAAGGTAGGGCACTATACTTTTTTTTTAATCCTCATGAGACTTAGGAAAAGAGGCTGGGAAGAAGAGACAGAATACTAGGAATTAAGGACGCGTTTAAAATGGAGCTGCAAGAGTTCCCGTCATGGCTCAGTGGTTAACGAATCCGACTAGAAACCATGAGGTTGCAGGTTCGATCCCTGGCCTTGCTCAGTGGGTTAACAATCCGGCGTTGCCGTGAACTGTGGTGTAGGTGGCAGATATAGCTCAGATCTGGTGTTGCTGTGGCTGTGGCATATGCTGGTGGCTACAGCTCCAATTTGACCCCTAACCTGGGAACCTCCATATGCTGCTGGTGCGGCCCTAAAAAGCAAAAAAATAAAATAAAATGGAGCTGCAAATAATTACTGGCCTGGGTTTCTCCAGGCTGTGGTTGAAGAGCTCTGCTTGCTAATCTTGGGTATACTTTTAGCTCCCTGAGTGCCCTGAGCAAGTCATTCATAGATCCTCCAGCTATATCAGGAGGTGACCAGCAACAGAAACCAACTCTGTTTACTTAAGCATAGAGACTTTATGGGGTGAGTCTAAAGAATGGAAGGGCTGAAAACACAGTCTCAGAAAGGGCAGCTCTGGGGATCTTGAGAGCAGTAAGCTATCCACAGTCTCATTTGAGCATCCCAACCCAGATAACACCCAGAAGGCTCCACGTGTTTGTCAGTCCTTTCCTCCCTCCCTTCAGCATCCATTGGCTCAATGTGACCTCATATCTAACTCTCATCCAGAGAAGAGGAGATGACACCTCGATTGACATTCCCTCCAGGCTGCACATGTTGGAGGGAGAGCTATATTTTGAAAAGTGAGTCTGGGGGCTGATGCCAGTACGGTTGCTGGGTAGCAGAAACAACATGTGTCCTCATCAGGGACCTCAGTGTTCTTCCCTGTAAGGCGATAGTGGTTTTCCAAAGCCTTTTATGGCATCACAGGCTTTCCTTCAAATAGAATCGTGAGCAACCCATTGCACAAACCAGAAGAAAGCAGAACTGCTCAGTTGAGGTTGGGGTGTGGAGGCCCCAAGCCCTGATCCTATAGGCCTTCTCTTCCTCCTCCTCGCCATGGTCCTTGGAATATCTATTTGGAACCTAGAGATCCATGAAATGTAGTTAGGTTCCAGTGGACTGTGTGATGTCCAGGACCCATTTCAGCTCTAGCCTTTGCAACAAACAGCATCCAGTCAAGGGCCCTATTAAGCCCTGTGTGGAGGGGAGGGTGCTTCAAGGAAGTAGTTGCGGGGCTGAGCAGCCTCTGGTTTGCCTGGCAAAGTTGATGACCTTCATGCCACCTGCTGCACTCATGCCCAGAAGAGTCAGGACTCAGCATCTCCCTCGAGAAAGAAAGACTTTCTTTTCCTTAAGGAAATGATGCTAGGGAGTGTGTGGACCTTCTGGTTCAAGCCCTTTTTCCAGAACTCCTTAAGTTCTCTGTTTCTCCATTTCTACTGGGATTCTTTCATTTTCTCTAATATAACAGTTTCCAGTCTGCCTCTGGGCCTTTGCACAGGCTGTTTGCTTTGCCTGGAAAAATCTTGCCTCCACCTTTTATCTGCCTGAGTCCTGATAATTTACTTTTTTCTTTTTAGGTCCACACCTGTGGCATGTGGAAGTTCCCAGCCTAGGGACTGAATCAGAGCTACAACTGTCGGCCTACACCACAGCCACAGCAACACCAGATCCAAGCTGCATCTGTGACCTACACCACAGCTCATGACAATGCCAGATCCTTAACCCACTGAGCGAGGCCAGGGATCGAACCCACATCCTCAATAGTAGTCGGGTTCGTTACCTCTGAGCCGTGATGGAGAACTCCCTAGTAATTCTTTTTTAGATCCTCAGTTAATGTCACTCTTTGATAGAAGCCTTCCTGACTTCTTAGGTTAGAGCTGGTCTCCCTGCTTGATATATAATCTCCTATTATTCGTTATACTTAGTCACAGATTTTAATTATACGTTTATTTCTTTTCGATGCTTATCTTTTCCACTAAACTATAAACTCAGAACAGGCAGGAATGATGTCTTTATTAGGTGCTAAAAGATGTATGTGAAATGAAGAAATAAACATAGAGCCTAGTATAATTCTCCGAGGGTTGACTCAGTTCAGTATTTATTGAACTGAATACCTGCTATATACCAGGTCCTCTCCTAGAGGGTGGAATGGATCTTCAAATAAAGACATAGATCCAACACCTGAGTTGCTCATTTTCTCCTCCAGAATTGTTCTGTTTTCCCATTTAATCTCCAGCCTACCCCAGGAGCTCAGCAGGGTGTGGACTGTGAAGCCCAGAGAGGTCCAGTGACCTGACCAGGGTCACACAGTGAGTTGGTAGCTATGCCAAATTGAAGCCTGAACATCCTGACTTGTGGCCTGGTGCTCCTCCGCTTCTCTTACTCTTGTGGTGAACAATGTAATTAGTGCAAATGAACTTTTCTGTGTATAGCCAGAAGCGCTTCTGTTCTTTCCCCCAGAGAGCAAGTAGTCTTGTCTAGGCCGGGATGGGGTGTGTGGGTGCAGAAGGAGGAAAATAGGAAGGGAACTTAGCTAAAGGAGCGTAATGCAGCACCTGTGGTACCCAAGGTGGTACCCAAGGTGGCTGAGCTGGCATCTCAGAGTAGTGTGTCTTCTGCCGTCAGAGAGGGAGGCGCTCATCTGGGTTCTTGCATTCTCTGACCTTGTGGAGCTTTTGCCTTCTAGGCATCCCAGGTCCCTTCTTCCTCTGCCTCACTTCCCTTCTGTTTCTCAGCTCTCTTCTCTAGAAATGCAGTCTGAAGGCAGCTGACACTCCATCATGGTCCCAGTGGTGTTGTCCCAGTGTGGTACAGAGGCTTCATCAGCTCAGTTTAGCCCTGCCATTTAGGGAGAACACCAAGTTTCCGGGTCATCGAGACCCACCAGACCATGGCAGCAAAATGGGTACAAATCCCTGTTCTTCCTGGCTGGCCTCTCTTACACCCCATTTAACCTTGCTGAAAGCCGTCAGCAGCTCGCTGTTAATTGGGAGTAGCTGCTCATTCCCTGCTCTCTCCAGGCTGGTGACAGAGGGTGGTCCTGGTGAGGGCACAGTCTTCCTTGATGTAGGTGGAGTTTCTGTGATTGTGGAACTGGTTTTATTATTTTATTCTGATCTAAGAGTATGAAATGTCTGCTTTCATTTTTTTCCCCCTTCCCTCCTGATCTTTGTCAAAGAGTGACAGCATCTCTAATTAGGCAGCTGAGAAGGTAACCTTAGCAACTCAGAGCTGGCAGTGGGGAAAGAGACAGGGTTCCAGGTGCCCCACTTACCCAAGCACTGGGCACTCTGGACAAGGCACAGTTAGCCCCTTCGTGCATTAGCCTCCCAGCCCCATCCTGCCAGAGCTGCCCTTCAAAGCTGCCTGGCCATTCTCCGCAACCACAGGGAATACAGGCTCATCCTCATCCGTTTTCAGTCAAGGATAACAACTCCAGGATGCAGAATATTCCCTGTTTCCTAAGGCAGTAGACTAGACCTTTGTGCACTTTTGGTTGGCACTTCCCATCTATCCAGGACACTCCTGCCCCCTTGGTCTTGATGAAGCAGTTGTCAGTATCCCCATCTTCCTATCCTCACATCCACCCGCTCTGCTCTGTGCTCATCCTCTGCCTGACTCCTTTCCATCTTCCTAAGCTCTTTCCTGGGAAATCTAGTTGCCAGCACTCCCCATTCACACGTATTTCTCTCTGCCTAAAACTTCTTATTCAGTGCTTATTGTCTGGACCATACAGTCTAGAAACAGTTTGCTAAAAGAAATAATTATTATTTCACTCTTTACACGACATGGTTTTCCAGATGCGAGCTATGCTTTCCAATAGGTGGAGGGCTCACGTAGTCCCTTATGTTCTTTCCACTGTTAGCATATTAATAGGCATGATGCGTGCTTATAATTCATGTGCTTCCTCAGAAATGAAAAGAATGTTATGGTCTGTTTCCTAAAGAAAGGGCTTCAGAAAACTTCAGAAATTATGGGAATTTATATAGTGGGATTTATCACAGTGGACACTCAGTGTACTAGGACTGAACTATGGTAGTAGAGGCGGTGTCGAGATACTTTATGTGGAGGTCTTTCCTCTCATTTCTCTGTTCTCCAGTATTCTCCAGTTCCCATTCATCCATTTATCCTTTTGTCATCATACCACCGATTAACCTGTGAGCCATCAACCCATCCACCCTTCTGCCTTTTCACGTACTATCCACCCATCAACTCACTGTGCTAAGAATTTTGGGATTCGTATCTTTGGGGAGCATTCCAGCCAGAAAAACAGGGTTAGGAGGGATAATGTGTGCTCAATTGTAAGCCAAGATGCCAGTTGACAAGAGCAATGAGATAAATGTCCCTGAGTCTTCTGAGCAGGCAAGAGCAGGAAACTCCAAATCTGGGAGAGTCTTTACAGATGTGTCACAGTGAGTCCTCTTACTGTATAATGTTGTGCCCAGGGTTCAGAGGAAATGACTTGCTCAGCGTTGCCCACCCACTTAGAGAGTCAAGGTTGGATTGAAAGAACTCTGGAGCAGAAATAGAGTGCTTACTTTGCTCTTCCCTCCTCTCCTCATAGATGGGGAAAGATGATGGGAAGGGACTGGTAACTAGTAGCTGATAATACTAGTACCATTCATCTGGCAGCAAAACTGACCTTTGAGCAGAAGTCTTGACACAGGCTCCGTCATGTGTTATGCTGAGAAAGGACCAGTGATTGGCTCAGGCTAAGGTTATCTTGGGTTTCATTTTTTTTTTTTTTGTCTTTTGTCCTTTTAGGGCCATACCCGTGGCATATGGAGGTTCCCAGGCTATGGGTCCAGTCAGAGCTGTAGCCGCCGGCCTATGCCACGGCCACAGCAATGCCAGATCTGAGCCGCGTCTGTGACCTACACCACAGCTCATGGCAGCGCCCTATCCTTAATCCACTGAGAGAGGCCAGGGATCAAACCTACAGCCTCATGGTTTCTAGTCAGATTTGTTTCCACTGTGCCACAACAGGAACTCCTTGGGTTTCATTTTTTGCCTTTGAATCACCTATCCATCCCAATACCTTCTCCACTTCACCACACCACTCTATCCCCTGAATTCCCAAGACTCCTTGAGTTCTGGGTAAAACTAGATGTCATGATCCATCCCTTCTCTTGCAACCCAGTATTGTCTTGAGCAACCACGCTGTATGCTCACCTTTCAAGGACCACCATTTTTACCCATTCCATCCCTGCCCATTGGTCCAGTTTAACTACCCAGATAGATACTCCTCTGTGGATATTCTCAAGCATCCCTGAAGCTTGTGGCTGAAGCCAGGTTCCAAGCGCCAAGGAGACGAGGTTCTTGGCTGACGACAGGAGATAAGTGGAGACATAAATGGTGATTTTATGGCCTGTGAGCCCCTGTTTGTGGATTTCATCTTTTAATGGAAGTGCAGTAAATAAAAGCTGTTTTCACAATATGCCATGCAACAGGTCAGAAACATCTGAGCCGCTGGAATTGATAGAAGGGAGCTGAGCGTAACAAATCTCCCCAAATTGCACCCGACTCCACTTGTATCAGCTCCCAGGATGCATCCTCCAATTATCGTGCCAGACAATTATGTCTGAGCTGAAGCTTTTGGAAAATAAGGCATGTGGATGGGGGTATACTTTCATTGCTTCTCACCAAATAGAATTTTTCTCCCCATTTTTCTGTCCGTGTTGGATTGAATCTTACCCCTACTCCCCTGCAAACATTTTCTTCCCCACCTTGAAGCCTGAATTCATTCCTCAAGGTTTACTCAAACGGCACCTCCTCCATGCAGCCCTTCCATCCCCACTCAGTGTTTTAGTTCAAAGCAGTAGTTAAGGTTAAATGTCCGTAAAGTGAAATGCCTTGCTCTTAGTGTACATTCCGTGAGTTTTGAGAAAGGTATACGTCCATGTAACTAAGGACGTTTCTGTCAGTCCACAGCATTCCCTGTGATCCCTTCCAGTCAGCCCCTAGGCAACTACTGGGCTGATGCATATGATTATAAGTTTATTCTTGATCTCTTATAATTGGATACATATATTTCAGGGGACAGAATGCTATGGCCTGTGGGCCAGATAGAACCCCTCACCTCTTTGTGTATGACTTGTGAGTGAAGAGTGGCTTTTCTGTGTTTAGATAGTTGGAAAGAAACATGATATTTAAGGATACATGAAAAACATACAAAATTCCAATCTCAATGCTCATAAATAGTTTTATTGGCAACAGTCAGGCCCACTGGTTTATGTATTGTCTATGGCCGCTTTCATGCCACAATGGCAGAGTTGAGTGGTTGTGAGAGAAATTGTCTGCCCTCCCGAAGCCTAAAGTGTTCATTGTCTGACCCTTTACTGAAAAAGTTTCTCGGCCTTTGATCTTTTATACACTCTTTTTTTTTCTGATGTCTTTGCTCAGGTTACTGTTTTTGAGCTTCACCTGTTGTTGTCTATAAGGGTACGTCACCAGCGGCTCTTTCTAATTCCTTCAGCTAGGTGTTGTCTGGCTCCTTTAAACTCCCAGAGCAGGGATGGCAAATATGGTGTGCTCTCTCCACCATACCTTTTTTCTGCGCTCGTGGCTTGGATTCCTGATCAATCATGGTCTATTTTCCTGCTGGCCTGGGCTTGGGCTCAGAATTCCTTTCGACTCAATGCTCCAGGCAGACACTACGAATAGATCAGAGTTGAGCCCGTGTTGAAAGCCATCTGCCATCCTGCTCCAGCAGCATTATACTGCAGAGCAAAGGTGCAGAGAACTTTGGCATCAAACAAACCTAGATTTGAGCCCCTTGTGTCACCACTTACTACATCAGTGTATTTGGGGCAAGTTTGGGCTCAATTTCCCTCCCTAAGCAGAGGGAGATTAATAAAACCAATCTCATTGTTTTCTTACAAACATTAACAGATATAGAGTGCCTTGTTCAGACAGTGCCCATTGCGGCACTGAGGAAAAGAGTCCGACTGGCATCCATGAGGATGCGGGTTCTATCCCTGGCCTCGCTCGGTGGGTTAAGGATCTGGCATCGCCACGAGCTGTGGTGTAGGTCCCAGATGCAGCTGGGATCCTGCATTGCTGTGGCTGTGGCGTGGGCTGGCAGCTATAGCTCCAATTCAACCCCTAGCCTGGGAACTTTCGTATGCCATGAGTGCGGGCCTGAAAAGCAAAAAAGGAAAAAAAGAAAAGAAAAGCCTTGTTCAGTTCTGACACATAGTAGGCACTAACTAAATATCTCTGTAGAATAGACTTGTTCTTCTTGCCCAAACCCGTTCTTCCTCCTGGTTGGTGAACTCAGAATCATCCTACTCATCCACTCCCAAAACATCAGATCATAGCCTTTTCCCTCTGCGGACACACACCTGTCCTCATCACCCATTCTGACCTGAGTCTTGCTTTGACCCTGTGCAGCCTGTCACCCTCCACACCCTCCCCATGACTCCAATTCATGCTACCTAGTACAGGCACAGCCAATGTATAACAGACCCATAACTCCCCACCAATATCCCATTATTCTGAGCTTAAAGACTAAGCTATTTAAAGTGGCCTAAAGGTACCCATGATCTGCCCTTGCCTACATTTCTAGTCTTGGGCACCACTGCTCTCCCTTACCCCCAGAACTCCACTGACTCCGTTCTTCCTTGAACCACAGAACCAGTCATTTAAGCATGCTCTTGCCTCTCAGGACTGATGCTTTGGGAGCAATGATCCCATCTTTGGGGGTCACAAAACTGTCTAAGTGTTCAACACAGCTGCACCATTTTACATTCCTACCAACAGTGATGAAGGTTCTGATTTCTCTACATTCTTAACCAAAACTTGCCTTTTTGATTGTAGGGTGGGGTGAAGTGGTTTCTCATTCACCTAGTGTTTTGTTTTGTTTTCTCTTATCCTTTGGATCCAAATAAAATATCACCCCTTCAAGGAAGACTTCCCTGGTGGCATCACCCCCAACTAGAAAAGGTCTCCTTGTCCTTTCATAGCTTCCTGTGACCTTTTCCTCCAGAATCCTGCTTTTTGAATTATATAATTTTATGATGTTGGATTACTGTGTGACCCCAGCCCCATGCAACTCTGAACTCAGGGAGGGTAGAACACATCTATTGTATTTTGATTTTGTTTTGTTTTGTCTTTTTAGGGCTGCACCTGTGGCACATGGAGATTCCCAGGCTAGGGGTCAAATAGCTGTAGCCACTGGCCTACACCACAGCCATAGCAACCCAGGATCCGAGTTGAGTCTGTGACCTACACAACAGCTCACGGCAACGCCAGAACCTTAACCCACTGAGCAAGGCCAGGGATTGAACCTGTGTCCTTGTGGATATTAGTCAGATTTGTTTCTGCTGAGCCACAGCCCAAACTCCTCTATTGTATTTTGAGACCCCAGCACACTGCCTTGCATATAGTAAGTGCCCCCCACAAAAGATCTGTTGAATAACAACATGAATCTGTCTCTTCATTTTCTGCTATATAATCTCACAGCCTGTGGTTTCTTCCTCTCTCAAATCTTTTGCATTACCGTCCCCTCTTTTTTCCGGCCTCTAGCCTTGCCATTTTTACCCATCATACAGAACTGTCAGTTGATCTTTGTAAAATACTTTAAGAAAATCAGAGCACTCAGAAAACATCCATGGCTGCCTAGTATATTTCAAATAAAGTACAAAATCTTGAGCTGTTTTGGTGGAAGCCCCTCAAGGTGATATGTGCTGTCGTTGAGCTCTTGATAAAATATACTGGAGAGAGAGCAGTTCTGAGACTTTCTCTTTTACCTTATTTTTGAGTTTTCTCCCTTTTTAAGTGTGGTTGGCGTGCCTCTTCCTGCTCTGATGAGCTCTAAGCTCCTGGAGGACAGGGGAATATCCCATTCATCTTTGGACGTTCCACGATGCCTCACGAGTGCCTGGTTTAAAGCAACTGTCAGTAAATGTTTGTTCACTTGGATTAAATTTTATTATTCCTCCCAAGAGAAACATTTACATGCTAACAAAGGCTTGGAAGACTTAACTGGAAGGATTAATGGTGGAATTCCAGGCATCAAAGGTAGGCTGGTTGGGGAGATATTTTCGGAGCCAGCCAATGACCATCACCTCACCTTGTCAAGGCCATTCCTCTATGTGAACTTGAAACTGGTTCTCCCTGAGGCGGATTAATGATTATCTTTCTTCTGCCAGCTGCACAACCCTGGATCCTTTTCCTTTTCCAGGGAGCATCTAGCCTCACATGCCCCTTCCTGTGCAGACCCTCCGGCTCCAGAGCCCAGAGATGGAGGAGCATGGAGTTGGACCCCTTACTTCCTGATGACAGCACTTTGACCTAAAGGCACATTTATTTTTCCCCCTGACAACTATGAAGATCCAAGGACATTCAGAGAATTTTTGGGTGGGTAGAGGTAGGGGTGCACAGTAAAATGCAGAGGGTGTTTCAGGCTTTCTTAGGTGCCACCAGGTGGATCTAGGGTGGAGCAGAAATTTGAACCCTGGATTTTGGGACACCTGCAACCTAGTTGTCTCTCAACTTTTCCAGGAGAGATATCCCTCTTAAAAAGAAGGGCAGGGGTTGGGTATTGCTTAGTAAGGAGGAAGTGCAATTAATATTTGATGCTCAGAATATCTTCATGAGAATGGTGGTGACCCCACAAATGCAGATAAGAAATCAGAGGCTCCGTGTGGGGAAGTGATGTGACTGTTGCCGCAGCCTGGCCAGTGGCAGAGATGGTCTCCTCATCCAGGCCACGTACAGCATGCTCCCCCAGGGAGTCTCATAGTAAAGTTCTCGTGCCGTCTGGTGGGAATTTTTGTTTGTTAACATGGATATCCCAGGACTCCAGACCTCAAAGGTGGTGGACACAGCTCTGGATTGGGTTCCAGGAACCCTGTGTTGTCTACTCGCTGAACCCACCAGGTGACCTTGGACACCCTCTGTCCCCCCATCTGAGAAGCGAAGGACTTGAATCCACCTGCTGATTCCTACTCCTATCACCTGTTGAAATGGGCTTCATTTTTTCCTTTACACTTTGCTAAATTACCTAAGTCTTATATAAAACCAGTCTTTCTGTAAAAATATAAACAAAATAAAATCATATGGAGTAAGAAGTCACAGTCAGCCCTTGGCATCCCCCATCTGCCTTTCTACCAGAGATAATCACTGTTTGGTATACATCCATTCACGCGTATATGTAAGTCCAAATATGCATCTGTGACGTTCCCTCTATGCAGGATTATTACTGTGTTTTCCTGAGATTTGCATGTGTATGCTTTTCACTTAGAGATAATTGGAAATCTTTCAATATCAGAACATTTGGATCTACCTCATTATTTCTAATGACCTCATTCTGTAGCATGGATGTATTGTAATTTATCCAACACATTTTCCTATTGATAGAAATTTATGTTGTCTCTAATCTTTCACTGTGAAAAGCATTCTGCAGTGAACCTTTTCAGTATAAAAAGCTTTCTACCATGTGTGAGTGTTTCTGTAGATCAGATACCTAGGACTAGTATTACTAGGTCAAAGAATGTGAGCATTTTAACTTGAATAGATAGTGCTAAAATGTCCTCCAAAACAGCTTGCAAATTTGCACTCAAAAAGTCAAGGTGAAATTTCGACGTGCTAACAAAATCAAGGTCCTCTTTGTGGGTCCAGGCCACTGCCCATCACCTTTCAAAATACCCTCTGCAAGCCATTAGTAGCTCTGTTTACAGGTAAGTTGGGTCTTGCCCCCAAGCGCCTTCTGCGCGTGGTTTCCTGCAATTCAGTGCTTACATGGCTTCCAAAACAAGGTTTTAGAAAAGGCTTTTGGAATGGGGAGGTGGCTTGATTAACCTCCTGCCCAGCTCAAAGCCCTGGGTTTCCTGAGAGAGTCCCTGTGGACGGCCAAGGGCTGGCAAACAGCTGACTAATAGGGGCTGCTGCATCTGGCTTTGCTAGGAGATTAGCCAAGTCTCCAGGAGTTCAAAGGACCTCACTGGCTCTCTTGTGCCTTCCTGACAGAGGCCCACCACCCAGCGCCCTGCATAATGCATTTTATTTAGCCTCTCCAGCTGATGGATAGCTGTTTTCCCCTCCACCCGCCTGCCTGCTTTCCCTCCTTTGTCTGCCTTGTGTCTCTGAGCCTTCCGCCAGGCTGTGAGCTCAGGTAAGAGGAGGAATGGTTAGTTTCTTTAAACATCAGTCCCCTAGCTAGAGATCTTTCTTTAAACAAATCCCCATTATCTTTGCTTCTTAGTCTTAAGCCTGAGTCAGACAAAAGAGAGAAAATTAAAATGCTCACATTTCTTGGGCCTCTGCTATGTGTTGGATGTAATATTGGGCACCTCAGTGGCTCCTCCCAAGAAGACATTGCTGTCCTTATTTTCAAATGAGGAAACTGAGCTCAGAGTCATGACATTACCTGCTTAGAGCTGGAGCCAGGAGATCAGGGCTGTGAATCCACATCTGTCTGACTCCCTAGCCCAGGCTTCTTTCCCACTGTGCCTGGCTGCTGAGAAGGAGAGTTAAACATTTTTGTTTGTTTTATTTTACTTATTTTATTATCTTTATCCACACTCATCAGCATTCAGCTAAGCTCCAAACATGTATTGCTTGGGTATTTCCAAAGCTGCATAGTGTACGATCACCCACAGCCATTTCCCACCAATCCAGAGAATCACGAAGTCTGTCTTGAGACCTTCCCTGATAATTTTTCATTTTGATTTGGCTGCTCTTCTATTTGTGCCAAATGGTTTGTCTGTCGACATTTTCCTGGAGGCTATGTGTTGTGGTAAAGGGAAGAATGGACGTTGAAGTTAAACCAATTCAAGTTCAGATTTTCTCAACCTTGCCACTTGCATACATGTCCCAAGAGACTCACTTTACCTCCGTGAACCCCAATGTCTTTTTTTAGGATGGTGGCTTATTATTGATAGTTTCTCCTGTATTGACGTGTGCCCCTGCTCTCCTGTGGTGTGCTGAATACCCGCCTCCCAAGATGTCTACACCCTAATTCCCTAACCTATGAATGTGCTGTGCCATATGGCAAAAGGGACTTTATAGATGGAATTCAGTTAAGGATTAAGGTTGGGAAAATTACCCTGGATTATCTGGGTGAGCCCAATATAATCCTTTTAAGAGTGAAGTACTAGCCTTTAGAGTCTGAGAAGATGTGGAGAGAGAGGCACAGAGAGACTTCTGCAAGGGAAGAAGGGGCCAGGGGCCAAGGAATGCAGCTGTAGCGGCCGGAAAAGGCCGGCAAGTGGATTCTTCCATAGAGCCTCGATGACGGACTGCACCCTTGCCAACAGCTGGATTTTGGCCCAGTAAAACCTATTTTGGATTTATGACATCCAGAACTGTAAAATCATAAATTTGTGTTGCTTTATGTCACTAAGCTTGTGGTAATTTGTTACGGCAGCACAAGGAAATTAAGACATAGCCTCACTAAATGGTGGGCTTCTCACAGTCTGTAAGGCAGGCAAACACAAGCGTGAATCTCTTGCTTCTGTACTTCGAAGCTCCGGGTGACCCTGTGCCTCTTTGAGCCTCCCTTTCCTCATGTGCCATGTGAGGTTACTGATGACTCTTTGATAGGATGTGTGAAATTTGCAGGAGGCTGCGTGCTAAGCAATGTGCCTGGCACAAAACAGGTGCTCAATCATGAAAGTTCTTTTTCGTAACCTATAGCCCTGAACGAGTGGTACAGATAGCAGCTGTGGATGGCTTTGGGTGAGCTTGTGTAGTCAAGTGGAGAAAACATGGGCTTTTGTGCACAAGATTTACAGATTTGAATACGGGCTCCGGTAGTTGCTGCCTCTATGACCATGGACAGTGTACCTAAACTGCTATGAAGAACGATGAATCCTCTGAACGTAAATTCAAGCAAGTTTCAATGAATACTCTTTGCAAACCGTAGCTCAAATATGCCTGTCTAGCTTGAGCTTCTGGAGGCAGGGCAAGGACTCATGCCTAGTCCATCTCTCTATTCTTATGACCTAACAGGGATCATGTCATGTAATCCTGCATGGAGATGTTTGTTGCCCAAACTGAACTGGGATAGGAGGGAGTTTGGTCTTATAGTATCAGAGTCTAGAACCTCAGACCTTAGAGGTGAGTCTGCGTAAGGACAAGGGCCCAGGGAGATCCATCAGGAGGAAAAATTGGTTCTAAAGATCAGCCTCCTGGTCAACTAGAAAGGGCAGGGTGAGGAGCGCAGTAGTTAGACTGGACCTGATATAATGGGTCTTCAATTCTGGATTGATGGCATTTGGTTCATTCAGGAATTTAGGCTTCTGTCCAGCCTGACTAATTTCTCCTTTATGCAATGCCCACAGCCCCTCTTTTGCAGGTGCTAATGGTGAGAAAGGAATCTAGCCCTTATCTGGACCTTGCTTCTTCTATTAACTCCAGGCCTCAAAATGAGGCTTTGTTCAGCAAAACTCCTTCACCCAGTCCTGCTGTGCATTACTAACTAGAAGGGAGGATTCATAAAATGACATTTAGGTCGGTGGAGGGGGCTTTAATCTCCACTGGACTTGGTGCCTTCCCTTGTGTTTGAATTATTTCCACCATTATTCTTTGTTTACTGCCTTTGAACTAATTTTTGAGGCTTGCAGTTAGGCGGCCTCTCCCAGTCCATTTGAATTAATTTTGCAAGAAGTGTTTTGCAGTTATTGTGGTCCAGATTAAGTCATCTTGTGATCTTTTCATCCACTGTCTTTGTGATTTTGTTGAAAAGCTGTCATGTTTGTGGGCTGTGATCTGTGGCTTTTTTTTTTTTTAAACAGCCCCCAGCCTTATGCAGTCTCATAATTCCTTTGTTTTCCTGGACTGTGTCCAATTTATTAATCCTTCTTGTAGAAGGGCAATAAAAACGGTAAGACACAGCCACTGCCAGAGCGAGGCAGAGACTAGGGTTGAGTTCCAGCTCAGCTGCAGGGATTATCAGCTGTCCTTGAACAATCCGTTTCCCCATCTTGAAATCTAGTTTCCCAGTCTGGGAAATGGGAAGAATTCAAGCCTGGCTTGCAAGTGGGTGATTGAATGGGATGCTCCATCATATTCCAGCTGGAGGTATTTCCCCCTCATGTATTTTTCCCTTCTGCCTAGAAGATCAATATGGCGTTTAATGTTTTAAAAAATTTAAGTATATGTTCTGCCGCTGTTGGACCCTGGCTTTTCAGAAATAACTGTTAAGCGCTTCAGTAACTATCTTAGCTCTCCTCTGGAACACCTCAGGATACGTGCTGTCCAAACTGCTGATTTGTGCTTTCCCCAAAATCGCTAAGTATTCCCTTAACTGCTTTCTGTCATAGCTGTTTCGGCAAGAACTTAATTACTTCCTAATTGTCCACATTTCTCCTCTTTCCTTTTTTTTTTCTCCCTTTTTCTGGCAAAAGACAGATTATCAAAGATGGGTTCAGGATCTTTGCCACCTTGGAGTCATCATTAATTTCCTTCCTTCCTCATTGTGATGGCGGGAATATGTTCCAGTTTGCTCTCTGATTTCCCACCTGGATTCCATCTAAGAACTCTTGATAATCTCAGCCTCCCCGTAATCACATTTCCTCTTCAGAAAGAGACCTTTCGGCACAGGTGCTTCTAACACTCTGACCTGCACATTTCACTGGCCTGCATCTCTTTGTCTGACCTGACGGTTTTCATTGCAGTGGGTGGTAATTTACTGATGTCTATTAAATACAAGGCACCATGTGAGATACCAAGGATGCAGAAGTGAAGCTAGCTCTGTCCGTGATTTGAGCACCTCATGTAGATAAACATATGCTCCAATAACAAGTAATGAAATGCTAAAGATCACATTAGCAGCTAAGGGAATGCAAGCCAGACTGACTGTTTGAGCAGGTGGACATCAGAGGCAACTATAGAAGTAAGATTTTTTTCATCTTTTTTTAGGGCTGCATGTGCAGCCCATGGAAATTCCCAGGCTAGGGGTCAAATTGGAACTGTGGCTGCCAGCCTACACCACAGCCACAACAACGTGGGATCCGAGCCATGTCTGCAACCTCCACCACAGCTCATGGCAACACCGGATGCCCAGCCCACTGAGCGAGGCCAGGGATGGAACCCACATCCTCATGGATACTAGTCTGTTTTGGTACTGCTGAGCCATGATGGGAACTCCAAAAGGGAGATTTTTAATCAGAGTTCTTTGTAAGATATAATCTCTGTCTCTGTAAAGTGGAATGATTAACACTAGCTTTTCAGTTTGTACATAAAACCAGGTAAATATTTAAATGCATGGCTCATACTTAGCTCACAATAATTATGAATATGCTCTTCCACTAATAATAACAATAACAATAACGATGCTAATGATAGCCACAAAAATGTGCATATCACCTTTTCCCACACTCCCTGAGATGGCAGATCAGGAGATATCATTTGTCTCTGATGGAGAGATGAGGAAACCGAGTCTCAGAGAAATTCATTGACTTAGTAGACGTGGGGTTACAAATTAGAAGTGTTAGAACCATGGAAACCAAGTGGAAATCTGGCTCCATATTTAAGTTTTCGCTTCATGCTTCTTCCTTCCAATGTACTTGCAGACAGGAACTTGCCGGATGAATTTGCAAAGTATGCCTTCAGGCAGCCAACATCAGCCAGGAGTTAGCAGGGAAGGGCTAGTGAGCTGCAAAACCTCGGGATTTCGCGCATACGTTAGCCAGAACATTTTTTTTTTTTTAAACAGCAGCACTTGTGTCACATGGAAGTTCTGGGGCTAGGGGTGGAATCAGAGCTTCAGCTGCCGGCCTGTGCCATAGCCACAGCAACACTGGATCCAAGCCACACCTATGACCTACACTGTAGCTTTCGGCAATGCCGGATCCTTAACCTACTACGCCAGGCCAGAGATCAAACCTGCATCCTCTCAGACACTGTACCGTTTTTTAACCCACTGAGCTACAGTGGCCACTCTTGCAATGTATTTTTTTTTTTATATTTTTAATAATAGATAAAACTTATTCCGTACCTCTCCTGTGTCAGACATTGTGCTATATGTTTTGCATTAATCATCTCATATAATTCTTCCATAGTGAGATAAAGTGAGTTGCCTGTTTTCCATGGGTAATAAGTGCAAGCATGAAGGATTTGAGCCCCCTAAATCTAGAATCCTAGATTATGCCTATGGAAACACCCCTCCACTCTCAAATATCCATATGAATGAGTTCCTGTCTGAGGTTACAGCCCCTTGCACTGGCAGCTTTAAGTTGCTAACTAATACCCATGTTTGATCAGCCACTCAGAGGCTCTCCCCTTCCCTCCTCACCCTCTAGGGGGACAGAGTCAATGGGCCATAAAATGACCAAGGGGCTTCTGAAAGAAAGAGAAAAAGCCAGGCACATGGCTACTCCACCAAGGTCATAATCAGCCTTTGAGTCATTGCATTGGCTGGAAGTTAATGTGCCCACACTGGCCCTGGGGGACGGCAGTCTGGCCTCGTGCAGCTCTTGGATCAAGAATGTTCAACAAGAGTTTGGAAATATCAGTAGCTGCTTTGCCAAGTAGCGTTAAGGATTCCCTGAAAACCCTGCTCCGCCAAGGCTGGAGCCTCTCACAAGCAAGAGAAGGGAAGCTCTTTGCCGTTGAACAGTCCTGTGGGAATACAAGACTCTGAGAACCATGTGCTTTTGCAGCAAAAGACCTCTCACTGGGCACAGGAAGCCGTCACTGTCTGTCTGAATGCTCTCCTTGGTGGGGGGGAGGGACTTCCTCTCTCTAAACCTCAGTTTTCTCCTCTGTGGGATAAGAAAATTAGACTGTGCAAGGGCCTCTGCGACTTTGCATCCTATGATCCATCAGTGCCTTGACATCTAGCGATGATAATAACACAATTTTATGAAATGCTTTCCATCTTCCAGACACTGTCTAAGTGCTTCAGGTATTATCTCATTAATCCTTACAACAACCCTATAGGGCGAGGTATGCTGCTCCACTGGCTTTACAGATCAAGAAACAAGGGCCCAAGGAAGGTTATAGGTCTCGCCCAAGGTCATGCAGCTGTTCAGGGTGAATTGGCATTCAACTTCATATCATCTGGCTCACAAGTTTGCATTTTTTTTTTCTTTTTAGGGCCATACATGCAGCATATGGAAGTTCCAAGGCCAGTGGTCGAAGGGGAGCCTTAGCTGCTGACCTATAGCACAGCCACAGCCACGCCAGATCCAAGCTGCCTCTGTTATCTATGCTGTAGCTTGTGGCGACACCGGATCCTTAACCCACTGAGCGAGGCCAGGGATCGAATCTGCTTTCTCGTGATGCTAGTCAGGTTCTTAACATCCTGAGCCACAATGGGAACTCCCATGAGAAAGCATTTTTACCTGCTGCATGTTGCTGCCTTACAGTCGGGCGTCCTGGAAACATGGCTCCCCACTTCCCTGTTGGCAGGTGACAGGACACCTTCATGGGCACAGTACTGAGGAAATTTAAAGCTTTGATATTTTCATTCAAGGTTTGCTTTTGTGAGGGAGATGAGGCAGCGAGTAATGTTACCGTATTAAAATCCGTGCAGGTCCTTTTGGTTCCTATATTGGGATGAGCTTGCATTGGAATAGAAAACTCCCAGTTGGGTGTGTGGGACGTCAGATGGGTTTTGTCTTGGCTCTTCCTCAGGTCATGGGGCCGTCTGGCCAATTTGGAGTTTAAGAGTTTGACCTATGGTGTACAAGGGACCTGGGTTCAAATCCCAGCTACTTGTTCGTTGCCTGATATTGAGCACGTTACTTAATTATTCCCATTCCATTTCTTCTTTATAAAATGGGATTTCTAGTAGCACCTTCTTCCAGGGGTTCCTGTGTGAATCAAGTGGCTGAATGTAGTTAAAATGTTTTCTAAATGGTGAATGTTTCTTTGGATGGTTGAACCTGGCCTGGACTGTAGATAACCTTTTGTGGGTCTGATCTCGTCCTGATCCTTCTCTCTCTCACCCCCCATCCCCCGCCCCCAGGACTGGCTGGTAGCTCAGGGGCCCTGTGCCTTTGGTGTTCACCAAGGCATTGCTGGCCCCCTGGGAGAAAGAGAGAAAGAGTGTGATTGATTTGCTTTGCATTGACTGTACATGATGAAAAGTTTTTTTTTCCTCCTTTCCTTCTTTAGTCCTGGGAATTATATTTTTCTTAGAGTGTTGTTAATGGAAAGCACTGAACCACAGTCCCTCAAATTGAATTTGGCTGCCTGAATTGTCAGCTCTCCATCTACCACCCCTCCGCATCTTCATCCACGTTTTATAGTCACAGTCTTTCATGGGCTTCTAGCCTGGGCCGAGAAAGGGGTGGAGATGTGGGGGGAGATAGGCAATATGCATGGGCTTAAGGCTGGCCTGCAGCCCCCGCCTGCCGTGCTACGACACAGCAAACATACATGCTTTTGATGCAGTAAGGTGGCAGCCCAGGCCTGTGGGTGGCCAGTCACACCATGAGTCAGAGGGTTGCGGATGGTCCTGGCATCAGCCCTTAACATCCGTGTGCCCTCTGGGAAGTCGCTTCACCTCTTAGAGTTTACCCATCCTTGTTTTTTAACAGAGAAAATGCCAAGCGGTCTCCCTGCCTCAGAAGAGAAGTTAAGAATTCACTTACTTGCTCATTTGTTCATTCTTTCAGCAGATATTCACCAGATGCCTACAGTGTTTCAAGCATTGTGCTAAGCTGTGGTGCTGTGACTCTGAACAGCATGCATTTCCTGCCTTCCAAGGGGCTTTTAGTCTAAAAGGATGGCAGATAATAGTCTGCAAGTAACTTTAAGGTCACGTGAAATGCCATAATTAGAGTGAAAATGGCCTGGTTCTTGGGGTCAGGCAGGCGGGAGTTTCAGTCCCCTCTCCACCACTTGTGAGCTATGTCCTCTTAGGAGGGTTATTTGGCCTCTAGGGCCCTCCATTTCCTCCCATGTAGAACCAGTGTTACAGCCTCCTGGTAGGGTTATTGTAAAGATGAGAGATATTGTGTTTACTATTGACCGAACAGTGCCTGGCCCCTAAAAAGCACACAATAAATGGTAGCTATTATTATTAATAATGATAATATTAATAATGGATGGGAAAGTGCTTTCCAAGCTACAAAAGCCTACACAAATATAATGAATCATCATAATCACGTTACATAGAGAGTCATTTCCCAAGAGATCCCAAGAGCAATCAGGATCACCGGTGCCTAGAAAAATAAAATAATATTATTAATAGCAAGAAGAAGAACTCTGCGTTTGAATAGCACTCTTCCAGTTTTAACAAATACCCGTGGCAGGGAAGAACCCAGAGAATTTATTAATCCGGGCTGGCCTATACTATTGTTGGCAACTATTATCCTGTGTGTGTTGTAAGATGTTCTGTCTTCATTAACAGCATGTTAGTTTCCGCTAAGTAAATGATGATTTATATAGATTTGCCCCATTTTACTTGACCTAAGTTCAGGCAGGACCATTCCGTGCCGATACGTGCAATCAAGGTTCAGGGCATTTCTACAGCCTACAGATGATTACACTTCCTCCTGTGCTAAATGCACAGTAATCCTCGGAGACTTGGCTGACTGTGGCTTTGTGATAATGGGATTTATATTTATAAACCAACATGTTAAAAATGTGTGTTATTTTTATGTACGCGTTTTTCAGATCACAGTTCTTAAACAGCACATGACAATCCTTCAGGTCTCTGGGGAACCAAGCAGTTCTGTGGATTGGTATAGACAAAAGGGTATAGACAAAAGAGAGCCGGTTCCTTTTCCTTTCAGTACACGGTTAGGGTCCTTTCTTTCCCGCCCACGCATGCCCTTAACCCAGTGATCATTTGAAAACCTTATCTGTCACGCACATTGAGAAAGGAAAGGAGGAGATACAAGCATATTCCTAGCCTTCCAAAGCCTGTGGGGTGAGTGTCCTCCACACCCTTTGGAATGAGGTACAGGCTGCATAGTGGAAACCAAGTATAGGAATCCTCTTGGGCAGTTTTCACCACCATGAGAAAAGGGATCGTTATTTAGTGTATTAGCTACCTTTAGCACCTTAAAAACAACTCCTATGACTCTTTTTGTATTTTTTCAATGGATGCCTTCCATCGAAACTTGTATTGGGTGTAATATTCACAACTGTGAGTGTGTGTGCGTGTGTGCATGGGCTTACGGTTTATTTCCCAGGACCCATATTTGATAAGAATTCTGAATATCTCAAATTTATTCTCATAAGTTATTGTTCTTTTCCTAAAGTCAGCGAAGAATTACTAGATAAATATTCCACTATTTTTGTGAAACCCTGATCCTTAGTTATTTCTTTCTTTTCTTTTTTTTTTTTTTTTTGCTTTTTAGAGTCATACCTGTGGTGTATGGAGGTTCCCAGGCTAGGAGTCGAATTGGAACTGTAGCCACTGTCCTATACCACAGCCACAGCAAGGCCAGGTCCAAGCCTCGTCTGTGACCTACATCACAGCTCACGGCAACCCTGGATCCTTAACTCACTGAGCGGTGCCAGGGATCAAACCCGCATCCTTATGGTTACTAGTTGGATTCATTTCCACTGAGCCAAGATGGAAACTCCCTATTTATTGTATTTTTTGGCCACACCCCTGGTATGTGCAAATTCCTGGGCCAGGGATCAAACCCCAGTCACAGAAGTGACCCAAGCCACTGCAGTGATGATGCTGAATCCTTAACCAACTGAACTACAGGAGAACTTCTTTTTAGTTGCTTCTTAAGCTGTGCTCACTTCTGTATGATTTGCTAAACAAAAGCCTTTTTTAATTCGCCTTCATTTTCCTCGTGATCAGGTTGAGACTGGGATTGCTGCCTGTCTGGGATATTGAACAGAACTCATCCTAATGAAATAAGACAGAGTGTCACAGACATAACATTTGCAGATGGATGAGGCTGGCTTAAAGACACTTCTTCCTCAAGGTTTCTAAGATTCTGACGGAACCTAAAAATACCATCAGGTGAGAGCTAGCGAAGTTCTATATGTCTGAGAAGCAAGAGCTCAGGGACTTTCTAGATAAATATCTATGTGAACTCGGTCAAGTCCCCTGATAGTCAGAAGAGTTGAGAAGCAGTGACACATGGCCCAGGCGCTGTGTTACATTCTGGGAGTCAGCTGTGAACAAGTAGAGAGGACTCAGCCTGGAGAAGCATCCCGTCTAGAGGGGAGGCAGGCAGATGGGGGAATAATTCACGTGCTCGGGGTTTAGTGGGAGCAGGACCCTCTGCAAGAGATGCCTATGCAGAGTTCCCATCATGGCTCAGTGGAAATGAATCTGACTAGTATCCATGAGGATCTTGGCCTCGCTCGGTGGGTCCAGGATTCCAGCATTGCTGTGAGCTGTGGTGTAGGTCGCAGACACAGGACATGGCTGAGAGAAGCCTGCACTGCAGTAGGACTTCTTTTTATTCTAGTTGTTTGTTTATCATTTCACTGCTGTTCTAAAATACACAACCTGGAGAAATAGTGAAGTTCACGTGACCCGAGCCTCCATTCTGCTCTGTAATGTCCTCACCAATTAAAAAGTTCACCGAAGAAGATGTCATTGATGCTCTTTGTGGCTCAGAGCAGGTGTTCCCAGGCACCTGGGGTTGCTGGAGCAGGGAGGCAAATTGGTGGCTGTGGTGTGGACAGGGAGTTCAGACACCAAGGCCAAGACCAAGGTCATGAGGATGGCTCAGGAGTCTAACTTGCATGATGCAAGATGCAAACTAGGTCCATCTGTTACAATAAGGCCTTATCCCTGTGTTATGGGAAGGGTTTGAGAGAGGAGAAAGGATCATGGGCATGAAGTACCCTGTTCTAGGTTAACTGAATACATGACCTTGGGGACATCCCATTACCTTTTGGGACCTCAATTTCCTCATCTTTAAAATGCTGACGACAATTTCTGCTCCACTTTCCAGACAGGATTAATGGGAGCATCAAAAGAGAACATAAAAACAGTGAAAAGGATCTGTAAGTTGGAAAGTGTACCATACATTTTTTCTTATTAATATTTATTGTTGCTATTATTAGCTGATCATTGGCATCGTCCGTATCATTATTGTATGCATTTGTTTGGACATCCTGGGAACTGGCTGGACTGAGTCCTGGAAGTCATTATTTTCAGAGGCTTTAACCTGTTTGTTTATTAAATAAACATGCAGCAAGCACCTCCAGTATGTAAAGAACTGTGGTAGATTTTGCAAGATGAGTAAGACAAGGCCTCTGCCCTCAAGGAGTTTCTAAGAGAAAATGAGCAGAGGTCTGGGGTAAGTGCAGAGCAGGGCTAAGTGATGTAATATGTCAGGAACACAGAGCAAACAGAATGCTCCGTTAACTTGTCACATCCCACCCAGGTGAATCTGTGCTGGGAAAGCTCTGAGAAGGAGCTCACAGAGCATCACATCTACACAACAGAAGGGGGTCCCTCCGACTCCCAGGCAGGTGCCTTCTACCACGAGGCTAAGTCGCCCTCTCCCTTTGCTAGAAAGCCCAGAGGCTTGCTCAGCCTCCCTGGGCATCAGAACATGGCAGGGGTCCTGGGAGGGTCTGCTGGCCAGACCCTGAGTACTGCATTGTCAAGTCCTTCTGTTGCTCCTTCTTTCCGGTTCCTGCTAGGCTTGCACGTCCTGGCTTACTATTCTTTGCATGTCTCAGATAACTCAGTGGTCAGTGCGAGTAATATATGTCGTGTGTGGGCCAGAGTAAGACCCTGCAAACCCTCGCATTTCTTCTCCCACGGAGATTGGCAACATCTGACATGGTGGCTGCACCCTCTGCCTGGGTCATGGGGAGACTAATGAGTCAGGGTCCCCTGCTGACAAGGGATGGACATATTAGCATGAGTGGAACATCCGCCATTATCCTTTAAGCCCCCGAGGGCTGGGAGTTGTTACTGAAACATACTGTTAAGTGATGTTACCAGGTCTAAGAGTCATGTCATGACAGCTGGGGAGAGTGGAATGATGCCCCACCCTTTAAAACTGAACCTTTTTACAGGGTCCATGATGCTGCCTTGTGGGGGCTCAGAGTTCCTGATACATCTTGTAATCCAAGTTTGAGCCCAGCTTCATCTGTTAGTCTAGGCCGCTTTACTTGGGCTTCCTCAACTAGCATTTTTTCCTTCTTTGAAGCTACCTTCGTTCCCTGAGGCTTATCTGCCTCGTGTTCTGCAATTGCACTTTCTGTCCCCTCCCCCAGCTGTTTATCTTCCTCTGTAGTCTTTCAGGAGGTGCCTCATCAACAGCACTTGGAACAACTAAGTAAATCATGCCTACCTTTTATTTTGTACTTGATTAAACTTGTCAGAGAATTCAGGCAAGTTCGAAAGGTTTGTGTTTTTCTCTGCTCACAGAAAGAAAGGCCCACCTGGCCTGTTCCTCAGTTTAACCTTCTATTTGCGGTACCAGATGGGGGTCAGCAAACTGTGCCCTGCAAAATGAGCCCTTGGGGACAAATTTTGTTTTATATATATATATATATATATATATATATATATATATATATATATATGTTTTATATAATTTATATATGTATATATATATAATATACACATATACACACATATATTAATTTGTTTTAAAATTAATATATGTTGAAATGATAGATTTTTTTAATTCTGTAGTGCTTTACAGTTTTCAAAAGTTTCACACACGATTTCATATAATTCAACAAGAACTCTTCTCCATATTTCCCCTCCCCCCTTCCCTCTCCTCATGGGTAACCACTAGTTTATTTTCTGTATATGTAAATCTGCTCTTTTTTGTTTTGGTTTTATTCACTGGTTTGTCATATTTTTAAGATTTCACATATAAGTGACATCATACAGTATTTGTCTTTCGCTGACTTACTTCACTTAGCATAATGCCCTCCAAGTCCATCCATGTTGCTGGAAATGGCAAATTTTGATTCTTTTACATGGCTGAGTAGTATTCTATTGTGTGTGTGTACGTATGTATGTCTACCATGTTTTTTTTTTTTTTATCCATTTACCTGTTGATGGTCATTTAGGCAATTGTAGATAGATAAAGCTGCTATGAACATTGGGATGCATGCGCCTTTTCAAATTAGTGTTTTTGTTTTTTGCAAGTATATACCCAGGAGCGGAATTGCTGGGCCATATGGTAGTTCTCTTTTTAGTTTTATGAGAAACCTCCATACTGTTTCCACAGTGTATGCACCAATTTACTTTCCCATCAACAGTGTATCGGGGGAGTTCCCGTCGTGGCGCAGTGGTTAACGAATCCGACTAGGAACCATGAGGTTGCGGGTTCGATCCCTGTCCTTGCTCAGTGGGTTAAGAATCCGGCGTTGCCGTGAGCTGTGGTGTAGGTTGCAGACACGGCTCGGATCCTGCGTTGCTGTGGCTGCGGCGCAGGCCAGTGGTCACAGCTCCGATTAGACCCCTAGCCTGGGAACCTCCACATGCCGCAGGTGCGGCCATAAAATGACAAAAGGCAAAAAAAAAAAAAAAAAACAGTGTATCGGGGCGGGGATGACTTTTAAGAGGGGGTCTTTATTGGGTTGATGCCCTGAAGGGGCCATTCATCTGCTTGGTAACTGCAGATAGGTTCTTTCCTCCCTGGTCCTTGATTTTCCAAGTTATCAGAGGAAGAAGCTGGACCGCATTATCTTACTTTTCTGAGAACATTTATTGGAGGCCTGCCCTGTATTAGGGACTATGGAGGCTTCAAGGTGAAATGTATGGGTTATGTCTTCGATCCCACAGTTCATAGGCTAGTGGGAGTGGATGGATGGGGAAGATGAAACATGTCACTGTGAACTGAGTCAGGAAGTGTTAACTGTTAGGATCCATTACCAGCTGTAATATTACCAATGGATTCAAGCCGTGTCCAAGCAAGTGACTCTAAGACTATGCAGCCCACTTTTTGTTGATGGATAAGCTGAGATTCTGTAGAAAAGCAATATTCACTACCTTGCCCTAGTGGGTTGGCGGGGAGGGAAGTGTATTCATGACTGGATGAGGCGTGCTGCATTAAGTAAGAAGGGCTGGCTGGTGACATGGGTGACATGCAAAACTTGGAAGACCCAGTGCCAATGTCCCTGCCCCACATCTCACACGTTATGTCCTCAGTACTGTTAAGTGATCTTTACGTAGCCCTGTCCTCTTGGAACTTCTCCGCAGGTTCAGCTGCTACTCATAGTAGCGTGCCCTGCGTGTGACTCCTGCCACTTTCCTCGTTGCAGGGCTGGCGCCGCTGTCTCTGTGCAGAGAGGAGGAGGGACAGAGTGGAGTCATCCTAGATTCTTGTCCCTGCTTTGCCAGGAACGCCCTGCAGCACCTCGAACAATGTTCTTCTCTCTTCTACACTTTGTTTACTTGTAAAATAGTCCTAAGGATGTCGATATCGCAAGGCTGTGGAGAACAGGAAATAGGATAATGTGTGTAGGGTAACTTTTATTTGATTGTGCTTCAAGGGTGGGGCCTGCCTGAGCGTTCCCATGCATGTAGGCTTAGAGGGTTTATTTTATTTTATTTTTTTGTCTTTTTGCCTTTTATCTAAAGCCGCACCCGCGGCATATGGAGGTTCCCAGGCTACGGGTCTAACAGGAGCTGTAGCCGCCTGCCTTTGCCACAGCCACAGCAACGTGGGATCTGAGCCGCGTCTGCGACCTACACCACAGCTCACGGCAACGCCGGATCCTTAACCCACTGAGCAAAGCCAGGGATCGAACCCGCAACCTCATGGTTCTTAGTCGGATTCGTTAACCACTGAGCCACGAAGGGAACTCCTGGCTTAGAGGGTTTAAATCTCCAGCCAGTGCCAAAAGGAGGAAGCACTCAGCCCTTCTTGTCTGCTTGTCCAGATCTAGAGGACACCCAGCAGGTGGAGGTCAAGTAGAAACCAGTGAGATGCTGAATCTTTGCCGGCCATCACTTTCTGCGCACACGCCCTGGGCCAAGTGGCTGCTTGATGTGCAGGATCTTCTTTAATCCTCAAACAACCTTTAAGTAGGTACTACTTTTTACAGAGGAGGAATCTGGCTCAGAGGGGTTAGAATTTTAAAGGTGGGTGGGGCTAAATTTATACCCAACACTGTGAAACTCCCTCGCCCTTTGGCTTTTCACTGGACTGTACTGTCCCTTTTCTGTGGGGACTAGGGGAGTCCCCACATGAGGGGGCTGGCATCAGAGAGCGGCAAGAGGTAGACACTTTCTGCCTGCTTTCCACAGAGCTCCCACCTTGCTTTAGCTTCAGCTTCTCTTCATTAAATACTTCACGTGTCCCATGCCTGCATTAAGTGTTTCTACCTATGGAGCTTTGTTTTATCCTTATAGCGGCTCCTTGAAGAAATGAGGGGCTTCACCTTACAGCTGAGGAAACCTGGTCTCCAAGCAAATGAAATCCCTGGCTTGAGATCGCGCCGATGTCAGTGGGGACAGAGCTCCAGCTCAGCTCTGCGTGACCCCAGGCTTGGGAGTTCCTGCTCTGCCTGGCTCGGCTGTCTCCCACTTAGATGGAAGCCCCTTCCTTTAGATTTTTAAGAAACAAAGATCCAAAAGTAAGTCCCCTCCTTTTGCTGGGGGTCTTTGAGATGCATCCAGAGGGAAGCTGTTTCTTTTGTCTTTTTTACAGATGCCCAACTTTATATATCTTCCCCACCCCCCTTTTTTTCCCCACATGTCTTCCTCCCCTCCCTGCCTCCAGCCTGATTTGGTACAACATTTTCCTTGGGTTGGTGGAGCCAAATCCCTGATGGAGGTCACAGGAGTGGCAGCCCCCATTTATCTCCATGCCCCTGGGATTGAGAATTTATTTGTGATGTCAGACCTAGGCAAGATTTAGAATAATTCCGGGATTTAAGTCCTGAGGATATGAGAAATAAATAATGTCACCCATTCCACGTAAAGGGTCATAATGTGGAAGAAGAAGAAAGAAAAAAAATAACTGTGATTCTGTTAGAATAAAGAAGAAATCCTGAAAATTGCTAAATCATTCTACAGCATAGCATTTGCAGTGTAGAAAGGTATGGATGGACTATACCATCTGTAATGTAATATAGCCTCCTTTTGTACAGATGGGGAGAGTGAGGCCAGAGGGGAGGTCAAGGTCACACACAGGGCTGCCAGTGGAGCCAAGCCTTGAAATCAGGTTGGCTGCTTGGGTTTAGTGCCCACTGCACCACGCCCTGCCCACTGTGGATGCAGAGTCATGAGGTGGAAAGGAACTTCATGTGATTCTGCTTGTCCATGCAACTCTGATTACGCTGTCCCCACTAGACTGGTGGCACCATGAGGGCAGGAATCATGTTTTACTTATCTTCGTGCCTCCAGCACACATGCTCTTTCCTTTCTCTGGTATAGTTTCCATGCTTCTTTAATTGACTGCCTTTGATTCATCCTTAAATTCTAACTTACACAATATTTCAAATGGGAAATGCTCGCTGACTGCCGGCTAGGTTAGATACCCCCAGTTATATATTCTCATATTCCCTGGGCTCTTTTTGCGGGGAGGGGGTGTGCCCCTGGCATGTGGAAATTCCTAAGGCCAGGGATGGAACCTGTGCCAGAGCAGTAACCCCAGCCACTGCAGTAACGATGCCAGATCCTTAACCTGCTGCACCACAAGGGAACTCCCTGGACTCCTTTTGATTTCTGTGTTACATTTCATTTTTATTAACTATTGAATCATCTTGCCCACTAGACTGGAAGCTCTATGAGATCAGGGATTGTTTATTCTTGCTTTTTTTTTTTTTTTTTTTGTCCCTAGCAAGGATGCTTAGCACAGGGCCAAACCTAATTTGTAAATATTTAACAGACACATGAAGGGTGAAAATTAAGGTGGTCCTAACATCAGAATGTACTCCAAGGATCTCTGAGTGCACTGGGCAGCTACCCACACACCCTGGGAGTCAACGAGTCATAAAGACACTCACTAATTCCTACTACTTCATGTTTAGCAATCAGTCAAAGCCGATAGGTTTGCATCTACTTTCGCTCATTCCCTGTTTTATTCCTGCTTAGAAAAGCTGCTATCCACCTTTATTTGGCTTCCTAACCCCTGTTTCTGTATTTTATTTTTCATCAAGTTATCCTTGGTTTATATGGTCATTGCATTTCTCCCTCCTGACTTCCAAGGAAACCAAGGCTCAGAAAAGTCAGGTCTGTTACGCAAGCTTATCTCAAGACAGAGCGGCCAGGTCAGAAATGAGTCTGCCTCCTCTCTCCTGCCTCTGATAGTTTAGGATCTCAGTTCCTGTATTCCTTCTTCAGCTTACATTGCTATCATCATAGAACCCAGCCCAGATCTATACTGCAGTACAGAAGTTCCTGGTAAATATCCATACAGGAATTTCACAAATACCAACTGCATACTAACACAGTGCTGGCTATTACCCAAAACCCTCCCCCGCTCCACACAGGGACCCATAGCTTTTAAGACCCCATAACAAACAACAAAGTTAAGGCATATAGGCAAATTCTTTGTATGACATTTTGATGGCATTCTAATCCTGGAAACTTGATGGGTGCATAGGTGTTTAACGGTATCTTCTAACTCATCGTTGAATGACTAAACCCTTATCTCAGCCCATAATAGATTCATCTCAAGGAGAGCATTTGGCTTTCTTGAGTCACACAAAAGAGGAGGAATATCAATTTTATTCCTTTCTTTCACATGCTGGTCACTCCTTTTAGAGTGATAATATCACCATTCCTTGCTTTTATATAGCGTATCACTGCCTGCAATCATATTTTGTTTTCTTCTCAAAATAACCCATTAAGGTTCAAGCATGTTCTTCCCATTTTATAAACAGGGAATCTGAGACTCATTGGCTGGAAGGGACTTGACTAAGGGGCACAGCATTAGGAAGGGGTGGAACTGGTACAGAACCCAGGGGTTCAGAATACAGGATTGATTCTCAGTAGCAAGTTTACTTATTTATTTATTTTTGTCTTTTTTAGGGCTGCACCTGTGGAATATGGAAGTTCCCAGGCTAGGGGTCAAACCAGAGCTGGAACAGTCAGCCTACACCGCAGCCACAGCAATGCCAGATCTGAGCTGCATCTGTGAGCTACACCACAGTTTACAGCAATGTCACATCCTTAACCCACCGAGCGAGGCCAGGATTGGAACTGCATCCTCATGGATACTAGGCGGGGTCATTACCACTGAGCCACAGTGGGAACTCTCTAGCCAGTTGTTGTTCTTGAACCTATGTCTTGTGCTGCACAGAAAAAGGGGTCCTCATGTCTCTCAGGGTCCAGACAGCATTTACTCAGAGAGTGATTCTCTTTAGGTTGAATTTAAACCATGTTTAACTTTCCCCCAATTCATAGGTGACGGAGATTGACATTTCAGGAGGGGGGGAGTGGGTGGTGAGTTGGGGTGGGCAGGATCTTGGAGAACAGTGAGGCTCATGAAGGAAGGTTTCAAAGGATGAATAGAACTTCAACAGCAGAGGTAGAGAAAGGCACGGCAGCATGAGGGGTGCAGAGGAAAGAGATCTGTTTAAGAGTTTTGGGGAGGGTGGGGGGTGCTGTTGAACTGTTGGACGCAATGGGAAGAGAATATGTTTCTCCATCAGCCCCACGGGCTTTCTTTATTTCCCTGCTCTGGGGACTGCTAGAGAGCAGATGCTGAGAAAGTCACTTTCAGGCACTGCCTGTCGTAAATTACAGGATAATTTCCACACTCAGTATCAGCGCCACAGGAGGCTGGTGGTCCGCAAGTTTGTGATTAGAAGTGGTAAAGACAATTGCCCCCAGTTTAACGCTGGCCCCTTTCTCATTCAAATGCTGGGAAAGGAAATGGAATTTCTCATTCAGCTGTCACACCCAGAAGGAGAATTTGCCTCTCTCCAAGATGGAGATACTTGTAATAGGACAACTCGAGCAGGGGATATAGCCATGCCCCACCCCCCCACCCCTGTACTGTCTCCAGGACTTGAACTTGGCATTGCCCCTGATTTGCTCTGTGTTTGTGTGTGTACACACGTGTGTGTGTGCGTGTGTGTGTATGTGTGTGACTTAAGTGTCTTACTTTCACGGTCCCTTTGCAAATTCTTAGAAGTGATACTGCCCGTCAGGAATGAACAGGCATGTCCTATGTCCTGACTTTTGGCCAACGAGATGAAAGCTTCTTCAAACATGATAGATCTTCACTCTGTAGCCAAAACACAGCCTTTGTACATCAGCACCAATTAAGTCTTCGAGACAGGGTTTTGGGTGAAGCTGAAAGAACAGCTTTATTGCTTTGCCAGGCAAAGGAGGCCACAAAATTGTGTCCTCTCTTGAGAGGGGATAGCAAGAGGTTTGGCAGGTTTATCTTGAAAAAAACAGAGCTGTTGATAAGGATTATGGTGCCTGCATTCTTCTCCCTCTATAGATTATGTCATTCATCAAGACTGGAGTCAGGTGGTCTGGTGATGGTTTCCGGTGGTCTTTGGGGTTATCTCACCTTGACCTTCTCTCGGCAGTGAAGATCGCTCACCAAAGGAAGAGGGTATTCAAAGGAAAAGAAAACACCAGGTGCAATGTAACTCTATCTAGAAACTAACCATTAGTAAAAGAAAGCAATTAAACAAGGAGGAAACTATTTGTAAGCCTGTTAAAGTAAGTTAGTGGGCTAAGGCAGGTCATAACATAATGGAGACTGTTTTAACTAGTTTTTAGCTGTAACAATATTTCCTCATCATTGACTCTTGGGTCAGCCTTTTGAGACTGAGGGAGGACTGGGAGGCTAAGGAAAAAACTTACTTCGAAACACAAGAATGTAGGGACTCATATAATGGTTTCAAGACTTAACAGTGATTTGACTACAAGTGGATCTGGGCTAGGACCATCCCCAATATCCTAAATGTTCGCTATTAAAAGACCTTTCAAATTTACATATGCCAGTAACTCTCCCTTTTCAGATAGGGGAAACTAAGGCCTTGAAGGGGATGTGACTCGCCCAGGTCAGACTTCCAGAAGGACCTTATTGGAAGCAAATCCTTGCAACAATGCCAGTGTAAATTTGTAGACTTTGTAGATTTTCACACTTAAAAAGCAAAATTAAAGACTAGCTAAAATAGGCAGTGTTTGAATTAGGCATCAAAGACCTGCTTAGCCTTAGATTAGGTATTGATGCCAGCCAGTCTCCAGGGTCCCTTCAGGTTCCAAGGACCCATAATAAATGCAATTATTGATATGGAGAAAATGATAAAACTAAAGATAGCTTGACTGTGGCCTTCTCAGCCTGGCATAGCCAAAGGGGAAGTGCCCACCTGCTCTCAGCAGCACGTTTCCTCTTCTCTTGGTAATGCTCAGAACCTTAGCTCTGCCTGCCCACGGTAATTCCAGGCCAGAGTCCATCAGAACGGAGCTGCAAGCAATCTTCCCCAGCCCCTCAAGTCCTCATTTGCTCAGTTTACCTCCACATTCGAGGGCCAAGGTTGTATAATAACAAAGTCAGCATACAGGGCAGCTTTATTTCACATTGCAGCATATAGAAGTTCCCACTGGAGTCTAGGGGTTGAATCTGAGCTGGATCTGCCAGCCTATACCACAGCCACAGCAGCGCCAGATCCAAGCTGTGTCTGTGACCTACACCACAGCTCACGGCAATGCTGGATCCTTAACCCACTGAGCAGGGCCAGAGATCAAACCCAAGACCTCATGGATCCTAGTCGAGTTCGTTACCACCAAGCCACAGTGAGAACTCCCAGGGCAGCTTTATGACTTTCAAGGGACAAGACACCTCTGCCTTTGTGGGCTGTTCTGCCATAAGGTTTGAGAAAAAATATTTTATTATAATCACTTACTTTAAAGATTGTACAATTATGCTTATATAAGGATGATGATATTGGTATCATAAATGGAAATATGTTCTTTGAAGTAAACCTTATTTTTGCTTCTGGTTTTAAGAAAAGTGAAAACATTTTTATTGGTTCCTAAAACTTCTGTGGGCTCAGGACATGGTGCCTGATGAGTAATCCAGCTCTGCCAGGACATGCTTCATCTTAAATTCTTTATCTTTCCCGAGACAGTGTGAAGAGAGATTCTTTACCTTCTTTCATTTTTTTTCTCCAAATGTCCCTTTCCTAATCACTTTTGGCATACTTCATTTTTTCTTTTCTTTCTTTTATTTAAAAAAATATTTATTTTACATGGCTCTTTATATAATCACTTCATACTTTTCATTTTTTCTGGCCACACCTGTGGTATGTGGAAGTTCCTGGGCCAGGGATTGAATTTGCGCAGACAGCAGCGACCCAGGTCACTGCAGTGACAATGTTGGACCCTTCAACATGCTGTGCCACAGGAACATTTTTTTTTGTAATGGCCACACCTGAGGTGTATGGAAGTTTCCAGGCCAGGGACTGAATTTGAGCCGCAGCTGCAAATGATGCCAGATCCAGTGTGCCAGGCCGTGGATGGAACTCGTACCTCTGCAGTGACCCAGGCTGCTCCAGTTTAATTTTTCACCCAATGCACCACAGAGGGAACTCCTGTTTTTATTTTTTAAGCAACCACGGTTACAAGGAAGCCCATTAGCATGGGAATTCAGACTGAACGGACATGGTACCACTGTTTCATTGTATTGAGAGCCAGTCCCGACATATTTCTTGAGAGAGGGTAGAGGAATGACCTTTCTGCACTGATGCTGCTTCTCATCTTCTTAGAAATCTAAACACCTTGGTCTGGTTTTACTGCTGGTCCTGCCACTTGCAGTAAATGGCTTCACCTCTCAGAACCTCACCCAGTTCCATCATATCAAATGTGAACTAATAATCTCATCCACACACAGGCTGTATGTGGCGGCCCGTATGAAGTGCCTGCTGGTGCATAGTAGGTGTCTGAGAAGAATCACATCTGGGATCATCCTGGGAACATCTAACCTCGCTCAGTATATTGAGATTTTTGACTTGAGGTTGGAGACTCTGGATTGATTACAGGGTTCTGAGAGAGTCAGGCATATTGGGGGTTCTCATCAGCTCTACTTTTAGACCTAAGATTCTGAGCATGATGTTTCCCCTCTACAAACTTAGATTGTGCATCTATTAAATGAGGGTCCTAGTACTGACTTCAGTAGAGTTAAGGGGATGATCTGATACCATACATTGTAATGCTTTGTAAGCTTTGGAACACTCTGCAGTTCTAAGAGGTTGTTTGCATTTCTTCTCTGTCCCCTGACTCCCAGGACAAGCTGCTCCCCTTCTCTGGGTTACTTCGGGAAGCATTTTTTTTTTTTTTAATCAGCAGTGCTGTGAATGAGTAAGCCTGTGCCATCTACCACTCTATCTGTAGCCTGAAGCTGAGCTGCTCCTGTGTCCCCCAGCCTGTCCCCCAGCAGCAGGCCAACCTCTGCCTCCAAATGTCCAATTCCAGCTGCTCGGAGGTAGCCAGAGGGTGTTTGATTGCCCACAGACTCTGGCATTACAACACAATCCAATCAGCTCTCTTTCAGCAGAAGAATCCCCCTCAGATTGTAATCAGGGTCCATTCTGTCTCGCTCCGTCCAGCTCTGGGCCCCAGGAATCAAGGAGGCTTGTTTGCTTCCCTGTCCTGGCAGCTTCTCAGCCCCTGCTCTCACCCTGTGCCTTTTCTGGGATCCAACAGCCTGGCCTCTGGTTCGCCCCTCACTCACTCTGTTTTAAGTGGCAGTTCAGGTTTTCTCGGTGAACTCCATTGCCCATATCCAGAAGGAGATTTGTATTTACCCTATCCCAAAGTTAACTGCAAGAATCAAGTAGTGAGCATCCTTGACAAATATTTGGTACATGAAAAGAACTGTTACCATCATTCGCAGGGCACTATTTTTGTACACACATGCAGTAGCCCCTTCAGTCTGAAACCGCAAATGGTGCTGAATAGTTTCCACCATGAAGGAATAAAATTAGGCCTTCATGCAAGGATTTCTGAACTTCTCATTCATTCATTTGCACAGCAAATACTGAATTTGCCTACCCCTCATTCTGTGTCAGGGACTATTCTAGACCCTGGAGAGAAAAGAAATACAGTCATTTTACAAATAATAATTAGCCCCCTCTTGGAACCTAGCATGGGTCCCTGGAGGAGAGGGAAAGTAATCAGTTTATTCACATAGGTACTGGCAACTTCTGATATGGCAGGAACCGTGGATAAAACTGAGGGGGGAGGGGGGGAAGGGGCAACAGGGTAAGAAGCTTAAAGCCTGAAGGAGATAAGAATTAAATACTTTAATAAGTAATTATTTAGACATTTTTAATAAATGCCTTGAAGAAAAAAAAATGGCATCAAGTATTTCAAAAACATTTAACTGGGGCATTTATTTTTGGCTGGGGAAATCAGAGGATGTTTCTGAGCTAAGTTTTATCAGGTTGACTTAGTTGGGGAGCAGGTTCCAGCTGAGGGAAGAGGGGCCAGCAGCCAGGTGGAGCTCTGTGTGTTTTCTAGGTGATGAGAAGGCCAGTGCTTGGCTGGATGGAGGGAGGAGTGATGGGCCTTTAGGGGCTGCCTGGGGCCAGATCTTGCGAGGTCTAGTGCGGAAGAATCAGACCTACCCTGGGGCAACCAAGAGACCGGTTAGAAAAGAAGATCAGTAACAAAACAAGGATAAAAGCTGTGATATTTATTCTGGGCAAGGCCCACAAAGGAGGGAGTTGTTAACTCGGTTTTTCAGGGCTCAACAAAGTGTTCAAGGCAGGGGATTCCCATTTTTAAAAGATATGAGGGAATCTGCCAGGCAGCTCTAGTGGAGAGAGGAGGCACTTTCAACTCTGAGGGTTTCCACACCTGCAGTCAAGGTGAGAGATGGCAGGTGAGTTTAGGGAACTGTACAGTGTGTGAATATCTGGAGCCATGAGAAAGGGGTTGAAGGAGAGGCAGGGGCCAGATGATGAGTGAATGTAATGGTACTTTACCATTTTGCCTATTTTTTTTTTTGATTGACTGTATGTTTCAGAGCAGTTTTAGGTTCATAGCAAAATTGAGCAGAAAGAAATTCCCATCGTGGCTCAGCGGAAACGAATCTGACTAGTATCCATGAGGACGCAGGTTTGATCCCTGGTCTCGCTCAGTGGGTTAATAAGGATCCAGCTTTGCTGTGAAATGCGGTGTAGGTAGGTCACAGGCGTGGTTCGGATCTGGTGTTGCTACGGTTGTGGTGTAGACCAGCAGCTATAGTTTCAATATAGACTTCTAGCCTGGGAACCTCCAAATGCCTTGGGCGTGGCCCTAAAAAGACAAAAATAAAAAATAAAAAAATAAAAATAAATGAATCGAGCAGAAAGTGCAGAGGGTTCCATACCTGCTGCCCCCACCACTATCAATACCCCCCACCAGAGCAGTACATTTGCAACTGATGAATCTATACTGTGAGAAATAAAATACTGCCTGCCATAGCAGTAAACAAAAGCTGTCGCAGTCATCAGGGATTGCAGCCACCTCCAAGGGTGAGCTGGTGAGCTCAGAGGGAACTCAGGAAAGAAACCTGCCATTTAGCAGCCATTGGACTACGGCCACTCCCAAGGTAAGCCCTGAGGAAACTCAGGACGTGAAAAAACTGGTTACTGGCCCCAGATAGCTGAGGTGCGTATCAAAAGAATGATTCCAGTGAGCCAGACCTTTGTATCTTCCCATGCATAGAAAAGCACTCAATTCCTTAACTTGAGATATCTAGTTTTCCATTATTAGCGGTAGCTATTAACAGTAATTGCTTATTCCTACTACCTGCCCTTTGTTGCAAAACTCTTGTATATCCTATATATCCCCCCTTGCCTCCTCTGGGTGGTTTTCTCAGGGTCATTTGAGATGCTGCCTCCCAGTCTTAAGTTCTCATTTTGCCCCAAATAAAACTTAACTCTCAAATTTAGATGGTGTGTATATTGTTTTTAGTTGACAGTTGACACACCATTAATCACCCAGTGTCTGTAGTTTATGTTAAGGTTCATTCTTGCTCTTGTAAGTTCTTTGGGTTTTGACAAACAGATAATGACGTGTATCCACCGTTATTATTCACACAGAATAGTTTCACCGCCCTAAAAAATTCTCTGTGTTCTGCCTGTTCATCCCTTCTTCCTTCCTCCAACCCCTGGCAACCACTGCTCTTTTTACTGTCTGCCTAGTTTTCCCTTTTCCAGAATGTCATGTAGGTGGAATCTTATAGTATGTAGCCTTTTCAGACTGGCATCTTTCACTTAGCACATGCATTTAAGGTTCTTATTTAGTGGGGTGTTTAAAAAGAATGTGACATGATCAGGTCTGCTGTTATCAAGGCTGTTTTTCCTGATGGTTGCACTGGGGGTTGCAAGGAGACAGCTTGCAAGCTATGCTGGTAATTTTTGGACCTGCAGGTGAGTCCTCTTTTTTAATACTGAGATTTTTAAAAACTCACTGAAACATATTTACTGAGCACTCACTGTGGCCAGTCTTTCTTTTTAAAATAAATATAGCTTATTGGAGTATAGTTAGCTTAGAAAGTTGTGTTAGTTTCAGCAAAGTAAACCAGTTATACATATACATATATCCATTCCTTTTTTTTTTTTTTTAAGTGTTTGTTTATTTATTTATTTATTTAGGCTTTTTAGAGCCATGCCAGCGGCATATGGAAGTTCCTAGGCTAAGGGCTGAATCAGAGCCACAGCTGCTGACCTATGCCTCAGCACACAAATGTGGGATCCAAGCCACGACTGTGACCTACACCACAGAGCACAGCAACACTGGATCCCCGACCTACTGAGAGAGGCCAGGGACCAAACCTGCATCGTCATGGATACTAGTTGGATTCCTTTCCACTGTGCTGCAACAGGAACTCTTTATCCGTTCCTTTTCAGATTATTTTCCCGTTACAGTTAGTACACAGTGCTGAGTGTGCTATAGAATAAGTCCTTGTTACCTATCTAGTTTATATTTAGTAGTGTGTATGTCAGTCCCAACACCTTAATTTATCCCTCCTGTGCCATGTTTCCCCCTTTGGCAAACATAAATTTGGTTTCAAAATCTTTGAGTCTATTTCTGTTTTGTAAGTTCTTTTGTATAACTTTTTTTAGATTCCTCATATTAGTGATCGCATATGATATTTATCTTTGTATGACTTCACTTTCTCTGATAACGTCTAGGTCCATCCATGTTGCTGCAGATGTCATAATTTCATTCTTTTTTATGGCTGTATGGCTGAGCAATATTCCATTGTATATATGTACCACGTCTTCTTTATCCAGTCCTCTGTGGATGGACATTTAGGTTGTTTCCATGTCTTGGCTACTGCACATAGCATTGCAGTGAACATTGGGGTGCACGTATCTTTTCTAATTATGTTTTTTTCCCCCACAGATATATGCCCAGGAGTGAGATTGCTGGATCATATAGCAGTTCTGTTTTTAGTTTTCTAGGGACTATCCATACTGTTCTCCATAGTGGTTGCACCAGCTTATGTTCCCAACAATACTGGTCTTAATTTGAAACACTTTTATCTTTTTAGTTGCCAGAGTGTCATCATTTTGTTACAATGTCTCTTTAGTCATCCATGCTTCACTTATCTGTACTATCCAACAAGTGGCTATTATTTAAGTTTAAATTGATTAAATTAAATTAAATTAAAATTTTATTTGCTCAGGCACATTAGCCACATTTCAAGTCCTCAGTAACCATATGTGGTTAGTGGCTACCGTATTGAATAGTGCAGATGTGGAACATTTCCATTGTTGAAGAAAGTTCTACTGGACAGCAATGAATTAAGAGATTTTCTCTCTATGGTTTTCTGAAAAGATTATAGACTTTGGAGTCAGAGATATGTCTGAGTTGTTGTCAAAACATTTAGTAGTGCTGTGACTTTTAAAATTTTCCTTATATATAGGTGTATACATGTATATCTCAAAATTTGCCATTTTTATCATTTTTAGAGTGTTTAGTTATTTCAGTGGCATTAATTACATTCACATTGTTATACAGCCATCACCACTCTCTGTTTTCAAAATATTTTCATCACCCCAAAAAGAATCTCTGCAACCATTAAGCGATAACTTCCCATTTCTCTCTCTCTCTGTCACACACACACACACACACACACACACACACACACACACACTTTCTCTTTCTTTCTCTCTTCTCTCTCACACACACACTTCTCTTCTCTTCTCTTTCCTCCCCTCCTCTTCTCTTTCCCCTCTCTCTTTCTCTCTCTAACCCTTGGTGTTCTCAATCTACTTTCTGTCTCTATGAATTTACCTGTTCTAGATATTTCATAGAAGTAGAACAATTCCATATCTGGCCTTTGGTTTCTATGACATAGCATAATGTCTTTAAAGTTCATCCAAGTTGTATGAGGACCTAATACCTTTATGGCTGAATGGTGTCCATTTTATGGCTATACCACGTTTTTTAAGCCACTCATCTGAGGGACATTTGGATCATTTCCACCTTTTGCTTTAGTGATGCAGTTTTGTGTAATCTATGTAATTTCTGAGCTTCATTTCAATAAAATGGTATATTAATCCTTAAATCGTAGGGTTATGGTGAGGATTAGAAGATACACCAAAGGTAAAGTACTTGGGGTAATGTTTCCAGTTCAGCAACTGTTAATTTTCCTCCCTCTTTGCATTCATCTCTGTCAGCAACCTACCCTCTTGGTACCTGAATACCTGTGCATTAGAAACTCAGCAGCTGTTTGCCAGTGGTTGATTCTCTTTGGGCCCGTTAGCTCAGCTCTGATTGTTGGGCTGTGGAATGCGAGGGGGATATTTTATTTGACCTCTGCCTGTTTAATGTGTGGGAGGTTCCAGGTTGGTGGAGATAATGCCTCTCAAGTGTCACAAGTCCTGAGATACAGATGACGGCCCATGTTCCTCATTAAAACTAATAATTCCTCTCAGGGGAAGATTGGCAAAAATCAGCCCTTGACATTTAAAGGCAGATGAAGTCGTAAGGAGATTACGACTTGGCCTGGGATAGCATTTCTTGGGCCAGATTAGAAATTCACAGGAGAGAATAATTGTTTTCTGAGGTCGGAGTCTTGATCTCTCCATCAGGGGTGTAGGTGTAGTTTCTGAGTCACAGGGGACTGTTTTTCAGTGAAGGAGCTACACTGAGAAGTCAGCGTTTTCCTCTCTAAAGGGACTCACATGATAGGAAATCTTCAAATTCAGTTCAATTAAAAAGAATAATTAGGCAGTGTCTTACTTAAGATAGTTTTACCTGTATACAGAGGGTTAGACGAAGAGGAAGTTTAATTAGCTTATGTGACCAAAAGTTTGTATATCAGTGATTTTGCAGCTCAAACCTTCAGTACCCACAGTCGCAGCCTCTCTAGTTGTCTTGGCCTTCCCCTTAGAGTTCCAAGGTGGTGATGACACCCCAAGGTTCACGAACTAACATATAATTTAAAGTGGGGAATGGTGGGCAAAACCCAGCTTTCCTCATGAGCTTTTTCCATTATTAGAAGAAAAGTCTTTTACGTAAGTGCCTGCAAAGCTTTCACCTTCTGGCTTATTAGCCAAAAGTGAGGCCCGGGGCCCCCTCTTTTTGCAGTGGAGTCTGGAAAAATGAGCTTTGTCTTCCTTTATAGAGAGAATTACATAAGGAAGACATGGATAGGGATAGAGTATTGCAAAGCCATTTATGTGAATACCTATGTGCAAGGTGCAGTGGATATACAGAGACTGTTAAGATATGGTTATGCATGTGCCTAGCTAACCAAAAACCTAGTGAAATGGGATAAATCCTAAAAGTGATACATAAAAAAGCTGGGATGTAGAAGATTGAAGGGAGGAACAGTTCATACTGTCTGTGTAGTCAGGGAAGCCTTCATGGAGGCAGTGGCATGTGCAGGAAGTACTAGAACTTTGGTTCAGGTCGAGGCAGCTCAGGCTGAGAGAGCAGCTAACACAAAGGCATAAGAATTGGAAATTCAAGTTTTTATTTTTATAGGATGTAGGATTGGAATATCTGTAGTAAAACTCAGCAAGGAAGAAAGAGAGATATATAGATATTTATTGCAGATGTAATAGGTATTGAATTCCGGTCTTAGGTGTTTAGATTTTTACTGAGGAGGCATTGGGGAGATATTAAAGTTTTTGAGTTGGGTTTGATATTTTGTCCCAAATCCTATGACTTCTTCCTACCTAGTTATAGATTTGCCATCAGGGATTTATTTTCATGTCTGAGACTCCATTTCTCAGTTGCATCCAGTTGCCCCTATCCTTCCCCAAACTCTCGGGTGAGTAGCAGTGTAGACACTGGGTGTGCAAGCAGAAAAAACAGGCTTCTGCCTTCATGATCTTTATGCTTTCAAGTCAAAAGCACAAAAAAAAGCACTTTGTTTTCTCCCATCTGGTACTCAACTTAGAAGTCGTGTCAGTGCAGGGCCCACCTAGGATGGCTTCATTGTGATTTTACTTGCTGTTTTTCCCACTTTGCTGCTTCAGTATTAAACATGACTTGCTGGTTGTCTTTGCCAACTCTTCTGACTTCCAGACATTTTGTTTATATCTGACAGGCTTTCTCTGCTCCAAATCCTTCATCGACTCACTAATATCCTTCGCCTAAGCTAGACGATCCTTTATGCTGTTGCCTCTGCCTCTGATTCTCAGACTCATTCCCACTACCCAGCAAGCCCTCCAGCCACAGCAGGTACACAGAGTGCTCTGAACACATTACCAGTCTGTACACACGTTTCCCTCTATCTGATGACACTGTCTTCCTAGGACTTTTATTTCTTCTCTCCCAAACTGCTTTACAGGAGTAATTAATCTCTCAAAACCCTTCTTCAGCACTATACCTTTTTTATTTTCTTAGATCTTTTATTTTGGAATAGTTTGAGATGTATAGACAATTGCCACAGATAGCAGGGAGATGTTCTGTATACCCTTTAGCAGCCTCTCTTAAGGTTGACATTTTACATTACTTTGGTACATTCATCGCAATGAAGCAATCAGCCTTTGTACTTTACCATTAACTAAACTTATGGATGTTATTCAGATTTCATGTGGTTTCTACCAGTGTTCTTTTTTTCTCTCCCAGGACCCAGTTTTTTTCCCCCCTCTGGCTGTAGCATGCAGAAGTTCTGGGGCCAGGGATCAAACCCGCACCACAGCTGCAGTCTGAGCCACAGCAGTGACAGCATCAGGTCCTTAAGCCGCCCAGCCACCAAGGGAACTCCCTCCGTGTTGTTTTTAATCATTAAAATCATTCTCATTGTTTCTTTCCTTCCTTCCTTCCTTCCTCCCTCCCTCCCTCGCTCTCTCCCTCTTCCTTCCTTCCTCCATTTGTTCCTTCCTTCCTCCATCCCTCCCTTCTCCCTTCCCTCCCTCCCTGCCTCCCTCCCCCTCCCTTTCTTCCTCTTTTCCCTCCTTCTTTCCATTCTTCCATTTTGTTTCTTTTTTTTTTTATTGTCTTAACAGTTATGAGAAAAAAAAACTGGTCAAGTATTTTATAATTTGCCCCTCATTTTGTGTGTTTTCTCATGATCAGACTGAGGTCATATGGGCCTGCGGACACATACCACAGAGGCGAAGTCCCCTCATTGTATCATAACGCAGAGGATGTGATCTCAGCCTGATGTTTCCTGGCTCACCTGGCCGAGGAGGTACCCACCAGGTTCCCCCGCTGCTGAGTCACTATATTCATTTTCTTTGCTCTCCTCATCAGAAGCAAATCATTAACTACAATCTACACTGAAAGGGAGGGGATTAATCTCCATCTCCTGGTCGGGGCATGAACACCTCTTTTTCCCTCCTGGCCCCTTAAAAGCTGGGAGCTATTTCTTTTTAGTACTTTTCACTCTTTCACATTCATTTGTCTGTCTACCCCCCACATCCTTTGAAACAGTGGACTCCCAAAGCCAGAAGTCATATCTTCTTTGTCTGTGTCCTTGGAATTTAATCCATGACAGCTCCTCAGCACTGAATGAGACCCCAGCTTCTCCCAGATAAGGTTCTGTTACCTTACTGTGACCTTGGAGACCTCTCCCTGGGAGGGGCTGACCAGGGGAGGACCAGGTCTCTGCCAGCCCCCTTAGCCTCCCAGCTGCTGCATCTGTGTTCGAGCTTGCCATTTAGATTTCAGGACAGAAGATAAAATCCTTTTTGACCCGGGTGCCTGATGATCAATGGCCTTCCCGGCATGCTTCACCGCCCCCGCCTAGCTCTCTCTATGGCACCAGTTGCCACTCGATAAATCCATAAAGAGACAACTCAATTGTTTTGACTTTCGTCCACCTTTTCCAGTGATTCTTCTTTTCCAAGTTAATGGGGCAGAGGGAGGGAGGCACACGATTAGAAGCTACACACACTTTCTTTTTCGGCAGAGACAAATGCCTCTATGTGCTGACAGGGTCATAAAACATGAATTAAGAGATCAGTTATTAATGAAATACTCCAACCTAATATCATAGCAATGAAGCCCTTGGCTTTACACAAAGTGTCTGGCACTTGTAAAATAAAAGCTTAGAGGTCTTTCCTTGCCTTTCTTTTTTCTCCAGTAAAGCTGGGACAATCAAAACCAGAATCTTCGAGCTCTGGTCCAGAATAAGCATGGACACGTGACTGTCTACACCCAAATAAACACACATACAGACCCAGTGTAGAGTCGTAGTATAAATCAGCATATCAAGTAAATCCTCCCTGAGTAGCTTTACAGGATTAGACCCACTTCTCTTTGCTCGTCTCAACCTTTCCTCAGCTTATTTGACCATAGAAGATTCTATTTCCTATTAATGGCTTACAAGTATAGGGTTCCACGAAACACACTTTGAGAAATGAGCCTATAACTGAAACTTCCCAGCACCTCCTAGGTGGTGTGGCTGCAGTAGAGTGGTGCTTTGAAATAAGAATGTTTAAGGTTAAAAGGGAGATATAGCCGATCACCCATGTTTTGTTTCTGTCCTCAGTTGTCCTGCTTCTTCATTCAGAGTTGATAAACTTTAGACAGAAGTGCCTGGAGAATTGCCTTGAATCCCTGCTTCATTTTGCCTATGGCCAAACTGCTAAATCCTCCCCATCCTGGGAGCCGGGTTAACCTGAACTCCCCGGCCCAGGCCGAGCAGGGCTCTCCAGTTACCTACACACTTATTAGATTGGGCTTCTCTCTCATTTTAAGCTTGGCGCAGGGTTGGTTGGAAACATCAAAAATAATGAGAATGTAAGTTAAATGTAATCTTCTGATCTGGTAATAGACTCTCTGATTAGCATCTTTCCGTTTCCCCTAGATGCCAGCTAAGCAGCGTGCCCAGGGCTTTGGAGTTGAAATGACTGTGCCGTTTTAGTTTTCATAAAGCTGGACTTGTAACACCCAGGTCCCTGGACCTTCGCCGCCCTTGCCATATGGTGCTGAGTGCTCTGTCTGCTCAAGAGCCGTGAGGTCAAATGCACCTTTTTGTTCCCTTTTAGCAATTCCCACCTTCTCTGTCCTTGAGAACCTCCCTCTGTCTTTGTGTGGTTATAGCCATCATTGTCTCACTTTTTAGTTTTCACCTATTTTTTTTAATTTCCAGAAAAATGTGTGTATGTATTAAGGACAGAGCCTTGAGTATAGTGGGAAAAGGGAATTCATTAGACAAAGCCGAAGATCTTATGAGCTGGCTGTGTGATTCTGAGTGAATAGTTAACCTCTCTGAACCCTAGTTTTCTCATTGATGCAGTGGGACTAATGGTAGGACCCACACCTAGGGGATTTAGGATAAAGAGGGCCTGGTATGCAGTCTGCTCAGTGAACAGTTAACTCTTAGGCAACCTCTCAGGGTGTTGGTGAGAACAAATGAAATGCTGAACTAGGAAGTGCCTTTGTGATTATTGAGAGGAAGTGAGCTCTCAGTGTAATCTATTTAAGTAGTGATTTCTAAAGTGTCTCACTCAGGAGTTCCCGTCGTGGCGCAGTGGTTAACGAATCCGACTAGGAACCATGAGGTTGCGGGTTCGATCCCTGCCCTTGCTCAGTGGGTTAACGATCCGGCGTTGCCGTGAGCTGTGGTGTAGGTTGCAGACGTGGCTCGGATCCTGCATTGCTGTGGCTGCGGCGCAGGCCAGTGGCCACAGCTCCGATTAGACCCCTAGCCTGGGAACCTCCACATGCCACGGGTGCGGCCATAAACCCGTGGCCATAAAATGACAAAAGGCAAAAAAAAAAAAAAATAAATAAAGTGTCTCACTCAAAAGATGTACCTCCCCCTAAAGCCCATTGGGTGTTGCAAGGTGTGCTTCCTGACTGGCAATCCCTTCACGATTTTGGAGTCATGGTGTATGTGTCTTTCTTCTTGGCTGCACTTTCCACTCCCAGACCTGTTCCTTGGATGTCAATGGCTACCAGATATACCAGGTCAGCCCACCTCAAACAAAACACACCATCCAAGCAGCAGGATACCCTTTAAGCTGTAGGCTGGTGGTTGACTAGTAAGCCCCGACCCATTTGGTACTTAGCTGCATCTCTGACTGTCAGCTTGCATGTCATTTTTCCCCAAAGTCAAAGGGAATGCCTTAGTACTGAGCACTGGTTATTTGTTAGCATCCTGTCCAGTTCTTCTCCTGTCTCCCCTTTTAGTCCTCCTCACAGCCTTAAATGCGTAGGTATAAGTGTCCCCATTTTATGGACAATGAAAGTGAAGCTCAGAGAAATTAAGCAGATTGGTCAAATTTGGCAGTGATGGAATTCGAACCCAAGTCTGCGTGATTTCAATACCTGTGTACGATGCACACCCCTTGAGAATACAGAGATGGCTTAGGGCAGATTTGTTTACCTCACTGGCAAGAGAAAGAGATGGAGAAAAAAATCTGAGGCACTCCTTCACATATGAGGGCAATTTAATTGTTTATTTCTGCTTAATGATTTATCAGTAAACGTAGCAGCTGTTCTTGGCTCAGTCTCAGTTTCCACGTCTGCAGAATGAGAGGACCGGGCAACAGTTCCTGCACTAAGATGATAGGATTCTAGAGAATGAGTGCAAGTGAGCGTGTTAGATGGTTAATTGGCGGACAGATGCTGTATAAATAGGTGGTCAAGTTCAGGGCTTAATTGGATGTATATTTTTGGGTTCTACCTGAGAAAATAATACCTCCTATATTTGTCCTACTCAGTTTCCTAGTTTTCCATGCTTTGCCTGGATTTGATTCCACAAATCCTTTGAAAAGTAACCAGAATGCTGGTGGAATAGTGTCCTGCACTGGACAGAGGATCAGGGAACCTGAGTTCAGTATTGACTGTAATGCCCATAGGCCCTGGAGCTTTATGCAGATCTCATAATGGCCCTGAGTCTCCACAAGGGGATCCAACAAGATAAAATCTAGACAATGCCTGGCATAATCATCCCTCTCCTCCTCTCTTTTCTTAGCCCATCACTTTACCTAACTGCAAAATGAAGTTTAACGTATAGGCCAGAATGGGAACCACTAAGAAACCTTGCATAGTGGATGCAGGGGCCTAATTATTAAGAAGAAGGTGTAAGAGGGGAGAGAGAAAACTACAGAATGGAGGCTGCTAGTTATGGAGGGAACCAGAGTGCAGGGATGGGGTAGGCGAGAGAAAGAAGTTGAGAGAGAAAAGAGAATGGGCTAAGGAAGCATGCATGTTTGTTTTTGAAAGCCTCTTATCTCTTGCTTTTTGCATGGCCTGCTTCCTTTTATCCGTCACCTCCTTCGGTTTGAATGTCACCTCCTCTGAGAAGCCCTTCCTGATCATCCTGTCCAAACAAACAAACAAACAAACAACCCACCTCAGTTATTCTCTTATCACTGCATCCCATCCATTTCCTCTTGTTTGCATTTGTTCTTGTTTGGTTTGGATTTTTGGAAAAGGCTACATTGTCCTGTTTGTGTTCTTGTTTGGTTTGGATTTTTGGAAAAGGCTACACTGCCTGGGGTTTGAAAACTCATCTCTGCCACCTCCCAGCTGTGCGACCTTAGGCAAATTCATAGTCTCTAAATCAGTTTCCTCATCTCTCATCCAGGGGTTTTGTGAGGATGAAATGATTTACTACATCTTAAGCACTGAGAATTGGGGAAGGTACACAGAGCGCTCACCAAGCAGCTGTGGCCATGAGTCACATTTGTCTATGTTATATATACATCCTCGAGGGCATAGATTTTGTCTGTTATTCTCCACGGTGATCTCAGGACCTCGTCTGTGTTTGACACATATTAGGTACTCAGCAGGCACTGGCTGCATGATAAAAGAATGAATATTAAAAAGTAATTGAAAAAATCCCCAAGAGTGAGCATCAAGGGGCAGCCTTGCAGGCCAGAGGATTCAACCGGCACAGACGTGGCTCCAGGCAGTCTCTTCCTGGGCTCCTTTGTGCTGCAGCAAATGGCAAAACATGGCCCCAAGGCAGAGCATCAGGGTGGCTTCTTTTCTTCAAATGGACCCTCCCAGCTGCAAGCCCAGCTCCCTTAGGATCCTGGGTGTCTTCATTCAGCCAGAACCTGTCCTTGCCTGGGGTGGGGGTGGGGTGGGGATGTGGATGTCCTCCACTCTTAGGCAAGCTGCGTGTGTCAGCTTTGCTTTCCACATTCTGGAAAAAAAAATAAATAAAACTAATTTATGTGTGGATGAAAAATGCATCGGAGCCCTTAGGAAACATGAGCCATGGGAAGGCAGCGCCCCTATTAGTATTGCGCACGGTACCCCCGCCGACTCTTTCCCTCCCCGCCACTCCTCGCGCCTCAGGCTTTTCATTACTCTTAGGTCTAGAGTTGAAGCCCATGTTCCTTCTTTCCTCTTTCCTTAGCCTCAGGCTCGGGGGATGAAGAAGTAAAAACAAAATAAATCATCAAGAACTAGGGGGGCTCGCATGGAGGAAACAGGGCTTCGAAGCCCGGAGAGGTGTTGTCTGTGTGTCTGAGTGACTCTGCGGGCTGTGGACACAGATTAACACAGCCGCCCCTGGGCACTGCTGTCCGCCGGAAGCCAGAGAGCCTTCCCAGGTGTTTGCAGTGCGGGGAATTAACAAGCCTTTTCCTTTGGGGACTCCTGGGGTCCTGGGGGGTGAATGAAGCTGGGCGGGGGGGACAGGGTCTCCGGGGTTCTTGGCTCCTTATGGCTTCCGCACCTCCACCCTGCCTGTGCTTTCATCACCCTCAGCAGAAGGCACCCACCCTACTTCCCCAGCCTGCCTGCAGGATTCATTTCCATATGCAGAGGGTTTTGAAGTCTCATTAGCTGTGCCTTGGTGTAGGGTTTAATATTCTCTTCTTAATGTTGCTTTTGGGGATGGGTTTTTCCTTTCCTGTTTGTGTCATTTTTCTGGCTTCTTTTCTGAGTCATTGCTGGAGCTCTGTCTCTCCCTCTCCCCCTCCTTCCTTTCCTCCCTCTCTCCCACTTTCTGTATGCCTCTCCACCAGAACTAATGATGGGGCCACCTTGGGTGTTGATTTTCCTGCTTCAGGAGTTTTCGGAGTTTGCGTTAATCTAAGAAGGAGACTCTCTGGGTGATACTTTCTGAGTAGGTCCAGGCTTTTGCCCCGCCTCCTTCCCTCTTCTCTTCTCTTTCTCCTGTTCTCCTCATGTCCCTTAACTTTCTCCTTTTATTTTGCACCTAATCATTTGTTTACTCATAGTGCCAGGTGGGGGAGGGGTAAAAGCTTATGGAAAGCACTAGCTCATCCTTTAAGAAATGCACATTCTAGGAGGAAAGGTAATATTGATATCAAACTACTGAATGCAGGGTAGAGTGGGCTTGGGAGGAAGGCAGTGAGCAGAGGAGTAGACAGTGTAGAGCTGGGGTCCTGGAACCCTACATGTGGGTGGGGCTGGAAAGCTCTTTCCATCCCTAGACCGTTGATCCATCTTGGGCAAGTTCAGTTACTTAACCTCGCCAAGCCTCAGTATTCTCATCTCTCTAAATGGCGTGAAAATAAGGAGATCTACCTCACAAGGTGCTTGGGAGGATGCAGTGATGCTACTCACTGAAGCGTCAGCCTCATACCCAAGTCTTGGTGACTGCTGCACAGACCTTGTCTGTTGGTGCCACTTTTCAATGACATCATGACAGTTCAGCTAATGTTTTCTGCGAATCTCGCCCAGGAAGAGTGAGTTCAGACATTGGGGTGATCTGAGGAATCTTCTTGGATGAGTTATTTTCACCCTGATTTTCTTAAGGGTGAGTAGGCTGTGTACAAGTGTATTTGGGGTGAGAGCCAAGTGTAGTTCTGACAAAAGGAATGGATGAGCAAAGTGACGAAGAGGCCCTGGAGGTTTTATATATGCAGAGTTTTTATGTTTTTAGAGTTTCAGAAGGATTCAGGTGGACTGGACTGTATCCTTAAAGTTTGTACTGTGACCATGAATAAAGAACAACAGTGTGATGGACGGAATCATGCCCCCTCCTGCATACAGCAACAAAAAGACCCACTCCTAACCCCTGGAACCTGTGAATGTTACCTTCTAAGGAGGAAATATCTTTGCAGGTGGGATTAAATTAGTGACCTTGCAATGGGGAGAGTGTACTGTGTTATACTCAGGTGGGTATCCCGGGCAGAGGGACGCAGAAGGAGACTGGATTTGAGACAGAAGTGGAGAGGTCAGAGATTGGAGTGATGTGGCCCTAAGCTAAGGATGCTGGTGGCCACCAGAAGCTGGAAGAGGCAGGGAGCTCATTTTCCCCTGGAGCTTCCAGAGCATGTGCAGTCCTCCTGACATCTTGCTTTTGGCCCATGGAACCTGATGGTGAACTTCTGGCCTCTGGAAGTGTGAGAGAATAAATTTCTGTTGTTTTAAGCCATCAAATTCATGGTAGTGTGTTACAGCAGCCAGAGGCATCAAATACAAGCAATAATGATATTTGTGTTTCCAACCCAGCACAGAGGTAGCCCCTTAGATGCACTCTCCTTGGGTGGGAATGAAATGGCAATGGCAATGGACAGGATTCCTTTTGGCTGCCTCCTGTTTCCTAAAGAATTGCTTCTCTCATGGGCTCTCCCTTTTTTTTGGGGGGGGGTTGGGTTTTTTTTTGGGGGGGGGGGGGGGTGGAGGGGTGAAAGAGCAAGTATGATCTGTAGACATCCTGAAGTCAGGAAAGATCCATGCAACAGTTCCCATTGTGGCTCAGCTGTAACAAACCCGACTAGGATCCATGAGGGTGTGGGTTCGATCCCTGGCCTCACTCAGTGGATTAAGGATCTGGTGTTGCTGTGAGCTGTGGTGTAGGTCGCAGACGCACCTCGGATCCAGCATTGCTGTGGCTGTGGTGCAGGCCAGCAGCTGCAGGTCTGATTCAACCCCTAGCCTGGGAACTTCCATATGCTGCAGGTGTGGCCCTAAAAACACAAAAAGGAAAAAAAAAAAGGAGCAGATCTGTCCAAGCTCCTGAAGTTTCCACACCATCTCTCCTCTGTGTCTCACAGGATGTCCTCGTTGTCATCAAAACAGTGGGTTTCCTCACTGTAACCAGGATGCCCTGAGGTGCTACCAAAAGGGGTCAGGGGCACGGGTGTAAGTGGGGCTCATGGACCCCATGGCCATGCAAATACCCACTCTCATTTGTATGCATGCTCTACTTGTACTTCTATATAAAGCTGTGTTTGAGGAAACAGTTCTAAAAACACGGCTTGAAAGTTGTTAAATTACGTGTCGAGTCTACTTTCCTCACTTTATAGATGAAGAAACAGGGACCCAGCCAGGAGAGACAAATGACCAAATGTTCCTGGTAAGTTGGTGGCACAAGGAGTTAACTCAGAGGTCCCTGAGCTCTTCCTGGCACTGGAAACCCAACTCTTAAGTCCACACAGAGGAGGGAAGTTCCAGAGGTAGGGCTGACTCAATTTGAGAAGCTCTAATTCATGGCAAACCAGCCTTTCCCAAGTTCTCTATGCTTCCCACAGGCTTTCCGCTGTCTTTGCCACATTAAGTTGAATTATCTCACCAAGCAGGTATCATTTTTGTTTCATTTTTCACCTGATAAAACTGAGTTTCGGCAGGGCTAAGTGACTCGCCAAGAGTCAAGCAGCTAGAAGTGCCAGGGTGGGGGATTCAAACTCCTCGCCATCTGGCACTTTAGGTTATGCATTCTTGCCACCCTGAACTTGATTGTGGCACTCACAAAGTGGTGATGCTTTGGTGGGCATGGACCATTCAGGGACTGGCGTTCAGTTAACGACAGTTGATGAATAACTGTGTGCCACATTGTAATAGATGACATGAAATGGACCTGCTAACAATTACCTCTTTAGCCGTGGGGAGAGGTGACACTTGAGCAGGTGTCCACCTAGCCATCCGTACCAGAAAATAGCCATGGCTATCGCTGCAAACTTGGGTCCACGCTTCCACTTGAGTCAATCAGCTCATATATTCTTGTTTCCCTAAATGAAGGATGCACTCAAGCAATTGAAAACAACTTCTGGGACAATCTTGTTCCATTATGTCTAATGGAATTGAGTATCTTGTGGCACACAGTGTGTGCTGATATTTTGCAGAAACAGGGCGGGATTTACCCATTACTCTCAGGATGGATGAGACGTGAAATGAACTCCTCTGAGACCTCTCACTTTGTCACAATAGAGCCAGTGAGTCACATTCGAAGATTTGGGGAACAAGATGCATTTTTTTGGTTCCTGCTTTGTATCCCCCCCACACACACTATGCCTTCTTTCCCAACGCATTTCTCTCTCTGCTAATAAATTAGGTGGCAAGAGGCCCATATGAAAAAGGCCCTTATAAAAGGATTCATCTTGCTGTTTAAGGAAATGTCACTGCTGTTTGGAATACAAAGACCCTGCTCTGAATGTGGCATTGTCTTTTTTTTTTTTCCCTGATTTTTTGCTCCTTTCTATTTTTTTTTTCTTGTCTTTTTGCCTTTATCTTGAGCTGCACCCGCGGCATATGGAGGTTCCCAGGCTAGGGGTCTAACAGGAGCTGTAGCCGCCGGCCTTCACAACAGCTACAGCAACGCAGGATCCGAGCCGCGTCTGCAACCTACACCACAGCTCACGGCAACGCCGGATCCTTAACCCACTGAGCAAGGCCAGGGATCGAACCTGCAACCTCATGGTTCCTAGTCGGATTCGTTAACCACTGAGCCACTAAGGGAACTCCCCTTTCTATTTTTTTCCCCTGCCATTTTCTTCCTCTTTTTGTTTTCTTAACCTCCTGCTCACGAGGAACAGGGAAGTTACTGCCTCTAGCTTGGAGGCTGTGTCTGCCTCTGTCTCTCACCATCTGTCTGTGTATCTCCGTCTCTTGTGTGTAAAAATGTTTTGGCAGATCATTCCTATCTCAGTGAATAAAGTGCCCATAACAAAGCGAAATGCAGCGACCAGAAAAGAAACTATTTGATTCATGAACATCTCCTCTCTCTGGGGTCCATTTCTACCTGGACTATTTCCTTCTTTCTTCCTGTCCTCACTTTTATTAAGTTGTTTTCTCCTCAGAGCATGACATGAGATTTCCTTGCTCAAGGACTTGAAGAGACACAAAATGTCCCATCTCACAAAATATGAGAGCTTCAGTAGTTCTGAGTGACCATCCCATCCTCTCTTTCTCTCTCTCTCTCTCCCTCTTGCTTTGACCCTAATCAAGGCTATGCTTGGTCTCGAGAGGAGCCAGCGCCGTGGTTGACCTCCTTTTAAAATCTCTTCCGGATTGTCATGGGTATGAGGCCATGCCTAGGTCCTGAGGGGCAATCCAGCAGTGGTCCAGCCTGGCCGTGTTACCGATGGGTGAGCTGAGGCCCAGAAGGATGAAGGTCACATGTAATAGCTGCTCAAGGTCACGTATAATGGCCGGCAGAGTGGGGACTTCTGTCTAGGCTCCTTTCGCTTTTACCTTCCAACTCATCCTATAGGGATGGGGATGTCTTCCCAAAACAGCAGCATCATGGCTTTTATGGTACTTTGCAGTTTCTAGTAAGTGTTCCCTGCCTGCAACCTCGTGTGACCACCGTGGAAGCAATTCTGCAAGACAGGCTAAGACTGCCCTTAGCATCTCTTTTTTTTTTTTTAACAGAGGCAGGAAGTGAGGAGAGCTGTCCAAGGTAGCAACAAAGCAAGGGGCAAAACCAGACCTTTTTTTTTTCTCCCCGCAAATTTAGTTGTATTGGAGTATCGTTGATTTACAACATTGTATTACTTTTAGGTGTACAGCAAAATGAATCAGTCATGCATTTAAATATATCCATTTTTTCTTCCCATATAGATTATTACAAACTATTGAGTAGATTTTCCTGTGCTATATAGTAGGCTCTTGTCAATCATCTATTTTATATGTTATTCCCACCCTCCTACTTCTTCCGTCCCCACTCCCGTGATTTCACCTATGGTGCTGGTAAGATTGGTTTTGAAAGCTGTGAGTTTGTTGCCGTTTCTCTCTTTCTTTTTTTTGTCTTTTTGCCTTTTTTATGTGGAGCCGCACCCACGGCATATGGAGGTTCCCAGGCTGGGGGTCTAACAGGAGCAGTAGCCGCCGGCCTATGCCACAGTCACAGCAACGCGGGATCCGAGCCGCGTCTGCAACCTACACCACAGCTCACGGCAACGCCGGATCCTTAACCCACTGAGCAAGGCCAGGGATCGAACCCGCAACCTCATGGTTCTTAGTCGGATTCGTTAATCACTGAGCCACGAAGGGAACTCCCTGTTGCCATTTCTTAAACAAGTTCTTTTGTCTCATTTTTTATTAGACTCCACTTATAAGTGATATACCGTATGATATTTGTCTTTGTCTTTCTCTTGTCTAACCGACTTCACTCCGTATGAACATCTCTAGGTCCATGGTCATTATTTCATTATTTTTTTATGGCTGAGTAATATAACATAGAATAATGACAATAAAAACAAAAATAAACCAATGGGACCTAATTAAACTTAAAAGCTTTTGCATAGCAAAGGAAACTGTAAAAAAAAAAAGAACCGGACTCTTCTGCTCTATGGGTTGGGAGCACTTGCTTCTGCTGCTTTTGGCTCCACTCCCCCCACAGGGCTTAGCAGGAAAGAGACTGTTGGCCACGAGGCAAATGACTGATCTTTGGAGTGGAGGGAGAAGTTAGCAGGTTATACAAGGCATTTTTCTTTGACAACCACTCTTCCTGCCAGCCTAGGATCTCTCCCCACACGGCCACACCTCCTGTCTTCTCCATGTGTCTTTCTGTTGGCTTAGAGGGCTGTGGGTGAGAGAGGGGCTGTGCTCTTTTAGAAGAACAGACATTTGTACTTCCCATCCAAGGAACAAAGGTTTCTCTCTGGGCCTCTCCTTTTGTTCGACGAACCTCAGTTCCAGGGGCAGCAGTGTGCTATGGCATCAGGTTGAATCTTCTCTATCTCTTTTTATTAAAAAAATATTTTTTTGGTAATACACAATATTTACAGACTTAACAGATCAGTGCATTAAAAGCCATAAATATTTGATCAGCTTGTGGTCCTCGGAGAGGCTCTTGTCAGAAGAGCTGAGTGGCTATGTGTGCTTCTCTCTTCTTTTCTCTTTCTTCCTTCACCTTCCTCCTCCCCTCACCCCAAACATTTGGATAATCTGTTTACTAATGAACTCAATATTAATGTAGCCATTTTTCTCCGTTAGTGTCAGATTTCATTAGGAAACATGGGAGGCCTGACATTAATTGTATGAAAAATGGGTCTCGGGGAAGCTGTTGGGTTCTTGCTTCTTAACAGAGGAAAAGTTTCTCCCAGAGAAAGCATGGTGTTGCTCTTTTGGTCTGATGACACTGGAGATATGGCAGCAACAGATTGTGTGTGTGTGTGTGTGTGTGTAATATCTCAGTGGACCTTTGGGAATGGAAGAGGGTTCCTGTGCTTCCTCTTGCCTCTACAATACAAAGATCATCTGTACCCTTCAAATCTCAGCTCTGACGTGTTAGAAAGAACAGTCATTGTGTAGTTAGACTCATTTACATTCCTATCCTGACCCTATCTCTTAAAAGTTCTGTGACCTAGAACAAAGTCAGTTCCCCTCTCTGAGCCTTGGTTTCCTTTTTGGCAAAATGGGAACTAGTAATGCCAGTTATGAAGAGAAAAATGGGAGGTGAGCAGCCCTGTAGCCAGGAACCCAGGCGATGCCTGGATCTCGCCATGTCTGTCACCTCTTCTCCGAAGGGCCCAAAGATCACCTGGAAGCATCCTTTGCAGAGCTTGGGGCAAGGCTGGATGAAGCCAGTATCTTACGCAGCAGCCCGAGCGAGGTCTCCGAGTCCTCTATCCTCACCTCTCAGCTAGTCTAGGTCTTGGGGTCTAACTGTCCTCTCAGATAGCTGCATGAAGTCACGTGGTTGATGGGAGAGAGCCTTCCAAACTGAGTGAATTTATCCACCCATCTGTGAGGTCAGAAGAGGTGGAAAAGGGACAGGCAGGGCATCCAGTGACCTAGACTAAAGGAGAAATTGATCAAAATATTTTCATAGATCTCACCAAACCCTTTAAGAACTAAAGCTTGATAAATTGGTGATAGTGATGGCAGTGGGGAGGAGAAGACACTTCTTTCACCTACATTTATCTCTTAGGATTGATTTATCTTATTGTTAAAAGTAAGATGATAAATGTGCCTGCCACATATTGGATGCACAGTGCACGAGAGCGCCCTCTGCAGTGAGGTTGGCCTGCTCTCCTCCTCTTCTTTCTGTGCTCACGCACAGAGAGGGAACTTTGTCTTTCTTACCCTGATGCATTTATCACTTTATGTCTCAGAGTATGTTACTGATGTCAAACATATTCCCCATTAGTTGCTGAGTGCCTTAGGGCAAGGACCCTGTCTTAAGAGTGCCCAGCACAAGGTTACCCATCTGAAAAAGTTTTTGGACAGATTTTCAGATAGGTGGATGGATGCATGGATGGATGGATGAACAGAGAAATGAAGAGTGAGGGGTTGGCAGTCCATGTTTACTTTAAAAAGGGAGTCAGTAGGTGTAGATCTAAGAAGAAATGAGTGGGCATGTTTTATTTGGGGAATTATTAGATTGGAGAGGAGACACATCCTCGAAGGTTATGTTGAACATGGGACTGTCTCAACGTATTAGATCTCCCAAAGGGTAATTTGAGTAGAAAATAATATTAAAAGAAAAAAAAAACTGTCAGATATTACATAGAGGATGGGTAGTTTCACTTTCTTTTGTGCAAAATAGGCATCTTTCCTAACCCTCCTGTTCTCCCCAGGTAGTCTGTGAAGATGCGAGGATACTTAGAAAGTATTCAACATTGTGAAATCATGGATAAATGATAATCATTGTGGGTTCCCTATTTGTTTTATGTTTCATATGACGGAGAACAGAATTAAATTCGGATGGATTTTTGGTAACACTTTAGCTGCACAAGGGAAGATGAGCTAACTTACTATGTCCACTAGACTGGCCCTGCCTACGGTCATGAGCGCAGGTCAGCCCATGACCCCTCATCCTCATGCCTTAGATATTGAGTTAGTTGTGTATGCTTCTGCTTCTCCCCTTGACTGTGGGCTTAGCTCAGTGTGTTTCCACTTAAAACAGACTCTCTGCTTGCTGGTTATTTGCTGAGAATTCTCCACTCCTCCCATCCCCGCCCCTCTGCATCATGATGCCTCATGACCTGCAATCTGCTTCCTTAACAGGGAATCTCAGCAGTGGAAATTACATGTATTGGAGTTAGACGTGTGTACCGAGTATGTTTAAAAGCTGTTCTGCCTCCAGAAAGTCACTTTCACTCTCATCCTCAATAGTCTCTTCTGAAAAATGGGTGTATTACTTTTATCTTTTTTTTTTTTTTTTTTAGGGCTGCAATTGCGGCATATGGAATTTCCCAGGCTAGGGGTCTAATCTGAGCTACAGCTGCCGGCCTACACCACAGCCACAGCGATGCCAGATCCGAGCCGCATCTGTCGCCGACACCACAGCTCAAAGCCACACCGGATTCTTAACCCACTGAGTGAAGTCAGCGTTGGAACCCTCAACCTCATGGTTCCTAGTCGGATTCGTTTCCATGCGCCACTAAAGGAATTCCACTTCATGGGGTTTTTAAGATAAAATAATGCTGACAAACCGCCTTGTCTAGTGCCAGGCATGATGAAGCCATGGTCTTCTGCTACATATGATACATAATAAATGAAAGTGACCTCTCTTTTCATTGCTCCCTATTATAAATTTTCCAAGATTTTTAAGGTTGCTCTAACATGCAGGACTTCTGCTCTCTGGAACCCAGAAATCACAGGCCAGTATCCTGCAACTCAACAATTTTAATTCCTTGAAGAAGCCTTTTAACTCTGGCTACCTTCCTCCCAATGCCCTCTGTGGGCGCATCTGTAAAAAGGAACTCACGTGGGAATTCATGGTAACTTGTTACATTGAGTAGAGGTGCTTGTGTGATTTCTTGGGTCCTTCACATTAAATGTGATTTGCATATATGTATTTTTAAAACCCGTCTTCATCAATTCCATGTTAGCATTTTTCATTCTTATGTATTAGTTTATTTATATTGCTCCTCTTTCCAAAAATAAGGTTAGGTATCTTATTGATCAAATGGTGGTAGCAAACAGATCCACAGCTAAGGGGGGAAGATTGGAAGGGCCATACTGTGAGAATGTTGTATTGCATTTCTTTTTCTTTTTCCTTTTTTTTTTTGGCAGCAAAATTTTAACTCACCTTTTTCTCTCTTTTAACATTATAAACATTATAAACCAAATTCATCTCTTTTTGACCTAGGGTTGTAACAGGAACCATCAAGTGACAATGTAGTGGCAGATCTATGCTGCTTTTCCATCTCTCTGGCATTTCTCTTAAAATTCACCCTTTAAGGCAGAACTTTTCACAGTGGCCCGAGATTCCGGTTGTGGGAGGTTGATGTGATGTGGCCTCATTGAGGGCGCAGATACTGGGGACCTGGGATTTCTGAGAGAGAACAGAGGAGTGGGGATGCCAGCTGGGAAGTAGGAGGAGTGATGGAGATGGTCCTTTACTACCAGGAGCTGTTTGGCTAGAGGGTGAAGAATGAAACATCCTCAGGGAGGTCGGGTCGTGCTGGAGGACCAGGCTGGCCGGCCTGGATGGCCCTGACCTGGTGGGGGTTGGCAAGGTGCCTGCAAAGCCGTCAACACACACCAGACAGTGATGATGTGAGATATAATATGACTTCTTCCCAGGATCTGGAGATAGATGTGGGGGCCTCCTGTGGAGAAGAGCAAATAAGGACAAAGGCAGGCCTTGTCTTCATCCCCACGGGGAAGCAGTACAGCAGGAGCTGATGGCCTAGCCTTCTAGGACGCCAAAGCTGAAGCCCTGGCTTCCCCTTTTCACCTCCTGAAGAACTTTCTTTAGTTCTTCTCTGATCTCCCCAGCTGAATGTCAAGGAAACAAAGAGCAAATTAATCCCAGCATGAAGGGAGTGGAGGTTAATTTGTATAAAAGATGAGTGACATCTTACGAAGGGATTATTCCCTCTGCAGTCTCTGGGGAGCTGCGCGTGCACACGTGCATACACACTCACACACACACACACACACAGGCCATCTATGCCCCTCTTTCAACCTTTCTTCATACCCCAGTGTTTCCCATTGGAGCCCTTGCAGGACTCAGACAAGAGCAGGATGGGAAAATTTCTGTGTGCCTGGTGGTCTTTTTTTTCCTTCTCCCCAGACCTCTTGCCTCCTTAAGCTGCCTACACTGGCTGCCAATTTGTTCAAAGAAGCTGTCGTGTATTGTTAATATTGTCAGGATTTATGAGCATTGCTAAATGTGTGCCTGGAATAATTTCTTTTCCTTTTCTTTCTTTTCTTTTTCTCTCCGAAGAGCATCATGGAAAGGGAAGCGTGAGTTTCCAGCACTGGGGACAGAGTCTTAATTCTGCCACCGACATGGGTTCTAATCTTAATTCTGCCACTGACGTGCTCTGTCGTCTTGGGCAGGTCCATTTTCTCTCCCCTGCTCTGAGTTCTCCATCTGTGTTATCAGATGGGGTCCTATTTAAGGCACCTTATGGTTCTAGAATTTTCTGACTTGGCTGATTGAAGTAGTTCCTCATTCGATGAAGAAGAAGACTGAGCAAATCCATTCTCCTTTCAGAGCCTCAGTTTCTCTTTCAGCCAGATGTCGGTAGGGAGGGAGTTCGAGAATCCTTGCAGGTCTAATTTAATATTGATATTAATGAAATTGCCTCCCTGCAATCTGGGTGCAATGCCAGTTAATGTCATTGGAGACCCAGATCATTCCAAACATAGGCTTTCTGAGTTCCAAGAAAATCTGTGCCTTACTGAAGGGTATATCATTAGATGCAGCGTCCTAACACAGGGAGCGTTTGTGTTGTATTCAAGCCTGGTACTCCCCAAACATAGGACCTTAAGGTAGAGAAGGTAGTTGAGAAAATTCTAGCAGAGTGGGGGCATCACTATCTCTTTATTTTTCTTTCAACCAGTATTGACTGAGCACCTACTCTATTCCAGTCACCGTTTCGATTCTAGGAAACCCAGAAGGATCCGGTAAGGTCTTTGTGGAGTTTAGAGAGAAACAGATGATAAATACGAAAGTGCTGGCCTCTAAGGTAGCAGGAAGGGCTATGAGGATGATAGAGCAGGTGATGTGATGCCTGGGGTGTAGGGTGCAATGGTGTTATCAGGAAAACTCTGCCAGGAGGCAACCGTGGAGCAGAGACTAGGAAAATGAGACGGATGAGCTGTAAGGGGGAAGGCATTCCAAAGAGAGGCATCGGCGAGCCTGCAGCAGCAGAGGGTGTAAAAGGAATTTGGCGAGAAGGGCACTGTGGACAGAGCTGGGTGAGGAGAGGGAGCCCGTTGGGGTACAGGCAGAATGATGAGAGATGAAGACGGAGAGCGAGGCTGGCTTTGCTTGTCATCCCTTTTCTCCCCGCTGCCAGAGGAGACCCTGACATATCACTTGCACGTAATTCTTGCAGTATTTCCTAGGGTGAGCTCTGTTGCTGCTCTGTTGCAAACAGAGAAACTTCTCAAAGAGGTTCGCCTCGTCTAAGAGGTAAATGGCTGGAGGTCTGGACCTGAAAGCAGGTCCACCCTGACTCCAGGTGCTGTGCTGCCACCGCCGAAGGTTCCAGAAAGGCACTGAGGAGGAAGCACTTCCCCCTACATGTCCTGCTCGTTTTCTCCCTGGGGAGAGAAATGCCTGACAGCGAGGGGTCTGTTCAGGGCAGGAGTCAGCCAACCTGTCCCCAGCCTGTTGTATTGGGACACAGCCACACGCCTTTTTTCTGCTTTCCCAGGACAGTGGCCGAGTGAATCGCTTAAGAGACCGTGGCTTTCAAAGCCAAAAATATTGACCATCTGGCCCCTTACAGAAAAGTTTGCTGACCTCTGGTTTGTAACAGGAGTGGGGAACAGAACCACCTTCTCCAACCTAGTCTTCTTGCTCCAGGCCCTTGATCTGGGCTCAGAGGAATGTGTGATTTGGAAGGGGAGGAAAACTGGCCCCCTGCCCAGCACTAATATTAACTCACCATGTGACTCCAAGAGATCTTTTTGTCCCCCATCTGAAGAATCTTATGTTTAAAATGGGCAAGTTGGACAAGATCAGTGGCTTCCAATCTGAGCAGTATTTTCAATTAAAGTCAGATTGAAGTCCAGTGTGTAAAATAGAATTAAAAAAAAAAATAAACTGCTCTATTGAACTTCCCAATCCCCTTGCATCCCCCTGGACACCTTCATGTGCATTTTTTGGGGCTGGCAGTTGGGGGGGGATCTGAAACTCATGAGATTTGATCGTTTTAGGGTCTGTTCTGGCTCTCACATTCCCTGTTTATAATGAACATGGGTGGGTGCCTCCTTTATGGAGATGGTGAGAAAATTAGTTTGTTTCTCTATAAATTAATTTTATCGTTAGGAAAGAGACCACATTTTTTTTCCTCTCTGGTCCTCAGTTTCCTCATCTAGGAAATGAGAGCAGTCATCCACACCTCACAGAACCATCCCAAGGATTCAGGGAGGTGGCACGTGTCAAGGACAGGTGTTGAGGTGGAATACGAGGGGTCTGGAAGCCATCCAGACATGGTTTCAGGCATCAGCTTAAAAATAAAGGTTCTATTGAGGCATTCCCATCGTGGCTCAGTGGAAACGAATCTGACTAGCATCCATAAGGACGCAGGTTTGATCCCTGGACTCGCTCAGTAGGTTAAGGATCCAGCGTTGCCGTGAGCTGTGGTGTAGGTCGCAGATACAGCTTGGATCTGGCATTGCTGTTGCTGTGGGGTAGGCCAGTAGCTACAGCTCCAATTTGACCTCTAGCCTGGGAACCTCCATATGCCATAGGTGAGGCCCTAAAAAGACAAAATATAAAGTTCCATTGATATTTAGATCTCTTGAGTCTAAATATAAAAATCTGAATATAAAGAGTCTGAATATAAAGATCGAGTCACATACTATATCATTCACCCATTTATATTATAGAATTCAGTGGATTTTAATATATTCACGGATGTAGGCAGCCATCATCTGTCAGTCTTAGAACATTGCATCACTTCAAAAAAAAAAAAAAAACCCATAAACTTTGGCTGTCGTCTCCCAAGGAACCACTGAGCTCTTCTCTGGACAATTCATGTAAATGAAATCGTATAATATGTTGTATTTCATGACTGGTGTCTTTCACTTAGCATGATGTTTTCACGGTTCATATGTGTTATAAACGTGCCAGTCAATTCCTTTTTTTTCTTTTAGGGTTGCACCTGTGGCATATGGAGGTTCCCAGGCTCGAGGTCGTATGGAGCTGTAGTCACCTGCCTGCGCCACAGCCATAGCAACGCCAGATCTGAGCCTCGCCTGCGACCTACACCACAGCTCACGGCAACGCTGGATCCTTAACCCACAGAGCGAGGCCAGGGATTGAACCCACGTCCTCATGCATACTAGTCAGCTTCATTTCCGCTGAGCCATGGCAGGAACTCCAATACATTTTTTTCCAATGTCAGCCAATGTTCCATTGTTCGGATATGCCATATTTAGTTGCTCATTCCTCAGCTACCGGACATTTGAGTAGCCTTTTGGCCATTGTGAATAGGGCTGTGGTAGATGTTCATAATAGACGAACCTATGTGAACCTCCATTCTCTCCATTTTTCATCTCTTAACTGGGCTGAGCCTGCATACTTGCAGGCTGTTGTAAGGGTTGTAAGAGAATGCATGGTAAGTCATCTTACCATCATAGAGCCTGCCATAGCATAGATATCTGGTCAGTAGTTGTTGACTCTTATTATGAGACAGAGCAGGTTCACAAGAAAGAGTTCCTCTCTTCCTTTCTTCTTTACTTCTTAAGTCTGCAGGCCCCTTGCTGCCAGGGAGCTGACCCCTATCCCTGTAAAGGGTCTTACATTTTTCTTGCTCTGGGGGTTCTATCTCTTTCAGATAGAAGCTGGAGAGCCTGCCTGGGGAAGTCTGAAAGAAAATTAGCATCTTGGAATATGTGTGAAAATTAAATGGAGCATAAATGGAGCAGTTGTTGAGGAGAGAGGTTCTCAGAAGGTTGTAGAGAGAGGAATGTAATTATCTTCCTGCTTTCCAACTTTAAAAGGGCAAAGAGACCCTTCCTAAGTGTTTTTGCAGAACTTAGACATTTAAGTCACAGACCTAGTTTTTTGTTTTTTTTTTTAAGACATTTAGAAGCTAGGTTTAATTCCAAATCTGCTCTATAATATAGTCAACCACTCCCAGTTCAAAGGACAAAAGCAGTAACGCTCCACCTAATGTTTTGTGTTTTTATTTTATTTTATTTTATTTTTTTTCAAAAGTTCTGACAGGGAAGGTGTATCAGGACTGTGTTGGTGATGAATAATATTTCAAGTGCACCCATGATGGACCGCGTGCTTGGTATACGCTGCTCATCTATTCCTCAGGTCTTTATCCAGCATTACACTGTGCCTAAACTTTTTTGCTAGCGGGCCTGGATAGATATGCCAGTGGTCAAGACAGATATAACCCTTCTTTTATGAGAGTACAGTTTATCTCATTTAATCCTCAGAGCCCCATTTAATGGATGAGAACACTCAGGCTCAGTAAGTTTAGGCTGTCCAGTAAGTGGTAGAAACCTATTAGAATTCTAGCCTGTCTTGCAGACCTTTGTTCTTTCTATTAACCTACAGTGTTTGGGGGATAAACACAAGACCCAGGAAATGCAACTCCAGCAATCAAGACACTCCTAGTCTCCGCTATTTAATTCCTTCTCCTTGTGTTAGTATTGATTCAGCTATGAGTGACAGAAAACCCAACATTTCAGTGGCTTACACAGGGTAGATGTTTGCTTCTCTTACAAGACATTGTTTCATGCAGCAAGACATTGTGTCAGGGACCTAGACTCCTTTACCTTGTTGCTCTGTTGTGCGTGGTCTACATTCCCAAATTCATCTCCTAGACCAGCATGGCTGTCCCAGCAGCATCCTGTGTCCCAATTCTAGCTATGTGAGGGAGAAAGTCCATGAGAAGGGGAGTTCCCTTCATGGCTCAGTGGTTAACAAACCCGACTAGGATTCATGAGGATGCAGGTTCAATCCCTGGCCTTGCTCAGTGGGTTAAGGATCCAGCATTACTGTGAGCTGTGGTGTAGGTTGCAGACGCAGCTCACATCCCACGTTGCTGTGGCTGTGGCTTAGACCAGCAGCTGTAGCTCCAGTTTGACCCCTAGCCTAGAACCTTCCATATGCTATAGGTTCGACCCCCCCCCCAAAAAAAAAAAACATGAAAAGGGCAAATCTGTCATTTCAGGGATTTTCTGCAAGTTAATTTCCACTTAGATCCCTTCAGCCAGGACTCAGGTGTGTAGTCACAACCAGCTACAGAGGAGGGGGAATCTGGCTAGCTGCACCTGGGGACTCTCTTCCTGCTGAGAGGGGAGGGTTGTGTTTTTGGTGGGGTGGGTGGAGGATGAACCACCTCCACTGTGTTCTCTTTCCCCAGTTGTGTCCTTGGAGGCTGACACAGAGGAGGGTGTGTGAGGAGTGGGCAGAGAAAAGGATATTTGAGTTGGAGGCAGGGTTTTGCGCCGAAGGTCAAGTTGGGGTGTGAAGTCCAGATGGGTGGGAATATGAACCCTCGGCAGTTTTCATGCCTGATGTCCAAAGCTTCATGCCTTTCTCATTTCGCTTTTATCCTCTGCATCACTCAGCACCAGGGAGACCTCCAGGAGCCAACCTAGGGAGTCTTGGGATGAAAAGCTCTGCTCTGCGTTACTTCCATCCCAGCATTTGGTTGAACTCTCTCTGTGTCTCACCGGGGCTCATAACCAGGCCAGTCGGGTTTTCTGAAGCCTTAGGTAGAGGGTATAAGAAGGCGAAAGAATTCTTTACCACCTTTAGGTCTCAGAATCACTTTTGGAAAGTGGCCGGAGCAACCTGGGGGGCCGGGTGTGATGGGACTGGCCAGGCTCCCCTAAGCGCTCTCTCTTTCAGCGTCTCTGGCCACATCAGCTTGTTTCCCTGGTAATGGGGACACTCTAGGTGCAGAGCAGTAAGTGCTCGAATGGTTGCCTCAAGGTTAGGAGCAAAGGCTGTGGGGCCACAGCATCCTTGGCTTGAGTCCCTGCCCTCCCTTGGGATAATCCATAGAACCCCTGCGAGTTTCCCTTTCTTCACTTAGATTTAGCAACTATAACAGTTTACCCTTCGTAGGATAGTTTGAGGATGAAAAGAGTTAGCGCGTAACAAGTGCCAAGCTCAGGCTCCCAGGACAGTGTGTGCTTCCAAGTGGTCGTCATGTCCATTATTGCCTTAGTGTCAGCCCCATTCCTGGAACACAGTAAACAATAAGTGGTGGCTGTTATCATTACAACCTCCTGGCCTTTCTGGGCCCTGAGTTTACGGCCCCCTCGGGCAGCTGAGCCTGGTCCACTGCGTGTGGCGTCCTGAGAGCCAGCGCTTCTTGCCAAGTGATCTTGGAGAAGGAAGTGCCCATGCCCCCTCTTTTCACCTCCCCTCCATGCTCCCCTCTCCTTCCTCATTTAGCTGATTAAAAGCAGCAGGGTTTCTTTCCCCCTTTCTGGGTAGTTCTCCTTCCCTCTGTTCCTTCCAAACCCAATCCTAATTCATCCTCACCCACCAGTGACAGGGCCTCTGAATGCCTGTTAAAAAATGAGAGACTTGGAAGCCGTGAGTTGGACAAATTAACGGCTTAACCTGAAGAAGGCGGGGCAGCTGCTCCTTGCTCAGAGCTGTGACAGTATCTTACTATGTCTGCTCCTTTTTTTCTCTTCTTTTGTTTTTTTTTTTTGTCTTTTTTTGCCTTTTCTATGGCTGCACTCATGGCATATGGAGGTTCCCAGGCTAGGGGTCTAACAGGAGCTGTAGCCACCGGCCTACGCCACAGCCACAGCAACGCGGGATCTGAGCCGCGTCTGCAACCTACACCACAGCTCACGGCAACGCCAGATTCTTAATCCACTGAGCAAGGCCAGGGATC
>PVHT021183634.1:15921928-15934305 GCA_004024745.2 Catagonus wagneri
TTTTTTTTTTGTCTTTTTTTGCCTTTTCTATGGCTGCACTCATGGCATATGGAGGTTCCCAGGCTAGGGGTCTAACAGGAGCTGTAGCCACCGGCCTACGCCACAGCCACAGCAACGCGGGATCTGAGCCGCGTCTGCAACCTACACCACAGCTCACGGCAACGCCAGATTCTTAATCCACTGAGCAAGGCCAGGGATCGAACCCCGCAACCTCATGGTTCCTAGACAGATTCATTAACCACGGTGTCACGATGGGAACTCCCCCCCACCTTTTTTATTTATTTATTTTTTGACCTGTAGTTCTTTAAGGGCTGTCAGTGCAGAAAACTCCTCTTTCTATATCGTCCCTGTCCTCCTGAAGAAGGTCACCCATCTCTGATCCTCCAACTAGAGGTGAACTGGTGAACCTTCTTTTTAATGCCCCTCCCCCCCAGGTGAACCTTCTTTTCAGAGGTTACCTTTCTCTGCTCTGCAGCAGGAGGTCACTCTCCCTGCTCTGAATCCCAGTAGAAGGCAAGTCATCTCCTATAAAGCCAGACTCCTTGGGATGGTATCCAAGCCTTCTGTTTCTCTTTCCACAAAGGGTATCCACTCTTCTTCTCTCTGTGTGACTTCTATTTATCATCCGCTCTGGGAAGCATTCGCCATCACTTTCTTCTTGGGGAGACTCATTTATTTGCTCAGTCACTTTGTGCCTCTCTGGCTGGGTCAATCCCAGGGCTGGTGATGAATGGCTGGAGAAGGACCCCAAGCTGCAGTTCCGATTCAGCCCCATTCTGACCGAGGGACCCTTCAGCCCCTTTCTGTGCCCATTTCCCTGGGATGAAAAATGAGGCTACTTGGCAGTCTCTGCCATGCCCGGGGTGGTCAGGGATTAATTAATAGTCATTAGGAAAGTGCTTTTTTCCATAGTGTGTAGAATACCCAGAGAAGACCAATGAACTCTGTAATTATAATAATGCAAGTGATGGGAAACAGCCACGGCCATTCAGCCCGTGGTCTTTCAGGGGCAGTTCAAGGTAGAGACGTGATTCTGGAAACCGGAAGACATCCAGCTCACAGCTCTGAGTAGCCCCCAGAGGTTCCCAGATCTGGCTTTCCTCCCTTTCCTCTTCTTGACACTTTATTTTTCCAGACTCAGATTTTGCACATAGTATATTATCTTCCTCCATCTCAGTCTATCCCATCTTATCATGATTTCAGTTTCACATATGACCTTTGGGATGCAGATCCTTGGAATAAGCCCAAGCTCATTGATTTGGCAGATATGGAAACTGACTCCCAGGCTGGGAAAGGGAATTGCTCAGGGTTATAAAACAATTACAAAGATTTAAGACACGAGTACCCTGGTGGTCTAGTGGTTAGCATTTGGTGCTTTCACTGCTGCAGCCTGGTCTGGGAACCAAGATCCCACATTAAGCCACTGCACACCATGGCCAGAATCCGGATCTCAGAGTCAGAGATCTTTCCTCCCACTGGGCGTCTTCTCTCTCAACCATGTCTCTGCGCGCTGCTGGAATCACTCAGACTTGGGCCTTTGATTTATTCTTAGAATCTGTCCAGTTAGATGGAACAAACCACTGCTATTGAGCACTTTACTAAATGACTAGTTCTGTGCTTGGTTCTCAAGCTAATGAGGCTGAAACCCTCTTCTCAAAGGGTGCTTGGTACCTACTGGATGTGCAGTGCATGTATCGAATGATTGTGCTTTCTTCATCTTATCTCCAGCTCTTAGCATTGTCCCTGGAACACGAGAGTTATTCAGCAAACAGTTTATTGAACGAGGACTTGGGAGTGCTTAGAAACCTTCTGAGGGGTTTTGGCATCAGGCTTTTATCCTCCAGTTCACTATGTAGGTATTTGCCAGGTGACTCTTCTAGAACAACAGCGGCAGCACACTACCTCCATCCTTTGTTCAGAAGCTTTCAGGCGCTGCCCCATTCCTATCCGACGTACACATATTTCTTTGCTTATACACATAACATACACATCTGCCTCAGCCTTGTCAGATGTGGACTCCACCTCTCTCTTTAGCCTGGCCACTCACGGCCACCTTCTGAAACACACATACCCGCTAAAAGGACCTCTGCTTCCCAGCTACATACACTCCCCTGCATTTCCATCTCAGGACCATTGCTTACATGCTCCCAACGCCTACGATCCATGCTCTCTACTCAGTCTCACATGTCCCAGTCCTTGATGGTGAACTTGTAGTTCATCACCTCTGTCCACTGGTAAACTGTTTACCCTTCACGCTGCATCATAAGTGTCATCTTATCTTTGAGGATCTTCTCATCGTCATTACTTTCCACGTAGATACCCCTTTCTGTCAGAAACCTGGTTTCTGAAGATGCTCTTCTTTGGCACTTGTGATACTTTTTCAGCCCCGTCGATTTATGGCTCTGCCTCCCTGCACTCCCATCCACTAGCTGCTTGAGAAGGTGGGATGGTTCCCATATCTCCATTCTCAGCCCCTCAAACAGAAGTGGCTCTTCCACGATTCTCATATGGAAGCAGTAGAGTGTTTAGCCCCTTCCATACGAAACCTTTTGTCTGTCCTTTTCCTCCTTCCCCTGCAGCCACCACTGGAGGTGATTTTTCATTTCCTGCTGTAGCATTTTCTTTGTGCAACTGGATATGTCTACTTGCATGCTTCGGTATTATTCACATGCCTGGTTTATTCTTCTGATCAGCCTCGTGTATTTAGTGTTGGGAAAAGCTTGAGGGTGGGGGTCAAAAAAGCTGGTTGAGTCCTGGCCCCACCCATGGGCTTGGGCAAGGCCCTCTTTGACTCCGAACGCCCGTTTGGTCTCCCGGTCCATCAAGAAGGCGTTGTGCTAAAATTAGCCGTCTCAAACTGACAACTGACAGGCCACATCTGGCATCCAGATAGCATCATTTTGCTTGGCTCGTAAAATATTTTGCTTTAAAAAAAAAGTGGCTAGGTTTCCAAAATGGAAAAAAAAATAAAGTAAATGAGAAATTTCACACAACAGCTGGATTTCCAGCTTCTCTGGAAAAATTCAAAGAGCTGCCAAAACTGGGCTTCCTTGTTGTGTGGCGGTGTGCTGCCGGGGCTCGGTTGTGTTGACTCCTCCAAAAGGGATATGAAGTCCCTGTCCCTCCTGCCCGGTGACTCCCTGAGGCCGAGTGTCAGTTGTCATTTTTCACCACGTGCGTGCTGCTGACGTTCCTCCGTCCAGATACCCACCTGGTACCGAAAGCTTGAAGGTTGGGACTCCTGAGTTGAAGGCCAGTCCAGGGCTTTGAAATATAGGTTTCCTTCCTCCAGTCCATGTCCCTCACTTCTCTTCCACATTCTCCATCTCTAAAAAAAGACAAAAAAAAAAAATCCCTAAATCCTGCTCAGTCATCTGTCAGGGAAGGGGGTGGTGGGAGAGTGGCCTTATCTTGACCATGGCACGTCTCCCCTTCCTGTAATCCCTGCGTGTCCATCCTAATTACTTCCTTATCAGTCTCCATGAGGACATGCAGCAGGTAATTAGGGGAGGGATTGATGAGCCACTCTTAAGCAATCAGTAAAGAGGCTGCTGGTGGGAATGGGAGAGGGGAAGAGGAGCCTCTGGATCCTGGAAGCAGAGTGGGCTTCCAAGTGCCCAGCCCTTGGTCACACGATCAGTCCAGGTCAGCCGGCTCACATTCAGGACCAGCTGAGCCAGCTGCTCTCACCGACATCAGAGAGGGTGCCTGGGGAGCCCAGGGCGACAGAGGTGGGAGGAGGGCTGTGCTGTCTGGGTTGTGGGGCCAGGAGGTGAGAGGTGAGACCCTGCACTCTGGCTTAGACCCGTCGTGTGGGTAATCTAGAACAGTCTTCTGCAAGGCAGTCCAGTCTGTGCTGGACCCGCAGGGGTCCAGCTTGTTATCAGCTCCTCCCTTAGGGACCAGGGCCAAGAATCTACACTTCAGATGGCGTCTCTTGTCTGCCTGTTTTATTATTAAATGAGTTACATGAATGATGCCATAGATTCTTTGACAACCAGTGGCTCCAGCAGCGTCTCACTCCTTTCCTCCCAAGTTTGTTGCTCCCGTGTGCTTGACCCCCTGTTTCTCAGGATTCCCAAGAATCCTTGCTCCTCCAGCAGTAGGGTCACCCAGGACGAATCCTGCCTCCTGCAGTGATCTTCCTTCAACACCACTGCTGACCCCCTCCAGCTGCCTTCAGATCCCAACTCTTCCTTTCACAGGTAGAGCAGGAAGAGGGCCGGCCTGGGAATCCCATCTCTTTTTACTTGTTTCTTTTTTGGCTACCCCGAGATGTATGGAATTCTGGGGCCAGGGATCAGATCTGAGCCACAGTTGTGACCTGTGCTGCAGCTGCGACAATACCAGGTCCTTTTAACCCACTGTGCTGGGCTGGGGATCAAACCTGTAGTCCCGGCACTGCAGAGACATCACCAACCCCATTGTGCCATAGTGCGAACTCCTTTCATCTCTCCCTCTCTCTCTCTCTCTCTCTCTCTCTCTCTCTCTCTCTCTCTCTTTTTTTTGCATTTTAGGGGTGCACCTATGGCAAATGGAAGTTCCCAGGCTAGGGGTCAAATTGGAGCTGCAACTGCTGGCCTACACCACAGCTACAGCAACTCAGGATCCAAACAGAGTCTGCAACCTACACCACAGCTCATGGCAACGCCAGATCCTTAACCTGCTGAGCGAGCTCAGGGATTGAACCTGCACCCTCCTGGATACTAGTCAGTTTTTTGCTGAGCTATAACAGGAACTCTCTCTCATCACTTTTTAAGGTGTTTAAATCTCTGCAGTGGCCCTTTTGGGCCATCTGGGGCAATGGCAAATCCTAAGCATGGCCTGCAAGGCCTAGCACCATCCAGCCCTGGTTCATCTTTCTAACCTCATCACCTGCTATGACCTTGTTCTGTTTTTCTCAAATCTAGATGCCAACCGGGCTGCATTTTTTCCCCAGTTTTCTGAAGGATCCATAATCACTATTTCTTCCTCCATATTCAGCATCTATTCCTTCTGGATGGAATGCTTTTGTTTTTCTTAGTCTCCTGGAAAACTCTACTGATTTGTAGCTCTCAGTGGAGATTCCAGATCTTCCTGTGAGCCTGCAAGACCATGCCAGGCTCGCGTCTCCCCCTTCAGCTCCCATAGCCCCGCTGTGCAGACCCCACTGAGTGCTTTCCATGTGGCGCTGTACACTGTATGGCTGAGGGACATGGATTTCCTCCCAGTGGGGAAAGCACGTGGCCATGACCATCTTGTTTCTCTTTGTGTCCCCCGAGTCTAGCTGATAGTTAGGCAGTTAGTAAATATTTGCTGATTGAGTACGTGCATTGAGTTAAATTACAAGTAGATGCAGCTCAGTTTTACTCAGAGTCTTTATTTTCTTATCTACAAAGTGTGTCATCTATCGACCTTCCTACCATGAAGACAAAAAGCAAAAATGTACGTGAAGAAACAAAACTGTTAGTATGTGCTTCGGTATGAGGGACATAATTGATATTAGGATGAGAATCCATCCTGGACATATTTCCCATGGAGAGCATACTGGCTTCTAATTCGGAAGGTTTCTTTGTGGTCCTGGAGTCTTCCCCACCCCTCCAGCCTCTTTTTGTGAACACGGCGCTGGTGATTCAGGACGAGGCAGGAGGTGGGATGATGATCTGCAGAATGGGAGCCGATGTGGGGCCTCTCACCGGGACATTGGAAGGTCTGTACGTTGGCAAAGCCGTAAAGTGTTTTGAAAGCTAATGTTCATGATCCTTGAAGAGGCTCTATCTGGAAGGACCAAGCCCAGGAAGTCGATTCCAGGCACTGAGGGAAAGCCGGTAGCGTCACACGGTGATGATGTGGTGGCTGGCCAGAGGGAAGGTCTTAATTGATTGCCTGGGATGTCAGTTTACATTTGAGACTGTGGCTTCAGGAATCAGAGATGGGGCAGACAGGCTGTGCCCAGATCCGTTTACTGCAGCTGATTTTTTTTGTTTTTGCGAAAGAAATGGTTCTTTTCAAGCTGTGTGCTTGTGTGTGTGTTTGTGTGTGTGTTTATATGTGTGTGTGTGTGTGTGTGCATGCATACATAAAGATGGCTCACTCTGTGTCTGCATCAGACCCCTTATGGGAATGGATAAACTTCAGCCCTCAGGACTGTCAATCTAACATCGTGACTAAAACTAAATTAAAAAAAAAAAAACTGCAGAGAGGAGGAATTGGAATACCTTAGTATATTTTTTTTAACCTTTATTAAATTCTGGTCTTGACTCTGAGGGGTGGGAATCATTGTTTCTCTTCTAGCCCTCAGAGGTCTCCATTTCTGGGTAGGCTGACGGAGTGTGGTAACACCGCCAGAGACAGGAAAGCGTGTTGAAAAGACCCGCATCCTCTGCTTAGGAAGCAGAGCCGGGGAGAAGCCCAGCGGCTGAGCTGGAGCCCACCTGTGCGGGTGCTGGGCTGGGGGCCCGGCACACACGTCAACAAGCCGCAGAATCAGCAGGGTCGGGGGTCTGGTTGAAGGGAAGCAGTGGGGTCCCGTTGGAGCCCCCAGGACCTAAGGCAGAGGGCTCTGCCATCAGACTGTCACAGGAAGCAAGACAGGTGAGCCCACATGTGGAAGGTCAGGCGGTCAGGCTGGTAGAGTGGCAGCCCCACAGATTCAAGTTCACATGCCCGTTGTGCCGACTGCTGCCTGTGTGCACTGCAGGAGGTCTCGCTGCTCTCTGGGAGTCTGCTACTCACTCGAAACCTGTGGCGATAATAGCCTGTGATGCACCGTGGACATCGGCGGCGAGAGGACATGCTGACTGGGGATGCCTGGGGGGCCTGACATGTCACAGGCTGTTGTTGTGCGTTAGCGTTCCGCTCCCGCAGGTGTCTATTCAGTCCTAGGCCGTAGTGTTAGGAGCCCCGGACTTAAACATGAAGAAGGCAGGGAGCCTGCCTTCCAAGAACGCAAGGTTTCCTTCAAGGGCACAGAGAAGTAAGCCCTCTGTGACCGAGCCTACAAACGTGGGAAACACTTCTCTGCTGTCCCGGTGTTAGGAGCCCCTGGGAGGTTCGGCAGAGGAAGTGGCCTGTGACTGGGGAGCAGCAGAGGCTTGCCAGGTGGTGAAGTGGGAACGGGGCAGGGAGAGCAGATTCCAGATGGAGAGAAGAGAATGTGCAGGTGGTGAGAGACACCAGCGTGTGTTCAAGACCCTGGGGTGGAATGGTTCTGTGTTACTGGGTTAGTACATTTTTATTATTTTTGCTTTAGACCAGTGGTTCTCAATAGGAGGCAGTCTTGCCCTTGAGGGGACCGCTGGCCATGTTTGGAGACATTTTTGGTTGTCACAGCTGGTGGGGGGTAGTGGCGGTGGGGGGAGATGCTACTGGCATTTAGTAGGTAGGAGCCAAGGATGCTCCCCAGAATCCTACTCAGCACAAGAGACTCCCCACAAGAGAATTATCCAGCCCCAGGTGTTAATAGTTCTAAGACGGAGAAACCCTGCTCTAGAACCTGGCCTGGTAGAGAAGGTGGCTTACCTCTTCGACTTGATGTTAGTCACAGACTCATCCCCCACCTCTGTCCCAAATACCCCGTAGTGTTGTCACGGTGTTGACCAAGCCCCTCTTCCGACTGAATATTCATGACAATGAATGAAATGCAGGTGGCATCTGTGACTTGATTCCATCCATCTGAATTAGTCACTAACTGGCCATTTGCACCTTAGCCTGAATCATTCCATCAGGTTATTCAGTTATTTAGCAAAGTGCACAACTTGGGGGGGAGGGAAGCACCGTAAAGTTCTGGAACTGGGCTGTTTAGAGGGTCAGGAAAACCAGAGGGGCATCTGTGGAGAGGAGTAAGTGGCTTGCCCAGCAGCCTGCCTATCTTGTTAAGCACCTGCTCTTGCCCTGGTACTGGTCTGGCATGTCACCCTATTATTTCTTAACGACCTCATCAGTTCCTCCATTCTGTCTCTAAATAGTCACTGAACATCCACTGCATACGTCCACTGTATGTGTGAAGTGCTGGGCCTCATGGTTTGGGCACTGCCACCCCATTTCACAGGTTGAAAAACTGAGGCCCAGGGCAGGGATACCACTTCCCAAAGCCACAGAACCCACAATAACTTCCAAGGCACCTATTGGCCAGGTTGTCTCCGCGTGGGTTGAAGTGGCTGTGTCCCTCTCGGCAGCTGGGCAAGAACTTTGGCTTTGGTCTGTGTCAGCATTAAGTGAAGGAAGCTTGCTGGACTGCACAGTGTGTGTCGCTGATGGATTGCAGAGCGTGTCTCTGCCTGACAGGAGGAGGAAGGGGTGTGCATTTTTATGCCTCAAGATGTGTGTAAGCACACTAGGAGCTGGAACATCAGGCTGCCCATCAGCCTGAGCTGCCTGTCATGCCTGCCTCACCTTTTAATTTCCAAAGGCTTTCTTTGCTTCCTGCTGTGAAGTTTGTCCCAGGCTGGGATGCAAAGACGAAATGGGTTGCTGTTTTTTGGAAGGGGGTGGCGGATTGCCCTTATGGGTTGCTTAGGGTGGGAAAGGGACCTCCAGATTCCTTGGTGAGGCTTTCAGTCAGCAAAGCCAAGAGCTGTGGGAGGGTTAGTACATCTGACGGAGCTGTCCAGACTCTGAGAACACAGCAGAGGTTCTGCTCCTCCAGGTGCCTTGAAAGGAAACAGAAGGTGCTGGTCCTGGTCACCAAGGAAGGACAGAGTGACAACATGGGGTCAACGTGGACTTTAAGGTTAGATCTTCCTAGAGTGTGAAGCCAGGAGCCACCACTTCCTAGCCGTATGGCCTTGGGCAAGTTACTTAAACTCTCTGGGCCTGTTTCCTAATTGGTTGATTCTAAAGACATTAAATATAGTTCTCTATAGAAAGGGCCTGGGGCTGTGGTAAGATCTTTCCATCTTCTCTTCTGAGAGGCATGACTGATGATTTGCAAACAAAAGTCATCTTGGGCAGAAGCTGATTAAAATGTAGATGTCTCAACTCCTCCCAGATTCCTGTTCCAGGGTCTGGTGAATGTGGACCCTGGGAAGGTATATTTCAGGGAGCGTCCCAGTGGCCCTCCTTGTGGCTAAATAAGCCTCCATTTCCTTAACTGAAGATGTCTCTTCCTGGAAGACAAAATAAGCTCACTTGGTGGTTTGAGTCTTCCTGTTGCTTTGTGAAGTAAATATGTTCACTGTCTTCATTTTGTGGGTAAGATAGAAGGCATATGTAAAACAATTCCTACGTTTAAGTCAGTTTCCAATGTGTCAGTTCCAATGTTATGAACCTGAACCTGGGGTGTAGTTGAGAAATCACGGAGCTAGAAATTGGGCAGCCTGTGTCTTTCACTTAGTGTCTTGTGGGTCTTGGGTGTTTTCACCTCCATGTGCAGATCCCTTGGCCTCAGTTTTCTAATGTGAAATCGAGGCTACTGACAGGGATTGAACTTGGGCTCCTCACCAACTCTTATTTTTTTATTGAAGTGGAGTTGATTTATAATGTGTTAATTTCTGCTGTATAGCAAAAATTACATGCACATACATTCTTTTTTATATTCTTTTCCATTATGATCTGTCTCAGGAAATTGAGTATAGTTCCCTGTGCTATGTGGTAGGACCTTGTTGCTTATCCATCCTATATATAATAATTTGCATCTGTTTCTCTTTTGTAAAGTTCATTTGTGTCACATTTTAGATTCCACACGTAAATGATATCCTAAGGTATTTGTCTTTCTCTTTTAGACCTAATTAGCTTAGGATGATAGTCTTCAGCCCTATCTGTGTTGCTGCAAATGGCATTATTTTGTTCTTTTTTAAGGCTGAGTAGTATTCCATTGTACATATGTGCCACATCTTCTGTATCCACTCATCTCTTGGTGAATTTTTATGTTGTTTCCCTGTCTTGGCTATTGTGAATAGTACTGCTATGAACATAGGGGTACACGTATTTTTTTTGGTTTTTGAATTATAATTTTCTCTGGATATTTGCCCAGGGGTGGGATTACTGGGTCATATGGTAATTCTATTTTTAGTTTTAAAAGGAGCCTCCACACTGTTCTCCATTGTGGGCGTACCAATTTAAATTCCTACCAGCAGTGTAGAAGGGTTGGTTCCCTTTTCTCCATACCCTCTCCAGCGTTTATTATTTGTAGACTTTTCAGTGATGCCCACTGTGACCAGAGTCCTCACTTACTCAAGCAGACCAAGATAAATTTATTATTCCCATTTTACGGGGCAGTAAAATAATTTGTCTGAGTTATAAGGTGGTAGAATCCAGGTTTTGTGTTTTCCTGCTGTGCGGAAGTGCCTCTGGGCTGTGGGAGAAAGCACTGGACTGAAATATAGGTGACATCTCATTGAGAATTAGACTGTGACTTGAAGGTTCAGCTATAGATCTGCATAAAACAACTCATTGTGGGGCCTCGCTACCTATTTAATCAAAAAGCACATTCAGAGAGGAGTCCAGCCCTTAATGGTTATTTCGATCCTATTGGGATAAATGAGTCTCTTAGAGCAAAAGGCTCACCCCTTGGAAGAGAGGGAGGTTTTTCCAGGTGTCTTTGAAAGAAGCCATTTCCTAAGTGGTGCCCTGTATAAACCAAAGTGCTTTCATTGGCCTCCCACAGTGACTAGTTGAGTCCCCTCCCCTCAGAGCAACAGCAGAATCAGGGCCTGGCTGGGTCCTTCTGGAGTACTTTTTTGTCACAAGTGCTTTATAAGGCCTCAGAGCCTCTGTAACTCCAGGCCTTTGGCAGGACAGTCCTGTGTGAAGCCAGTGGCTGAGACCCAGGACTTAGGTTGCCACCCAGCTTGGGCACTTGCTGGGTGACTGTGGGCACACCTTTTCCACTGAGGCTCCAGTTTTTCATCATAAAACGAGAGCATTGCACACGTGTGTTCTACAGCCCCTCCAGCCTCATGGGCTGTAGAGTGAGCTCTTACCTGGAGCCCGACCAAGAGAGCCCCAAGCCGGGCAAGCAGAAAAGGGGTGACGCGTCCCTCAGGGAGCACAGCATGACTAAATTAGCCCTGACCTTGGATTCCCTGCCTCCCTTGTACCAGAGGCTCCTCAGTGTCTGCTGACTCTCCCAAGTGTCTTCCTCCTGCAGCCAGAGAGAAAGAACTTCTAAGATGGACCAAGCCTAGAGGGCCTGGGGAGTTGGGAGTCCCTGAAACTGACTGCAGTGGTCTTGCTGTATTCAGATGCATGATGATAATAATAATGGCTAACACTCGCAAAATGTAGATGTTTCTGCCAAAATTGTAAACGTGTTACACATAATAACATATCCTCACAGAATTCAGGGAGAGGGGCATTGTTATATGCCCATTTTATAGATGAGAAAGTGGAGGCCTAGAGAACATGAGGAACTATTGAAAGGCACGCAGACCAGTGAGTGGCAGCAGAGGGATTTGAGCCCAGTTATGCTGGCACCAGAGACCATGCCCTTTCTCTGTGCCACACTAATGAGCACTATGTGACTCGACAGGGCAGTTCCATTCTGCCTGTGCTCCACTGTGGCTCTAGCAGGAATCCAAAGCAAGCAGATGTTCTGAGCCACATCATGTACCTTGCTGAGCTCCCAACCCCTCTGACCAGGGGTTCAACCAGTCCTGCAGGCTCTGTGTCCTGGCTCACAGCCCCTCTCTGCAGTGGACAGCTAAGGGCTGTCACTTGGTCTGCTTTCGCGGAGTGTCAGTGGCCCTGCCAGCAGTACTGTGGCTGGGAGAGCTGCTCCTGTGTCCAGGGCCCAGCGCAATGGGGAGGCCTCCCATCATTTCTTCCAAGGCGGGGAAGGGGGGCGGTTTCAGTCTCTGTGGTGGTGTTACTAGCTGGCAGTGGATGGAAGTTGTTGCTCCTCCCCGAGAATGTTGAGGCTCAGGGGTGCCCTCAGGGCCTTAAATGAAAGGCCTGGGTTTGACAGTCCTGAAGGTGTGGGGACTAAGAAATGAAATGTGAGGCAAAACTTGGTTCTGTTGTTAACTCCCAACGTAAACCTGGGCAGGAGACTCGGCTGTCTTAGAACCTTGGAGTTTCTACCTATAAAATGGGGTAGAATAGAATAAAATAGAGAAGAAAAATAGCAAAAACAAGAAAATAAAAACAGGGTCAAGAACTAACATTCATTAATTTATTCACCCAACAAATCTGTGTTGAGCACCTGTTATTTCCCAGGCAGATTTTAGGCTCTCCTGACTCAGCATGAATACTAGCTGAACGGAGCCAGCCCTGGGTTCCTTTTCAGCCCTGACACTTGTGGGCCCAGGGTGAGCCTTCAGCTTATGGTAGGAGATGTACATGGAAGCAGAGATAGAGGGAAGTGTCCGAGGCTCTGAAATCCCATGCAGGGATACAGAGGTATTTGTGTAACATGAAGAGCTCCATATTTTGTTTCAGCATTCTGAGGAAGATGGGGT
>PVHT021183634.1:15935305-15966077 GCA_004024745.2 Catagonus wagneri
GGAGGGAGAGAAAAAGGGGTGGGGACAGAGTAGGACCAATAGATGGACAGGGAGAAGGAATAGGGTAAAAAAGGATGAAAAGTAGTAAAGGGAAGAGGTGAGATGTGGGAAGAATTACGAGGCAGGGGGCCTTCCGTTTATGTTTCTGGAGCCCGGATAGACCCCCAGAGTGTGCTCTCTGATCTCCGCTCCACTCCTCCTTTCCTGGGTCCTGGCCCAGCTTCTGACCTCCCTTGGCCCCAGGAGGGCAAAAGGATCCCCAGCCTGAGTCCGCGTTACACTAGGATCCCACCCTCTCTCTATCAGGGAGGTGTCGGCCCTGCACCGTTTATTCTCCTGCAGCGCCCACTGGGAAGCCTGAGGTGGGGAGGCCCAGCCGGGTGTGAGTTTTAGGGAGTCTGAGGCCAGCCATTCTTGGGGGCAGGGGCACAAATCTGGAGGTCGATGTCCTCGGCCTGAGGGCAGGCAGGTACAGCATCGTCCTGTATCCTTTCAGGCAGGGTTCCGGGCTCCTGGTTCCTTCCTGACCACTGAGAGCGCCACAGCCCAGGAACCAACCGCGTGTTCCTTTCCAGTGCCTCTCCTCCCTCCAGCCGCCCGGAGGCTCCGGTGAGGGAGAGAGTAAAGACACTGCCTTGGAGAAAAAGCCTACCGTACCTCCCATGACACCTTCCTTCCTCCCTTCCCTCTCCCCCACCCCTTGCTCCTGCTCTTTCCTTTTTTTCTTTTTCTTTTTCTTTTTGCATTTTAGGGCAGCATTCACAGCATACAGAGAGGTTCCCATTCTAGGAGTCGAATTGGAGCTGTAGGCTCTGGCCTATACCACAACCATAGTAACACCAGATCCCAGCCACGTCTGCGACCTACACGGCAGCTCATGGCAGTGCTGGATCCTTAACCTACTAAGTGAGGCCAGGGATCGAACCTGCATCCTCATGGGTCCTAGTCAGATTGGTTTCCACTGAACCATGACAGGAACTCTCTGCTCTCCCTTTCTTGAAATTATCAATATTCTCTAGTAAATTATGTTTATTTTTTAGCTATTCCCTGTTTATAGATGAGATTCCCAAGCACAGAGAGAGGAACTGGCTTACCTAGAGGTACTTACGTAATCCATGTTAGAGCCAACCCACCTCACGATGCTGCCTGATTCCAAAGTCCAGAGTCAGGAAAGCTATCGCAGAGGAGTGGCTAATTGTGTGCGCTGGATTGCCAGAGAATGGAGAGTTTGAGCTGTGTAGTTTATGTTCACTGATCAAATCTTTCAACCATCCCCCCCTTTTTTTGTCTTTTTCTTTTGGGGCCTCACCCTCAGCATATGGAGGTTCCCAGGCTAGGGGCCCAATTGGAGCTGTAGCCGCCGGCCTATGCCACAGCCACAGCGACGCGGAATCTGAGCCATGCCTACGATCAACACCACAGCTCACAACAATGCTGGATCCTTAACCCACTGAGCGAGTCCAGGAATTGAACCCGCATCCTCATGGATGCTAGTTGGGTTCTTTAACCACTGAGCCATGATGGGAACTCTTTCATTTTTGTTTGTTGGTTTGTTTTCATCTGTAGGATGGGATGGATATGATTTATCTACTTCCTGATTTTGTTGTGAAGGTGACATGAGATAGGTTGTTCATTTAGGTCACTTAGAAGGGCTGGGCACACTGCAACCCCTCCATGGACATAGACAGTACCTTTTTATTGCCATCTGCCCATGATTTTGTGTGGAATTAGGGCTGTCTCTCCCGACATTCCTGGATTAATTCTCTCTGAAATTCTTCTGTGTCCACCTGCCTAATACTAGACATTTTATTTTCTTCCTTTTCTTTGGAGATTCAAATTAAGAGGTCGTCCAGCAAAGATGACTCTCAAGCGGGCCGAGTTGGGGAGAGCTGGTCCATTCCATGCTGGGCTGAATTTGGGGAACTGAAACTTAACAGAATGGAAAGTTCTGCTCAAGGGCTCAAAGAGACAGCTGCAGTGTTTGGAAGAATAAAACCAAGGGAGCAGACATTTGCCGAGATCTTCTGGGTGCCAGATGTTGCACAAATCACAGTAGCCCTGGCGAGGAAGGTGCTATAATCATCTTTATTCAGATGAGGAAACTGAGCTTTAGAGAGTAAGAGGAATTTGTTCAAGTTTGTATATATCTTGCAGGGAGTGCAAGTGGGACCATAATCCAGGCTGGCTCCAGAGCTATGTATTTGCCATTTTCCCGTCTGTAGGCAGAGGTTGGCAGTTGAGGGGAAGCTGGTGAAGCAGTTGACCTTCATTGTCTTAACAACTCAGCTGAGTATAGAGAAGTGCCTCTGGGTTATTATTCTTAGAGAAAATGGGAAAACAGGCTCGACCATTTCACTGCTCAAGATTCTATACAACCTTCTTAAACATTGCAGTGCTTATTCTTTGAAATGTAGAAAAAGGGAGAAAACTACCTTATATAATATTTAAAAGTTCATGAAACATTGTGAAGTACCTTAGTCTTTTAGCAAAGTGTAATCATGTATGGCTAGAGGTTTTAACTTAAGGGGATTGTGATGGAAACCATCAAAGTATATCAGCGTAAGTATTTGTTATGAGTGTCAAGGTACCCTGCTGAGAAATTCTTCTCTCGTGGACCTGCTATAGTATCTCAGTTTCAGGTCATTTTTTTTTTTTTGGTCTTTTTTAGGGCCGTACTCATAGCATATGGAGGTTCCCAGGCTAGGGATCCAATCGGAGCTGTAGCCACCAGCCTATGCCACAGCCACAGCAATGCCAGATCTGAACTGCATCTGCGACTTACACCACAACTCACAGCAATACTGGATCCTTAACCCACTGAGTGAGGCCACAGATCGAAACCCTGGTTCATTAACCGCTGAGCCATGACAGGAACTCCTAGATCATTCTTGGTTCCTTCTATTAGGGAATACTTCCTAAGGGTCTTCTTCTTCCCTTTTTTTCCTTTTGGAGTTCCTGGGCCAGGAATCAGATCCAAGCCTCAGTTGTGACCTACACTATAGCAATGCCAGATCTTTTAAGCCACTGCTCCAGGCCGGGGATTGAACCTGCATCATGGCACTGCAGAGGATGCTACTGATCCTGTTGCACCACAGTGGGAACTCCATTACGGGTTTTCTTTACTGATATTGGTGGCCTTAGGGAATGATCTGGGGTTCAGAGTGAATCAGCAAGAATCTGAGCCATTGCCTGTAAAAATATCAAAGATTTGGGAATTCCCTGGTGGTCTAGTGGTTAGGATCTTGCACTTTCACCACTATGGCCAGAGTTCAATCTCTGGTCTGGGAACTGAGATCTCGTTCTCATATCAAGCCACTGCATGCAGCCGCCAAAAAAAAAAAAAGTCAATGATAGGACAGAGTAAGAGCAAGTTTTTGGTGACGAGTAAAGAGCTGAAAGAATATGTCATTAATTAACATTAATCGGGTCAGAGCTGAGTAAGGGATGACCCAGAAAACCCTTGAAGCTAAGAGGGCAACTGTCAGGCCAGGGGGCCTTGCCTCTTTACCAACTCCAAGGCTATTTAGATCTTGGCAAAAGAGATCTGTGTGAGGTTTTGGGAGGTGGAAGTGAACTCCAAGTTTGGACACTGACACCTGTTCTCTGAGCCCTATATCTTCATCGCTAATGCAGATCCTGGTTTTCTTGGGATGCTGTTTGTTCCCAATGAATTAGACTTCCATCTATATGTCACATCACTTAAACATTTGGGGCGGGGGGCATACTCACTCTGTGTGTGTCTGCCTGTGAGTAAAACAGACACATTCTTAGCAGTGTTTTATGAAAACAATAAAATCCAAAGCCCCATAACTACAAGCTTCTCTATCCTTTTCATTGAGGTGTCCTTGGGGATTCAAGCCTTAAGGCGTTGTCTGGCAGTGCATTAGAAACCTGTTAAAAGCCTCTGCCTGTTAGTTAGAGAAGTGATAGAGTGTTTTTGTGTTGTTCCTGAGAAGAAGGGGATTTACAGGAAGAGAGAGGTGGAAGGAGCTCTTAGGAGGCAGCGATATCAGTGTCAAAGCATAAAGGAAAAAAGAAAGCTGCAGAGAAAATTTAAAAGGTTGAGACAGGTCTGCTCTGGTCTGGCTTTCAAGGCCTCTATACCCTCTTCCAACTTTTCTTGCGACACAGAGGTCCTGGTGCTCAGTGCACAGCCGTGACTGTGTCCTGAGCTGTCTGTTCACAGGTGGACCATGTGTCTCACATGTGAGCCTGTCCCCAGTGTCCGATGCCTTTTGGGACTAGGGGGTGCTTGAGGCTGAGGTCTTAGAGCGGTTCAGTGACTTTGCAAGTTCACCTAGCAGGCAGTGGCCTTCCACCTCCTGAGCCAGGGACACCCCAGGATTTCTATATGTTCCACATGGGGTTTTCCACCTCTGTGCCCAGAAACCTTTCCCCATCTTTGCCTGGCAAACTTCTGTCCACTCTTCATGGCTGCACTGAGACACCATCTGTCCAGGAAACTTTCTGTGGTCGCTCTCTCAGGGAAGGTTAATCATTGCTCCCTCTCTGTTTCTTCTTTGTCGTGTGCATGACTTTTGGAGCTGCATTTCTCGCTCCGGTGCATTGATGAGCTGAATGCCCACCCTGCCAACCTCAGGCGTCACTGAAGCAGGGGGAGACCTGGTCTGATTCCTCGCCGGCTCTTGGGTGTCCTGTGTTTAGGACACATGAAGTAATCCAAACAGAAGAACCAAGTGAGAACCAAAGCTTAGGGTTCCAGTGTCCTGAGGATCTGCCATAACCACCCACGTGCCCTCCGCAAGGCCCTTTTCTCAGGGGACTTCAGTACAGGCAGTGAAGGGCGAGGGAATGAAAGTGGCCCCCGATAACGTGCGTAAACAGCAGGATGCTATAATGAGTCCGGTTTTTAAACATGAGATCCGAAGTGCTGGCTTTTTTTCTTTGTCAGGAGTTGGGCAGGGAAAGCGGAAGCAACATAAAAAAGTGAAACCATGTTAGTAAACAAAGGGATGCCAGTGGTCTCTGGAGTTTGCAAACTTTCATCTTGGGTGTGAGACATCAGGAAGACAGGTGAGGCGGCCACATGGCCTTGATCCATTTTCCATGGGTTGGTTCCAGTTTTTATTGGAATCCTGAAAAGATTCAACACATTTCAGAATTTTTCAGAAGGCTTAGACTTCAGATCTCTTCATTTTAGAGATGGGAGGATGGAGGCTTGGGGCGGGGGGGTGGACTTGTTCAAAGTCACAGCACGCAAGTGAATGGCAGGGTTGGATCTGAAGCAGTGGAGCCTACAACCCTGTTCTAGGAGGACTTATGAGCCAGGTCTAGCCAGAACTTCCCAAACCTTCAACATTTCAGGGCTGTTTTCATCATTTCGGTCATATCTGCATTCTTTCTCTTTTTTTAATTAGAGTATAGTTGATTTACAGTGTTATACAGCGTAGTGACCCAGTCTCTCTCTCTCTCACACACACACCTTTTTCTCATACTGTCTTCCATCATGTTCTATCCCAAGAAATTGGTTATAGTTCCCTGTGCTGTACAGTAGGACCCCTTTGCTTATCCATTCTAAATGTAATAGTTCGCATCTACCAACCCCAAAACTCCCTGCCCATTCCTCTTCCTCCCGCCTCCCCCTTGGCAACCACAAGTCTGGTCTCTATGTTTGTGAGTCTGTTTCTGTTTTGTAGATAGGTTCATTGGTGCCATATTTTAGATCTCTTTTTTACTTTTTTTTCCCCTAAAGTAATACATGCATTGTAAATGGAAACTCCAATATCATGAGGATAACTGGAAAACTAGCGTCATTTACTAAGACAAAAAGACCACTATACAAATAGGAACAATGAAAGAAAGCAGCGATGTTACATTGTCGCCAGCTGATGTTAACAGCCAGGGGCTTTGAGGGCTGCTCTCCCTGGCTTGTTAGAGACATTGTAGCCCCTCACTGATACTTTCTCCTTGAGGTTAGCAGAAGGCCTGGAAGACACTGGGGAGGATACAACTTCCTCATGTTGTTTTTCTCTGTTCATTCATTTGTTGAAAACGGACTGTGGGCCATCATTGTGTGCACCAGCGTTAGTGCATCTCCCCACACTCTGGAAAATGCCCCCTAATATACCGGCAGCCAGAGAGAAGTCTTAGGGATGCGAAGCCATTTCTCGTGACCTTAATGATGGCTAGTCTGGGCTGAGTGTTTACCCTGGGGTTGGTGTTCTACCTCCTGGACTTCCTTTGATAAATACCGTCAGTTGTCGTATTTAAAGATGGAGATACTGAGAGCCAGTACCTTGCCCAAGGTCTCACGGGGGCAACTAGGGGACCCAGAGGTCACCTTGGTGGTCTGGCTCCCGAGTCTCCATTTACCTGTACTATTCTGATCACAATGGGGGGGCGGGGGGCAGCCCTGAAGCCCTTTGGAATTGTTTCCTCTAAGGAAGGCCAGAAGGAGCTTCTGCATGGATAGACTGTGGGTATCCTGAAAAGAGCATTTGCGTACCTAATAAATATTAATGAGCACTTAATATGTGCCAGGCACTGCACTAGGCTCCTGAGGGATATCGCTGTGAACAACACAGGCAAATATCCTCGCATCTGTGGACCTTATTTTCCAGTATGTGTGTGTGTGTGTGTGTGTGTGTGTGTAGGCCCAGGACAAATAAAATAGCCAATCACAAACGGTGAGGTTTATTAGGAGGAGAGGTGGCAGGCCACCTGATTACTTCTTTTAAACTTGCGCTTCATGCAGTAGTTTGGCCTATCTGGGTGTATTTCTGTCCCTCCATTGCTGCATCTGTGAAATGAAGGGTAGCTAACATGTTCAGTTTGCAGGCTCAGGGATTCTGGGTTTGTGCCTCCCTTTTGCTGCTGAGGCCAGGAAGGGAGGGGGTGGTGATTCCTCCAGCTTTCACTTGGGGTTGGATCCCAGGAGCCGGAATGACTGGCATCTGCCTCTGCTGGGAAGTGGGGCCCTGGAAATCATTCCTGACTGGTCAAGAGCAGGGTCTGTAGGAATGATTTCATTAGGAGGAAACATTTACAAGTCAATTGTAACCTTAAGTCCTCTAGTCTTCCTTGGGTCTTCTTGTAAAGCAGCTTTTTTAGGGGAGGGGCTTATTGAGGGCTTGTGTCTCTGCCTGAGGTTTTATTCAGCACTTTGCATGCATTATCTCAGTGAAGTTCACAGCAGTTCTGTCTTAAATCGCGTTCTGTTAGAAGCAGACCCTGGAACAGAGAGAGATGCGTGCAGGTGATGTATTTGGGAGGTGGTCCCAGGAAGTCCCAATAAGCGGGGTGGAGCAGGTAGCCAGTGAAGGCTGCATAGCTGAGCAGGGGGCTCCTGTGGGTATCTGACCCACTGAGGAGCTCTGGGGGACAGTCTAGAACACGCTAAGGACGTTCCCAAGCTCGGGCATTGTCTTTACCTCCCAGCTGCCATTGGCTAAGGGCTCTGACAGTGAGGGATGGGGGGGAAACAAGTGAAGGACTTTAAAGCTCCCTGGTATCTCTGGCCTCGGCATGAGGATGAGGAAGGGCCTGTATGGAGTGCAGGTACCTGCAGGAGGAGGCACTGTCACCTGTCCTGGGCAGACGAGTGTCAGGGAGGATGTGGGCAACGCAGTGTCTGCTACTGTCACTCATTCAAAGTGAGGACACTGAGCTCAGAGTGGGGAGGTGCCCAAGACAGGACCAGCTTCGGAATATGCTGGGCCCATCCAAAATGACACCACAGGGCACTTTGTTCACAAATTATTAACACTTTTAAGATGGTGACAGCAGAGCTTTAACTAAAGCTTAACAGCCCCATATGACCTCACACATCGTAAACCACAAGCTGTCTCAGATCAAAGATCTCAGAGCTAATAAGTGACACCTCTGGAGCCACTGGCTGCCTCTGTCCACTCCCTGTCTTTTTAACCTCAACAAGCAATGGCTCCCAGTGCTGGTCAGAGTAGATTCCATGGAAAAGGAGCCTGGGTTTTATTGGAGAAGCTGCTTCATTTTCTGTTGTTTGTTTGTTTTGTCTTAGGCAAATCCCTTCCCTTCCTGGGCCTCAGTTGGCGCATCTGTTTTTTTTTTTTTTTTTTTAAAGTAATGCACTTGCCCCAAAGATGAAAAGATGACTTCCGCTCCAGCCCTTTCCCCTTGTCTAGGAGAGGAGAGCTCTCTCCTATCTGTTCCTGCTTTTGGGTCAGTGACCTCAGGGTGAGGATTCTTCATCTTGAAAATGCATTGCCTGCCACAGAGCACATTCAGAAAAGAGCATTGACCGGGGGATCAGGAGGGCAGGCTCGAGTCCCTGTCCATACATTTATTATACTGGGACCTTGACCGAGACACCGCACCTGTTCCACCCTCAGTGTTGCCGTCTGTATATGGGTCACCCAGCTGTGCTGTCCTCTGCCTAATACCCAGTATTGTTGAGACTGATCAGCCACCTCAGGTAGCAGATGCAGCTGTGGGAGGGGCTGCAGGAGGAATGGGCATCTTAGAGCCAGGACCATGGACTTAGGCTGCATGGGTCTGAGAGCTGCCTCTACTGCTGAAATCCGGTGTGATCTGTTCTTAGTGTCTTTTCTCTGAGCCAAATTATGTATGTACGTGTGAGTGTGCATGTGTACACGTATATACGCATTCGTATATACACATATATCCATGAAGATATGAGTTATAGTAGCTGTCTTGAAAGGTGGTTGTGAGGATTACGTGGGGAAATGAGTATGAAGGGGTTGATGGATAATCGATGCTTGTCTTTGTGAGCAGATTCATAGCAGGGGACAGGTCTATGTTATGGTCATTTTGCATTCTCGCTTTCCTCGCTGGTTTGGAATGTAGTTTGTGCAAATATTTTTTTAAAACATCTGCTCCAGCTTTAGGATGAAGCAGGCCCTGGCCAGCTTAGCCTGGGAGTTGCCTGGAGGAAAATCCTGCTGGCATCTCTCTTGAGACTCAGCAGTGAGAAGGGCCTCAGTGCATGTTTTTAGAAGAAAGTATGACTTTCCCATCTCTAAAACTCTTTCCCTTCATCCCCATCTTCTCTCCCTCACTCTCTTCCCAACACTGCCCCATTCCCCTTCCTCACTCCTTTTCTCCACCCGCCCCCCACAATGTTTTACTTTTTTTTTAAATTTTTGGCCATGCTCTCAGCACGTGGAAGTTCCTGGACCAGAAATCGAACCTATGCCACAGCTGTGACCTGAGCTGCTGCAGTGACAGTGCCAGATCCTCAACTGCTAGGCCATCCTTCCTCCAAAACTGCTTCTGCCCGCTCATCTCCCTGTGCAGTTCTCTGTAGCCGGGTCAGGCAGGGAAGGTGCCTGTGCAGTGACCTAGGCACTCTTCTCTGGACTGAAATTCCTGGCCACGCCCTTGAAGCAGGAAAATTTCAGAGGCCAGGCAGTGGCACAGGGCTGGCCAGCTTCCTTCTAGAGTCCCTTGAGTCTAGAAAGTGCTTTGGGGCAAGAAGACCTGAATTCACGTCTCCATTCCTCGTAATTAGCTGCCGTAGCATCCGAGTCAGGTGCCTTCAGCGCTGGGATGCCCAGTCTCTTCTCTATGAAATAGGCTTGCTTAGAGCCCCCTTGCGGAGGTTCTGGGTATGAAATGAACTTGGGGTGGCAGGAGCACTGTGTGTAGCCGTCAGGAGAGTGAGAGGTGCATCAGGAGCAAGCTATTTCTGCTTCTGGACTCTGCAGCCCCTGCGTCCAGGGCACTGGCTTCACTTTTCAGCCAAGCTGCCTACACGGTGCTTGGAGTCAGAGCCCCACGGGGATGTCGCCCGGGCTATCCGGGGCCCAGCATCAGCGGGCCTCTTTCTGCTTCATGTGAGTCTTTCTCTTTGAAGGACATCAGGCTGAGGGGATGAAATAACAGATCGGTGAAATTTTTTTCCTCAGACATAACAAAAATCAGAAAGGATTAAGTGGATGAACGGCCTGGGAACAGAGACTGTTCTGCTCTCCTTTGCTCCACAATGGCCTGTCAGTCATACTAGAAAAGAAGAAATGGCTTTCAGAGACTAGGCGGGAAAGGATTTGGGCTTTCTCCTTGAGTGCTAAACCAGGCTTTCTGGAGGAGAGATCCAGAGATATGCCCGGGGCAGAGAGGGCTTCTGCTGATGTCAGTTGTAAGAGGACAGAAATGAGGGCTTGAGTATGTCCTTGGGCTCGTACATGCCTCTTCATAGATATGTGCACGCCTGAGCACAGGTGTGTATTTCTGCCCATGGAAGTGGCCACCCGCCGCTATGTGTAAAGATGCCACATACATGCTGTGGGTTTGCATGTGCAGGATGGAGCTTGCACGGTAGTGTGCAAGTGGGGTGAACCGGCTGAGAGTGTGCCTGGCTGGGAGCCCTGTCTATGTCTGTAGTTGCCGCGTTGTCAGTGTCCATATATGTATGTGTTGTGTACCTGCATCAGGGGAGGAACGGATGTGGACCCAGGCACAGCCACTCACCATGCAAATGTAAGGAAGGGAGCGGTTTTGCAGGATGTGCATGTGTGTCTACACGCAGCCCGTGTGTTCTGCAGCACCGGTGTCTGCATCAAACATAAGTGCACCGTGCGTGACTCCATCTGTGTACTCATGCACACACGTGAGAAGCTGACTGCGTGTGAACGCCTGTTTGTGTGTGCAAGGAGATGCAGATGCCTTCCGGGATGCACCCTGATGCAGACTTTCAAGAGGAGGCGCCATGTCTGTGAACACACTTGGCTTTGGGGGCACAGACAGATGGATGTTATGCTCACCTGGCCGGGCATCTCTGCAGGGACTTTGAGGGTGTTTCAACTTGACCTACCTACCCACCTGTGACTCCCCTGGGCTGATTCCCTTAGATCTTCTCTACAGGTGATTTGTCTAGCTTTGTCCTCACTCCGAATGCCAGCCCCCAGCCTGGTGCCCCCCCCCCCCCGCGATGGGCATACCTGCCTACTTGTCACCAGGGCATTCTGGTAACAGGATTCTTTCCGGTGGATTCCACCTCACTCTGTGGATAAGAACCTGGGTGGGGAAGGAGTTAAACCACCAGGTGGTTATTAAAAAGTTATATTCAGAAAAGATAGAAAGCCTGTGGTGGCTGTGGGTGGGATGAATGCATGGGACATGGGGGGTGGGGTGAGCCCCATTTCTATTTGTAATTATCATGAGATAGAACTGACCTGTGGGGGTGAGGGTTCCCATGCACACCAGGGAATGGGAGACTGTTTTCTGTGTTCTTTGACAGCAGGAGGTTCCCATTAAGATAGAGAATAGGGGAGTTCCCGTCGTGACTCAGTGGTTGATGAATCCGACTAGGAACCACGAGGTTGTGGGTTCGATCCCTGGCCTTGCTCAGTGGGTTAAGGATCCAGCGTTGCTGTGAACTGTGGTGTAGATTGCAGACGTGGCTCGGATCCCGCGTTGCTGTGGCTGTGGCAAAGGCCGGCAGCTACAGCTCCTGTTAGACCCCGTATGCCATGGGTGTGGCCCTAGATAAGGCAAAAAGGCAAAAAAAAAATGGATAGAGAATAGGGTCCAAGCATCTTTTCGTCATACGACCCTCTCTAGGAAATCCTCTGAAAAGCCTCCTAGGATGGCACAGCGGCTCCCATTTACACATGAGAAAAATGAGGTTCAGAAAGGGAAGCAGGCCAGTGGCTGAGCCAGGAGGCCACTTAGAATCGGGCAGATGGAGTAGAAGTCTGTTCTCGAGGTCAGCTTGCTAAGCCAGCCCCTGTTTCACTGTGTAATCCAGGACAGCCTCTATCCTCTCTGAGTTTCCTGACTCTAAGTTCTGTCACAGGGCCTGGTGCAGCGAGGGCTGAGTTCACTGAGCTGGTTCAGTCTAGATTGAGTTTCTGTGGTTCTGGAAGTGGAGCCAGCAAGTGGGGTGAGGGTGGGGGAGGCGTGGCAATGCAAACATCATGATTCCTAATCCCACACCCCCGTGATATTCTCGGTTGTAACCTCAGTGCCCTGAAGGGGTAACTGGACAGATGTGATTCTTTTTCTCCAGACACGTACAATCAAAGGCAGGCCCTGGAGCTTTAGAGCAAGCACCGCATTAACTGGCAGCAAAGCACCGCCTCTGTGTGGGCACGGAAGAGGTGGTGGTCAGAGCAGCACACTCTGTTACGGACCGGATCCAGCAGATGCTGGTGCAGGCCTTGTGCTGACACATTATCTCAACGCTGCACACATGTGGATGTCATTATTGTTTGTAAGCCATAGAGATGTTGGGAGGATGAAAGGAGATAAAACGTGCAAAGAGCTGGGAACAAAATGTCCATCATTCTTTCCTTTTCGAGTAAGTGGCTGCCTTATATCAGTCACTGTTCTGGGCACCAGGACTCAGGACTTGGGGATGAGTAAGGGGGTCCAGTCTGTGCCTTTTTGGCACTCGCATCCCAGAGATAATTCTGATGTTTTTCTCTCCAGTTTATAGGAGGAAAATGAGACCTTGAGAAGTTAAGGGACACCTGCAAGGTTACTCACCTAATAGATGGTCTGGCAGAGGTGGGAACTCAGGTGGCTGGTGTCAGAGACTAAGCCCTGACCGTGCTGTGTTAAGAAGCTGGGATATTAGCACATAGATGGGGATTGCAGCCTTTTTCATTGAGCCTCTTGGTTTCAGTTTTCCAGACAACTTCCACCAGTTTGAATAGTGTTAATCTTAGCTACGAACTTGGCACAGACAACATTTTATTCAGAGTATCTTCTCATGAATGTCTCCCTTTACTTCATCCAGTCATCTAGTGAAGGAATCGGGGGTGGGGTGGGAGGGGGGATCATTCTTCCCATTGGACAGATGAGAAGACTGAGGTCTCACCTAGGGTCTCAGAGCCAAGACCAGAGTGGCATTCATCCTTCCTCACTGCTAGCTTGGCAGTATGACAGTCACGTCTTGTAGGAGTCCTTGAGCCTGACTCTGTCGGAGAAGGCCATGATTTGCCATCGTTCAGGCACTCACTGTCCTGGTCCAGGGGGACACTGGACAACCTGAGCCCTTTTCTCCTCCTCTGATGCAGTCAGAAAATCAAGAGGGTCCTTCCCTCCTCCCCATTCCCAGCCTGGCATCCTCTTAAGGTCCCTTCCCTGCCACAGGGCATCATCTGTGGCGAGTTTAAATTGGACTGAATGGTGTGGAATTGCAAGTCCAAAGGGTCCTGTAATCATTCCGCCGATGGCCTGGGGCTCTGTGCTCTGCCGCGTTATAAATAAGAGTAATGGAGTAGAGGCTGAATTACAATCAAGGCTGCTATGAACACACTGAACAGGCACGGGGCTTATTTAAGGAATGTAGAGGCAGATTATGCTCCTGAAGCTATGCAGTCTGAGCCAATCAATACCCACTCACTCTCTCGAATCAGGGCCATGGAGGTTTTGATTAGGAGGAGGAGGAGGGGCTGAGGGGGGATATGATAGGATCCCAAGCCAGGGGAAGTTTTCAGCATCCATTTGTTCTGTTCAGCACATACTCACTGAGCACCTATTCTGAGCTAAGTCTTAGGGAGACAGCAGCAGCAAGGGAGTCTAGGGCTTCATAAAGAAGTTTGGAGACTTGGGAGCAGCAGGTAGGCGATGCATAGGACAACTAAATTGATGATTATAACACAATATGGTAAGTACAGCAGGGAAAGGAAGTAGAGAGAGGAGAGAGAGAGAGAGTGCACCCAATCCAGCTCTGGAGGTGGGAAGGCTTCACGAAAGAGGAGACATCTGAGTTCTTCCAGTCAACTATCGCTGTGTAACAAACACTCCCCAAACTTAGTGACTTAAAGCAGCTTTTCAGCTCATAATTAGGTGGGCTGCTAGATCAGGCTGAGCCTCAGCGGGCAGTTCTTCTGCTGGTCTTGGCAGACCTCTGCTGGGCTCTCTCGTGTTCTTACAGTCAGCTGGCAGTTTTCTTGGGAGCTGGATGATCCAGGATGGATTCTCTTGCATGCTGGTTGTTAGCAGTAGGCTTTGCCATGGGGCCTATGGGAGGGCAAATGGGTCATGTTTCTCATCATCCCACAGGTCAGCCCAGGCTTCTTCCCATGGCACTTTCAGGGCTTGCAAGAGCAGCAAGAGAAAGCAAGGCCCTGGTTGACAAATTCCCTGCTTGCGTCATTTTTGGCTTTGCCTCTTTGACCAAAAGAAGACATGCAGGCAGCTCTGATTCAAGAGGTGAGTCTATTCATTCAATAGACTCACCTCCTGATGGGAGCAGGGGGGATCTGCACTGTCGCTTACACTGGTGTAAATGCAAGAGGAGAAGAATCATTTCCTTACACCCGAGTTCTGAAGATGAGGTGAGCAAGACAGAGGAACCGCCTAGGGAGAGAAGACAGTATGAGCAAGAGCATGAAATTATGCTTCTAAAGGCAGGGGGTCAGGGAGGGAGTGACATACCTGGAGGAACAGGCAAGGCACAGGGGTAGCTTCCTTTGTCGCGATTTGACCATCGAACGCCATAGGATCCAGGTTGGTGCTGTATTGATAGAAGCTACAGGAGCTGTAGAGTGGGATGGGGATGGGGGTGGGGGACAGAGAGACCTTAACCTGCTTCCTCCTCCTTCTGGGTCTCAGTCTAAGTGCCTTTAGCACCCACTGTGCCTCAACATTCCTGTCTGGGAAGGCTCACCCTCCAGTGCCTCTATTTTAATCTCGTATCAGCTTGTGTGTAGCAAACACCTGTGGATGCAAGAAAGGATAAGCTACCAAGTGCAAGTCCGAGGAGATGATAGTGATTCCTGGCTCAGAAGAATCTCATGACCTAGCAAAGGAAATGAGAATTCCGGTCAGGTGATGCTAGTGAGCCATGGAAAGGAGTTGAAACCCCGCAGAGGAATTTAGAGCTCAGAGGAGGGAGAGGGCATTGGGTCCAGGGCTCTTTGGCAGGGTAGAGGGGTCCCTTCAGCTGGGTTTGGAAGGCGGAGGTAATATCTCTGCAGAAGAAGAGATCAGGGCCTCCCAGACAGCTGATGCAGCATGAAGAAGGCTGAGGGGCCGGGCTGTGCCTGGGACCAGTGGACTGTGGTTCAGAGCACAGAGGCCCTGGCTTTTGTCCAGTTTCTGGCCCTGGAATGAACCCATCGTGTAACTATATTCCTCCCAGGCCAGTCCCTCTTGCCTGGCTGCCAGTAACTGGTAGAGTCAGTGGCAGGTAGGTTCGCTCTCTTTAGCCCCATTTGATTGCTGGGTTTTAAGGTGTCACTTTTCCTTCCTTACCCACAGTCTGCAGGTGTCATGCTTTCCTGACTCATCACATTTTGTGACCTGTCAGGGCCGAATCCAAGCATATGGCCCTCACGTGAGGAACCCTATGGGTTGAGGTGAGGGTACTGAGGGTTGAGAAATTGGACTCAGCAACAGAGACACAAGGAGCCATCCTGGCAGCATCTTGGTGGGCGGGCTGAGGGAGCCCTGGATTTAAGCGGGACTTCTACAGTGCCCCCCCAAACCCCCCTCCCCCCAACAACATGCTGCAAAATCCCTTTTAGGGGTCAAGAAGTTTCCACCTCTCACCTCTGTCCTGCCTCCCACCCTACCCTGCCCCATAAATTTGCGTCTCTCCCCACACCTCTGTAATCCTTGAATAGTACTGAATTATGAGGCTGTGTGACTTCAAGCAAGTTATTAACCCTCTCTGGTCCTCATGTCCCCAGTTGGTAAAATGGTAGATGAGATCACCAATTTCTGTTCCTTTGCACTCTTTGTCTGTAGTGATTTTCCATGATTCCAGGTCATAGCTAATCAGAATGACTTCAAAAGGGTGGAGGGCACTGGGAACCAGACTTCAAGGTCTTGGAGACTTTCCATGTAAAAACAGGACATTTTATGCCTGCGGTCTCTGCCGCCTTGTTCTCTGTATTTGATACCGTGTCATCCTCCATTGCTCTCAAAGCAACCGGGTTCTTCTTGTCTTGACAGTGGCATGAGAGAGGAAGAGTGAAGAGAAGGCAGGCAACTGACAGGGAATACGCATTTGCTAAATGCTGTTCTGGCTCCTTCCAATGTGTTCTCTCCCGCAGGTCTCATAACAGTCCCAAGGGATTGCTTTTGCCATTTTCCATGTGAGGCGAGGGAAGCTTGGAGAGGTGAACTTGTTAAAGGTCACCCAGTGAAATATAGGAAGGAGCAAAGTGGTCTTAAAACGGCCCTCACCATGAGACAGAATACTTCCCCTTCCTCTCTCCCAGGGGTGAATTACGTCTTAAAAGCTAAGGGCGCACCACTTAACCCTAGCAAGTGATTCTATAAGGCGGGATTAATAGACAGAACATCTGACTCACCCAGGAGGATGCCTGCCCTGGGACTTTTTAAATCACATACCCAGTGTGGACTTGATCCCTCAGTCTTTTTACTCAAATGTGCAAGTCCCTTTTCTCAGCCCAAATCCAGAGAACACTGGATTTGGAATCAGGAAACCAGAACTTGAATTCATGTTCTTCCACTTACTAGATGGAAAGTCCAATCACCTTTGGGGGCCCGAGATATCTCAAGGGAAAAATGGGCATTCTGCCAACTATCTTATCCGTGCAGGTTTCCCACGATGGGTATGGAGACAGTGAATGAAAGCTCTTTAGCTTGGTCCTGGCACATAGGTAAGCATTGATGAAAGTTAGTCCCCTGTCCTCATTCTGCATTGGTTTACAATGTTGTGGAATGGGGGAAGCAGGGAGAAAAACTCATTGACTGTTTGGATGCAATTTAAAAAAAGAAGAAGAAGAAGAAAAAAAAGAAATAACAAACACACAAAGAAACCAAGGGTGCATGGCGAAAGCTAAATGAAAAAGAAAGAACAGGCGAAAAAATGCAGCAAGGAGGGAAGAAAATGGTTCAGGAGAGAATAACTTGGGGTAATGAGAATCAATTCCATCAACCCTCTGTCTATTTTCAAATCTAATCTGAAATGATACGCTTTTCTCCCTTGCCAATATCTCTTAATTCTTCTCTTCCCCTCCCTTATTTAACTGGGTTTAACTGTATTATTTATCTCCACCAAGTGGCTGGGGAAAACTGTTTTGTGTAAAAGACTCAGTTCCCAAAGGAGGCCGGAATGGACAGGTTGGAGGCAAAGGCAGAGATGAGCGCTGACAGATGGAGGCGGGGAAGGAGGGGGTCTGAGCTTCTCTGGGACTTTCTTCTTAAACTGCTGCTGCAGGGCCTGACTGTGTCACAGCCCCTGCCATTTCTCCACCTTCTATTTGCACCCCCACCAGGCGGCTTCCTAAACCTAGCACCACTGTGATGTCATCCTGTAGACATTTAACCCGGCCTGACATCAGGCTCTCGTTAACCTATAAAATGCCCAGATTTTACATTCTGTCTGCTGGCCTCCCCCAAACCCCTAATAAAGGATGAGCGTTAACTCATCTCTGGTGCCTGGATGTTCCCAGAGCATCGTGGGCATACTCTTTCATGGCACCAGATGATGGTCTCCTTTGGTTTCCCCTTTTCTGTTCTTCTAGATTGTGATTTATTGGAGGGCAGGAAACTTATAAAAATGTGCATCACATGGTACATTTATCCAACAAGTGTCTATTGCAGGTCTGCTGCCTGCTAAGCACTAGGATAGTAGTTACCTGGACAGACACAGTCTTCTGCTATGAAGGAAGGAAGGGAGGGAGGAAGGGAGGAAAGAAGAAGGAACAAACTGAAGCAAGAGGCAATGGTAATGTTGCTACTGCTTTGTGGGAACTGAGAAAAATCCAGACTAGAGTGGACGGTGTGTGAGGGCAGCAATCAAATTCATCTTTTCATCTAAACTAGCCACAGGACCCTACACTGTGCCTGGCACATTTTCAAGTCAATAAATATTTGTCATGAGTACGTTGTTGAATGGCAGGAATCATGATTGTATTTGCTTTCAGGACTAACAATGGGATTTTGCAGATTTCTAAGCACATTGCTGGGTATGGCCTTATTTTCTCTCAGTTCTACATTATATGTGATAAGAGTAGGGTGGATCATGAGCCCTCAACCCCTCCCACACTTCTTGAAGAAAGAAAGAAAATCATAGTAGCTTTGTGGTTTGTCCTTAGGTAAACCAGCCAGTTGGTGCAGAGGTAACACACAAACCTATCCTTCCAACTCCAAATTCAGTGTTCTTTTTTCTAACCCAGGTTGTGTGATTATTGATGAGGTCAGAAAGATTGGGATCTACCCATCCACCCACTCCTCTGTATATCCACCCATCCACCCATCCAATCATTCATCCATCTATCAATCCATCCATCTACTCACCCATACATCCATTCATACGTTTATCTGTCCATCCACCCATCTATCCTGTCATTTTAAATTATGGCATTTGGAGAGCTTCATTAGCCTCTGAACTAAAGCTTGGTCTAATTGCATGAAGGAGTCCCAAGTGGGACCCGACACTGATATTCTGCTAGGAGATTGTCCATAGCAGACATAACCCTCTTCTTACTTCCCTTTCTGATAATAGCATTATCAGTCTGTGCTTCCTCTGCAGTGATGAGCTTCTGTATCACTCCTGGCATCCTGTCACTGCACCTCTCTGCACATTTGCAGCCTTCTTGCCTCTGTGGCACTCCTCCATCTGAAATGCCCTTTGCCACACGGTCACCTGTTGAAATTTTGCCCATGCTTTAAGACTCCTCTATGAATACTTTTTAGATCCAGCCAGAAGTTATCGCCTCTGCTCTAAGCTTCTTGCTTTGATTTATAGCTAACTATAGCATGTTTTTCTCTGTTCCTTGGACTGAGCTCCTGAGGATAGAGTTCTTCCATGCCAAATCTCAGAAAAGGTTGGTTGACTAAATGAATTTTGAAGTGAGCACGTATTTGCATCTGCTACAGAGGTAATATATATTCAAAGTAGAAAATGCAGAGTGGAGAAAAATGAATCAGAACATGATTAAAATCACCTCTGATCCCTTCATTCTTGATGTTCCAGGGTATTTCTTTCCAGCAGTATATGCATATACTTGCGGCTAAATAGAAAGATTGCGTATTTTCTCTATAAACTTCCTCATCCTCTCCGTGGGGATTCAAGCTCCTTGAAAGTTAAAGTTCTGTCTCTCTCTTCATTTGCATTCTCCAAGGTGCTTAAACTTGAGGCAGATGTTGAATAAATTTCTATAGAGTAGTTATATGGGCATCAAGCCGTCTTTGGCATCCTGAGTTGCCATCTCGTCTGTCTTCTGGGGATGCCCATCTGAATTCAGATATGAGGACAGCTCAGTTCAACTCACCAAAGAGTTATAGAACCTTCTTCTCTATTTGGCTCCTGTGTGAATCCCGAGGGCACACACATGGCTGTGCACCCAAGTCCAACAGGAGAAGTCAGCTGTATAAGTAGATCATTTTAACATAGATCAGTACCATGTTAAAATCAGGAGCAGTAGCAGTGTGTATGAAGTAATATGTCACAAACGGAACTGTGGGCTGCTTACTGAGGATCGAGAGTAATGCTAAAAGGTAATTTGTTTGCATTATCTCATTTAATTCTCACAACAACCTTGAGACGCAGGTGTTATTAACATTACCCTCATTTGATAGATGGGGAAACTGAAGCATAAAGAAGTTCAAAAGCTGGTCCAAAGGCATATAACTTGAACACAGGGGAACTGCAATCCAGAAATCACGCACCGTGTCTCCAGAGTCTGTGATCCTATGCAACATGCAATACTTCCTCTTTATGGAAGCACAGAGGGGAGTCAAATGGGGGCCAAGGGAGTCTTCCAGAGTGAGGGGTGGGGTTTGGGGGGAAAGGTTATCCCCCAACTCTGAGAAAACATATTCAGAGACACTGAGTTAGGAACCAGCAGAGCGTATGTAGAAGATTACATAAACATTTGATCAGATCTAACATATAAGTGCAAAGAAAGGAGTGGAATAAGAGGAGGCCGGGGAGAAATGCAGACACCAGGCTGGTGGAATTAGGTGTCCCCCTGAGGGGAATCTAGAGCCATTGAAAAGTTTTCAGCAAAGGAATATCACAAGCCTGTTTGCAAATTAGAAAGTAATCCCAGTAGCCATTTGAAGGACGGCTGGAAGCAAGGAAGCCTGGGGGCAAGGCCACTAGGTGAGGCCAGTAGATAGTCTTCCTTTGGCCCTTGAGGTCCACCCTCCATGCTTTTCCTCTCTGCTGTGTGCCTTGGAAGGCTGACCTGTACAGTTTGCTTCACTGGAGCACCGTTGGGTGTTTGGTTGGGATTAGCCCATGTTAGGCACCTGCAGGAGATTAGCAGGTACAAAGAGAGCAAGGTCGGAGCATTTGTTACTGCATTACCTCCATGGTGGGTCATGCCTTGTCGGTAGTTGGGTTATTCTACTGGATTACACTAGCTGAAGGCCACAGCTGCTGCTTGGCAGCCCTTTCCTACTACGTCCACGGCTCATTCAGGATGTCATCACCTTCCCTCCCCTTGCCCCTTTAGACCCAGAATGGCGATCGCTCCTTGCTGTTGCCTTCTTTGGGGTGCTTCATCACCGGCTGGCCTTAACCCTGCCATGAAGATTAATTTCCTATGGCAACTTGACTGAGCTAACAGATTTTCAGAGAACTGGAAAAATGTTGCCTCTGGAGGTATCTTGGGGAGTGTTTCTAGAAGAGATTAGCACTTGAATGGGGAGACTAAGTAAAGGAGAAAGATCTTCCCCGTTGCAGGTGGGGTCATCCAGTCCCTCTAGGGCCTGAAAAGAAGTGAAAGATGGAGGATCAGCAGATTTGCTCTCTGCTTGAGCCTGGACATCCATCCTTTCCTGCCCTCTGATGTTGGTCCTCTAGGTTCTTGAACCTTTGGACTCAGACTAATACCATTGGCTCCCCTGGTTCTCAGGCCTTTGAGTTGGTACTGGAACCATGCCGCTGGCTTTCCTGGACTTGCAGCTTGAAGATGGGAGACTGTGGGACATCTTAGCTTCCACAGTCCTGTGACCCAATCCCTCATAAGTGTCTTTCTATGTATCTACATCTGTTCTATTGCTTCTGTTTCTCTGAGAACCCCAAGACACTTCCAAAGCCTTTGCAAATGGTCCCATTATTCAACATGTCTCATTAACCTTACTGAGGGTGCCTTCTCTTTTCTGATGAGACCCTGACCAGCACAGGGTCGTCTGTAAGAGAGATGATAAAGGTTTGCAGTCAGGCAACCACCGTGGAGATGACAAAGTAGAGACTGACACTGTGGAGATGACAGTGAGGGGCGTGCATTTGCCATCTCTTTCCTAAGCCCACTCAGTAGGGCTTAGTGTGTCGAGGTGACTGCCCACGGAGACCGGAACAGCAAATGCAGGGGCGCTTGAATTCAGCATCGCTCCGGTTCCCAACTTCTCTGCCTAGGCAGGGAGTTCATCTCACAGAACGCCTGCTTCCCCCCTGGCGAGGCAAAGACCATTTGCAGACTCATCAGAAGCACTCTCTGGCCTTCTGCGAATAATTTGCCGGAGGGTCAGCTGGTGCTGTGGAATCTGAAGATGGGTTAGTTCGCCACTTGGGAGATGTTACCAAGATGGCTGGTGATCAGGAGAGCTGCTTATATTCATAATGACCTTCAGGAATTAAATAAAAATACAATGAGTGCCATAGATTAGGAAGAACAAGCCAATTAAAACCACAACACGCCTTCGGGATTTTTTTATTTCTTCTCCAAGAGGCTGAAAGGCATCTGTGGCTGCTGAGGCAGGATAGAGTTCTTCCCAGAATCACTGATCAAGGCTCATCCTCGCACTTGGCTTTAGCCTGTGGTGGAGGGGATTTGAGCCTATTGAATATTTCACGAGCTGCAGCCCATGTGGGGAGAACAGTGAAAGGTGAAAAGGCAATCCCCGTGTTTCTTTATGATTCCAATATAAAACTAAGCTCTTTGGGGTGGGAGGGAGGCAGGCATTGGAGTCAGTGTACCGCCGGAAGGCATGGCACACCAATTCTCCCACTTTAATATCTGCTGTTTCATTTTATATTCATCATGTCAGCATAATCTGCCTTTATGGGAATCGTCTTGGTTCCCGACCAAATGCGTTTAGTCCCCCTTTTGCTTTAAGTTTGATTGTAATATGACTTGAAGACTTCAATGAAATGTTTATATGGAGGGACTAGCGGAAGAGGAAAGGGAAAGTGCAATTGGCAAATCAATCAGCAGGGAATTTCAAGAACGAGGCTTGGTTATGCTCCTGTTTCTTTGACCTGTTTTTCATGGACCCAGGACCAGCTCTCAGATCAGGTCCGCTCCGCTGATTCCCTGCTGCATCCTGAATAAAGTCTGTACCCTATCACCAAACATTCAAGCGCTTAACTCTGTGTCTGGACCTCATTGCCAGCCTGACATCCCGCTGCCTTGGTCCTTGTGCATGTGGCTTCACTGCCCCGAGTCTGTGTGCCTCCTCCTTTCCTCTGAGGGCGAACGAGATGTCCATCCTCTGCAAAGCTCAAGTTACCACACTTTTAGAGTAGTTTATGGTCTCAAGGCTGTCTAGTTCCCAATGGACCTTTACTTTTTCTTTAAGTCCCTGACGAGGCTTAACCACCACTTGCATCATCTTATTATGAATATGTGTAAGTACACGTGTACATGAATCTCTCTCTGTGTGTACGTGTGTATTCATCAGTAATTCAGTAACTTTTTTATTGAGCATTTGTATGTGCCAACGTACTTGAAATGTGGCAGGAAATAAGACACACGAGGTCCCTGACGTCCTAGAGAGACAGGCGTTAAACACATGTTCAAGAAAATACATGGGGTAAATTTCTAATAGTGATAAGTTCCATAGAAAAGTGTTTGTGTGGAGTTCCCGCTGTGGCTCAGCAGGTGAAGAACCCGACATAGTGTCTGTGAGAATGTGGATTTAGTCCCTGGGCTTGCTCAGTGGGTTAAGGATCTGGCGTCACTACAAGCTTCATCATAGGTCACAGATGCGGCTCTGATCTTGACATGGCTGTGGCTGTGGTGTAGCTCAGCAGCTGCAGCTCTGATTTGACCCCTAGCCTGAGAACTTCCATGTGCCGCAGGTGTAGACATGAAAAAAAAAAAAAAGAAAAGAAAGAAAGTGTTTGCAAAAGTAGTGTGGTAGAGAGTGGATGTATTTGGAAAGGAGTATTTTCTTCTTTCTCTCTTTTTTTATTTTTTTTGCCACATCTGTACCATATGGAAGTTCCTGGGCCAGAGATGGCACCTCTGCCACAGCAACAACCTGAGCCACCTCAGTGACAATGCTGGAGCCTTTAACCTGCTGCACCATAAAGGCATTCTAGAAAGCAGTGTTTTAGAGAAGCGTGGCACAGCTTCTCTGAGCAGGTATCAGTTGGACTGAGAAACAAAGGCTGAGAAGAAGCCAGCTTGTAAGCTTTGGGTGGAGATTTCCAGGGATTGGGAAAAGTCCATATGTACTGAGACAAGAGAAGCCTGGCACAAGGGGGGACCAGTTGTGACTCCTGAGGTCTGGGGCCTGTGATGAGATGATGTGGGAGGTGGGGTCACATTAAATGGAGAATGTGTGCATGTGTGGACAGTGACATGGGGCAGGGGTAGAATTTCTGCTGTTGGAGGAACATGAACTTCTGAAGGCAAAGCTCTGTGTCTTGTCACTCCATATTCCCGGCTACTCAGCTACTGAATAGGTCCTCAGGAAGATGTGTTGAATAACTAAACAAAGAAACACGTAAATGAATGAATGAATGAATGAGAGAATGAATGACCAAGACCTTCTGCTTCCATGAAGGCAATTTCCCTTTGAAGTTTCATGCCCTTTTGCTGTGCCAACAACAATTTTTTGTTTTTTTTCTCTCTCTCTCTTTGTAATAGAATAAGTCCAGAGCTGTTCTCTGTGATTCAATATTTACTGTGTTTCACACACTGTTATTATCATTTAACGTTTACTGTCTGCTGACTGTGCACTCATCGCTGTAGCAAACAAAGAGCTCCATCTAGTTTGGATGCCCAGGCTAATTTAGTCAAGGAAAAGGAGATGCTCTAAGAGTAACTGGTATATTAGAGATGATGTGGGCTGGAAATCTGCGGCATCCAGCTGGGTCTCAGCTCACCAGTGACCTTAAGCTAGTGACTAGCCCTCTATGACCCTCTGTTTTCTCATCTGAACACGGGAATGGCAAGCTTCTTGAGTGATGCGATTTCAGGCACCAACTGGGGAAGCTCCAGGAGTAAGCAGCACAGATTTCAGAAAGCGTAATTCCACTTACTCTGCCGCCTCCTAGATCGGGCTGTGTCAACCAGATGTGGCCTGCCTGCGGACTCTCTGCCGATGCCATTTCAGGGACTCTGAGCACAGTAAGTGTCTGCCCAACCCACAGCACACAGATCCTCCTTCTTGAGCTACTTAATGAGAGACAACCATTTTCACAGGCAAATCCCAGCCCTGGGTTCCTTGGATATCTGGTTCTGTCTTTGATGCACTGAGAGAAAAATGAGCAAGGTACCGAGCAAGGCCATTTACCATAATGTCTTCATGTTGCCTTGGCCCAGCTGGCCAGCTGCCAGAGAGAGTGCTGCCAGGTCCTCAGATGCTGAGGCTGGGAGGTGGGGTGGGGTTGTCACTCGACTAATAACTTACCACGTTCCAAACACTTTGTCTTTGGCTTGGGTGAACTGGGAGACTGCTGGTATACAGCAGAGGAGTGATGTGAGTGGGCTTCTGCTGGGGCAGGTTTCCCCTGGCTTCTGGTTGATAATAGACAGAAGAGGCAAGGGCGGCAGAAGAGAGACAAGTTAGGAAACCCTTGCAGTGATCCAGGCAAGAGAGAAAGACGGCGTCTTGGCCCAAGGGCTGCAGTAGAGGAGCTGAGAGGGGTTGCATTTTGGATGGTTTTTGAAGAATTTCCCAATGGACTGGATGAGGAGTGGGGGAGAAAGCAAAGTAATCAAGAATGTCTCAGAGTTCCCGTTGTGGCTCAGTGGTTAACAAATCTGACTAGGAACCATGAGGTTGTGGGTTCGATCCCTGGCATCACTCAGTGGGTTAAGGATCTGGCATTGCCGTGAGCTGTGGTGTAGGCTGCAGATGCAGTTCGGATCCCATGTTTCTGTGGCTGTGGTGTACGCTGGCAGCTACAGCTCTGATTAAACCCCCTAGCCTGGGAATCTCCATATGTTGCGAGTGCGGTCCTAGAAAAGGCAAAAAGACAAAGGAAAAAAAAAAAAAGGGAATGTCCCAAGTTTGTTTTTTCTTTTTTTTTTCAGAGCAGCTGAAGGGTGAATTATATCCTGTCCCTGTTAATAATAATAATAATAATAATAATAATAATAAATATTAATAGCTAACTTCTTCTGGCACTATTAAGTGCCAGATGCTTTTCCCCCTAAGGACTTTTGATTGTGAATCTGAAGGAGTTGGTGTCCATTGGAAATGGATGATATAAGAATAATTCAGTAGAATTTGGTAAGCAGATATCATTGTTTCGTGTCTCTCTCCCTCTATTTTTTTTTTTTTTTTTGTCTTTTGTCATTTTAGGGTGGCACCTGTGGCCTGTGGAGGTTCCCAGCCTAGGGGTCTGATCGGAGCTACAGCTGCCGCCCTACACCACAGCCACAGCAACACAGGATCCGAGCCGCATCTGCAGCCTACACCACAGCTCCCAGCAATGCCAGATCCTTAACCCACTAAACGAGGCCAGGGATCGAACCCATAAACTTATGGTTCCTGGTCGGATTCGTTTCTGCGGAGCCATGATGGGAACTTCACATTGTTTCATCTCTTTATGGTGACCCTTTCTTATTCAATGTCCTCTGATAAGATGGGGGCTGCACTGGACACTGGGAGTGGTGACTAGAAGTTCTAACTTAGCTGCCCCATCCATCCTCCTCAGTTCATACCCGAGGGCACATGCATGAGGTCTTTGGGACTGTAGGAACACTGACTCTAGGTCAGCTCCATATCTTGGTCCAGAGTCCTAAGCCTCAGATGCTGTTAAGGCTACTTGTCTCTTGATGGATTGCCTCTGTCTCCTGTAGTAACCCGCCTGTAGTAACTCTCACTTCAGGGAAGACCTGATAATTCTCTAAGAACTCCATCACCCTTCCCGTTTCTTCACAGGACATACTGAGAATCCTTGTCCTTCTAGGATAGTCATGGGGACTCATCCTTTATTAGACAGCGTTGGGAAAAGTTTATGTGATCCCAGTATAAAGATGCTTTTGGTACTCTATGTCATCATCCTTTTTAATAAGAAACTGTGGGAGTTCCAGTCGTGGCTCAGCAGAAATGAATCTGACTAGTATTCATGAGGACTCAGGTTTGATCACTGGCCTTGATCAGTGGGTTAAGGATCCAGAGTTGCTGTGAGCTGTGGTGTAGGTCACAGATGTGGCTCGGATCTTGTGTTGCTATGGCTGTGAATTCGATCCCTAGCCTGGGAACCTCCATATGCCGCAGGTGTGTCCCTAAAAAGACAAAAAAAAAAAAAAATTATAGAAAAAAAATTGTGTTGGTATGAATGGAACAACTGTTACAATGATAATTATTACTTTGAAAATAACTTCAGGGAGTTCCCGTTGTGGTGCAGCGGAAATGAATCTGACTAGTAACCATGGCCTTACGGGTTTGATCCCTGTCCATGCTCAGTGGGTTAAGGATCCGGCCTTGCTGTAAGCTGTGGTGTAGGTCACATGTGGCTTGGATCCCACGTTGCTGTGGCTGTGGCGTAGGCTGGCAGCTGTAGCTCTGATTCAACCCCTAGCCCGGGAGCTTCTGTATTCTGCAGGTGCAGCCCTAAAAAGAAAAAAAGAAAAAGTATCTTCAGAGGGAGAAAAAGCAGTACAGAGGCAAGAATTAGGAAGATCAAGGCAGGTACCCTTCAATTGACTAGAAAGTCCTCACTTCCCATTGATTATATGAAAACACTGGACTGGGAGAGTGGGTTTTCAAGTATTTTTAAACCATGGAAACCTTTGTGTCAATACTCCCTTGCTTGAGAGTACAGTATATATACTACGAGAAAAAAAAAAAAAAATGAGCTGTTCAAACTGACACAGGGGAAATGGCTCAGAACAGCCTACTTGCCAAGCTCCTTTCCGGTAAAGGGTGACCCTGAGGCATCTCAGCTGGGCTGGGTGTTCTCTCAGGCCTCCTGGCTCTGAGGTTCTGCATTTCTGCCATGAGCATTTCCAACTCAGTTTCTGGAGAATTCACACATGGCGCTGAACTCCCACTTCTCTCATACGTGTCCTCCCTCCCCTTCTTATAGTTCCACAGCCTTAGGAGAACATAAGCACAGTCATCTCTTGCTTAGGTCGATACCCCCGCTGGAGTAGAATGAATTACCATCTCCTGTGTGTTGCTATCTGAAGGGCTCCAGGTAGCCCTAGGTTCAAATCCTGCCTCTGCCCCTCGGTTGCTAAGGGATGACCTTGGCTACAGTTGGCTCATCTGTACATGGAAGTGATGATCTCTGGGCACCAGAAAGGCATCCTGGTGCCAGGCAGGTGCCTTCAGAGCCCCTGGATACGTGCGGCTCCTCTCCCCACCCCAGAGCTCCGGGGCCAGGCCTCCCCTCACCCAGCGCCTTGGATCTTGTCTTGCAGAGATGTCGGGCACGGCGGCGGACATCTCGCTGGTGCACTGGAGGCAGCAGTGGCTGGAGAACGGCACCCTGTACTTCCACGTCTCCATGAGCAACTCCGGGCAGCTGGCCCGGGCCACTGCCCCCACCCTGCAGGAGCCCTCGGAGATCGTAGAGGAGCAAATGCACATCGTCCACATCTCCGTGATGGTGAGTGGGTGGGAACTCGGTGGGGGGCTTGGGGGCTGACGGGGAGGTGGAGAGACTGTGGGAGGAGGCCGCCGATTGCCGGCAGGGGAGGGAGGGAGCTGGCTGGATGTGAGACGTTAGGATGATAAACAGAAGGTCAGATGGATTCCGTGGTGTCACTTGGACTGACACATACTCATCCATCACCTGTCAGCTGTGACAAACTAATTGTGCTTCAGAGAAGAAAATAAAGGGGCTTCAACTCCTTGGCCTTTTGGCCAACCTCTCTGGGAATAGCTGTTTAACATCTGTCACGTGCTGGGCCTGCTTCGTCCAGGGCCGAGGTTCAGCACTCCAAAATACAGCTGGCCTTTCCACAGACTGAGCAAACGCAGCTGGAATGGGGCTGCCCTTTCCCAAGCGCCCTTGATGTGCCAGGTGCTTTAGCTCTCACCATACCCGCAGCCGTGGAGACGGTGCCTGGTGGCCCTGGAGCCCGTGCTGTCACCCGTGGAAGAACCTCCACTACCCTCACTTGACAGTTGTCAATACTGAGTCAGAGGGGCTGAGAAACTTGCCCGGGGTCACAGAGCCAGGTGGAGACGGAGCTGCTCTTGGGTGTGTGAACCCACACGTGTCTGACTCCCCAAACCGAATTGTGTCCTCTACCCTCTGTTTCTCCCAGGACAGGGGTTTATTGACCCCCCATGTGTCATGCACTGTCATGCTCATGGACATTGTTTCCTTGCATCCTCAGCAAGAAGTCAGGTGTGTCACCTCCATATCACAGGTGAAGCAGCTTTCCGTCTCTGTCGGCCCCATGATCTGGAACTCTCTGGGAATGCTGCCTCCGCACAGAAGGATGCTAGGGCAGAAATCCCTTGAATGGCAGTCTAACATGGATGTAGAGTCATATTAGGGATTTAACTGAAAAGCTGTCGTGAATGGCTTTGCATGTGAGATAAAAAAAAAAAAAATTGAAAATGCAGAATGCGCAGGGTCGAATTGGCTCCAGAAGAGATCAGATCGTTGCCACAGCTGGCATCCGTCTAGTGCTTTTCCCTCCTCAAACCACTCCGATATCGTTGTCGCCTTTCCCCCTTTAGCTCAGCTCTGCTGGACGCACGAGGGTATGAGATGTTATTCCCAACCTACGTGTGGCAAAGGTGTGCTTTAACCGGTTGGCCCAAGGCCACTCAACACTGTAGGGCTATGACCCAGCTCTTCATTTCTTCCTTCCATTTCAGTAGTCAACGTAACTTACCAAGAATCTACAGTGGAACACATCTTGGCTTTTGGTCTCTGTGCTCCTGGTCCCTCTTTGACCTGCACTGCGAATTAGATATTCTCATTAGGGCTGAATAAGTGCTTGAAAGTTTTCTCTTTTTGGAAAAACACACACATATCCCAGCCAGACAGCAATGTTAAATTTGGACCTAACGCACGCTCATCACGTGGAGGAACAAATCAAGGCCTTTGTGTTATTCATGGAGTGAGTGTAATAGACTTTTCCCATTTTTATATTTAGTGAGTGATGCAGCCACATGCCAAGCCAAGTGGGTGCCTGCGTGCTAACTTTGGGTTGCAGGTTCATAGGCACCATCTCAGGGTCCTTGCTGGGCTCCTCGTGTGGCCTGGGGCTCCATCTGATGTTAAGAAGACTTGACAGGGTATGACTGCTCGTCCTTTAATGTCGAGGGAGCGAGACTTGGTTTGGACTAGTATTTAGCATTTTCTGTGTTTTTGGCAAAGCAGTTACTCATATATGTCCTTCTGGTAACCAAGTAACGCAGATAGTATTATTTCATTATCGGTGAGTCCTGCGCAGGCTGTGTCTGCCTCCATATCCAGCGTTAGTTCCACGCAATCAGACCCTCTCCCCAAAGACCGTAGTTGTTCCTTACTTTCTTCTGCTCAGTGAATTAAGCTTGGAAAGAAGGACTTGCTGAGACCCAGATGTCTCTCAGTCCCTGTAATTTGGGATGTGGCTGGCGGGGTAGGCTCTGCAGAGGTTGTCCCTCTCCAGACCCTCCCTGCCCGCAAGCTGGAGTGGCCCAAGGCTACCAGCTTGTGGTCCCACCAGCTCTTTCCCCCTTCAGTGCTCCAAAATCTTGACTTTGCTGTCCTCGCTTTACCCTCAGGAGAGAGTTGTGTCTGGGAAACAGTAGTCTCTATGTAACCATTGATGGCAGCCTAGCCTTTCAGAGGTGGGACCTGCCTCAGAGATGCTGCCCTCTCTGTAGAGGTAGGATGATGTGGTTATAAGTGTAGATGCCCACCCCTGACTACCTGGGCGCCTGGGTGTAAAGTTCCACCCTCTGGGTGACGTTGGGCAAAGTACTCAACCCCTCCATGCCATGTTTTTGTCATCTATAAATGAGGGTTATACTAATACTTGTTGTGGACTAGAGCGCTTGCATCGGAGGAGCTTGGCATATGAGGGCATTAGTTTCATTACTAGGGACTTTTGTTATGGAGACGCGCTGATGTATTATACCCATTCATTTCACTGATAGATAAACCGAGGTCCAAATACAGATTAGGACTTGTCCAGGATCCCTGTGCCCCCGGCTCCCAGCCAGGCAAAGGGACTTGGCCTGGAGGGCAGGTCTTTTTGTGGCTCAGACGCTGCCCTTCCCATTCTGGCCACATTCAATTTAGTAAGAACAAAAAGAATGTTGGCTTCTCCTCACCCTCACCTTCCTAATCTTTAAAAAATGTTTTTTAAATTTATTTAATTATTGTGGGCTGCACCCATGGCATATGGAAGTTCCTGGGCCAGAGGTCGATTCCCAGCCACAGCTGCAGCCTCCGCCACAGCGGCAGCAATGCCGGATCCTTAACCTGCTGTGCCACAATAGGAACTTCTCTTTTTAATAATAATAAAAAAAATTAACCTTTGTAATAAAAACTTTAATCATTTAAACCCCAAACATTTTTTTTTCCTTCAGTATATATTTTATTTTATTTTATTTTTTCTCTTAATGGATTTTATTTCACTTATAGGTGTGCATAAATCATCACAAGTCAATTTTACAGATTTTGTATCCCAAACCCCCAGTGCATCCCCCCACCCCCCCAGATTGTCTTATTTGAAAAACCAAGGTTTTCCAAAGTCTGTGAGTCATTGTCTGCTCTGTAAGAAGGTTCATTGTGTCTTTTAGT
>PVHT021183634.1:15967077-16062493 GCA_004024745.2 Catagonus wagneri
GGGGTTGCTTCTATCGCGTAATCGCCCCTCCTACCTCTTGATGTGGTCTCCGCTGTGTCTTCTGGAGCAGAGTATCTTTTTTGGAAGTTTACAGTCCATTTGGTTGAAGGTTGCTCGGCATTTGGCTGTATTTTTGCTGTTTTTCGGGAGAGAAGTTGAGCTCCAGTCCTTCTATTCCGCCATCTTAATCCAATCTCCTCTAAACCCCAAACATTTAAAGCAGCATACATGGTGGCTGGGATCTGTGTCCACATTTCATAGATGAAAAATCTGAGATTCCGTGAGCTTAATTGTCTTACCTAAGGCCATATGGTTAACAAGAAGGCGCTTATGAGACCAGCCTTTTCCCAAAATCCCAAACTCCTGTCACATGGCTACTCAGAACCCCACAACTCTCCTCCTGTCAATTTTTACCTTGTTTTTATCTTTGGTGCAGATCTGAGTTGCTTTGTGAGAAGACCAAATCATCCAGTGAAATCACAAAGAAATCTGGAGGTCAGGGTCAGTGTTTTCCGTCCGTTTTCCTCAGCAAAATGTCCTTCCCACCCATGCAGGGCAACCAGCTCTGGCTCGGTCACTGGAACCTGCTACAAGCCGTGCCTGCTGGAGTGGAACCAGCGTGCTCTTTCGGGCTTGTTAAGTCCTGAGCTGAGCATCTACTTCATCCCAGAAGTTTGCATCATCTGACTATTAATATCCCAAGGGTCACACGGCAGGGAGGTCCTCAGTGAACCCCTGGGCAGAGAAGAAGAGTCGAGGGCTGTTCCTCTACTCGGAGGGCCCAGCTTCAGCTACTCTAGGCAGTCGCATGCCTGCTCCTGCCAAGCAGGTGGCAGGAAGGATGCAGAGATCAGAGCAGAGGTTCGGAACGCACAGTCTTTCTTGCTTCCTTCTTCCTGATGGTTTTACTCTGGGGAGTCACCTCTTTGAGCCTCAGTTTCTTTGTCTCTGAAACAACTGATCATATCAGTCTCACAGGGTTGTTGAGAAGAGGGGAAGAAATATAGAAATAGTACCTAATATCCAGTCTGGCATGTTGTGGGTGACTTTTACTATTACCGTTGTAGTAGTGTTTAAAGGGCTGTAGTGCTGGAGTAAGGAGACCTTGGTTTAGCCTTATTTTTGCCATTATCTTGTTATCTGATCTAGAGAAGTATTCACAATGCCTGACATTTATTGCGTATTTACTATGTGCTGGGTAGTAAAGTTTGTTTTACATGCATTATTAAATTTAATCCTTACAGCAGATCTTAAGGTGGATACTATTATTATGTTTATTTCATAGATGTGGACCCTGAGATGTTAATAATATCAAAAGCTGTCGGTGTGAGTTGGTCAAGATTAAATGGTAAAATCAATATTTCATTATATAGAAGTGGACTGCAGATCCTTGGCCCTTAATCTGTATAGCAGACCACTATTTCTCTTCTCCCCGCATTAGTAGCTGGCTTAAATTATAAGATATTATGGACGCATTTGTACAAATTCCTTATGCGGAATCTGTGGGAATGCTAATGGGGGAGGTTTCATGATTTGGCAGTCAACTCCAAGGTTGAATCTCTATTGTTTGTTTTATGACCTTGGCCAAATCAACCTCATCATCTGTAACACTGGGGTAATATTTCCTAATTCTTTTTTTTTTTCCCCAAGTACTGAATCAGGCCACACGTATAATGAAAATGATGGCTAACTTCACTGAGGATTTCCTGTGTGCCAGGCACAGTCGAGTGGCAGCACGAGCATCATTCTGCTTAACTCTTCTGATCCCTTGATAAGATAGGTGCTGCCCTTGTCCCTCATCCACAGATGAGGAACCTGAGAGGGAGATTCTATAACCTGTCGAAGCTCACGTCACCAGTGAGGGCCAATGAGAGCTCCAGTCTGCACACATTAAGAGTCTTTGCTCTTGGACGTGATTCTGTGCGGTGCAGAGCCCAGGATTCAGGAAGTGTTCACAAAGTGGTAGCTGTTATTAAAATGTTAGCTATAGAGAAGAGTTCCCATTGTGGCTCAGGGGGTTAAGAACCCAGCATAGTGTCTGTGAATATGTGGATTCAACCCCTGGCCTTGCTCAGTGGGTTAAGGGTCTGGGGTTGCCACAAGCTGCAGTGTAGGTTGCAGCTGCAGCTCTGGTTTGACCTCTGGACCCCTGGACCTTCTATGTGCTGCAGGTATGGCCCTAAAAAGAAAAAAAAAGTTAACTGTAGCAACATCAGTGATAAGTACTATGGCCAAAATGTTTTGAGCGAAAGGATGAAAGGAAATTATTGATTTGATGTGTGAGAACAGACGACTTTTGAGGACACGTTTCTTTCAAAGGAATCATCCCACAGAAGATACCACAGATTTGTACTGATGGGCCCCAGCGGCGGGGAGGTTATAGATGACCAGGTTTGCAAAGTGTTTGAGCTCTCCAGCCATGGAGCAGATTGGGTCAGAGGGTAGTGAGTTCCTTGTCTCTGCAGGTATGCAAGCAAAGCTAGAAGCCCTATTCATCAGGATTTTGAGAGACGTCACAGTTAAATTAGATGACTGTTGTAGTTCCTTCGATCTTAGAAGATCTATGATTCTATGGCATAGTAATATGTAGAAAAATACTTTGAGGATTATAAACTGTCACATAAATCTAAGTAATTATTATTACCATTCTCAATCAGTAGCTTTGTTTAAAGGATCTGTGATCCAGGGCTAACACGTCTTAAAGCTTCCTGTGAAAAATGGCTTTCGATCATTTCCCCAACCATTGTGCATATCATGCCTTCCTTGGTTTATTGTTTTAATTACTCAATCATGCAAGGCTTTACTTGCCCACTAAACCCAACAATGAAAATCCTATCTGCTAGAAAAAGAGAAAAAAAGAAAAAAAGAGGGGGGCTTTGAAAAAAATCACCCATAAGCTCAGAATAAGCCAACTCTATGTGACTTGCCTCTTAAAAGGGGTCCTACATTTTAAGTCATATTCATAAAAAACTGGTTTTCTGAGCAACTAGCCTTAGAAAGTTCTAGATGAGACTTGAAATACTGTGTTTACTTTTGGGGATCATATGTTAAGAGAAACAGTAACTAGAAAAATTATAGGAAAATAATCAGGACAGCAAAGAATCAAACTAATAAAGCTCACAAGTACTGTTAGAAGTTACAGTAATTGGCACACTTTTAACTCATTTAATTCTTACGATAATCCAAACCAATAGGTGTTATTATTTTTTAAATTTAATTTTATTGAAGTGCAGTTGATTTACAACATTGTATTAGTTTCAGGTGTACAGCGAAGTGAAGCAGCCATATGTATAAATATAGCCCTTCTTTTTTCCCATATAAGTTATTACAAACTATTGAGTAGATTTTCTTATGCTATACGGTAGGTTCTCGTTAATCATGTTTTATACAGTAGTGTGTATGTGTTATTCCCATCCTCCTAATTTTTCCCTCTGCCCCATGGTTTCACTGACGGTAACCATATCAGATTGGCGTTATTGTTCCTGTGCTACTTTTGAGAAAATGTAGGCCTATGGTAACTACTGTGTAAGAACTAGGGCCCTAGTAGTCTGCAGCTCCACATCTGGCTCCATAACCGACTCACCGGCCGTGTGACCTGGGCATGTTCCTTTCCTCTGCTTCTATTTCCTCTTCTGCACTGGGCTGAAAATGGAAGTTCCTGCCAAAGGATGCTGTTGGGAGGACCACCTATGAGGATACACAGAAAGCACCTACGCTAGAGCCTGATACGTAATCAGGTCGTCCCAAGTGTTAGGACTCTGCTACTTACAGGTGTCTGTGTCCTATAACAAGGTACCACACACAGCATGACTTAAACCACAGAAATGTCTTGCCTCGCAGTTCTGGAGGCTAGAAGTCTGAGGTCAAGATGTGGATCTGCCCCAGACCTCTCCCCTACCTTCTAGCAGTGCCTGAGCTTGTGGCAGGATAACCTATTCTCCATGGCTTTCTCCCTGTGTGGGTTTCTATCTCTGTGTCCAAATTTTCTCCTTTTTATAAGGGTTCTGGTTATATTGGACTGGGGACCATCCCAATGATCATCATAGGCTAGTTACCTTAGTTACCCAGTCTCCATAGAAGGTCACATTCTGATGTACTGGAGATTTGGAGCCCAACATATCTTGTTGAGGTAGATACAATTCAACCAATAACAATAAGAGCTCTGACTGTGTTATTTATAAGTGACATTAATGAAGGATGCTCGTGGTAGCCAGAGTGGGAGAAGCCAAGCCGTTACAGATCCCAAGTCCCAAAGCCTTTCCGAGAGGAGGCCGAATATAAGGGGAAGCACCCCAATTAAGAGGAATTATTTTTAATAGGATGGCAGCAAAAATCTAGTGGTGGGAAAATCATGTGATACACAGAGCACGAAAGCTATGGTCTGGGGCTCAGGATGTGCCGACCCTGCTCCTCATGTGCTTTGTGACCTTGTGCAGGTCACATTCTCGTCTCTGCTTAGCGTCCTTGTCTATTGAGATCCTCAAGCTTATATCGGTTGCTAAGATATGATGAAGTCTGGCAATACAGATATCCAAAGTACATCTTTGTTTGTGCCATAAGCCATCAATCCCATTTACTTTTTTCCAGAAAGTGGAATTTTAAAAATCATAGATACTTTTGCTTTAATTTTTTAAAAATGTGAACTACATGAACCTCAAAGCTTGGCCATGACCTGCCTGTACACCAAGGATTTACTAAAAACCTGCAGGGTCTCTCACTAGGCTTATGGGAAGATGAGGAGAAAAAGCCATGGCTTCTGTCCTAAAGGAAACACAACTTATCACCCACAACATTAGGGATGCAGCTTAGGGAAGTAAAATGAGTATGGGGTTGGTGTCAGGAAGCCTGGTTTCAAGTTTGGACTGTACCTCATACCAGCTGTAGAGATTTGGACAGATCTTCACCTCTCTGGGCTTCTCATTTGGTCATTTGCAAAATGGAAATCAAATGAAAATCCTAACATTAAACCGAGATAATGCACCTGGAAACATTTGGCTAGGTTTTCTCCAAAGCAATAGAACTATACAATTTGGTTGGAATGTTGGAGCTGAAAACACCTTAGACCTTGCAGAATCCAATTCTTTTTTTTTTTTTTTTTTTTTTGCCTTTTGTATTTTTATGACCGCACCCGTGGCATGTGGAGGTTCCCAGGCTAGGGGTTTAATCGGAGCTGTAGCCACTGGCCTGCGCCGCAGCCACAGCAACGCAGGATCCGAGCTGCGTCTGCAACCTACACCACAGCTCACAGCAATGCCGGATCGTTAACCCACTGAGCAAGGGCAGGGATTGAACCCGCAACCTCATGGTTCCTAGTCAGATTCGTTAACCACTGCGCCACGACGGGAACTCCAGAATCCAATTCTTGAAAGGCGTCAGCTTTTGCTTATTTTTTTCTGTGAAGAAATCACTCTGAATCTCAGTGACTGACCAAACAATGCTTTATTTCCCATGCACTGTGTTGGCAGCTGCAGTCACCGTGGCTTAGATCTGTTTGTCTTCTTATTCTGGAACTGCGGCTAAAGAGGAGCCCCAGTCTGAGGTGTCTGGTTTTCATGGCAGAGGGAACGAGCAAGAGAACAGGCAGAAATCTAGGATGGCTTTTAAAGCAAATACTCATTTATAGGTTCTTCCACATTCACGTGGTCCAGCCCAGAGCCAGTGGCAGGGATATGCCATCGTAGCTAGAGAAGGGACATGTGGACAACTGCAAATAGCAGTAGATTATACCCCACCTTCATTTGACAGAGAAAATGAGGCCCGAAAACAGGCATTTCCCGTCCCCACTCCTTTTGTCTGAGCCAACAATCCAGCCCAGATGGAGAAGCTTGACAAAGGCATCCTGGAGCTGCATCTCAGGAAGAGAACCCTGGAGGCAGTTCCTTTGAACCTTCCAGCCAAGAAGGACTACAGAATGGGAAAGTGTGTAAGAAAAAAGTCTGCATAACGTGAGACAGAGGAGGGCAGAGAGAAACACAGGCAGGAGAAGCAGACATCCACTGATACTTATTGAGCAACTGTTGTATACTGGATGCATAGAAAGGACCAGCAACAGAGAGAAATAAATGGAAACAGATAAAGGGAGCCAAGAACAATGAGACAGATATAGAAAAATAAAGGGGATTTGGCAGGAATACACAGAAAAGGGTTTAGCAATAGAAGCAGAGGCAGGGAAAGAGGAGGCAAAGAATAAAAGACACGGAGGAAGCCACACAGAAAGAGAAACAGCAGAAAGAGAGGAACCGGATACACTCCAGCCAGAGGGTGGGCTGCAGGGCTGGGTGCTAGGAGTGAGGACCAGGTGGAAGAGGAAGTCAGCACTGATGGGGGTGGGGATCAACCAGCAAAGACAGGGAGGGTATGAGTCTCTGGACCAGGATCCTAGAAGGCAGCAGAGAGGAATGTGGAGGGGGCTGCAGCAGCAGGTCCTGGAGAAGGGATGGGGATGGGAGATCCAGAGACTTCTGAGAGGCAAAGAGGGGAGGGGGCAGACGGATTGGCTGAAAAGTCAAGGAGAACATCCCCTCCATGGGGGTGGCGTGGTGCACCCCACCCTCCTTCTGCCAGCCTCTTTCATTTTCCTTCAGGAGCCTGGGGCTTCCCTGTGTTGTTCCGACAACAGGGAATGAATGAATGGGGTGTGTGCAAGTGGGATGCAGTGTTCCCACTGTTTCTTCCCCTTCCCATAGGCCCTGGGTCCACCTGCAGTAAAGGTGGAGGTGGGATTAGCTTTGGATTCATTGGTGCTCCCGTCTCCCCATCCCCTTTCACCCCTCTCCCCATCTTCAGGAGGCAGCTTAGTTTGGTGCAAGTAATGTGTGTTTGGAGCCAGACAGGTAGGGATACAGGTCATACTCTTCCCCGTATTGCAGTTTGTCCTCAGGCATACTCTTGAACTTCTCTGATTCTTCTTTCTCCTGAGTTTCCAGTGAGGCTGTGAATTCTCCCTTTATGGGCCTGAGGGGAGAAGTGAATGATAGAAACACATGAAGTATCTTAGAACAGTGCTCAGAGAAGATCCCTTTCTTTTTCTTTTGCCTTTAAAAAACTGCTTCCTAATTTGCCATTGGACTTGGTGTTGAAAAACATCCTTTGGGCTAAGTTGGGAAGGAATTATTAAGAATATCGACTCTAAGACCCTGATATAAATAATTAACTAAATAAATAAATGAAGAGAAGAGATAGCTCTTTCTTACAGTGGAATTCCAATTAATTATTGTAGAAGGAAAGAGGGAGCTAGAAAATCACCATTAGACCGTCACCACTGTAATAATTACCGCCGACAAGATCTACCAATGTTTGTTAAAATTAATGGGTGAAACTAAAGAAGAAGCAGGGATATTTGTGGAGTCTCAAAGAATCACACCCTTCCCCTGGACACGTATTCATTATGAAAGGAAAAGTGATTTCACAGTAGAACAATCTGGAAGATACCACTTGCTTCAGCTTCCTAGGGTATTTATAACCAATGACCAACCCAGAGGGGCTTAAAATAACAGAAATCGATTCTTTCACAGGTTTGGGGACCAGAAGAGACTAGAAGTCCAGAATCATGGTGTCAGCAGGGCTGCTTGCTCTCTCGGGCTCTAGGGCATAAGCTGTTCCCCAGTTCTTCCAGTTAATGGTGGCTCTGCATATTCCTTGGCTTGTGGCTGTGTAACTACAGTTCCTGTCTGTATCTTCATGTCACCTTTTTCTCTGGGGCTGCACTTCTTTGTGTCTCTTGTAAGGACATGTGTCCGTGGATTGAAGATCCACCTGATTAGGAGTTCCCGTTGTGGCTCAGTGGGTTGAGACCTGACATAATCTGGGTGAGGATGCGGGTTCACTCCCTGGCCTCGCTCGGTGGGTTAAGGATCCACCGTTGCTGTAAGCTGGAGCTTAGATTGAAGATGTGGCTCAGATTTCATGTTGCAGACCTGCAGGTGCAGTACCAATTTGACCCCCTAGCCTGGGAACGTCCATACACCACAGAGGCGGCCATTAAAAAAAAAAGAAATCCACCTGGTTAATTCAGAGTGATCTCCAACTCATAAGAGCCTTAATTATGTTTACAAGATAAGGTCACATATACAAGTTCTGGAGCTAAGGATGTAGATTTATCTTTTGGGGATCCACTGTTCAACCACTTGATAACCTTAAGTGATCAAGGTCAACATCACTAGGAGTAAAAGCCGTCGACAACCTCAAGCCCCTGATAGGGTGCACTGAGAAGGGCACAGTGCCATTTCTGTGGTTTTCAATTCCCCCAAATAGCATAGCTTCATTCCAACCATTAGAAAACACTAGATAAACTCAAAGTGAGGGACCTGCTGCCCAATTGCTGACCAGCATTCTTCAGAGGTTTGAGGCTCATGAGAGACAGGGGAGGCAGAGGGGTTTCACAGTTAAGACTAGGGAGATTCAGAAATTAAATGCCGTGTGTGGATCCTGAAGTAGACCGTGAACCAAAAAAATCACTGGTGGAAAACGTGAAACAGAATCAGATCATGGACATGGAGGGCAGACTTGTGGTTGCCCCGGGGCGGGGGGTTGGGGCAGGTAGGAAGTGCGATGGACTGGGAGTTTGGGGTTGGTAGATGCAAACTCTCACATTTAGCATGGATAAGCAGTGAGCTCCTGCCGTACAGCATAGGAAACTATATCCAGTCTCTTGGGACAGAACAAGATGGAAGATAGTATGAGAGAAAGAATGAATATATATGTATAACTGGTTCACTCTGCTGTACAGTAGAAATTGACACAACGCTATAAATCAACTACACTCTAATTAAAACAGAAGAGAGCCTGTAGTTGATGGGATTGTATCATTGTTAATTTGCTAGTTTTGATTTTCCTACTGCTGTGCTACAGTATCCGTGGGAGATTGGTTATAGGAACCCCCACCCCCACCCCCAGATACCAAAATTCATGGATGCTCAAGTTCTTTAGATAAAATGGTGCTGTGTAGTTGGCCCTCTGCATCCGTGGGCTCTCCATCCATGGATTCAACCAGGAGTGGACTGGTTGAGTCCACGGATGTAGAACCTGTAGCTAAGGAGGGCCGACTATAATTTGTTATGAAAAATGTTACCTTTGGGGGAACTGAGTAAAGCTTACAGGAACGCTCTTATACTAAGCAATGTGCTCCTACTGTACAGCATGGGGAACTATATCCAAGCTCTTGCACCTTCTTGTGAGTCTCTAATTATTTCACAATAGAAGAGTCACACACAGGAAAAGTATTGAGTCTGGAGCAGGATTGCTTGGGTTAGATCCTGGCCTCACCCCTGAACTCTCTGTGTGACCTCGGTTAAGTTACACCCCTGTGCCTCAGTTTTCTCCACTGTGAAATGTGTAAACGATAGTTTAATTCTTCTGGAATTAACATGAGGTCACCTTTATAAACTCTACACACGTTTTATCATCAGTTTTATTAATATTGCTGCTATTATGTTTCTGTTTCACCAGCAATAAAATCAAGGTCTCAGTAGTTAAGACCACTTTCCTCTGAGATCACAGAGCCAGTGCATGAGCCCCAAATTAAATTTCAGTTTCTGATTCTAAGTGATCTCTCTCCTCTATAGTACTTCTTCTCTTACAGATGCTAGGATGGGTAAAGATCTCTTAGGGCCGGGCCCATCTCCATCATCATCTAATTAACACCCAACCCTATGTGTTCTTAAGGCAGGCCTGACTTTGAACTGTGGAAGAAGGTAGCACATCTTTAGAAGGGATCAAGGCAGACATTTCTGACTTAGGTCCACCCCCAAAGCAAAACCAAAAATAATTATTTTAAAACTCATCTGGGAGTTCCCATTATGGCTCAGTAGTAACGAACCCCGCTAGTATCCATGAAGATGCAGGTTTAATCCCTGGCCCCACTCAGTGGGTTAAGGAACCGGCATTGCCGTGAGCTGTGGTGTAGGTCACAGATGTGGCTCAGATCCATTGTCGCTGTGGCTGCGGTGTAGGCCAGCAGCTACAGCTCTGATTCGACCCCTAACCTGTGAGCTTCTTAATGCTGTGGGTGCAGCCCTAAAAAGCAAAAAAAAAAAAAAAAAAAAAAAAAAAAAAAAAAAAAAAAAAAAAAAAAAAAAAAAAAAAAAAAAAAAAAAAAAAAAAAAAAAAATTTAAAAATCATCTAGTCCGATTCCATTTTAGAGTGAAAACAAATACTGAAGCTAAGCTGTCACTCTTAAAGAATGATTCGGTCGATGTCATGTGGTAGGTCAGTGACAGAGCTGGTCTCCCATCTAGATGCTGTGTGTGTGTGTGTGTGTTCCCCATTGCTCTACGCTTTCTAAACTTCCCTCAGCTGTGATTTGCACTCAGCAGAAGGCCCCTCGCTCTGTGCTGAGGGAGTCGTAAACATATAGGTTCAACACGAGGATATTTCACTTCATTGAGGTAATCGTCCTGTCTGCAAATCCAGCTATAGAGTCAAACAATTACCCAGTTCAAACTTCTGCTGCTAATGTTCCCCAGCTCAAGGGCGTCTTTAATAGCCAAATAATACTTGTTTTTTCTTCCTTCCCTCTCTGTTTTTTCCTAATCTCTCCCCGATGAGACATAACATTAATTACAGCAGTTAACAGAAATTCTGTCTCCATTACTGCCTGCCACCTTCTCCATCTTGGCTTCTGCCTCCAAAATTTCTCTTCTGAATGAAGGGAGGGGGGTTTATGCAGATGTGTGATTATCTGTATTTACCTTTCTCTGCCCACCTCCTTGGTGCTGAATTTTAAGTCAGGCAGAATCAATATTTTCACTGGGGGTGTTCGTGAGTGTGAATGTGTGTGTGTTGTTTGTGTGTGCCTGCTTCGTAATCTAGCTGTCATTTTGAGCTAATTGTGTTGTCTCCTCTTGTGTGGAAGGAAATCTTATCTGTTTTGGATTAAAATTCAATGAAGGTCATAGCGGCTGGAAAACTTACCAGGCTGCTGCAATTAATGTTCATTTGGCTTTGATAAATTGGAACGTTCCCCTCAATAGGACTGGAGTGGATTTCAGAGGCAATAATTCTTCCATTAACTCAATGATTCTGCCCGTGATGGAGGACCTTGTCCTGCTTTTGTTTGTCATCTGTCACTTGGAGGAGCTGCGCATATGCTGGAGATGATTTATCATGATTGCAGTGCCTGCTTGTATCAGAGTGTTTAAAACCACAATTTAATTTTGCCCCCCTGTAAATTGCTTGACTAAACAAAATGTAAGGTTGGAATTAAGGCAGAAAAATGTTTTGTTCCTCTGTTTCCACCCCTGGGTTTCCACAGTTATGGCATTATTACAAGTTCCTTTCAAGTGCTAGTTGAAATGAACGTGTCCAAGGGGGAGGGGGAGGAAATGGGATGGACAGGAGGTGGGAGGGACAGGGAGTTTGGGGTCGGGAGATGCCAACTATTGCAATGAGAATGGATAAGCAGTGAGGTCCTACTGTACAATACAGGGAACTAGACCTAGTTTCTTGGGGTAAAACATGATGGAAAATAGTATGAGAAAGAGAATTATATGTATATATATATATACATGGCTGGGTCACTGTGCTATACAGCAGAAATTGACACAACACTATAAATGAGCTATACTCTAATAGAAAAATGATAGAGAGAAACAGGGAAGTGAATGTGTCATAGTAATAGTGCTGAGTATTTACTAGATGCCAGGGCTCATGCTGGGAGTGTTATGTGCATTATTTTATTAGTTCTTAAGTTAATTCTGTAGGATAGTTTGTCTCTATCATTTGGGAAGAGGCTGAAATCCATAGATGATAAGCATTTATCCAACATCAGCGACGTGAGATTGGAAACCAAATATCTGGATTTTGAAGCCCTTGCATTACCACACCCTGCCTTGGGATTTTTAAAAGTCACCTAATATTATTAAGTTCTTCTCTTCAGTTTTGGAATTGCACTAGATGTGGAGCCAGATCTTGTTCCTACATAGAAATTTCCTCAGGTGTGTGTTTAAAGTGGAAATCGCTTGGGCTTTGCCCCGGGTCTGCCAGATCTGAACACCTGGTGTTGGGGGTTCTGGGGAGTATGCATGACAGCAAGTTCCACCCCTAATGTTTGCCGACGGCCAAGGTGGAGAATCACTAACCCTCAGCTCATTGACAGGAGCAGTAGGAAAAACACAGCCTCAACCACTAATTTTTAAAATTATGATTTAATTTTCACCAAACCCTGCCCTGCAGGCATTGCTGTCACCATCTTACAGATTGCACTGCTGAGGTACATCATGTTAAGTGGGCTCGTTCAAGGTCACACAGTGAGGAAGAGGCCATGCTGGGGTCTAGACCCTGCAATTGCTGTAAAGCTCTTACACAGTATCTCCGTCTCACCCTCTCCTTGACCCTCTCTGTCCCCAGCCCTCCCTTTCTTCTCACAAATTCTGCAGACAAGCAGGAGTGGCTCTGGGCTTTCCCCACAGACAACCTCTTTGGTTCCTGTTTTATGACAGTCCTTATGCACCCTGATGTTCCCCTAATGAAGCATCTAGAGGCCTGCCCTGTCTTGGCCTCCCTTAACAGGGAGTGTGAAATATGTCTGTGCCAGGGGCTTTATTTAGATGGTTCACAGAGCCACTGGAGGTCTTCTAGGGGGAGATGTGGGGGAGCTGTCTCCTCTCCTCATTGCAGATGATCTCAGGGAAAGTCAGCTCACCTGCAGGGCAGGTCTATGTCTTTACAGTAATTGCAGCAGCATGGCTGTGGGGAGAGGGCCGTCAGTGGACCTGGATCTGTCACTCTTTTGCTAACTTTGTTTTCTTGGGCTAGCTGTTCGCCCTCTCTGAGCCTTGATTTCCTCACATGTAAACGAGGCGTAACCATAGTATTCCTCTAATAAAAACATGGCCAGATTTGGAAGTATCCATGATAAATGCAAGCTTGATATCTGATAAATGGAAGTTTCTCAGTAAATCATAGCTATTCTTAAAGCTTAGCACTGTTCACCTACTAATGTTGACGGAATGGGTTGCCATTTAATGTTTCATGAAAACTTGACAATCTGTTAAGCAGGTGTCCATTTTAATATTCTTTTATAGCATAGAAGGCCAAGCCTCAGAGAAGGGGCTTGCTTAGGGTCATACATTTGGTCAGAGATGGAACAAGAAGTCTCTGAATCCTTGCCAGAGCTGAGTAAATGGGACCATTTGTGGATAGTTGCCTGAAATCCTCTAGAAGGTAATTTAAGGTCCACAGTGAAATTTGGGCTGAATATTCTGCCTGCCCTTCATTTGGGGATTCAGTTACAGGAGTTATAAACTGAATCATACCACCCCCCCAAAAAAATTCATAGACTGAAATCTTAAGCTCCGGCGTGACTGTATTTGGAGATAAGGCCTTTAAGAGGGTAATTAAAGTTAAATAAAGTACTAAGAATGAGGCCCTAATTTAAGAGAGGCCCTAATTAAAGAGAGGAAGAGACACCAGTGATGCAGGAATATAATGGAAAGGCCACATGAAGACACAGTGGCTGTTTACCAGGAACCCTTACAGGAACCACTCCTGTCGGCACCTTATCTCAATCTTCCAGCCTTCGGAACTGGGAGAAAATAAACTTCTTTTGTCTGAGCCACCCTCTCTGTGGAATTCTGTTATGGCAACCTGAGCAAACTAATAGAGAAAAGTACTAGTACTGCTAGAATAGGGAAGCATGGTTAGGGCCTCCCCAGTGGACAAAGGACAATGGAAGCTGGAATCAATATTCTTTTCCTCAGCTCTATTCCAGGGACAAAGGGGAAGAGCCAAAGGAGGGAAGGAGGTGACCACAAAGCACAAAGGATGGAAAGGGGAGAGGAGAGAGGTTTTTAGAGCATTTGCCATATACTAGCAGCTCAGTAAAGCCTTAGATGGATGGACTGAGAGGTAGTTGCCTGGATCGTGTCACGCATTACAGTCTCAAGACTATGCCCATTTGATGGGCGAGAAAATTGAGATTTCCCAGGTCACCCACAGCCCAAGACCTGTCCCTGAGTCTGGAGCCCAAGCTCCCCCTGTGGGCACACTAAGGCCAGTGGACCTGGAAGTACAGCCAACTTGGAGGAGAGACCCACACGTTAGGTTTCTCTTTCTCCGCTTTCTACCTGGGTGACTTGGAAATGTTGACTGACCCATCAGAGGTCCTCAGAGTGGTGGCGAGTCTTCACGGAGGGAGCAGAGGGATGTGGTTGGTGCCTTGTCTGTAGGAAGTGCTTGATAACAGGCAGCTCTGGAGACGTGCACACCTTTCTTCTGTCTCCAATTTCCTGTTTCCTGGACCTTAAACTGAGGACAGTAACTCATCTCTTACAAGATCGTGTTGAATGAAATGAGATAACCCAGGCAGAATGCCAGGACAGAGCCTGGCACATAGTAGATGTTCAGTTCATGATGACCGTGATTCTTATTACCATAGCCTCCCAAGCACCACGCAGACCAGAGAGCCTTCAGCTCGGGGATCTCTTAGATAAAGCAAAGACCGAGCTGGTGACCTTCTGGCCTGTTTCATCCCAGGCTACTATTGGGAGGCTCCTGAATGGAGGAAGGCCAGCAGCCACAGGGGATGACAGCTGGGGTCTCAGAGCCACCCCAAGGACCACCTCCTGCTCCCTGGAAGGTGAAAGCATGGCCGGCCTGACCAACTGGTGCAAAATGAAAAATGATGCTGTGAAGCAGCCACAACATCTGTGTCATCATTTCTGCACCAGGAGGTCAACTGGCTTCATAAACTCTGTTGCTGCCGGAGCGGTCTTTGTTTAGGAATTAATTAGAAGTGGCGAAGAACTGCTGCCCATGCAGATTTTGGTCTCTGGAAGTTATAAAAAGCCAGATGGATTTTTAAGCAAATGCGTTTTTCACCCTTTAACATCATGTGAAAGGGTACGTGTTAAAGCGGGGCACCCAGGAAATGGGCCTTGAGAAGGAGCACCTGAGCCCTCCTCTTGCTCCCCTTCTCTGTGCCCATGTGCATGGCACCATCCTTTTGGCTGCCGCAGCTTGTGCATTGGTACCGCTTTGGTATTCATAATAGCAGAGTCTGCTGAGTCCCCCTTTTTTTTTTTTCCTTTTTAGGGCTGCACCTGTAGCATATGGAAGTTCCCAGGCTAGGGGTCGAATCGGAGCTACAGCTGACAGCCTACACCACAGCCACAGCAACACAGGATCCAAGCGGCATCTGCGACCTATACCACAGCTCACGGTAACCCTGGATCCTTAACAGTGAGCAAGGCCTCCTCATAGATATTAGTCAGGCTCGCATCCTCATGGGTATTAGTCAGGCTTGTTACCACTGAGCCACAACAGGAACTGCCTCTGCTGAGTCTTTTTATGTGCCAGGGACAGTGCTAAATGCTTTTCACACTCTGACCTTATCTCATCCCCACAAGAGTCTGGTGAGGAGGCTTTCAGTTACTGCCTTTTACATGTGAGAAACTGGAGGCTCAGAGCAGCAGACTCTTTTGTCAGGCATGGAGCTCTCCATCACTTTTAATATGATGAAGAGCTCAGGCTTGAACCCAGCCTTGTGGACATCCAAGGGTGATGCCTTTAGTTGCTACACTAGAGTAGAACTTCTTCACCTTCTCAATAAAATTTGTATCCCTTTGTAACAGATGTCCTAGTACCTGTTGAAAGCGGAGTGAGGAATTTTAAAGAGCAGATCTTATAAAACACAGGGATTCTTCTGTGGGGGCCAGTGAGTACCATTTATGCTTTCAGCTCTCTATGGGTATAGAAGTTAGTCATCCTCTAAGAATGCATTTCACTCTAGCAATAATTGTAATACTGTTAATGCTAACTAATATTTGTGCAGTGCTTTGGCAGTTTTAAGACGGTGTTCACTCATCTCCTATTGCATTTTATCTTCAAAACCATCCTTGGGTATTTAGACCTTGATATTGTAGCTATTATTATTGTTATTAGCCCTGCTTGAAGCTTAGAAAAGTTCATCATGTCGAAAATCACACAGTGACTCCATGGTTAAGCCAAATCTCCTTTTACCAAATATCTCAATATCCCCTGGGGATAATTGGGAGGTTAAGGATGCCCTGTGGTGCCAAATAGGGAAAAACTCGTGTCAGAGAAACACATACAATTATGGCGTGTTAAGAGGCACAAGGAACCTTTAAATCTCTGCTTATCAGAGTCTTGGTTTTAAAACAAGGAAAAGCAAAGCCCAGTAAAGAAATTCACTTCTTTAAATTCACACATGAAGTTAGAATGACATTGACGATAAAAGATATTCAGATTTTGGGTTAAATCTCAAATTTTTCATCCCCTCCACTTAAGACTTTGGGCAAGTTTATTTGAGCCTTAGTTTTTTTTTTTTGGTAAAATAGAAAAAGAATACTACCAAACAGTTGAGAACCACTGGGATGGTGGATAAGGAGGAAAGCATATGGACTGGGGACCAGACAACCCTGAGTTTGACTCTAAGTCCCTCTACCATCAGCTTTGTGACCTTGAAAAAAATCACCCTGATCCTCTATATCTCAGTTTTCTTCTAGAAAAAAAATAGGATGATGGTTATACCTATCCCATTTTGTTTGCTGTGTGTGTGTTAAAACTAATTTATGACAAAGATCATTCCAGGGCTTTGCCCGCAGTGAACCTGAGCTCTCCTGGGTCCCCGTGTGTTCTGCTTTTCCCATCCCAGAATTTTCTCTCTCAGCTGCCTGTTCTTCCAGCAAACAAAGCAAACCCAGGGCTCCTTCCCTGCAGCACCACTGTTGAGATTCTTCCTCTGGGCACTGAAGCTGGGAAGCAGTTCTGGATTCCTGCCATTTCTATAAAAGTCTTGCCGACTTTGTGGAGTGAGGTGTCCCCTCTATGCACAGAGCTGGAGGAAAAGATAGCATTAAGTGTAATTAAATATGCACTCCTGCGTTCCGGGACTTCATTGGGGGGATTTGTCTTTAAAGGTGTCATTCTTGTTGCAGAGACACCTGTTATGCTAATGGTGCTGCCTTAGTCTCTCGACTGGGGGCCTGGATGTTTTCTTAGCAGAGCTGCTGTGCATACATTACACCCCATGCCTCACTCCGGAGCTCCGTGGTCTAGCATCTTTTGCTTTTTCTCAAATGTAAGCACCTTGGATTCTTAATTTGGCCTTGGTAATGAAGCCCATGGCTGGGAGAAGTGCTTAAGTGAGTCTCCTCATTGGAGAGAATACCTGATGGGAAAAGACTAGAAGAGAAACAAACATTTATTGGGCAATTGCCATGCACCAGGCGTTGTGCTGAATGTATAACTGTGCTCTGCTATTTAATCTCACTGCAGAAATACAAGCTAGGTATTCGTATTGTTACTCTACAGATAAAGCTCAGAAAGGCTACCATTTGGTTACTCACACAACTAATATTTCGTGAACAGCCATCCACTGTGTGTCAAGTACTGTGTCAGACCCCTGGGATTGTGTGATCTGGTCTATAGGGTTTATCAATAGCACTAACGAGAAGCCGACTTGGGATTGAGGCCCCAGGGACTTTATGTGACTTTTCCAAGGTGACACTGTAGGGCATGGCAGAGCTGGGATTCAAACCTAGATCTCTGGGTGTCTTGTTTAGATTCCTTTGAAACAAGGCGACCTGGAGCTTGTTCACTCACTTCTTCAGCTTTCATAGGGCATCTCCTGTGCACACAGCACTGGGTTAAACACTGCAGGGGATTCCAAGATGAAGGTTTCCATATCTTTGATTGGTGGTGTTGAGTCAAGTGTTCAAGGAAGACAAGGTGGAACCATGTCAAGGAACAGACCAAAGACAGTGGGAACACCAAAGAGGAGGAAGTCACTTCCAGCTGGAGGGATCAAGGGAAACTTCCTGCAGAAAGGAAAAAATCCTTGTGGCTTGGATTTGGACGTCAGTCAATAACTGAAAAGTTCTGCCTCATTGTCAGGATCTCTTTGCAGTAGATGATGTTAGCAAGACCCTGGGGTGAGAGATGTGTTCAATGCTCATTCTCTTTCTGAGAGGTTATTGGCTTACTCGCATCCTATCTAGCACCAGTTCAGCTGGTATTGACTACTCTGTCCCCTGCCAAGGGCTGCGGAGCTGATCAGCCTAGGTTAACAGACATGACTCCTCTATGAAGAGCCCACAGACTAGAGAGGCAAGGGAGTCTTTAAGTCCTTTTTGGTTAATTCATGGAAGACTTAGCAGAGCAGCGTGGATGAAGTTCAGAAAGGAACCTTATAAATGATTGATTCCAGTACTTTTCAACATTTTACACCAGAAACCTTTTATGCAGTGAAATGTTATGTGGATACCTAATAGAACAGAGGGAAGTGGGTCTGCTTTGGCTGGACGTTTGGAGTAGCTGGTGTTGAGTGAGGGTGGCTAGGACCTGATTTTACTTTTAGTTTACTTCACACACCGCCAAGGCTGTGGCCTGTGAACAGGCCTTGAATACGATAAAACCACCCTCCACTCCCCATTCTGTAATAGACGGAGGAACTGTCCTTGGAGGGAAACTTACTCAAGGCTGGAGTCAGTGAGCAAGCCGATGCCAGGCGTGGGTTCTCAGGTGTCCTAACTAGAGGTTTTCTACAACTCCACTGAGATAAGTGATTGTTCAGGGTTTTTTTTTTTTTTTTTGGTTTGGTTTACTTGTTTTGATGTTTTTTCCACTTTTTGTTTATTTCTTTTTGCTTTTTTAGGGCCACACCCATGGCATATGGAGGTTCCCAGGCTAGAGGTCTAATCGGAACTACAGCTGCCAGCCTACACCACAGCCACAGCAATGCAGGATCCAAGCCGCATCTGTGATCTACACCACAGCAATGCCAGATCCTTAACCCACTGAGTGAGGCCAGGGTTCCAACCCACAACCTCATGGTTCCTAGTCAGATTCGTTTCCACTGCGCCACGATGGGAACTTCCCACTTTTTATTCTGAAATAATATTCGATTTATGGAAGAGTTGCACAAGAAAGCACAGATAATTCCTGTATACCAGTATGCCGGTTTACCCCAGTATCAACATCTTTCATAACCACAGTACACTTGTCAAAACTAAGCAGTAAACATTGATGCAACACCATTAACTAAAGACTTTATTCTTGTTTCCCACTTTTCCCACTGATGTCCTTCTTCTGTTCTAGGATCCAATCCCGGGTACCATATTGCATTTAGGTTTCCTGTCTCTCTAGTCTCCTTCTCCTCAGTCTTCCTTGCCTATCATCACCCTGACATTTTTGAGAGTATTAAGTCAGGTATTTTGCAGGATGTCCCTCAACTTGGGTCTCTCTGATGCATTCTCATAATTAGACTAGATTATATAGACTTGGTGGAAGAACATTATTAAGCCCAAGAGGCCTTCTTGTCACATCGTATCAGAGGGTATGTGACATCGGCAGGATTTATTACTGCTCACATTAACCTTAAACACTTGTGTGAGGGAGTATCTGCCAGGTTTTTCCACCCTAGAGCTTTTTTTTTTTCTCTTTCCATGCTGTTATTAGAAGCAAGTTACTGAGTACAGCACACAGAAGGAGAAGGGGGTTAAGATCCACCTCCTGGAGAAAGCGGTGACAAAGAATATGTGGGTATTTGTTAAAAACCACCACCATAATTAATATATTTTGGGGAGAGGCACTTGGAGACTCTGCAAATATCCTGTTTCTCTATGAGGTTTTTCTCACTAATTTTAGCATTCATTGGTGGACCTTACCTGCAGTGATTTATTACTACAGTGGAGAAAAGGAATTTCAAAGCAGAGCAAAAACAAACATATACAGAAATAAAAGGAGACAAGAAAGAAAAAGAAAAAGGCACACGCTTATTAACACCATCCTCTTTTCTAGGTGGTAGACCTGGGTTATGGCAGGTGTCCGGGAGAAAAGAGCTGCAGTGTTCTCCGCGGCTTTGCTGATCTCATCCCAGCACAGGGCATGCTAATTGGCATCACTGTGGCACTCTCTAATGGTCACACTTTGAGGCTAAGGGAGGCTCTTTTAACTCTGTTAGAAAAAGGTCAGTGTGGAGCAATAACACCTAACTTACCTATTTTTCTCCAGATCTCAGCTTAAAATATACATGGTTGAGGAAGCAGGTGACGATGTGTCTCTTAGCTTGGTAGTTTCTATGCATCTATGTGTTAATGTGTGTGTTGCATGTGTGTATGTGTTGTATGTGTGCTTTTTTTTTTTTTCCTGTGTACATATGTTTACTACTAGGACCCATGGCATTTAGGGAGGAAGGGATTTACAGATCCTTCCTTTGCCTGTATCTGAGCTTTGAGCAGTCGCTTAGAGCACCTTGAATCCTTGGCAAGGTTCCATGGGATCTAGATGATAAAATACAGTTGACTCGAAGCTCAAGGATGGGGAAGTGCAGGAAAGTGTATGAACTGCCCATGCCTTGCACGCATTGGGGGGAACTGGTGCTGGTCACTGGGAGTGAAACATGTCAGGGCATCTCCTTTAGCCCGTGGAGCAAAATCTAGATTAGAAATCAATTATAAGAAGGAAAAAAAAAGCACGAGCCCACGGAGGCTAAACAGTGTGCTACTAAACAACCAATGGGTCACTGAAAGAAATCAAAGAGGAAATCAAAAAATACCTAGAGATAAATGAAAACACGATGGTCCAAAACCTCTGGGATGCAGCAAAAGCAATTCTAAGAGGGAAGCTTATAGCAATACAGTCTTACCTCAGGAAACGAGAAGAATCTCAAATAACCTAACCTTACACTGAAAACATCTAGAGTAAGAGGAACAACAAAACCTGAAATTAGTAGAAGGAAAGAAATCATAAAGATTAGAGCAGAAATGAGAGAATAACAATAGAAAAGATCAATGAAACTAAAAACTGGTTCTTTGGAAAGATAAAATTGATAAAACTGTAGCCAGATACATCAAGGAAAAAATGGAGAGGGCTCAAACCAATAAAATTAGAAATTAAAAAACTACTGACATCATAGAAATACAAAGTATCAGAGTTCCCTTTGTGCCTTAGCGGACACTAACCCGTGAGGATTTGACTTCTAACCCTGGCTTGCTCAGTGGGCTAAGAACCTGGCTTTGCCACAGGCTGCAGTGGAGGTCAAAGATGCAGCTCAGATCCTGTGTGGCTGTGTCTGTGGCCAGCAGTTGCAGCTCTGATTTGACCCCTAGCCTGGGGACTTCCATATGCAGGTATGGCCCTAAAAAGAAAACAAACAAACAAACAAAAAAACTTCCAGCAAACAGAAGTCCAGGACCAGATGGCTTCAGAGCAAATTCTGTCAAACATTTAGATAAGGGTTAACACCTTCTGAAACTCTTCAAAAAATTGCAGAGGAAAGAACACTCCCAAGCTCATTCTATGAGGCTGCCATCACCCTGATACCAAAGCCAGACAAAGATACTACAAAAAATTAAAATTACAGGCCAGTATCCCTAATGATCATGGAAGAGGTGACCTTGGAGATGGTGACCTTGGAGATGGTCCTTGAAGGACTAAAGGTGGCAGGATTTATTATAGATAGAAATTAGCATGCGAGAGCCTAAGGATCTTAGGAAATTCCCTATGCATTAAATATTTGGGGGAATTCCTACTCTTTTTTTTTTCCCTAGAAGTATTTCTGATTCTGAGGCACTGTTGTGTAGAGATATGACTACTTGCATCAGCAAAGTGATCAAGCACTTGAATGTTTTTTTCTTTAACCCCTTGGAATAGCAACTCAGTATTAATTGTTGTTTCTTGATTGATTAGTGGGTGGGTTGGTGTTCTGGTTGGTAGTTTTAGGCTTCTTCAGAGACTCTGCCCCCTTGGCATTTGGACTTTGTAGTAGACCCTGTTGGTGTCCAGCTCAGATGCACTTAGCACTAACCCTTTTCTTGAACGCTTCCAGCACATGTGCCTCTGGCTGGGGCCCTCTGGCAGCCCAGGCCTGAGGGAGGCCAGAGTGCCAGGGAATCATCAGCTATTGAATGGCAACTCTTAAATGATGGTTGTTGGGGTGGTTAATACATACCCACTCCCCGTGCCACCCCAGCAGGATAGACCTCCCTGGTCCACTGTGGGGTTTGGCTTAATAAACCATCCTTTCCTGGCCTCCTTCCGTTCTCCACCTCCTTTCCACACTTCTCTACTAATGTTTCCTGAGTCGTTTTCCATATAACCATGTACATTCAAATCCTGTTTTGAATTTCTTCTGGAGAAGGACAGACCTAAATGGATTTCTTGTGTGACCCCTTTCACCAGAAAGTTTGGGCCCAGAGGGAGAAAAGAATATGGGCTTGACTTCCAGTAGCTCTGAAACAGACTGGCTGGTTGAAACAGATCCAAACACTGTTACTCTTAGAGTCTGCGTTCCTTATTTGTAAAGGGGGAGATTGGCTCAGGGGACTGCCAAACCCCTTCCAGAAGTTTTGGATCTGAGGCTCCAACTTCCAGACACCTTCACTCTCCCCCTATGAATATGAATTCCAGGAAGGCATTTAGTTTGTTTTAAGGGAATTTGTATACTCCCTGCCTACCAGGTCCCATTTTCAGAAGAAACCCTTAAGTTTAATGCTTTCCAGGGAGGGAGGTTTGGATAGCCTGTCTTCTAGGAGTCCTTGTCTTTGCTTTCAGAGGCAAACCCAGAATACAGGGAAGAGTAGTTGTATTTCTTCTTCCCCTCCCTCATCTTTCTCTATCCCCCCACCCCCACCTCTGCACCTGTACTAGCTTTTCCTTTTGCACACGCGGAAGAGGGCGGTCCTGACCTTGAAAGCTCTGACCTATTTTTTTTTCTTTTCTGATTGAATAGAATAAGAGGTACCGTTTTCCAAGAGTTTGGTATGTGCCAGGCAGTATGCCAAGCACTTTCCATACACTGTCCTGTTTATTCCTCTAACAGCCCCATAAGGAAGGTACTATTATTATTTCATCACAAAGAAGCTAAGATTGGGAGAGATTATGCCGTCGTCCAAGGTCCAACAGCCGTGAGTGCTGAAGCTAGGATTTTGAATCCAGGCCTTTCTGAATTGAAATCCCATTTTTTACTCACTCCCTGCTAATCTCCATGGTGGCATTCAGGAGGTATAACTCCAAAGACCTCGTAGGTACTTCAGAACAGTATTGATAAGAACTGGGGAAATACAGAGGGAGGGGCAGAGAAATGACTCAGAAAAGTCCTGTGGACGTTATTGGACAATAGGCTGAGTGAAGTAAGAGAATATATAATTTTTTCAGTTTAGGTTTTTCATCAGTATAGGTTCCCAGCTAGAGCAGGGATGTTCCGATCTGCTTCATCATTTCTTGGGTTATTGTTCTTAGTTGTCGTATTGTCTTAAAAAGGAAAACAAACAGAATCAGAACCCCGTGTATCCAGGAATGATTAACCACAGGGCAGTGGAAGCATTCAAACAGTATTACCACTGTTCTGAAAATGACTGGGGTCTGGGAGATTTAGCCTGGAGACGGGAAGACTCGGGGATCTTGGTGGGGATTCCTATTTCAAATCCTACATATCTCTCAAGAGGAGGTGGGAGTTAAATTTGTCCTGCGTGGCCTTCAGACATAGGAAGCAGTGGGGAGAAGCCACGTGGCAGCTGATTCTAGCTCTGTTTTAAAAAGACACAATAGCAAAAGTATCCAAAATTGGAATAGGATATTTCAAGAGGTGGCGTGCACTCCACCATGCCTGTGTTAGGTTTTTTTTTCTTTTTGCAAGTCATATAATCCAGCTCAAACTGACTAAAGGATAAATAAGGTCTTTACTTCCGCAAGGAACTGAAATAGCTAAAGCTACCTTTAGTGCAGAGATGGGTAGTTCAAAATGTCTTTACACAATCTTTAGGAATGTGTCTCTATTCTTTCACTCTGGTTTCCTCGAGGTAGATTTCATTCTTGGGTAAACTCTTCCCAGCTGATGGTTAGATTACTTTATACCTGGGCACCACCAGGAAGGAAAGAGAGGACGTCTTATTTTTAACCTAACTGCCTGGACAAACTCTCATTTGCTCATGTGTCTATTCCTATGTTAGTTTTCTATTGATACTGTAACAAATTACCGCAAACTTACTGGCTTAAAACAGCACACATTTATTGTCTTATAGGTCTGTAGTTCATAAATTCAAAACGGTTCTTACTAAATTACAGTCACATAGTTGGTGGCAGGACTGTGTTTCCTTCTGGAGGCTCTAAGGCAGAGTCCATGTCCTCGCCCGTCCCAGCTGTACAGACTTTCCACACCTTCGACTGCTGACCCCCTTCTTCCATCTACAAAGCCAACAAAAGCGAGACGAGTTCTTCTCACATCACTTCCTTCTGACTTCCCCTTCTCTTTCCCTCTTCCATTTTAAGGACCCTTGTGATTGCACTGGGCCCATTTGTATAATTAAAGACAATGTACCCTTCAGAAAGTCAGCTGATTGGCAGCCTTGATTCCGTCGGCAACCTTAGTTCCCCCTTTCCACATAACCTCACATGTTCACAGATTACAGGGATAAAGACATAGGCCTGCTGGGGACATTATTCTGCCTATCACAAACCCTAAACAAGTTACTGCAATGCTCCAGCTGGTCAGCTATGGGTCAGGTAGCCACCCCTGCACTTAGACTCAGATGAGCAGGAGACGGATCATGTAGACTAAGAGTGTTAAAGGGGTATTATGTAGTCTCTCAAGGGAAAACTAAGTCCTTTTTACAAAAGGTGAGGAACAAGATGCTAAGGAGGTTGAAAAAAATCAACCACAGTGTGTGTGTGGGGTGGTATTCAAGATTAGGTAGGGCATGAAATTAGTGATTTCAAAGATTTATTTTTTCATATTCTGGTGTTTGAAGACTATATCTGATGGCTGTGCTTAACCACAGAGAAATCAAAGAAATGATTTTGTTCAGTGGATAAGAATTCTCCTCTCTATTCCTAGATAAGGCCCTGGAGATTCCGAAGCTCAGACTTAACTCTCTTATTTATATGGCTTCCTGGTTCCTAGATGATGGGTCAGCTAGTGAGAATAATAGGATACATTTTAGGAGAAATGGTATAGTATCAATTAATTTTTTATACTTGAGTCCAAAATAATCAAGTACAAGGCTTGACGACTAGGATAATGCTGATCAAGAAAAGTTTGAATATCATATTTTTTTTAAGAAATAAAGAATACCATCTTTCTTATCTCAGAAGGAGTCTCTATCTCTGTCTCTGTCTCTATCTCTGTTGCTATCTCAGTCTGTTTTTTTGGCTACACCCATGGCCTATGGAATTTCCTAAGCTGAGGGCTGAATGCAAACTTGAGCTGCAGCCCACACCACAGCTGCAGCAGTGCTGGATCCTTTAACTGACTTTTTGGAGAAAGGGATTGAACCCATACTTCTGCAGTGATCCAGGGTGCTGCAGTTGTATTCTTAACCCACTGCACCACAGCAGGAACTCCTGAGAAGGGTATTTTTAACAATATATCGTAAAAGATTCCATGAAAGTCCTCAGCAAAATAATTCCAAAGGGACAATATTTTCTAGAGGAATGACAATAGAACGCCTTTCTTTCCAAACTTTGCCTTTAGAAAGGTGAAAATTATGGGGCTGCCCATAACTGAACATTCTCCCGTCCTTGCCTGCTGCTAGCTGAAATTAGCTGGGATCATGAGATCCTAACCAATTTCACTCCACCACAGGTGCCTCGAGTGATACACTTCCAGTCAAATGCATACTTTAGGGCTACAGATGGTGGAAAAGATAGAAAGCAGAGGTAAGAATGAGGAGAGAGTCATTGGAGGCATTTTATGAGAAGTGAGGTGGTGTTATTATTATTTTCTGTCTCGAGTCCACGGTGTTTAAGCAGGAGCCTTGGCTGGGGCACTTATTGGGGAAAACTTTCGTGATATAGACAACTCCTGAATAGTTCAGGCATAGCTGTGAAAGTGGTATCAGGTCCTGCATGCACACCCCATGTGCTTTGAGGGTCTGTAAGATCTTTTAAGCTCAAATCAGGTGGAACAGATCAACTGTCCCAGCAATACCCAAAGCCTGGATAGCTTCTTGATGGGGCGCTGTCCTAGGTGCTGAATAAGCACTGTCTTCAACTACTGCTTAGTCTGATTTCCACTGCAGAATGCATCCTCAGCTTATCTTGGTTCCTATTTGTGACCAAAGACCCACCTCTAATTATGCCTCCATAACTGAGTGAAAAAGCCCATGGTTCCTTCTTTCCCCTCTCAAATATGACATGTTCATCACTAGAATGTAATCTTTATAAAAGCAGAGATTTAATTAAGTTTGCTGTTCCATCTGCGGTGTCTCAAATAACATCTCATTCATACTAGACACTTGATAAGTTTGAACCAGAGGGATTTACTAATCATATTATCCTCAATTTTCCACTCACTCACTTGAATAATGCATACCTGTGTACGCACATGTGCGTGCCCGCGCGCGTGCACACGCACACACACACACACACAAACAAAACACAATCAAAAGATCTACAGAATATTTCTGTAGCACACTTTATAATATATGGAACTTGAACATGTGCAGTACTTCCGGACTCAGTCTTCCTCATCAATGTAAGCTGTATGTTATTTGCCTCTGTATCTTGTGTCTACCTTCATGTCTGCAACGCACATGGTAGGTATGCAGTATTTTTGTAGAACCAAACCAGATTAATTTCACAGAGTAAATAACTGAAGTTCAGAGAGAAAACAGGGTCAGAGGTCATACAGTAAATTAATGATATAGAACAGTGACATTGCCCTTGTTTCCTCTTACATAGTGTCACTCTTTAGACCTTTCAGTTCCTCCACTATGGTGACTAATTTTAAAGTCCACCTGATGAAATAACAATTCCTGACCTATTTCCTTTTAAAAACATTCACGATTTCCTGATACTAGGTATGATGTGGAATATATATATATATATATATATATATGTGTGTGTGTGTGTGTATATATATATATATATATATATATATATATATATATATTTCTTTTTGGGAGTGAAAGCACATTGCTTCAGATCTTCCCTCAATCTTGGCACTTGCTTACTTGTAGGTCGGCTGGGATGATGAGGCATGTTGCCAAAAATGGGTCCTCAGAAAAATAGCAGGAATTCTTTAATTAATAATAACTCTCTCTGGAGTTCCCATCATGGCAAAGTGTAAATGAATCTGACTACGAACCATGAGGTTGCAGGTTTGATCCCTGGCCTTGCTCAGTGGGTTAAGAATCTGGTGTTGCCACGAGCTTTGGTGTAGTTTGCAGATGTGGCTCGGATCCAGTGTTGCTGTGGCTGTGGTGTGTGGTGAAGACTGGTAGTTGTAGCTCCAACTAGACCTCTAGCTGGGAACCTCCATATGCTGCATGTGTGGACCTAGGAAGACAAAAGACAACAAAGAAAAATAATCCTTTCATCCTCTGTTCACATGAGAACTTGCTGCTTGGAACTCATAGCCTGGTGCCTGTGACAACTGGCAGATGCAGAACCACTGCCATCTCACTGCTCTGCATGCATGTGTCCTGCTGAAAGGGTAGATAGCTTTGAAGTTGTATCATGGTCTTCAGAAATAAAGTTGGGCTGTTTCTAATCCCTTTACCAAAGACCACAAGAATTCCAAAATTACACCTCGGGGGAAAAAGGAAGGAGCAAGGGGCTAGTAAGAGAAGAAATGAAGGCAGAGAGAAAAGGAAGGGCAGAAAGTAGACAAGGATATGTGACAACAAGGTAGAAAGCTTTTATTTAGCATCCCCTCTGCACCTCATCCAACAAAATCACTTTAACATCCATTGTTTCAGTCATTTGCATCTGAAATATATGCTGAAAGCAAGAATGAATGAAGGAATGTGTTTAATCTCCCCAACCCTCTAGATTTAGTGTATGCACTTTCCACTAAAGTGTAAGAAACCGAACTGCAGAGAGGTGTAGGACAGGCTATCTAAGAGGAGAGTTTTGGAGGACAAGAGTCTACAATGATACTTTCATCCAAGGGGATCTCTGGAAGGCACTGGGGAGGTTGGAGGGCTGAAAAGGAAAGCATCTTTCATGAGCAGTCACACTAATATCTGTGTGGGAGCTTGTTTTATTATTTTTTTCATTTTACCTTTGAGGAAACAGAGGTTTGGAAACTCGACATGTCTAAAGTTCCTCCTTCATTCATTCACTGAGAATCTACTCTCTTTGAGCATCTACTCTGGGTAGAAGGTGAAATAAACAGTTCCTTCCTCTCAAGGTCCTGCTAGTGTGGCATGTACCTTTTTCTGTGGCCAGTGTCCTCTGGATTAAAGGAAGGTGGATGGAGGTGAGGTGGAGAACAGAGAGGAGCAAATAAAGACTTTCCAGGCAGAGGGCACAGCACATGCAGACACACACACAGGGGCTTCAAGATGTGAGGGCACAGCACTTTTTCAGGAGTGGAAGTGATTTGTTGTGACCAAGGCATAGATTGCGTGGGGAAGCATGGTGGGTGGTAAGGCTGGAGTGGTCTGATGGCAGAGACTTGAGTTTTCTCCCGCAGGCTATGGAGAAACAGCAGGTATTCATAAGCAAGCACAGAATGGGCTTTAGAAACAAGAGTACAAAGTGGTGGAGTAGAGATGTCGGCTTGGGACTCTGCATGGCCCTGTGTGAATTCTTACCTCTGTGGTCCTACCAGCTCTCCTGCTGTAAGCTGCAGTACAGACAATGGCCAGGCAGGTGCTTCCAAAGGAGCAGGAAAAAAGGGAACAAATGAGTAACCCAGTTTGAGTCTGAGTTGAGTGTTGAGAGGCTGCGCTGCATGGTAACGATTTGCAACATTAAATTGAAATTGGGTCTGATTGGCTGGAAAGCACTTGGCCTACATTAGTGCCCGGGGAGACTCTCTGGGTCTGATTAAGCTGCAGATTTTGCTGGGCTCTCTCCTGGTGATCCATCATTATTCATGTCAGCACCAGACCTGTCAGCCTCCCTCCACCACCAAAATTAATGAATTGAACTCCGTGACCCACACATCTGATGGGATGAGACTCTCTAAGTCAGCACAGGACCGTGGGGTTGGACCATAACTGTTCCTTACTTCTTCCCTCCCAGAGGAGAGGCTAAGCTATTCCCTGCTCTTCTCTTCACTTTCTTTAACCGCTGAGCTGGCCTCATGAGTGGTGACAAGGGAACCCAGGAATAAGGTAACAGGAATACCTAGAACCTGAGAGCTGAAAGAGTCCGTGGAGGTGTAGTTCAGCTGTATCCCCACGGCTTTGCTGGGAAGAATGAGGCTGGCCCCGTGTCCTACAATGAAAAGAAGAGCAGAACAGGGCCTAAAGCACGTCTCTCCTGTTCTCCAGATCCCTGTGCTCTTTTATACCTCAACTCCTCCTCTAGACTGCTATTTATTCATTTCTCCTACTTTCTGAGAATGGCAAGAGGAGCATTACGTTTCCCAGTTGGCCGGTGGAACCCAAATTCGGCATCTCTATTTTTCCTCTGTGTCCTGTGACTCTGACATCAAAGCCAAATTGTCTGTGATGGCTGCTGCCATAGGGAGAAAAATGAGAAAAAAAAAAGACATCAAATTGGATTTTTTGGCCTAGAAAGAAACTTGGGGGTCACCTTCAATTTCATCTACGGCATCCCTGTCAAGTGGCCTTTAAGCTTCAGCTTGTATGGCTCTACTGCCAGGGAGCTCACTACTTCTCAAGGTGATCTTTCTATTTTTGGACAGTGTAGAAAGACCTCTTTATGTTGACCTAAAATGTGTGTTCATTTTCCACTCTGTGATCGTAATTTGATCATCTCTAGCAGTGAACCATGACTCTTATTTTTTTTTCCCACATGAGAATCCTTTGGATCCTTTGAGCTAATTCTCATACTTTCCTGCCCTGAAAGTCCATGGTTGATTCGCAAACTTCTGCATTTGACGCATTTGAAAGACATTAAATCTATTTAATAAGTCAGGATCAGTATTGCCTACAACAAATAGAATACAATGGAGACTCTCTGAATTGATCGTAGAAATTAAGGACAAGACTTGTTTCTGAAATCTTGATGTTTGCGTATGTGTGAATATGTTGACTGAGTCCCCTTGAAAACTTTTTCCTCCGTGTCTTTCCTCTGTGTCTTGTTTATCGTGAATAATGTTACAGTGAACATCGGAGTGCAGATACCTCTTCAAGATAGTGATTTCATTTCCTTCAGATATGGACTTAGAAGTGGGATGGATTGCTGGATCATACAGTAGTTCCTTTTGAAATTTTTTGAGAAACTTCCATATGGGTTTCCATAATGGTTCGACCAATTTTCAATCCCACCAAAGTATGAAAGGGTTCTTTAATTCACACAGTATTGCATTTCAGTTATATCTCAATACAGCAAGGGGGAAACTTAAAATGTTTTTCTTACTGTGAGTACTGCTATAAAAATATTTCAAGGACTATTGTTCAGCCTTCCCTTTTTTTAGGCAAAATCTTTTTTGAATTGGGTATCATTCCAGGTTTATAACTGACTGTCCTTCAACACTTATTTAACCTCTCTAAACCTCAGTCTCCTCATCTCTTAAATGCAGAGGAAGTGGCATGTGGCTTCCCTTCTTTTATCATTTTTGTGAGGATCAAATATGGTGTTGGATGTGAAACTAATTTAGAAAGTGTGAGGTTCTGAGTTATAGTAATCGTGCCGGAATAGTAGTGGTCATGGAGAAAGTAGTAATAATGTTTCTTATTCCTTCTTATTTCCTACCCCCCCCTCTTTTTTTTCCTGCTTTTCAGGGCTGCACCTGCAGCATATGGAAGTTCCAAGGCCGGCAGGGGTCGAATCGGAGCTGTAGCTGCCGTCCTAACCACAGCCACAGCAACGTAGGATCCGAGCCACTTCTGTGACCTACACCACAGCTCACAGCAATGCCGGATCTCTAACCCACTGAGCAAGGCCAGGGATTGAACCCATGTCCTCATGGATACTAGTCAGGTTCATTACCGCTGAACCACAATGGGAACTCCTTCGCTTCCTTTTATGCTTCTCTTTTTTCCATGCTAGTTTAGCACAGTCTCGATTTCCCATTATCATCTCTTAAATCAAGAGACAGCATGATATGGTGAGATGAATGTGGGCTCTGAGAACATACCAATCCAAATTTCAACCCAGCCTTTTGCATGGTGGTTTGATCTTGACAAGACTTCTAACCTCTCTAAGCCTCCATTGCTTTCCCTGTAAGGTGGGGATGTAAAAATGATTACCTTTCCTGATTGAATCAGTTATCCAATGTGTGTGACACATCTTAGAAGTCAGTAAATCATAGGTTCCTTTCTCCTGCCCTCCTTACTCCGAAGTCCCCACCCTCAGGAAGACTCATATTCTCATCATTTGAATGCCAGCTTCTTCACTGAGGATTGGGCTGAGTGTAGGCCTATTAACAGGGAAGGGAGAAGTGCCTGAATCTTTCCAAGAGGCTTCTTGGTGATGAAGTTTCTCTCTAATGTCCTTATGGAGACAGACAGTTCATGCCCATGGCAGGTGGATTCCAGGAATCATTGTGCCGCATCACTTGGGTAGCAGACTCTGCACAAGGAGAGGTGGCTGGGTTCTCTGGGAGGCATGGGAAGAGGAAGCACCGAGCTATAACGGGAGTCCTGGTGAAGCTACACCAAGCCCGGAGCCTTGATACCTAAGTCTGTGTCTCCTCATCCTGAAATAGAGAAAATAGTCATCTCTGCCTACTGACCTCACAGGCCGGCTATAACAACCATCAGATGATACTGAGAACGAGGCAGTGGTTTTTAGTGATCCAAAGGGGAGAATTTTTATTTTTGTGGACATCGTTTTATTTTATTTTATTTGTTTATTTTGTCTTTTCAGGACTGTGCCCTTGGTGTATGGAAGTTCCCAGGCTAGGGGTCAAATCGGAGCTGTAGCTGCCAGCCTATGCCACAGTCACAGCCATGCCAGATCTGAGCTATGTCTGCGACCTACACTACAGCTCACGGCAGTGCCAGGTCCTTAACCCACTGAGCAAGGCCAAGTATCAAGCCTGCATCCTTACAAATACTAGGCACGTTTGTTACCGCTGGGCCACGATGGGAACTCCTCTGGAAATCATTTTAATTCAGACTAAATATATTTTTTCTCTGGAGAGATGGCCATCTCTGGATGTGTACTTCCAGAGAAGTAATTTTTTCTCATCTTGAGCTGTGTCCTTCCCACATGAGGCTGAAGCGTCATCTCTGCCAGAGGCCTGTCAACCCTGCCCTTTAGCCTGGAGCTCGCTCTGGAGGACCCCAGGCAGACACAGCTCTACCGGGAGCCCAGCTACCTTCCTCCTCCTCTCCTCCTGCTCTGTGTAGCTTCCAGGCACCACTGGACTTTTCTCTCTCACGCAGTCTGTACTCCAGCCAAATATGGCTCCTCCATGTTGTCTCAGCATGCCTGTGGCTCCAGCCTTCTTCTTGTATTTTGCTCAGAAAATGTTTTGTTGAGAGGCAGAGGGAATGCTTTCCTTTGCCCCTACAGATGGAGTTATTTTAGATACCACCTCCTCTGAGACCCTTTCTCAGATTGTTCTGCTCTGGGATTTAAACAACCTGGGTTTAAATCCTACCTCTGATATGTCTCACTCTAAGATCATGGGCTATTTCTGAGCCTGTCTCTTCATCTGTAAAATGGGTACAATGTCAATAGTCTCTCAAGAGAACAGTGAAGGTTTAGTGTGAAGCTGTGTGTGAAGTAGTTTAGAACATGATAGGCATTTTTTTTTTTTTTTTTTGCCTTCTGTCATTTTTGGGCCGCACCTGTGGCATGTGGAGGTTCCCAGGCTAGGGGTCTAATCGGAGCTGTAGCCACCAGCCTACGCCGCAGCCACAGCAACGCAGGATCCGAGCCGCGTCTGCGACCTACACCACAGCTCACGGCAACGCCGGATCGTTAACCCACTGAGCAAGGGCAGGGATCGAACCCGCAACCTCATGGTTCCTAGTCGGATTCGTTAACCACTGCGCCACGACGGGAACTCCATGATAGGCATTTGATAAAACCTCATAAGGGTGAGAATTATCTTATTTAGGCCCAGCCCTAGCACTTGGCATTGCATGCCTAAGTAATTGATAAATATATACAAATGAGCTGAATTAATAAAAAATTAAATATTCTCTCTCCCATTCTTTCTCTGAAAGCCTAGAGGGCATTGTTTGTAGTCACTATCAGCCCTAAAACATCCTCACCAATTATCAGGTATCTAGAAAAGTGGATATAGCTGAACAGTCAGTTCTGGGCCCCCACACTTTTCAGCCAGAGTGACTTCAATTATTTGTTTAATAATTATGGAGATACTAGTGTTAGCTAGGATTTAATTTCAGGAGAGTATTTCAGCTATAAATAAGGAAGGAAACAGCTTCTTTTATATCAGTACTTTTTGAAAGATGGGTCAGAACCATTTAAGGAGTCATAAAATTTTTGAGTGGCTTGCAACATTTTTAAGAGATACCAAAGAGAATCGAAAAGAATGGAATGGAATGAAACAGAAAATAATGGAAGAGAGTGCAATGGAAAAGAAGAAAACAGACTAGAATAGAATGAAATAGAATAGAGAAGGCTAGAAAGTGACAGACCAGAATATAAAAGGATGGAATAGAATGGAGCGGAATGGAATGGAATGGAATAGAATAGAACAGACATTTTAGCATATGTCCATTACAGTACTGGAACATAATTTTTAGTACATGATTTTTTTAGGTCAATTACATATATATATTATATATTATATATTATTATATATTATATATTATATATTATATATAAATAAATGTATACACACATATATAAAATGATATGTATTGGTTATTATAGGCTTTGATTGGAAACAAATTCACAACTTAGTGTTTGGTAGTCAGCCATGCCCTTGTTTTATTGCTTAAGTTGATAGTAAGCTCTTTGATCGGGAACCATAACCAATCCCCACCTGGGGTCTCCTTATTTCCTAAACCTGGGCCTGGTCCTTTTTAGAAGCTCATGTTATGTGGGTTAAATTAAATGGCCAAGGAAACACTGAATTTTATCACAATGCTCTCTACAAAAACATGGTAGGTGAAGTGTATGGTGTATTTAAGGAAATATATCAATAGCAGTAAATACTACTTAGAGATATTAATCACTACTCACATGTTTAGACCAGGGTCTGGCCTGTAGTGAATGCTCTATACGTGGTAGCCTTCCTCATGTTCACCCCGCCTCCTCAATTACTGCCACTTATCTAGTGTTTACTAGGTGCTTCAGTGCCTCTTGTCCTGTATCCCTCACATCATCCTTTGGAAAAAGCTATTAATGCCCCCATTTGATAGATGGGAACCTCTGGGTCTCCAAGAGACAGAGTGATTTGCCCAAGGAAGTAAATCCCAGTAGAAGCAGCGCTGGTATGGGAACCCTCACCCCGCCCACTCTGTCAGGTTCAAGAGTTCTGTGCTCTCTCCAAGCGCTTCAGAGGCTGCTCAAGGGAGGTGAAGTGGATGAGGCCACAACTGTTTAGACCTGGTAAGATTTCCTGAAGCTGGCTGTTAATGCAGATAAAGACAACTGATGCAGATAAACCCTCTGGGCGTGTGACCGGTGTGGCTGGTGAGGCTGCCAAACAGAAGGCACAGGGGCAGATCAGGCAGCTGGGTTTCCAAGGCCCAGCATCCCTGAGCTGAGTTCAGTGTTGATCTAGGACAGGTGCCGATGGGGAGTTGGGGGGGGGTCACCACAAATCCACTCCCTCTCTTACTGTGCCCTGATTCTGCCTTCACGGCTGATGTGACACAGACATCAGATATTGCCTGGTGAGAGGGACAGACCAGTATCTGCTGTTGGCCTTCTCAAGCTTCCATTTCCTGGTGTTACACGGAGCAGGTAATCCTTGCTTGTTTTGGAGATGTCATGAGAATAAGAATGAGGGACACAAGCAAAGAGGAGGCAGAGGTCTAGCATAGTTGCCCTTCACTAAATGGGGATGCATTTCCCCCTTTGGTGGCAGTGCCCTGGGCTGGAGTCACTGGATTCCTGCCATGCCAGCTCTTTCTTTAGCCCAGGGGAGCCTTGCAGCAGGAGCCTTCTTTAGCTCAGGTGTCTCCCTCTGTGACCGTTAAGGAAGACTGACCTTGACTTCCATATGATTTAGGCATTCATCCGCATCCTTATTTTATTAGGCAGCACAGAAAGCTTTTTCCTTTTCCAAAGATACCTTTCCTCCATCATCCTTGATGATGGCCACAGAAAGCTCTTTGGGAATGGTCCCAAGCCTGGAGCGCTTACTGCCGCAGGGCATTCCGGAGGGTGATTCTATTCCTGGCCTCACATTCAGCACCTCCTCCCACCTTCCCCTCCCCTCTCCCTTTACTGAAGAGAAACTGGGCATGGCAGAACAGTTCAGGGAGATTCCCGGCCTCCCTCGGAATCCCCAGTAGTCTCAGGTTTGGGGGGCAAAGCAGCCTTATCAAGGGACCCCTTCTGTGTCCTGGCCCAGGTTTGTCCTTCAGGGCTGCAGGAGTGCCCTTCACCCATGGTCAAGGGCTCTGACTCCGCTATTGATGACTACCCGATGTGCCAGGCAGCAAACTGGACACAGTGAACACATGTCATCTGTTTAAATCTTTGTAATTCTCATATAAACTCAGTGATGCTTTAGCATTCCCATTTTATAGACGAGGACACTGTGACTCAGAGATAAAGTAACTTACCTATTAATAATAATAACATCAACGACAGATGTCCTTATATAGCACCCACTGAAAGCCGAACTGTTCTAAGTGCTTTAGAACATATTGTGTGATGCCCTGATTCACTCCAGGGCTGTCTGACATCAGAGCTTGACTTCTGCAAAGGTGTGAGGCTGCTCAAGATCATGAAAGGGTTTTGGCAAAAAAACAGACATGCGTTAAGTCTGTGCTCCTGCATCCCAGGCTGCCTCCTTTCTGGAACATTCCTAAATGTCTCTGAGCCTCCTCTTCCTTATTTGACAAAGGAGAGTGATGATAACCACCTTATAGAGTTGGTGATTAAATGGTACAGGGCATGCCTAGTCACTGGCAAATATAATAAACTCTAATGAGATTGTGATAATTTGATTTTCGCAATGGTCTTGCGCAAAGAATGTGGTCGGGAAACACTGGGCCATTCACACTGTGAGGACACAGAGGACTTCTGCCTCGCCACTTGTTGTGTCCTCGGTGGCAGTACTGTGTCCGGTACTTTAAGGGTATCAGGGACAGTGGTTGAATGATTGGCTAAAGGAGTGACTGGACAAGTGAACGAATGCCATTGACTTAGATGCGCGCAGCATCTTAATCTTTTCCAGGTTTTGTTGGAATGAAAAGCATCTCCTTTTAGTTCTACCTCTCCTGTCCTGGGCACCAAGGAGCAGGTGTGTGCAGGGAGGCTACCCCTCAGGTATCAGGCTGTGCCTCAGGTGTCTCCCTCTGTGACCGTTAAGGAAGACTGACCTTGACTTCCATATGATTTAGGCATTCATCCGCATCCTTATTTTATTAGGCAGCACAGAAAGCTTTTTCCTTTTCCAAAGATACCTTTCCTCCAGCCCATAAAGGGTGTAATTTTATCAGAGGCTGTTCTGGAAATATTTAATTTGAGTGACTGTGCTAGCCACTTTCGTGTTTAATCTCCAGAAATGAGAAGAGCTCTGTCTTCTTGGAAATGTGACCTTCTTCGGCCCCTTCTCTTAGTGGGGGCTGAGTCCCGGGCTGATGGGCTGCCTGGTGGTGCTTCAGGTCTTTGGGTTCTTTCGTCTCCATCCCTCTTACCACTCACTGGTCTAGCCCATCATCTCCCCTGGCAAAGGGTGGTACTGCTGCCTCTTCACTCTTCTCCTAGCCCCGAAATTTGTCTCTGTCTGCTTCCTTCTCCACATTGTTACCAGCGTGGACTTTCTAAGTCCAAATCTTATTGTGTTGTTTTCCCACCAGTAGTGACGAAAAGGCCCAAGGCTCCCCATCAGTAATACAGCATTGAGTATCAGAGCAAGGATTTTAGATGAATGAATGACGTTCAACATATATTGCATTCCTTCTATGTGCCAGGTACTGTTACGGGTGCCAGGTATACAGCATGAATAGAACCAAGTACTTATCTTGGTGAGTACTTATCTCACTTTTGTGAGAGAGGAAATAACGCACAAACATTATTTTATTATCAGACTGTAGTAAGTGCCACGAGGAAAGCTGAAGCAGGTTAATCAGTGAGGGAACGACAGGGGCTCTCTTTAAAATAAGGTGACCAGGAAGCACTTCTCTGGGAGGGTTTCATTTGCTTGGTTTTGAGAATGAGGGAAAAGGATAAACAAGCCACTCAGGTACCTGGGGAAGTAGAGGTTCAGGAGAGGGTCAGACTTGGGCTGACAGTCTGCCTCCTTTGCTTTCCATTTGTGGCCTTGGACAAATGACTTCATCTCTGTTGTCCTCACTGTCTTTCCTGTAAGATAAGGATGCTGGGATAGTTCTGACTTCTTAGCTTTACTTTCAGAACCGTTCAGGCTTTGACCTCTGCTTATTCCTGACCCGGGCTCATTCCTGATCCCTCCTTACCCGGTCCAGCCACACTGAACCCCTTTGGACCCTTTCCCACCTGCTCTTCTCTTCATCTGGGTGGCCTTCTCCTTCTCACTCTCAGCTCTATCCTGTCCCTCTCCTGGATTACCGCAAGTCAACCCAGCCTTCAAATAGGGGGTATCACTTTGTTCTGGTTGCCTTTGGAGGGTCATCCAAGGCTGGGGTACATGCCCCCAAGTACTTCCATCCCTCTTTTTCCTCCATTCCTGGTACTGCCCACAGGATGGTCAGTGCCTGTGCCCCTCATGAGAAGGGGAGTTTTGTAAAACCATCAGAGCCAGTGTTTGGCACTTCACAGATGCTCCTGAGTTTTCGTTGAACAAATGCATGTGCACACGAATGAATGAATAATACACTGTTTGGGTGGAGGTCAGGATCAAATATTAATGAGAAGTCTTAGAGTTCCTGCTGTGGTGCAACGTGATCAGTGGTATATCTGGAGCACTGGGACGCAGTTTCAATTCCTGGCTCTGTCCTGGCTGTAGCTACAGCGTAGGTCACAACTACAGCTCAGATCTTGCCCCTGGTGTGGGAACTCCATATCCTGCAGGGCTGCCGAAAAAGAAAAAAAAAAAATCCATTAATAAATTAATGGACAAATGGAAATACTTGTTAAGTATTAACTGAAATTGATGAAAATGTCCTGGCCAAGGAAAATGATGAAACACTTACCAAATAAAATCATTCCTTATGTGTAAGAAGTGCTTTACAGCTTATCAATCCTTCCACCTTCATTATCTCCTTTGATTGTTCAACAAACTGGTGAAGTGGCTGGGCGGGGGAGAGCAAGACCTCAAGGGACAAAGGAAGTTATGTCCAATGAGATCAGCCAGGTTGAAAAGAACAAGACCGGCCCTCAAACCCAGTCTGTGGATGCCTAGTCCCCACTGCAGGCTTTGCCAGTTCCTAAGATTGCAGCATTAATCACGTGCGTGTGTGTCTGTGTGTGTGTGTAAGGAACATTTCCATGCAAGCCTCCTGGTCCCACCTGGACGCAGAAGTCCTTGCGTGGGCAGCAAGCAGAGGAAAAGCCCAAGGCTCTGAGAATCTGTCTGCCAGGTCAGGGGAGGCTGATGCATCTGCTTCCAAAAAGCAGAGCTGGCGCTAACTGTGGGCGGTTGGTAAGCTGATTCTCGAAAGAAAGGGAGAAAGGAGGTGAGGAGGCGGCGATGTTCCCCGGTGAGAATGTCACTTTGAGGGCCCTCGTGGCTGATGTCTCCACAGGCTGGGACAAAGAAGGCAAATAGGACAGCGGCAGACATGTTGGCCTGGGAGCCCAGAGACCTGGGTTCTGGTTCCAACCCTGTTACTGCCTAGCGTCGAAGCTTGAGCAGGTGCCTTCTTCAGTCTGGGTCTCCGTCTAATCATTAAAAAAATAAAAAGCTAGGTCTGTAGTTTTGAAATCATGCTCTTTGGGACTTTAGGGATTTTTTTTGTGGCTGTGCTTCTGGGAGAGAAGGGAGGCGGTGGAGAGTGGGGCAAGGGGGGGCCCTTCTCTCTTACAGAAACGTTCCTTTTATAGGTTTTATATGTTGGATTTTGAGTCTGAAGTTTCATTTGAACAAAGCATCTGGCTACAAAATAAAGTTCGAAAACCTCTGGCCAAAATGATCTTAGATGGTTTTCCAGTTTGAAAAATCTGTGAAAGGAGAATCAGAGTGAAAATAAAGCCTTCAATTTCAAGTACTCAATTGAGGAAAGAAAGAGGACAGGCTGCAGGGAGGCACTTAAACAGAAGGGACAGAAAGAAGCTGCCATCATTCTCTGTGACTGTGAGATGGAGGAGCAGAGAGAACTGGCTTCCTAGGAACCTTTTCTCTCCCTCTTTCCCTTAGGATTTTATTGCCTTTTTCCCTTCTTCTATTTCTGTCCAAGTAGCTGCTTGAAGAACTTTATAGGACTTCAGCAGTTGTGGGTTATCAAGTCACAACTTGATAAAGCCACCGTTGTTCCCTTTTACGTGTGACCTGCAGAGTTTGGCCTTGAGAACAGATGTGGTCAATGCTCGTTGAAAAGTCTATTGGAAAGTAAGGCTCCTCACACTCCAGGGATAGATGCAACCGCAGGGAGATTCTGGTTCCACTGCTCCTTGAGCACATGGGAAGTGGAGGCCTGGGGAGGAAAGAACCTTGCCCCAAGGCACATCATCAGCAGTGAGGCAGCTGATAATCTAGTCAGCAGGGCTGCAGTCCCTGACAGGAGTAGGGGGCACAGCACAGAGAGGATCGAAGAGGCAATGGGAGTTGCTGACTTTGAATTTAAATGCAGATTATTGCAGCTCCCATCATGGCTCAGTGGTCATGAATCCAACTAGTATCCATGAGGATGCGGGTTCCTTCCCTGGCCCCACTCAGGGGGTTAAGGATCTGGCATTGCTGTGAGCTGTGGTGTAGTGTGTTGTTAGGTTGCAGATGTGCCTAGGATCCGATGTGGCTGTGGTTGTGGTGTAGGCCAGCAGCTGCAGCTCTGATTTGACCCCTCGCCTGGGAACTTGCATAAGTTGAAAGTGTGGCCATAAAAAGTAAAAGAGAAAAAAAAAAGATGATCTTAAAACCTCAATGTTCAGGAGAACAAAATTTTTTTCTTGTGGTTTTGGATATAAGTAGTCTTGCCAGAAGTATCACATATGTACCGTGGGAACACTTGCACATATATTCTCCCATGACTTTAACAGTGAATTTAGCAGGATTGGAGAGAATTTTACCATTTTGCTGTTGAGAAAACCAGGGTCTAACAGGATGAAGTCCTTAGGTTCCTACAGAGTATTAATTCTTTGCAAAAGAGGCATAAACAAAAATTGCTGGGTTTTTGTCCAGGAGTAGATGACAGGACAGGAGGGAGAAACCTTTTAGTGGGCCACCACCAGGCTTTGGGAAGAGGACTACATGATAGGACTCTGTTGGCATCTACTGGCACTGGGAAGAGTCTCCTCTGAGCCATAGTGATAGGGATGGAGTAGGCATGGGTAGTTGTAGAAGTCCCAATAAAGGATCACAGATAGGAAAATCTAGGGCATGTTGGGAGATCCGTGTAAGTTAATAATTGCCCAAGAAAGCCACAAGAACAAGGCAGGCTTGCTTGACTAGTAGAGGTGCTAGAACTGAGAATTGCCTCAGGTCACTGGGTGGCGGTGGAATGAGGCCTGCGTTCAGATTCTGACCAAGGGCAGGAGTCTGAGGACCGCCCTTCTGCTGATTTGAATACACACCTTACAGGATAACAAGGAGGAGCTACTACTCCCAAAAAGGAAGAGGCGGCCTTTTCTGACCCCCACTCCCCTTGGATGATAAAACTGTAGCCTACAGGATCCTTGGGGCAGAGTCTCCTTGCCTGCCCACTTTCATCTCTTACAAGCATCCTATACTAATAAATCTATTTCTTGCCTATCACTTTGTCTCTCCCTGAATTCCTTCTGCGTGGAGGCATGAAGAACCTGAACCTCAGTGAGTCCGGACACAGAGTGAGTGATTCTAATTTAAAACCATGGGTTCAAGCCCCACTCTGGGCTTTGGCTGGGTTCGAGTCCCAGTCTGTGTCCTGGCTGGGTTCAGACCGTTAGTGCTGTCAGCTTCAATAGGACCAGACACTGGTCACTGTGCAGGGACCTGGCTGTGACTGGGGCCAGAGAGGTGTGGATTAGCCCAAAGATCCAAGCTCTGGGCAGGCACAGTCTTCTCCCTTCTCTTGGCTTCAGGTCCTGTATCTGTGCAATGGGATGAAGCTTCCCTAGCTATTTCACAGCAGTGCCCAGTGCTTAGGGAGACACGGTACATTCTTTGGGTAAGACCCTACTTAAGGCATTGCCTTCCTCCATGCCTGGTACATAACGGGTGCTCAGTGTTTGCTGGATGTGGGTCTGGAGTGAGGCAAAGTTTGGATGAAAGGGAAGGACAATGAAAGTGCTCCTTTGTCCTAGGAACTCCATTATGTGTCTGTGGTGAATCCTTCACTTTGACCCTTCATCGTTCTGTGATGTCGGTGCAGATCAGAGAGGTTAAGTAACTTCCCTACCCTACTCTGTGCAGACAGACCAGAACGGGTCTCAGAATCCACGCCTGCATTTTCCCTCTGTTTCTCACATCTTCTTCAATGACAGAGTCTGTTTGGGTAGGTTTCTGTCCTAGAGCCAGGAGTGTAGCCTGAGTGATGAAGCGTAGGCAGTGGATGGCCTCAGAAGGCCTTAAGATAAGGAGGCAAGCCATTAATCCTTGCTTTTTCTGTCTTTATCTTTACAAGTTCCTTATTAGAATTCTCTGCTCACATTTTCAATTAACATTCCTTTTTGATTCTCTCTTATTTTTCTCTCCTGTTCTGGTACAATTTTTCCGTTTTTCTGTCCAAAGTTCTGAGAAGACTCCTGTCGTAGTCTCCTAAGTCAGTGCTTTTGCCTTTTTGCCTGTTTCCAGAATGTTCTTGCAACCGGTAAATCAGATCTGGTCATTTTCCTGTTTCAACCCCCTCACAAGATAGAATCCATACACTTTCACCTATTCTAGAAGTTTCTTCAGGCTCAGGACCAACAAGTCCATCAAGGTTGCCGAAACTCAGCTTCTGTCCTCTGGTGGTAAATAGAAACTCGGAGGCAGAGTTTTGGGTGATGGAGAAAAAGGTAGTTTTTAGTACTTTGCCAGGCAAAGGAGGCCACAGAAGGCTAATGTCTTAAGGACTGTGTTCTCCCTTGGAAGAGAATAGGAGGTGGTCTTACAGTTTGGGAGTGAGTGACAAATAGGGCCGCAAATAAAGATCAGGGTAGGTGCAAGCTTGCACTCTTCAAAGCTAGTGTTTAGTGGCCCCAGGACTGGTTTTGGTGGTCTTCCTTCTTTCTGTAATGAAGAATGCTTCAAGCAGTTAACATCTTTCATTTGTTGGGCTTTCTAGTTCTGCAGCAAAGCTCACAGATGTTATGTGTGTCCTTTGAGGGGGAACCAGGACCCTGCCCCAAGGCTGCCCTATTTTTTCTTGACTGCTTCTCCCTTGTTTCAGCATCCACTCCCTTCCCTTATTAGCAACTGTTTGAACCTACCAAAGGGAACTCAAGGAAGGTCATGGAGGCTGAAGCTTATTCCCTAAAAGCAAGAACTGGGACACATGGAAAGGCATGTGCCCAGGAGGCCCACAGGGCCCAGCTGGGTTTGAGTGGTGCCCACCATGGCTCACAGCTCTGCAGAGACATATAGTAGCCATTTCTTCACCTGCCTGCTCACCTCACCCCCAAACCGCTAGAGTGGAAGGTCTTTGAGGGAATGATGTACTTTTCACACCTCTTAGCCCCCAGTCTCTAGAACAGCACTTTGCGCACAGCAGATGCTCAGTAAATACTTAGTGAACTTATTGAGGAAATGCATCACACACACACACCTCCTTTCCCTCTCTCCTCTTCTCCAGGATTTAAAGATTGGAAATCCAGATTCCAATATCCACTTGTCTGTTCCCTAGAGACACCAGCAGGAATCTATTAAAGCGATACTTTCATGGCATTTTACAGATTACAAGCCATTTTACACACATTAACTCTGTTTGATTTTACCAACAACCCATGAGCTCCAAGGTGGAGATTTTCAGTCCTTTGCACAGAGGAGGACAGTAGGCCTCACCATGGCCACCAGACTTGACCAGGGCCACACGATTGTGACCACAGTGCCAGGTTTTGCACCCTGCATGATTTCTGCTGCTGCTGCAGACCTTGGTTTCTCTCATAACAGAGACACTACATCTTAATTACAACGCATGAGGGAGGGAAAAGCCGGGGTAATTATTGGTGACACATTGAGCAAGTGTGAAGCTCTTAAAGAATTGAAATGCTTTCTTTCTGTACTTTCAAGGACTTTCTCATTGCTCCTAATTCTTTACATCGTGTATCAATTTGGAGGTTTGCAAAGTTTTTTTGTTTGTTTGTTTTGTTTTTTTCCCCTAGATCCTACATTTCATTGCTTCTTATTCCATTTGGTGGCATGAGCAGAACAAGGCTTTAACAAACACATTTTTGTTTTGCCTCTGTACCTGGCACTATGCCTGGCACCAGGGACATATCATGAGCCATCAGATGTGACCCCCTGCCCTCAGAGAGCCTAGATTAATGGTCTGGAGTTGATGATTGTTCAGGCACCAGGAACACAGGATTCTGGCAGTATAGAGAGCCCTTGGCAAATAGTAGCTGGAGAAGATTTTCCAGAAGGAAGCAAAGCAGTGATCTAAAGAATAGGAAGAAGTTAACAAGGCAGACAGTGGTGAGAAAGAATGTACCAGGCAGCGAGACTATGTATAATTCTAGAAGGCAATGTAAGTCAGATTCAAGGTTATTGCAGCCCTGTTTATAATCTTGATAACCAAAATGTAGAAACAACATAAATGTCCACTGGTGGATGAATGGATAAAGAAAATGTGATACACAGTTATAGAATGGAATATATGTGTGTGAGTATGAAAATGGAATATTATTCAGCCTTGAAAAAGAAAGGGAAACCTACCATATGCAACAACGTGGATGGACCTCGAGGATATTATACTAAACGTGAAATAAGCCAGACAGAGAAGACAGATATTGCGTGATCCCATTTATATGCAGTATTTTGAATTGCCAGACTCATAGAAGCAAAGAGGAGAATGGTGGTTGCTAGGGAGTTCCTTGGTGGTCTAGTGGTTAGGATTCAGCACTTTCACTACTGCAGCCCAGGTTCTGAAAACTGGGAGTCTCATATCAAGCTGCTGCACACCTGGACCAAAAAAAAAAATTGAATGACAGTTGCCAGTGGCTGGGGGAAAGGGGGAAATAGGGCATTACTGTTCAATGGGTACACATTTTTAGTCATGCACATAAAGAACAGACTTGTGGTTGCCAAGGGGGAGAGGGGAAGGAGTGGGATGAAAGGGGAGTTCGGGGTTAGCAGGGCAAACTATTACATTTAGAATGGATGAGAAATGAGGTCTTACTGTATAGCTCAGGGAACTATATCCAGTCTTTTGGGATAGATCATGATGGAAGATAATATAAGAAAGGGAATGCATATATGTGTATGACTAGATTGCTTTGCTGTGCAGCAGAAATTGACACATTGTAAATCAAATGTACTTTAATTGACAAAAGAGAGAGGAGTTCCCGTTGTGGCTCAGCAGTAGCAAACCCAACTAGTGTCCATGAGGATGCGGGTTCAATCCCTGGTCCTGCTCAGTGGGTTAATGGTCTGGCGGTGCTGTGGCTGTGCCGTAGGCTGGCAGCTGCAGCTCTGATTCGACCTCTAGCCTGGGAACTTCCATATGCTACAGGTTTGGCTTGTGAAAAGCAAAAATAAATAAAATAAAATAAAATAAATTTAAAAAGGAGAAGACAATTTTCTAGTCATGCAAAATAAGTAGGTTCTAGAGATATGCTGTATACAGGACATGTCATTTACAGTGCTGCACTGTACACTTAAAGATTTGTTAAGAGGGTAGATCTTGTGATAAGTGTTACTCCGTTAATTTAAAAAAAGTGATTGTGAGTAATACAGATGAGTACATTGAAAGCCATAGAGGGGGAGGGACTGGCTTGAGTCTCCCAGTGGATTCAGAGTGGATTGGAAGCCCTGGCAGAGCCCTCCCTCCTCCCAGCCTGCGTCCAGCCTCCTTGGGTGCACTTGCAGGCCTCTGCCTTTCAGGAAGCAGAAGGGCAGTTAGGGGAAGAGTCTGGCCACCAGGGTTCACACACAGACGCTGAAGACTAGCCAGAGAGGTGCCAGCTGCTGAGACCCCAGCGCCTCCGAGCCCCAGGCCTCTGCTGCTCTGCAAACCGGGCCTCCCGCCACTCGAAGATTAGTCACAGATGCTGCCAACGCACCCGCAATATTGTGTCAAAAAAAGACATGCGGCAGCATTCAGATAGCAGGCTCATTAGCCTGTTATTATCCGTTCACCCAAATATTCCCACTAATCAGCCTTCAGATGGGCAGGATTAATTGGTTACAATCCTAGCACTGGGCACATCTAATTGAAATGGATGTGTTAGCCTTTCAGAATGGGCAGCTTATCCATTGCTGTTACACAGAGAGCACACCCCAGCCCACAGGTTCTGCTACCAGGGCCCTGATAGGGGAGGGCCCGGGAGTGCCTGGAGCCCATTTCTCAGCTCTGTTCTGGGCTGGAGCTCCCTTGTGTATGCAGATGATCATCCGGCTGCATATTCATCTTCCCTACAGAACTGGGAGCTACTTGAGGGCAGATCTCTATCAATTAGCATCGGATCTGACTGCAAGTAATAAGAAATCCAAAATAATAGTGCTTTGAATAAGAGGAAATTTATTTTTTCTCTCTTGTAGAGCGAATCTGATGAGGAGTCAGGGCTAACAGAGCAGCTCTATAATGGCCTCAGGGACTTAGCCCTCCACCTTCCTTCCTTCTCCCCTCCCTCCCTCTTTCCCTTCCTCCTTCCCTTCTTTCCTTCCTCCCTCCCTTCTTTCTTTCATTATGTTCCCATCATCCAAGATGCAGCATCCATCCTCATGGTCCAAGATGGCTGCAGGGAGCCATCCGTCATATTTGAGTATCAAGCAGCAGGAAGGGGGAAAAGAAAGGATTCTTGGGAACCTCTCACAACACTTACACTTAACATCTCATTGGCCAGAACACAGGCACCTGATTCAGAGGCAGTTGTTAGCTGGAAGTGTACCCATTTAAATAAAATCAGGGTCTGTTACTAAGGAAGGAAGGGCGAGTACATATTGTACAGGCACCTTGATGTCATTGACAGAGCGTCTGGAGCTGATTCAGCTTTAATGTCCCTCACAAGGCATCGTTTGCACATCATGGGTGAGTTAGGAATCTGAGTTAAGAATTCGGGTCAGAAAAAACTAAGTGTAAATGGTTTTTACTCTTTTTTTTTTGATCTTTTGTCATTTTAGGGCTGACTCGTGGCATGTGGAGGTTCCCAGGCTAGGGGTCTATCAGTAGGGGTCTGTCAGGAGCTGTAGCTGCCGGCCTACGCCACAGCTGCAGCAACGTGGGATCCAAGCCGCGTCTGCAACCTTCACCACAGCTCATGGCAACGCCGGATCCTTAACCCACTGAGCAAGGCCAGGGATTGAACCCGCAACCTCATGGTTCCTAGTCGGATTCGTTAACCACTGAGCCACAACGGGAACTCTGTAAATGGTTTTACTCTTTAATCTATTCTTTAACTACTGTGTGGCATAGGCAAGCTTTTTTTTTTTTTTTAATTTTCTGAACCCAGTTTCTTTATTACGGTAAGAGCCACATTGATTTTATAGCGTGGTTATGAGAATTAAATGAGTCTGTTCTATTCAAGTGCTTAGTAGGGCTTCTGGCATACAGTGAAGTATCAATAATTGATAGCTTCCAGGATAATGAATGATGGTAGCTACCACCATATAACTGGGTATCATGTCCTATTTTAAAGAATTCTGAGCTTGGAGGGAACAGACCCCTGCTTGAGACCCACAAAATGGCTGTGTAGCCTCTGACAAGTCACCTAACTTCTCTGAAGCTCAGTCGCATTTCTGGAAAATAACTATACCTAGATCTACTCTCAGTTATGAGAATCAAAGAATTTCCTTGCAGCACACAACGCAATGCTATCGTATCATGAAAGTCATGTTTTGCAATGAGAAAAACCATAAGCTGTGTCAACCCTGAAAAGCATTTCAGACAACTTAGTTTGTACACCCCAGCTCTGCCACTTCTTGGGCTTGTGACTTTGGCCATGTCACGTGACCTGGCTGAGCCTTGCTTTCCTTACTAGTAAAAGGGAATAGCAATGCCTTCCTTGCAGATTTCTTATAGAACTGAAGAGAATTATCTATGCAGATGCAAAGTGCCTGAAAAATAGAAGACTCTGAATAAATGACATTGATGTTGATGGGGATGATGATGACGATGATGGTAAATCATTCCGTATTTATGGAATGAATGAATAAGTGAAAGGGTGAACGAGTCAACAGACAAACTAGAAACCTGGAGTTAGTGTCCTCTGTCTTCAGGGCCACCCAGAGGAGACACGCAAGAATCTCTGTGGGCTTCCAGTACCAGACTTTGCTCTGGGCAGCCTCAGCCTTGAGTGTTCCACATACCAACGGGGCCCACATAACATGAGCCGAGGGTCTCCCTTAGGGAAATTTTCCCATCATGTCCCTGGGAGATCCAGTTTCCCAACGAAACATCACCTCCAACCATCCTTGGGTCCACACTCGTCTCCAGTGGAGAATGGACTTGCAGAAGTGGCTAAGCCCTCATCTGTACCTCCAGGCCACTTGTACTGTGTAGCTGGCCAGGTGCCATAAAGCCTTGATTTTGCAAGGATGAGTTGATAACATTACTTATGCTTTCCTCTTCTAACAAGAGGTGATAAAACCTTTATGATCTCTCCAGCCTGCATATCCCCATTCCATTTCCATGTTATTCTTGCTTTTCCAGACTCCTCTTGACTTTCCTCCATTAAGTACAGCCAGCACTAAGAACTCAGCTCATTTGGTACAGAGAGAAACTCAATTATATCCACCAGCAGAGTGTAAAAGGAATGGAGGTTGGAGATATATTTATAGGTTACAGCCTTGAGGTGGAGACTTGCCAATTTTCAGTCCAGCAATCTATAGGAATGCTCAGGAGGATGTCGGCTAAGTCCAGGGGAACCATTCCACACGGGAAACACTCTCTAAGAGGATTTATAGTCATGCGAACGTCAAAGTTAGCTCCCAGTTAAATGAAACTAATTGGACCCTGTAGAAGAGTTTGTAAACTGGGAGCCCACGATCATATCTCAGCCACAGAGGTGTCTCATTTTGTCCACACTGGGCACCCAGTTAAATAAAATTAGTTGTCCCAAATTTGAACATCAGATTTCAAACGTGTGTGTGTGCATGTGTGTGTATATGCACACGTACACTTGGGTGTGCGGAAACTGCATGTTCTATGTACAGTGGATCCACATTCTTGGATGGCAAGGTTTCATCCTGGATAATTGGATTTTAGTAGCAGAGATCCCTTTGGAAAGATCACATGTGCTCTAGTTTGCCACAGGCCCCACCACTCCCTACTGTCCCTTTTATTGTATCCTCTGCCCTTCCTTGTTTATGTTCTCTGTCGGTATTTGTGTTGAGGCCCCTTCTTCACAAGGTACTCACTGCTTGAAGTGATCCCAATGTCAAAATGACCTCTAGCTTGGATGAAGCTGGGTGGATCCTTTAGAAGGTGCCCCTGGCTCGTGGGAGTGCAGTTGTTAATGTTTCTTCTAGTTGAAAATGTATCCAAACCAATCCATTAGAACTCATGAGTCACCAGACTCTGAGGAGTTACTGTGTCAACTCTGAAAAGCATCGAAAGGACAAATTCATCTCAGTGGAGTTTTGTTTATGAGGCTCTGTTCATGTCAGAGCTGCCGTCCCACTGCTTTTGAATGGCCTTAGGCTCGGAGGTTGCAGCTGGAGAGAAGAAACTGTCCTTTTCTTCCTCTCATCTTGAGTGGCTCTTGTACGGTGGACAAAGGAGAAGCCCAGAAAGGCTCAAATGGGAAGGACACATGTAACAGGACGCCGGTTGTCAGGGAGTGAATGTGAGTCTTATGCTAAAGCCTCGTGATGCACCTAAAACGAGGCTGAGAATACAGGGCGGAGGGCTGAAGAGTGTCTGCCTGGGAGGCAGAAAGCCTGGGTTCCATCCTGAGTCAAGTCCCTGACCTGCTGAGTGAATTGGGGCAAAACCCTTTATTTCCTCGACTTAAGACCCCCTTTTGTAAAACAAGGATTGGACAACTAAGCTGTAGAAGCCATTTCAAAGATGGTTATCCTAGAGAAAGACCTGAGTAACAGGACTGAAGGGCACATCTGTAAGAAGGACCATCTGACAACAGCTCCCTGGTCTGCTCTGAATTTATGACTGCCCTGGATTATGCTCACCTCTGGGCCCCTGGCCCTCTGCTACTGGGCTCCATGGACTGTTCCCACTTCAGCTCTTTCTCCTCTCCCCTCCCACGCTCGGCTCCAGCCATGGTGGCCCCATGTTCTGGGAACAAGCCAAGCACAAGCCATGAAGGACCTTGCTTCAGGCTGTCACACCCTTTCCTTTATCCTAGCAGAATCCTGCTTTTCAAGGCTCAATCCCTTCTCCTTGCAACCTCCCCAGCCCCTTCCACCATCCCACACACACTCGACTGGCTTTGGGGTTCCAGTCTCAGCTCTGCCTCTTGCCAAGAGCATCACACAGTTTGCGGGGACAGTGGGGCCAGGAATCCGACAGCCCAGTTCTTCACACCAAGTCCCTGGACCACCCACTTTAGCAGCGGCTCATCTTAATCACCACAGGCAGGTGACTTGATCTTTCTGTGCTCAACTTCTGCATCCTGAAAAGATGGATACAAATAATATTTCTCTCTGAATGTTGAGAGAATTAACAAGTAACCACGTGATACCTGGTACCTAGCACGCATGCACCGAATATATTTTCCTTAAGCATAGAGAAGGGGCTGCACTCATTTTTGTATTCTCTTACAGCCTGTGCCTGAGCCTAGCTCAGACAACCTGCCCTATTCTGGGAGTCATGGGATTGCGTGGTTGGGCTCTCACTGCCCTATTAGCTCTGGGATTTGGGGCAGGAAGCTTAATTTCTGTGAGCCTCAATGTTGCCTTCTACGCAGTGGAAATGGCCCTACCTGGCTTTCAGACAGCTGCTGTCTGCAACACTTGCTCATGAAAGGGAGGGGATGTCTCTTGAAACCAGAGAACAAACCTGAGGTCTTTATTACCATTCCTGACGCCAACAGCATCTTTTCTCCAGTGGCAGCCCAGAGTCGCTTGCTGGCCTGCAACAGTGGCCCAGATGTTGTCAGCATCTGCCTGCCTGGCTGAGCCTTTTATGGAGAGAGGGGGAACAAAGGAGCAAGGGAGGATCATATTCTGGAAGCTGTGCGCACAGGTTTCTCTAACTCCTCCTGCTGCCCCTCCCCCGCTTGTAGTCCCTGTGCGGGGAGGGGCTTCTTCTCGTTCCTCTCTGGGCTCCAAATGTCCAGCTCAGGGTTTAGGAAGCATTTGCTGAATCAGTTGCAGACATTTAGTGCTTCCTTTTGCCTCTGAGGCTATTCTCTCAGCCAAGGATAGCAGGGCCTCTGCATTCCCCAAAGAAGAGATATGACCAGCTTGGGATTCTGGAATTCTGAGTCTGCTGCTCTTTTGCTGTGTGATCTTGAGCAAGGCAGATGCACTCTCTGAGCCTCAGTTGTCACTAAGGTTGCAGGACAAAGAATCCCCTGCCTGATTGATCCTTGAGTGTTATGGACCATCATACAGCTAGGCAAGACTAGGAGTTTAGTATCTGCATGTGACTAGAGCATTTTCCCCCTTTTTTGTTTGTTTCTACTTGGGAGAGTGGCAGCTTGGCATCTTGGAGGATAACAGCTGGTGCTACTGGGTACCAGGGACTTCACTCACGTTAGCTCCTTTAATCCTCACAGCAATCCTTGGAGGTGGGCACCGGCATCCTTATCTCTCTAATGATTAAACTGAGGATCAGACAAGAGAAGTCACTCTTTTACATCATGCAGTGATTCAGAGAAAGAGTCATTCAAAATATCTTCCATGGATTTCCTGTCAAGGCTCAGCGGTTAATGAATCTGAATAGCATCCCTGAGGACACGGGTTTGATCCCTGGCCTCACTGAGTGGGTTAAGGATCCGGCGTTGCCATGAGCTATGGTGTAGGCTGCAGACATGGCTCGGATCCTGAGTTGGTGTGGCTGTAGGTCGGCAGCTACAGCTCTGATTGGACCCCTAGCCTGGGAACCTCCAAATGCCATGGGTGTGGCCCTAAAAAGACCAAAAAAAAAAAATCTTCCAGGATGCTGTAGTGCCAAGAAATGAGGACTGATCACTAAAGGGCACTGTGGAAGATTCAGCCACTGGCTGGGTCAGAGCCAGAGATACTGGCCAGGACCTTATCAGTTCAGAGATTCATAAAGCATTCGGCACTGGGAGAAGGCTTGCAGACCCTCTGGTGCAAATCCCTCTTTCATAGATGGGGGAACTGAGATGCTGAGAGGCGCAAAGACTGGGCCGTCATTACTCAGCAGCCTCCCAGAGTCAGCGTGACCTGGGTTTGAGCTCTGATTCTGTCACCTCCATCCCTGATATCCCACTACTCCTTAGCGAGTGAGTGCCTGCAGAGGGAGCTCAGCCCCTGTCCCAGGGCCATGGACACACAGGCTTGGGCCAAGTGGCCCACGGGAACCAGTGGGTCCTCTTCCCAGAGCCTCCAAGGATGCGCGCCCTCCTGCACGGGGTGGGGTGGGAGCGTCATTGTGAAGACATCTTCTTTCCTCCCTCTAGGGAGTGGGGTAGCCATCGCGGCTCTGTGAGACGGTGGGCTTTCCCTCTACCACCTTCCCAAAGCCAAGGCCAGTGGCAGCCCCCACCCCAGGCTCCTTGGGAAACATGACTGTGTGTCTCCAAGGAGACTGGCTAGCCACTATCCACCACGTGTTGGAGGAGGGGGCCTGGCACCAGCATCTCCTCTCTGGCTCCCTCCATTCCAGACGGACGCACGGCCCACAGAGAGGAAGAGCCAGGAGGAGGGTCACAGCATGGCGCTGAGGCCGTAAAACTCAGCGCCACTGCGTCTTATTGACCAGCTCTTCCAACAGCCTTGAACAAATGACCTCCTCTCTCTGAGGCGCCATGTCTTTATCTGGGAAAGGCGGATAATAATAGAGGCTCTTTCACAAACTTGTGAGGATAAAGTCAAGTCATGGAGGGAAAGTGGGGAAGGCAGGGACCAGTGGGTAGAATGTGCCAGAACGGTTGTCTCCCTCCTTCTGAGGTTCAGGCATTACTCCAAGTCCGCCTATACTCCAAGGCCCGCCGTGGAGCCTGAGCCAATGTCAGACACAAAAAGAAAGTATCAGCTTTGTATCTGGGGGCTAATTTTCCCTTTTTTAATAAATTGAAGTATAGTTAATTTGCAATTTTGTGTTACTTTCACGTGTACAACAAAGATTCAGTTACATATATATGTATGTATGTATATATATGTATCTTTTTCAGATTCTTTTCCTTTACAAGTTATTATAAGATATTGATATTGAGTATATTTCCCTGCACTCTACAGTAGGTCCTCGTTTACCTATTTTCTATATAGTAATGTGTATATGTTAATCCCAAACTCCTAATTTGTTCTTTTGCCTAATAAGAGCTAACATTTATGTAGCACTTCCAAGGCCAGGCATTGTATCTAGAGTTGACCTATTTTGACCCACCTTTGTCTCACAACACCTGCATGAGGTACATTGCACATATTTTCCAGGTAGGGACACTGAGGCAGAGAGATGTCGCCCCTTGCCTGGGATCTCTGAAAGAGCCGAGTATGGGGTTCACAAAACCTTAGGAATGCATTAATTTTGATTTTTTTTCAAAAACGTTGCATTCAAATATTATTTACCTTGATTACTAAGTTTTGGGCATCCTTTTTTGTATGCACAGCCAGTGCCTCCCTGGCCTCACCCTGGTCCTAGCCATGTGATGCCCAGCTAGCTGCTCAAATGAGGGAGTACTATAAGAAAAGGCTTTCAAACCTAAGTGCTGTGCAAACGATGCTGTTTTGTTGCAGTGGTGGTTGTTAATGTTGTTGGTTTGTGGTACCGGTAGTACTTTTAGATGGGAAGAGATTTTTCCAAAGGGTATAAAGAACCCTCTCAGATTTTTGACTATTATAGGTCTGGGTTCCAATCATGGGTCTGCTGCAGATGCATTTTGGGACCTGGTGCAGGTAACGTAACCTCTTTGAGCTTTCTTACCTGCAAAATGGGTTTATTAGCACCAACCTCAGATTCCCTGTGAAGATTGATTTAATTAGTGCAGTTTATTTGCCAGCGCCAATAGATAGATGTCTTGCAATTCCCCTTTGCCAAAAAAAAAAAGAATACTTTTTTTTCTAGTTCTGTTCCATGACATTTCAGACTCCCAACTTCTACTTGAACTGGAAGAGTTCTTTATGCTTTCTGTTTAATTCAAAAGTGGGTTAAGATTTTTAAAAGGGAAAGTGTTCACAAGAGTTGTAATCGTAACAGCGTTGGCTCACCTGATGACCTCTGAGTTTCTTTCTTTCTTTTCTGACAGTTGGAAAGTGAGGTTTCAGTTTAGAAAGATGAGTGTGTCTGCACCCACTGGGTTTACCGCCAGCCTCTGCTCAATGTGGCATGAGCATAGTATGGGACACATGGCCTGATCAGGAGACATGGCACCTGACTGGAGGATGGCAGGGCGGTGGGGTGAGGGGAGAAAGGGGAAGTGGGGTCAAGGGGCAGTGGTCTGGATGCCAGGCATGTCTGCATAGTGTCTGCTGAGTTATTAGTCTCACTCTTCAATCCAGACACTATTCCTGCCCGTGGCTCCTTTTGCAGCCTGGCTGCAGACAGCTGGGTACCACTGCTGATCTGCGGAGGAAGGGGTGTCTTTGTTTCTTGCTCTTTGCCAGATGCTTCCCCTACAAGCCTTCTTCCTTCCCCCCAGCTCTTGTATATAACACTCTGAATAGGCACCCTTCTGTTATAGAGAGCCCGTCAGTGTTTTAGTGGGAAGTCTTGCTCCTAATGGAGTCTTACAGGGAGGGATCTCCAGTCCACAAGGCAGATACAGGCAGCATTTTATCACAGTGGAGTCCTGTCATACGTGCATTTCATTTGCATGAAATAACCTATATACGTTTTATGACAAGAGATACAGGACAGTAATTTAAGAAGTTAGGTCATTTTTCTCACTGTTTCACTCAGTGAGCACCTATAATCCAGGTGAAAATGGGATGGGAAACATGAAACTGCTGTCTTCCTTGGTCAGCCTCAATGTCCACTGCTCACGGTCAGGGCCACTGTGTCCTGTGCACAGTTCCCTTGTTTAAATAGATCCTCTCCTTTCTTTTGCTAAGCGTGGTTCTAAATTCAAGCCAGTTATTTCAAGTGCTGAGTCAAATAAATAGTAACAGGGACATTTCAACTGGCTCTTGAAGGATGAGCAGAAATGTGCTTAGGAGGTTTCAGTCTTTATGTTGCAGTGCAAGTTTTAAAAGTGCATTTTAATTTCATGCCTGCGTATTGCATACATCCATACAAAGCCTTTTCACCTCCATCGTCTCGATTTTGTTCTCCCAACCACCCTGGGAGTCAGATAGGGCAAATTGGTTACTTCTTGACCAGTGAGGAAGGGAAGTTGAGGGACTTGCCCCAAAATCTCATTGAAAGGATTATGTTCCAAACTCCTAGCTTCCACTGAGCCTGCTATGGGTTTTTAGGTCCAGCAATTTTCCATGATGTCCTGCTTTTGAGAGAGGACCGATTGCTGGAATCACCATTCCAGAATCGCAGCCCCTCCCCGATTCCCTGAGAGGTTCCACTGCCAGCCTGTGCCTCTCGAACAGGTATGCAGCCCTGCATCCAAGGAGACTTCAGGAACAAGGAACCCTGGCCACTCCCTGCCCCCCAAGAAAACTCGCTGTTGACAACAAAGGGGAAGGAGCCCCAGAAGCCAGGCATGGACAATGGGAGGTAGCGAATCCTGCCAGAAGCCCACCTGTGTGGAAGATAGGAACAGGTATTCAGATTGAACGTGTCCACTGAGTACCAAGCATGATGAATGAACAACAAAAATGGGGCGGGGGAACCCCACATCTACTTGCATTGAAGTGCAATTTCAGAATGGTATGGAAAAAGGGGGCATGTGAAAGCTTTCAGAGGGAGAGAGAAGAAAAAGCAAAAAAAACCAAATTCCTTATAGAGCAAAGGACAATGCAGTTGTTGGTGAATATGATAATACTAACAGAACAATTTACCGAGCACATTCTATAAACCAGGTAGTGGCTACTGAGCCACCCAGTTTGTGGTGATTTTACTGCGGCCTTGGAAACACATGTCCCCAGCTTCCTTGGAGGCGCAGGATTAAGACGAAGTTCAGAAACACGGAAATTCAGAAAATACGAGATTCAGAAACTACAGCCATACCACCCTGAATGCGTGCGATCTTGTCAGAAACGGGGACTTTCTGTAGAGCTGTTCCCAGCCCACCTCCACCTGTTCCTCCAGGAGGTTCTGGTTGGTTCAAAATACATAGGGCTCTGGTGGGGCCAGGAGCCCAGGCTAGTTGTTCTTGATTGAGCTCAGGCCCCTCACCCACGAAGGAAGAAGGTGGCTCTGTGACGTGGTCATTTAGTTGAGCTCTTTAGTTTAGACAGTTCCTGGGGCTCTCCCAGACCTCATCCTTCTGGTCTCAGGCTTTTTCAGTAGCCGGATATGTTTTCTTGAGTGGCAGCCATGAGAAGCTATCATGGTCCCTTTATGCTGTGGTGTGCTGGGTCTTCGGGTCCCTGGACTTGACTGTAAACACGAGCCAAGGATCGTGTACAATCTTGGAAGCCCAGCTGGGGCCAGATCTGAGGATGGGGTCTAGAAAGGATATTTGTAGACACAGAGTCTTAGGGAGGGACTTGGGGCTCGGACCTTGGAGAGGTTCCTTGGAGCAGTGCAGCCTGTGTAAGGTCTCAGGGAACAGATGCCGAGATGCCTGGCACCGTGGTAGGGGTGGGGGTTATCCAGGTCTCAGGTGTGTGTTCTCTGAACAGGGAAGGAAAGCATCACTTACCAGCTCCCCCTACAACCCGTGCCCTGCAAAGCCTGAAGTGTTGGCAAGTGGGCTGGGCATTGCCAAGGTCAGAAGGGTTACTGAGAAGAAGCCAGGAGGTGGCTGGGCAGTTCTGTCTGCGACCTTGGAGTACTCAGGACACGCTGCATTCTATGTTCTTGAAAACTCAGGAGACGGAGCAGAAAGATGAAGAGGAAAGTGTGGATCATACCAGCTCAGCCCGCAGTGGGTGCAAGGAGGGCACTGAGAGCCTTTTGCTTCTCGCCTCTGTCTTTGCCCAAACCAGCTGCCAGCTGAGACCCCTCTCCTTTCCCTTCTCATCAGTTGGCTCCTTGGGCTTGACCTTCTGCCCTTAGTAACTATGTTTCCTGGGGTTTTCCTGATCAGGCCCGGTAGGGGGGGACCCCCAGGCCATCACAACATGCCTTCCAGGCAATTGACAGCTCCATCACTGGGGCTGGGAAATGGCAGCAAAACACTGCTTCCAAAAGACCCCTATTGTGTGACTTGTAACAGATTTTGAAGGAGGTGGATGGGTAGATGATGGAGGCATCGGAAATATTCGGAAGCCTCTGAATTTGCAGTTTTGCCTTTTGTAACTTTAGTTACTTTGCACCCAAGTTACCACTGGTGTTTGATTTCTTCCTTCTTTTTCAACACTTACTTTATTAAGCACTGATGTGGGTAAATCACTTTGCAACATATAAAGTTCTCTTATAAACCCGAGTCTCAATGTGGGCTTTATATAAGGAGGAAAAGATGCCTATTATTAGGATCTTTTTAAAGATGAAGAAACTGAGGCTCAGAAAGGTGAGGTGACTGGCCCAGGGCTATAGGCTGATCAGTGGCAGCCAGGAATGGAAACCAAATCCAGTATCTTTGAGCTACATCGTGGATGTCCCCTTGCACTTAAAGTCTTATTATTTCCATGCAGAGGTAAGAATAGAGGTTAGCAAATAGATGGAGCTATCAATTTGCTTTCTGTGGAGGGTGATTGTGCATGAATAATTGGGTCAGACATCCCCTCACCTCTTTTCTTTCTGCTTCATTGTCTCCTGAGCATTTACAAGTAAATAAATGATTAAACAGGTTTGGAATGCATACCAGCTTCTCCCCTTTGCCCCCCAGAGGAGGAAGAAGTAGCCAGACTGTTGTGCTATTTGCCCCTTAATTACCCATATAACCAGTGCCCCTTCTCCATTGACTAACAGCAGTGTGTGTGTGTATGTGTGTGTGTGTGTGTGTGTGACAGAGAGAGAGAGAGAGAGCAAGAGAGAATTCACTAAGTATCTTCCAGTCTTCTAGCCCTAGGACAGGACTCAAAGATTATTCAGACCTAGCCCTTTCTCTTTAGGGGCTACCAGGCCACTTGCAGAGACATCTGTCTACCGACTCATTTATCCACTTATCCATCCATTCATCCATCCACTCAAAAGATATTTAGTAAGCACTACACTGGCCATAAAGTAACAAACAAAACGGAGGTCCTACCTTAAGGAAGTTCTATTCCATTAGAATCATAAACACAGGTAACACATTAATGTGTAATGTAATAGCAGGGAGAGATAAGTGCTTTGAAGAAAGTTAAAGCAAGGAAGGGAGGTACAGATGCTGTGATGGAGACAGAAGTGAGGGGTACCTTCCACCAGGGGTACAAAGGAGGTCTTCACTGATGAGGCTGCATCTTGTTTGCCGACCAGCACCTGCATCAGACTTCCTTTCCCCACCCTTCTCAAGAAGCCAGCGCATGCGGGAAGCTCCCTGCCTGCGTGAAAGTGATTTTGCATGTGCTAAGTATTGACCAGGCTGTTCATAGCCTCCAGCTTACCTGCAAGTCTGAGCTCTCCTTTCCATCTCAGAAGGTTGGGTTGTTGGCACAGTGGTTTAAGGTCTGCTCATTGTTAGGGTCTCCATAGACCCTGTGAGTCTGCAACCCCTTCCCAGAGAATGATGCTCCGAGGAAGGACATGGGCTCCACATACTCCAGGCTCTAGGGACAAATTGAGAACTTCAGGATGTTGGATTCTGGAAACAAGGCTGTATCCGTCTCTAAATGACTCTGCAACCTTCGACCAAGTCACCTTTTGGAGGCTTGTCTTTCCTTGTCTGTTAAATGAAGAACAGAGGCTGTAATGGCCATCTCATTCAGTGTACACATGAGAACCCATGAGCATTCTGTCAACTTTCTCAGTTTATAAGGGGGGCAGGTGCAGGACTAGGGTGCAGGTTTTCTGATTTCTTAAGGTAGTTTTTCTCTGTTAGATTTTTTTTAAACCACCGTTTATTGACCACTGACTGTATTTCTAAACATTATCTTGAATCCATTTTGTACATTTGTTTCTTTAAAATACACAGTAATCCCATTCAGTGAAGACTGCTATCCTCAAGTTTTCAATGAGAAAACTAACCAAGACTTATCAGAAAAGGGTGGTGACCCACCCAAGGGTCCAAAGCAGGTACATGATAGCACAGGTACTTGAACCTGTCACCTCCAGAGTCTGCGTACGGTTTAGTTGGTTATCCAGTCTCTCCATCACATTTTAAGTGTAAGTATACTTGATTAGAAGGGCCAGCCCAATCCCCTGCCTTTGACCTTGACTGTCATTGGAATTTCAAGGAAGTCCTTTTTATTCCCACTCCTTTTATGTTTTACACGTAGAAACTATCAGAACCTTTGCTTCTTAGTGTGTTTCCTTCTGGCATAGAGTTTATCAAACTGCATTGGAGCCATTATCTACTTACTTATCTATTTTCCCAAACTGACTGCAAGTTCTTGAGGCCTTATCTGTGTGTTCCTAAATCCAGGCAGAAGATTTGGCCCAGGGATGGAGCATAACAATAATAGCAGTAACAATTAAGTCAGTAACTGCTGCGTCTTGAATGTTTTTTAATGGGTCATGGGCTATGTGACATACTTTATATCTTTTAATCCTTACAACAGCCCATTTTGGGAAATGGTTTTATTCCCATGTTAGAGCTATCAAAATGGAGCCTCACAGAGAGAATCTAACAGGGTCACACCATTGGTCAGTGGCAGAGTGAGAACTTGAACTTGGGTTTGCCTGCTTCCAAGCATGCCCTTAACCTGGTAAATGAGTGAACTAGTGAATGGGTGCCAGGCTCCCCTATAGCCACCTGTGTTCTTCTGTTTCTCTTCATGACTCAAAGAAGAGGAAGAAAAAAAATCAATCCTCTCCAAATGCTTTCTCCAACCCTCTCCCTTCGTCCACCTTCAGAGTAGGATTCCTGTCAGGATGTGAGAGGCTACCTGACGATGTGGAGAAGGATACTGATTTGTGTCAGTGCCTCCTGTGAGTTCTCTGGAGCCCCGTCTCACACACAAATGGAGACTTGCCGAGCAGATGTGGGTCTGTTTCAGTCACCTACCCTCACAGAGGCATTCATAATGGATTCATTCATTAATTCTTCCCCCAAGTAATTGAGGATACATCGCGTATCCAGCGCCATTCAAATTTATTCGGAAATAAATAAAAGCCTGCCTTTCCCGTCACCACCTCTCCGTGTAGAAGTACAATCAGTGCATAATGAGGTCTACTCAGTATTAGACCCTGGACTTGGTCTTGGGTACACGCAGTTGATTAAGGATGCCCTCCAGGGGCGCTCAGGTTGATGCCAGGGTAGTTGGCAGACAGAAACATGAGTCACTGAAGGTCCTAACAGGGGAGTACTTAACCAACCAGAGGCAGCCTGTTTCACAAAGGCTTGTTGAGAACACATGACCTCAGAATTGAGGCTTAAAGGGGTAGACACAGAAGTCACGGCTGGGCATTGCATACAGAGTGAGCAGCACAAGCGAAAGCACCATCACATACGATGGTACAAGGGATGCAGAATGTTTCACTGGTGTAATAGGTGCACACTTAACACAACTGAAGTGCGAGGCAGGGTGTCGTGAGAACATGTATTTTTCATGTGTTCAAAAATGCTTTCCCGTTTGTCTTTGCTTTTCTGATCTGGAATGCTGGAGCTAGAATGACTGTGAGAAGCCAGCCAACCTTTTCGACTCACCCCAAAGAAGGGAATGGATATGGTCAAGGCCACACATCTTGGAACTTGTAGAAGGAGATCAAGGGAATGCTCTGGAAAACTGTATGGAGACTATCTCATCCTTTAATGGAGGGAGTTTGGTGGCTTCACCGTGACCTTGTATCTCATTTTTGAGGAAACAAGGCCTTGCATCAATAACAAGGATGCTCATTGTTTCCTGAGATGTATTCCTTGTGAGCTACTGTGCTCAACGTGTAATACAGGCTCGTTTGCTCCCCCCACAAACCCTCTCAGTTAAGTGTTAGATAGCCAATTTACAGATGAGAAAACTCAGGAAACACAAGTGATGTACCAAAGACACCCATCTGAAAGGTAGTGCAGCCCTGACTCAAGTCCATGTCTGCCAGACTCACGGACAAGTGCTGGGTCCAGTGTTCATTAACTTTCCTCTTGATGAATTGCTGAGGATGTGGAACGACTGCCCAGGTTTTGGCCCGCAATCTGATCTGATCTAAAGATGATGAAGGCAGTCTGAGCTGGATGGGGAGTGAATATATTCCAAAGAATTTCTGCATTTTTGCTTTATTCCCTTGACATTATCTTGGGAAATAAAATAATATCTCTAATAGATACATTATAAGGATATGATCTTTTAAAAGAAAAATGTTTCATTTTCTATAATGGGACCTCCTTAAATAGGTCACCCTAATCTGTCTAGAGGCAAAGAGATCACTATAGATAAATATAGCCGACTACAGATATATAAAGATAGGTGTGAATATGTTTTTATGCACATGCCTACAGACATACGTTTATAATATATACATATTATATACATGCAAATTTTTATCATGCATTTATACTCTCTAGTTGTTCGCATGTGTAAACTAATCTCTTCATTTGATTTTGTGCTGGGATCTTTGATAACCTTCTGGGAGCTAACCCAGGAAAAAAAATAACACATAGATAGATTCTTCTCTAATCCAGTGACAGAATCCACACCTCACTGTCATGTTGGCAACTTCTTCCTTACCCCTTCCTGCCAGTCAAACACCAAGCCTTCCCATCCTGTAGTGTGTCTTATTTTTACCCCAGTAGCTAACTTTACTTCAGCTGCCCTGATTTTGGGCCTGATGCTCTTTCTTTTAGACCAGGGCCTCCTCGATCTCTGCCCAGTTGACAGAGATAGTTCTTTGTTATCTGTCATGTGTGTGTGTAGGATAGTTACAGGTTCCCTGGCCTCTACTCATTAAACGCCAGTAACACCTCTTCGCTAGTTGTGACACCCCAGATGTCTCTATTACCAAGTGTCTCCCGGGGAGCAAAATTGCCTCCCATCGAGAAGTGCTATCCTAGACTCTTATGAACAGCCACGGTGCTGCTCTCTTTTTTCCAGCCTCCCCAGCACCTCCATCCCATGTGAGCTCGCCACTCTATTGCTTAAAAAAAAAAAAAAGTCTCAGATCCTTAGTGCCTAAAGAATCGTCATGCCCCATGCAATATGTTATCATCTTATTCTCGTGCAACTCCCTCGAGGTCCAGGGGCCACTCTGAGCAAGCGGGCCTGCAGTTTACTGGAAATGACCCCAGCTGGGAGGCTTCCACCCCTCTACTTGCCGTCTTGTGTGTTTTCAGCCAAGTTTTTCTTCTGAGCCTCCACTTTTTCATCTGTGCCATGGGTATGATAGTCTAACCAGGCTGCGGAGCTTGAGCATTAGTAATTTTGTTACAAGGTAGAAAATGCCAGAGCTCCTTAAGTGAGGGCTGAGATGAGGGTTGGATTCAGAGGGGAAAGTGATGCTTTCTGGCTGAGGCTGGAGAGGGGAGATCTCAGAAGAGTTCACCAAAGAGATCGTACTGAAGTTAGCCTTGAAGTCTGCATGGTATTGGGACATACATACAGATGTGGGGCTGAGGATGACAATGAGGGCAGCATGCCAAGCAGAGGAAAGAGCTTGGGCTAAACCTCAGGACATTAACAGGAAGATCTGACGTGGGTGGATACTTAGCAGGGGGCCTGCCCTGTCATGGGTGCTCGGTTGGCTCGGTGACATAGATGGAGGAAGCACCCAATTTGAGGTTTAAGTTATCCACAAAGGTGAGGGCCTGATGGACATGAACTTGAATTATCAAACTGTAGGACTGTGCAGATTACTCGGTGGGGAGGGGCTTTATTTCCAGATGTGCCTTAGTGAGGATGGAAGATGGATTGAGGACAGGCAAGGAGGTGGAAGAAAGCCTGGGAGAGCATTCAGCATGTGTTGAAATTATCACAGCGAAAGGCAGTTGTGACTAAGGGCATAGGATGGAGAGAAAGAAAGCTTGGGGAAATGATTTTGTAGCTCAAAGTGTCAGGATTCATGATTTCTCAGCAGCTCCAGGGGGATGTTGACTGCATATTCTGCCTCCCAAACCATTTTGGGATGTACCGTGATCTTGGTCAAGTCACTTCCACTCTCTGAGCCTTTTTCCTTATCTGTGACACCGAGGGTGTGGGCTATTTTCTTATAACCCCTCCAGCTTAAACATGGTCTGAGGCCTGAAGGAACATCTTCACAGAGAATGTGGAGCCAGGTCCCTTTGCCTACCACCTGTCACTCAGCTAACGGCCAAGAGAACACCCCGTGGATCATGAGGCCTCAGCCATCCAGGGCTGGCTGTCGGGAGCAGACAGAAGTGAAGAGAAGGGAAGGGCATTACTTGGGAGAATATGCATGTTCACAGCTCTGAGGATTAAAGGCCGTGTTCTTATCACTGCCGAACAGAGTATTATAAATCCAGTCTTAGAATACCAAATCCTTTTGCGGCCTGGCCGTTGTGAGGGAATATTAAAAAGGCCGGGGACAGAAATAATCAGTTTCCGAATGACACATTGTCAAATAAAGCATTTCTCACGTTATCCCTTTCTTTCCTTTCTCTGGCTCCTTCTCCCTTGCCTGGATATTTGAACAGGAAACAAATAGATTCAAATGGGGCCAGGCTGAATGGAGCACTAAGTTGGACTTTGCAGAAGGCTCTCTCGGTGGGGTGATTTGGGGATGCTTTTTATTTTTTAACCTCTGTTTTTCAGCGTTTGATATTGTGTATGTAAGCAAACCAGCTGGAGGCATGAGGGTTGGGATAAAGGCAGAGCCACAAAGAAGGGCCGTACCGAGCTCTGATCGGGTGCCCTCTGGGGTCAGAGGTGAGACAGGGACTGTCTGACTTACATTCCTCTGGCAAAGTCTGGGCAAGGTTTTAGGCTTCCGGATGTTTATGAAGCACCTTCCTGGGCCAAGCACAACATTTTAGGCTGGATAAGTGAATGCTCAGAAATGAGAGTAGGGAAACAGTCCACGAGGTGATCAGATACAGCCCGATAATTGACGACTGCGGGATTTGTGAGGGAAGAGGGCATGGCCTCAGCCCACCTTGCAGAGGTCAAGATGCTCCATAGCTGGGGGTGTCTGGGTGAACTGAGAGGAGCAGGTGAAGAGGGGTGTATCCTTTCCTGGCACGGCCGGAACACATAACTGCATACAGGGGGCTTAGAACAGCAGGGATTTATTCTGGCCCAGTTAAGGAGACCAGAAGCCCCAAACCAAGATGGCAGCAGGGTCTGCTCACTTGGAGGCTCTGAGAGAGAACGGGTCCCCTACCCCCCAATAGCTTCTGGTGGTTGCCGGCAGTCCTTGGTTTTCCTTGGCTAGTAGATGCTTCACTCCAGTCTCTGTCTCCATCTTCGTGTGTGTGCGCGCGCGCGCGCGCTCGTGTGTTTTCTCTTCTTATAAGGACACCAGTCACTGGGTTTAGCCCCCCACCCCCCAATCCCATGTGATCTCATCGTAATCCTTTACAACTGCAAAGACCCCGTTTCCAAATACGATCACCCTCTGAGCTTCTGGGCGGGCATGGATTTGGGGAAGGGGCATTATCTGAAACCACTAGGGGGCGCAGTGACTGAGGGCTCCAGACTGAGGGAGAAACCGCTGGGGAAGAACTCAGAGCATCGCCCTTTGGGGGGCGCTGATCCCACAGTGTGGCTCAAGGACGGGCGTCAGGAAGAACTTGTGGGGAAGGGAGGCGTGGGGAGGAAGTACACACTTAGGCACGAAGGAGCTTGGGTGCCAGGCTAGGGCTCTGGACATTATTTCGAGGGTGGGGGAGGGACACAGCCAGGAAAGGGTCTTAAGGAAGCGGCGGCGGCGGGGTGGGTACCAAGCGGGATAGGGGAATAGAGAGGCTGAAAGGCTAAGGTGGGTATTTGTGGACATTTGTGGAGCCAGACCTTTTATCCAGATCTCTTGTTGTCTTGTTTAATCCTTTGCTTAATCCTTCACGTGGGGAACAGTCGGTACATTTTATAAGTGAGCCTGTTACGGCCCGAGGAGCTCAGATATCCTGGCCAGCCTGCCACGGCCAACAGCGAGCAGGGAAGCAGGGACTCCTGTGCTGGCCTGGGTGCCCCAAGACACCAGGTTACCCCATCACATCACTCTGCCCTTGACATCGCCCGTCCTTACCCTTGCCTGGCTCCACTGAGGGACCAGAGACTCAGTGTAAGTAATAGAAGAAGAGGAGTGGATTGATCCTGCTCTAGAGAGGCTTCTAGTATGGAAGGTTCCAGAATGGATGGGATGGGAACACATTGTCCTTACTTGCTGCGTGACAGCTTAATGAAACCTCAGACCCATCAGAGGAAGGTAAAACGAATCACCCTGAGGCTCGCGCTGCTTGCAGTCATGTGGAAACCTACCCCTAACTGACAGACTGGGATTTTTACTTCCAGAACTCGCTGCCGCGTCTCCAGCCTTGCTTGTCTTGGGCTTCCCTAGCTGCGACACTGTCCGCATTGGATTTGGTGTAAGGTCGTCCCTGAGGCCAGCAGGGCCTCAGCTTGCCAGCCCTCAAGCCTCGGCTTCTTCTTAACTTGCTTTCTAAAAAATTCCAGCCTTGTCCTCAAGTCCTCTTCTCCCTCCTGGGCTCCCTGCTTGTGCTGCAGCCTTTTCTCCCCTGTGGGGGTCTGTGCTTGCTCCTGGAGGGTAGACTCCCTGGCTGGACACTCTGGCCCGGCTCCCCTTCCCAGGGACAGCTCCCGCCTCGCCCTTTGCTTGCCCTGGTGGAGAAAGACTGCAAAGAAGTGGGGTCCAGCGCTGCAGGGGTGGATGCAGATGGTAGTTTCTTCTTGATTCTGAGTTACTCACCAGCTTTCCTTGGGTGGAAAGTCCCACTAGGACAGAGGTGGCTACGTGGTTCTCTTGAGCTCCTTGACTTGTGCACGGCACTCTTCAGTTTTTAAGGGCCAGAACAGAAATGTTCAGATTTCATCTGTACAACCACCATGTGGGTAAATGAGTGCATATCACAGGCTTACCATGCCTCCGACACTGAGCACAAGACTCCACATCCATGAACTCACATCTAACCTCCCTCTTTAAGGATGTTTTTTATGCAGTTAGATAAGTGAGAAAATTGCGATTCAGACAGGTTCAGCTCCTTTGCCCAAGACTGCCCAGTTTTTACATTATAACCTGAGATTTTAAGGAAGTCTTTCTGACCCCTAGCCTTTTTCCCTAACTGTATGCCCTACTATTCCAAGTGTTACTAAGTCTGTTTTACAGATGAATGGAGGGTCCCTGGGAAATCTGAGATCACACAGTGAATAAACTTGAATTCAGAACCTTTTCCCGCATGCTCTGAGCCTACCCCTCTGCTTCTTCAGGGTCTGGGAAGGTAGGGCTGCTCAGCGGTGCTTGAAACATCAATGGAGCTGCTTACTGTGTCCTAGGTGAGGCCCTCTGAGCCCTTAAGGAGCCCAGCCTGGGAATGTCTGTTTCAGCTGGCCAGTGGCCCAGTGAGACCTTGATTACTGGGATTCTATTTTGACCAAGTTTTTACAGTAAAATCCCGATCTGTAATGGTGGGTGGCTCAGCTGAGGTCAGGGCGGGCTGGGGAGGGAGGGCAGGGTGCCTGCACGCCAAAAGGGAGGCTAGAGCCAGTGGCCAGGGGTCACGTCAAATGAGTCAGAAGATCATTAGGTTAAAGGGATTCTCAAGCTCAGCCCGCATCGAAACGGAGTGCAGGAGGTGGGTGGTATCTCTCTGCTACCCCCTTCTGGAAGTTCTCTGTGATGGGAAATATGTACCTGAAATTGCCTAGGCAATTTGAGGAGGCAAAAATGAGGCTGGGCAGGGGCTGACTACACCTTGGGTGTTCCTGTCCCTTCCCACTGCAGGCAGAACCGTGAAGCCGTGATGAAGTGAGTTTGAATTGCAGCTACACTCCTTTGGGTAAACACTATTTTACCACTACGAGCCTCTTTCCTCCCATAACATAGGACAATGATGCTTACCTTGCACAAGTATAAAGGTGAATGGAAGAGCGTATATAAAAGTTTGGTCCAGATTAAGAAGGATTTGGGAATCTAAGATGAGTTTTGTAGAATGGGCATTTAGAGGCAGATCAATCACTCATTCATTCATTCACTGATTCTACATTAACTATACACTTGCCGAAGGCTGTTGACTGTAACAATAGCTAACAACCCGTGAGCAGTTATATGTGCCTCACAGGCACTAAATACGCTACAAGCATCTCACTTAGCCTCATGATGACCCATTGAGGTGACACTGCTCTTATGTAACCAATGAGAAAACCAAGCCTCTGAAGGTAGTGACCTAGTCAAGGTTGCAGAGCCTCTTAGTAGTAGAACCTGGACTAAATCTGTGTTACTCTGAGGTCACCTGCTATGCCAGAAACAGCTGGAAGGCTCTGGAAGCAAAGGAGGGGGCTTCCTGGCTTCCAGGAGTTCCCTTTGGGATTTATGAGCTGATCCAGGGTGGCACAGGTGACCAGGGAGGGTTGTTGGCAGTGACGGGGGAGGGGACATGGTGGTTACTATGGACAATTTGGCTAAACCTCATGTTCCCAGGTCAGTTTTGGTCCTGGGTCTGACCACAGGGCCAAACACCCACAATTGGGGCGGGCAGAGTAGGGGTGAAGGGTTCTAGAACCAGGCAGTGCCTGCACCTCACAGCGAATGAAGCATCCAAATGTGTGAAGATGGAGGGCTGCATCGGGCCAGAAGATTTCCCCAAGGGCATCCATCTATGGACCAAAGTTAAAAATTCCTCTGAAGAGGCCACATCACAGTGTGTCCACTGAATCCTGAACTTGAAAACAATGTTTTTCTTTCTCTTCCTGGGACTCCCTTTTTCCTTTGTGCACTCTCACCGTCCTTCCCATTTCCCCTTTCGCTTCCTTTTGTCTGTAGAATCACCATGTTGTCAAATAGCCACTGGCTGTGCAATGAAAAATTGGGTTCAAATCCCTGCCTACCACATCCTGGCCTTTTGTATCCAGTTGGGCCTGGGATCAAAAACCTGTGTGTCTTCAAGCAAGTGACTTAACCTCTCTGAACTACCTTTTCCTCATTTCGTTTATGGAGCAGAAACTATAATCTCTGTCACATAAGACTATCTTGAAGACAAAATGACAATAAGTAAAATCAGAATGGAGAGGGCCTGCTATTGTTTTTATCAAGAGAGTGTGTTCTTTCTGCCTCCCTTTTCACTTCCCTCACCTCTTCTGTTATCTCTTCCCCTCACATTCCCCACCTCTGTCTTCTTCCTTTCTTGTCTCTGATGCAAAAAACTGACCAGTGATACCTGGTCACACAGGATTTCTAGATGCAGAACATTCTTTCTTGTGTGTTCTGTGGAGGAAAAAAGGGTTTGTTCTTGTTTTTCTAGGGCTCCAGAGGTGATAAACTACACACACACACACACACACACACACACACACCGATTGCACCCACCCTCGCACACATACACATAAATGCACAAACTTACGGCCTTGTTTGGTTTGAATATTTGCTTTTGAGTTCTAACATCCAGGGAAACATGCCTGAGCATCCCACAGTAACTCACTGCCAGCCTGAAGAAAAGGGCTATCAGCTGTCCCTGCATACCTGGCCATCTCTTAGTCACTCACCACCACTCCTCACCCCCTGTGGAGGTGATAAATTCTAGTTTAGTGACCTGAAGAACTTGCAAAAAAAAAAATAAATAAAGGGAAAAAGGAAAAGAAAAAAGATTATTTTTTAAATGTAGTCAGCAGGACAGCTGAATCATTTTAGTTAAATAATGTTCTTCTTGGCCTAAACAAGTCTCCTTAACAAGCTGTCACCCCCACACCAAGATCCTATATTCAAGGTTAGTTAACCTCTACTGTCTTTGCTGGATGTTATAGGAGTAGTTTTCAGAAACTGTCCTTGCCTTCGGTGAGGTTGTAGTCAAAGAAGAACAATCGGCCACCTTGGTGTGGTTGAAAGGCTATAGGCTTTGGAGCTAAAAGTCCAAAACCAAAAGCATAAAAAGTGAGGCTCAGAGCTAGCTCTGCTACACAACCCCCAGCTACCAGGTCTGCTGACTTCCTCTCTCCTCTCTTCCCTGAACCACAAGCCTAGGGCTTACACAGCAGGGACTCCACAAAGTGGCTTTGATTCTTCAAGGCAGAAAGCAGGACAGGTAACAACTCAGGAGGCTGCCTCTTTTCACGGGAGATGCTTCTGGCGGGAGTGAAACGAGGCAGGCGAGGAGAATGCAAACCTTCTGCCTCCAGCCCTGGACAGTGCCAGCGTCATGGGTACACAGACCCTGGCGAGTTCCCATAGTAGGAGCCATCCTGAGCCTCATGACTCACATAACATACGTTCGTAAACACTTTAGCCTATTTCGATTTAATGTATGGTGTGCAGACTCAACCAAATATTTACCAGATGAGTTTTAAAGAAAAATAAACTTCAGTATACCTTAAGCTTCTGATTAAGGGAGCCCTAGAAAGAGGCTTTTTTTTTTTCACTCATTCATTCATTTATTCATTCACCAAATATTTATGAAGCACCTACTTTGTCCCAGGCTCCCTTGTTGGGAATCCACCTTGAAAGACTAATGTTTCTGGAAATAAAAAATGTAGATTATGCATAAATTGTTTGACTGAATGCTATCTCCCAGCAGGAAGGAAGAAAGTCTACCATCTCTTGAGCCCTCACTGGACTCATTCATTCTTGAAATGAGGAAGCGAGGCTGAGACGGTGTGAGCAAATGTCCTAGGGTCAGTGAGCTGCTGGGAGGCAGAGTCAAGACTCAGACACTCATGTGTGTGAAGCCACAGCCCTGACACTTTCCAGCATTTGGCAGCCTGCAGTGCTCTGGCACGACCATTCTCCATCTCGTTTGCCTCCTCATGGCAACTTTACAAAGAAGGAAGGGCAGGGTTCTTACTTACTCTTATACGTGCGAAAAGCAAGGCTCAGAGAAGTAAAGCAGTTTGTGCAAGGTCACACAGCTTGTTGGTGAGAGAGCCAGGTCTGGAAATTGAGTCTCTATGCTGGCCCCCGAGGCTCTGAGAGCCAAACCCAGGGATCTGGGCTGTGTGTGATGGGCAGGAACCCCTCTGGGCATCCAGTCCCAAGACCAGCGGCCCATTTTCCTGTCCTTCCTCCCTTGCTACAGGGTGGCCTCATCGCGTTGCTGCTGCTGCTGCTGGTGTTCACTGTGGCGCTCTATGCCCAGCGCCGCTGGCAGAAGCGCCGCCGCATCCCGCAGAAAAGCGCCAGCACGGAAGCCACTCACGAGATCCACTATATACCCTCGGTGCTGCTGGGTCCCCAGGCCCGGGAAAGCTTCCGCTCCTCCCGGCTGCAGGCCCACAGCTCCGTCATCGGCGTCCCCATCCGTGAGACCCCCATCCTGGATGACTATGACTACGAAGAAGACGAGGACCCTCCCCGACGGGCCAACCACGTCTCGCGCGAGGACGAGTTTGGCAGCCAGGTGACGCACACGCTGGACAGCCTGGGCCGCCCCGGGGAAGAGAAAGGGGACTTCGAGAAGAAAGGTGAGTCTTCCTTGTTGCATCGCACCTTCCGGGGACGTTTGGGGGGAGCTGGGGAAGAGGTGCAGGCACTGGGCGGTTGGGGACACAGGCAGTGACTTATGGGCTAAGTCATTTCTGATTTATGGCCAACTTCTGTTGGATTTTCAGAGTTTGTCTTTTCTGGTTCTGCAGTGGCGATGGGGTGGGGGGTGGAAAGAGTAGCAGTATTCTTGGAATTGGAGTTTTGAGGAGCATCAGAAGTTATGTACTCCGACATCTCTCCAGTGTCTCTTGATTGCCTCCCTTGATGGCCCTCTCGCTACTTAGGAGAGAGCTCGTTTCATTTCCAGGCCCTACTGTTGGGCATTTTTTTCCTTCTGAGTTGAAACTTGTTTCCATGGCCTTCCACATTCACAAAGGCAGTGAATCTGATTTTTTTCTTCTCTAAGCCAGCTCTTGGGAACTTTGACAACAGGGGAAAAAAAAGGGCACCCTGTACCTTTTGGAAATCAGCCTAAGTGAACAGTCCGTTTCTTTAGCTAGTCTGATGTGACATATTTTTTTGGATATTCTACCGTTTTGGTCTTCTAGGCACTCTTATTGTCTTCTAGTCATTCTCATTTATCATGTCCTGGAGTGTAACACCAGAACTGACACTCCTCTTCCTCAAGCTGGGAATGCGCCAGTGCCGAGCAAAATGCAATTTTCACCTCCCTCTTGCTAGCTGTTATGCTTCTGTTGATGCAGCTTGAGATCACATTTACTTTTTTGCAGCTATTTCTGGCTGATACTCAGCTTTTTGGTGGCTAAAACCTCTTCCTCTTTTTCTTTGTGTTTTTTCTAAGATTTTTATTTTTTCCCTTATAGTTGCTTTACAATGTTCTGTTGACTTCTGCTGTACAGCAAAGTGACCCAGTCGTATATTCATATTCTTTTTCTCACATTATCCTCCATCACGTCCCTTCACAGTGACTAGGTATAATTCCCAGTGCTATACAGCAGGACTTCATTGCTTCTGCACTCCAAATGCAAAAGTTTGAATCTTCTAGCTCCAAACTCCTCTCCCTCTTTCTCATGTCTGCTGTCACAAAGACCTGTTCCCTTTGTTCTGCTGGGGGACAGTTTGTTATTTGGATGCAAGAATAGGATGTGTTTATATTGGTCTTTATTAAGTGTCTGTGACTCCAGCTTGTTTATAGATGGGATCTGGCTATTTTTCCTTTAGATAAGTGCTACAAAAGTGCTGTTCTGCTTTTCCCATCCCATCTTTATGACACTGAGTGATAATGATGGGTTAAAGGTTTGGCCTGGGGGTCCCAGTGTTTGAAGAACTCTCATCATTGATCGGCCCAGTCCTGGAGCTGAGAACTCTGCACACTTCCCTTCTGCTTCTAAGGGGCCTCCTCTCAGATCTGCCTTTCCATGATGCGTGGTTAGCAAGTAGGAACACTGGGGACTTCTTACAAAGGAGACATTTAGGTCAAGCTTAGAAGCCCAGGGAGGGGAAAGAGTGATACAGTAGGTGAAAGCACAGATTCTGGAGTTGTCTGGCCCTGAGTTCAACTCTTGTCTCCTTTATTTACTGGGTGACCTTTGAAAAATGGGAATTCAACTCTCCAAGCTTCAGATTCTTCATGTAAAGAGTCTTAGAAGGATTAAATATATATTAAAAAAAAATGTATTCAAATACCTAAGCCAGGGCCTGGTACCTGGTGCATGCTGAGTCCCCGAGGGCTGTATTTGTAGATACCAGGCCCTTGGTCCTAGCTCATTTCTCAGACTCTCCCTGATCCAGCTCCGTGTTCCTCTCCAGTCTCCCTCGAAGTGCCAGCCACCACAGTCTGCTCACTGCCCTGAAATGTCTGGGTTACTTGCCTTCTCTACCACGATCTTTTCAGTCTTGGAACTGTTGCTTAACTGACAGTCTCCCTAGTTCTTTGCTTTCTCAAACGTTATGTATCTTTTTTTTTTTTTCATGAGGTGTCTCATCTTTGAACAGGAGTGGTTCGCAGTTATTTCATCTCTTCACATCCCATAGTGCCTACCTGGCAGAGTACCGCACCTAAAAGGCATGGGGAGTGTCACACAAGAAAGATGGCCCTAGAGAGGAGGGTTGTTAGAGAGCAGTGCCGTCAGCCCAGAGCATCCCGCTTCTTCTGTCTAAAATAGAAAGTCTCTTGGATACAGGAGAACCCATCTTCCCATTTACCCAGATTTGGGCTTTTGCAGCCTGATTTACTGTCTTTCTATCTTTATATGGAAAGTGGGTGAATTAACGGCCAGCCTGCCCATGTCATAGCTTTGTTGTGGGGATTAAATGACAAATGCACTGCAAACATTGAAGTTTTCCTAGACTGGGGTTTGTTTCCCACAGCAGAACCTTCCCCAGTGTAGCCGAGAGGGGAGACCCACTCCCTCCTCCAGCTCCTGGAGCAGGTTGTAATTATTTTGTGAATTATATAATTCAATAATCATATATTATTGAACAGTGAATTATTTTATCACTGTTCAATAATATATAATAATCAGTTATTACTGTATCAGTTATTATATCAGCCAATATGTTATGACTAGTAAGTTTCACTTTCTTTTCTCCTACACTAGGATATTTTTAAAATTTTCTTTTATTGAGTTATAAGTAACACATAACATTGTGTTAGAATCAGGTATGCAACATAATGATTCAATATTTGTGTATATTGAGAAGCAATCACCCCGGTGTCTAGTTAATATCTGTGGCCTCACATAGTGACCTTTTTTTCTTGTGATGAGAACTTTTAAGATCTACTCTTTTAGCAACTTTTGAATATGCAATAGGTTATCATTAACTCTGCTCACCATGCTGTACATTTCATCCCCATGACTTATTTAGAAGACTTGGCGACTTTTGAGAGCAAGGGCAGTGTTCCTTACCTTTGTTTCACCAGCACCCAGCGTGGTGACTAAGGCTTAATAAGTGCTCTGAAAATACCTGTTGACTGAATGATTAACACAACTCATCAGTCATTTGGTTGACTGGATAAATTCAAGCATTGGTTAGAGCCCAAAATTCTCAGTTTCATGCCTCCAGCTATCTTACCATCCTCAAATCTGGGGACCCTAGAAATCAGAGGGTTGGCAGAGGCCATCAGTAGTGATGACCAGAGCCCAGCAGAGAGTAGCCAGTGGCTGGGAGAGAAAACCCAGGAAGAATCATTGATGTTGGGTGAGTAATCAACAGAGCAGAGCCGAGGAACAGCTAACACAGGCAGATTCTTTCCCCACTCCACCCCGCCACCTCCACTGAGCTCCAGATGGAGAACAGAATTACATCTTCAAAGTGGGGAAGCAGGTGATGGAGGAAGGTCCCTGCCAATGATCTTGTTTGACCATTCTTCCTTCCTTCTTTCCCTCCTGCCTGCCTGCCTGCCTTCCTTCCTTCTTCCCTCCCCCCCTTCTTTCCTTCCTCCTTTCTCTCTCCCTCCTTTCCCCTTCCTCCTTCCCTCCCTCCCTCCTTCCCCCAACAAGCTGGAAGGCAATATAGCAATAAAGACTCTGCACTCAGGAGGCAGAACAATACAGAAATGGAGTTTACCTTCCAGCATTATTAGCTTTGTGACCTTGGATAAGTCATGCACCCGTCTCCTATCAAAGGCCACGATACTAGTGCTCTACCTTGCATCGTGGTTGGGAAACTTACATGAGGTAACACAAGGAAAGGGTCTGGTACACAGGAAGCGTTCAGTACACATTTCTGTTATTGTTATTCACATCATCGGTCTTCTGAGTGCTCACACTGCACCAGAGGGTGGAATAGAGGTGAGAAAAGCAGAACCTTTGCCTTAAAGAGCGTGATGGTAAACCTGGGAGAAAAGTGTGTGTGTGTGGTGGGGGTGGCTAGGAACCTGTAAGGTGAAACTCAGATATTCCTGGATCTCTCTGTGCCACAAGGAAGGATGTGGCCGCATCCCGGTAAGAGCCCTAGCCTCCTGGCCAGAAAGCACCCTTGCTGTAGCTGTAGCTGTTCCGTCATGCTCAGAACAGCCCCCACGGCATCGTGGTGACAGCCCCATTCATTGGGAGTTAGGGCCTTGTGGGTCTTGTGTTCCTGAAAGACAACACACAGTCTTGCCATTTCAGCTGCTGGACATTCCAGTTATTTGTGTGCATGAAGGGTAGGTCTCTTGAATGGCAGAGACAACACAGGGGACAGAATTGGACTGAAGCCAGAGGATACAGAGGACTAACTCCCCAGGGGGAGGGGGAGGTGCTCCAGCTTCCTATCCCCAGGGGTTCCTCTAGGGTCTTCACACTTTCAGGCCTCCCATTGTGTGATGGCTTAAAGATGATCCTGTCTCTTGTGTTTCCTTTCAAGCAGAATTCCTTCTCAACAGTAACAAAAGCAGACTCTTACTTTTTGAAATCCCAACTTTAGATGAGAAGCAAACAAGAGAAATCCAAAGAGAATGAGTGAATGCATGAGAAATAAGACCCAGTCCTTGCAAGGCAGCCTGGCTGAGTGGCCAGGAGGAGACTGGCTTGGAACCCTACCCTTGAGTTCACTGGCTGTGTGGCCCTTGTGAATCTCTCAGCCACCTGCAAATCCATGCCTTCATCTCACCTGTTTTCTCCTGACCACATTATTTTTCTCATGTTCCTCTGGATTGGCTTTAAATCAAAGTACAATTTGAAATAAAACCAAGCACTTCGTTTTATACTATTTCCCAGCTGCTCTTAGATCCGATAAGGGGTGGATGGGGGGGAAGAAACCTAGGCAAGATGTACTTTTCCTGACTCCAGGCTGGATACTGACGATCCTAACCATGGGGAGGTGGCAACTGGGGGTTGTGCTTGTAGCATGGTGGCCCCTGAGTTCCTAGGCCCCCTTGCCTGGACGTAGGAGGGACGAATCTGCTGGCAGATTGGGGAAAGTGTAACAGCAGCAGCTCAGACCAAAGGTGTTTTTGTTGCCTCAGGTGGCCCTTGTAGAGAACCATGAGACTCTTCCTTTTATGGTGGACGTGGCAAGTGCTGTGCATTTTGTCCAGAGTGGGAAGGTATCAGAGGCTGGGCAGGCCACTTAGAGTAATTCCAAAGGCCTTTGAAATTCCATTGTCAAGGGCTAGTCCCATCTGTGCCTCTCACACTTAAAATCCGCCCATTGATTCAAACTGCCTCATCATACTTGAGCGCTGTCAGCCTACCTTGCAGCTTGGACCTGCAGATCGTGGATGGGGCAGTCTAGAGAACAGAGGGAGAAAGTTTTGTTACTAAGAGACAACAGCTTGGGTTCCTAGACTTCAAGAGCGCTGTCCTGGGCAGGCTGACGTTCATTGGACTCACACCCACGTGGGCATACTCTTAGTTAAGTATTGCAGTCCTTCTGTGCTAGTCAATAAGATGCTTGCTTCCCTGAGCGCCCCCACCCTGTGCCCTGCTGCTGCCTGGCCACCCCAGCCCCTCCCAAGGACCCTCCTGAAGCCCCTACCTTCCAAGAACAGGGTGGCTTTAGACTGTTCTCCAGCATGATGACTCGCGTCCCATCTTGCTGATTAGTGTTCTGTGCCTTAGAAGTTCTCAGGTATCGCAAATAGAATATCACCCTTGATATCACCTTAGCAAGTTGGTAGGAATTTAATCATGTCAATACGTGACTGCTCAGTGCTGCGTTGCGTGCATAACAGAAACCTGGTTCATTTTAATTCCAATTCTCCTTATCCATCCTTAAATTTATGTTTCCCTTTCCTGGATATTATGCATGGAAGCTCAAGGAAATTAAAATAACAAATTTATCACTTTATCGAGGGACAGGGTAGGGGATGGCTGAAAGGATATTGTGTTTTCTTAATTTTGTTTTATTACTGTGAAAGAAATGCATACTGTTTGTAATAGAACGGTGGGAGGGAGGGTAGGAGGGAGAGAGAGGAGAAGAAAGATAAAGAGAAAAGGAGAAAGAAGGAAAAGAAAGGAGAGACAGAGGAAAAGAGGAAGGAAGAAGTCCGAGTTGTATAAAGCAATAACAAAATTCTTGCCATTGTCTTCTCCATTTTGTCCCACTGCTGGGACCCAAAAGCTTTGATAATAATTTGATTTATATTCTTCTAGCATGTTTACCAACATGTACATCTATGGAATATATATATATATATATATATATATATATATATATATATATATACACACACACACACACACACACCTATTTATGTGTGTGTTATAGATATATAGATATATGCATTTTGCACCCAGATATGCACTAATACGGCTGTCTTGGCCACCTGTATCATTCTGCAGTAATTTAATAGTTTACCAAACAATGTATGAAAGCATCTTTCCATGTCAGCCCAGCATAGCTGTCTTCTTGAACGCTGTCTAGGATGCCATCCTGTGACCATACCGAACACATCAGCATTTGTTTTACTATCCATTTTGTTGACCATTATCTCAGTTTGCTGTACTTACCATGAATCAGTAAACATCCTTGTGTGTGTGTGTGTGTGTGTGTGTGTTCACGCGTGCACACACACGCACATATTTTTGCAAAGTTTGAGACTATTTCTGTAAGACAGATGCCTAAAAGCAGAATCTCTGCACTAAAGAGTGCACATTACATGTCTGTAATTCCAAATTACACATTTACAATTTTGGTAAGTACTGCCATATTTATTCACTTTTAAATTTATTTTATACTTTCAAGGGGGCCTATAGATCCTCTCCCACACAGATCTGCACAAACAACCCACTATCCCATCACATACCTTAGTCAGGTCTTTATCTGTATAGTTGCCATGATTTTAAATACAGTTTTCTCTATTGATTTTTTTTTTCTAGTTAACATTGGTCCAAGTTATTATTATTATTATTATTATTATTTGTCAGGAACTGGTCCTCAGGGTTACCCTGAGCAATGATTCTTTGGTGAGGTGATGCCAAATAAAGGATTTTTTTTTCTTTTGCTTTCCCACTTGAGTTCAGGACCTGGGATGAAAAATGAAATAGCATCAACTATCTGCAGTGGCCTCCAGTGATAGATGGGGAGGGATCCAAGGTCTCTCTAACATGGACCGGTGGGCTAAACCTTACGTTGCTTAAGACTGCAGACCCAAAAGTCTCAGTGTAAATGGGACCCTTATTGAGAGGATGGGGAGGGCGGGATTTTATTGAGTCCCTATAGGAGCCTGGCTACTGGCCTATACATTATCTGTTATCTTATCGAGCCATTTGTAATTAACTTGGAAGGGAAGGTAGATGTCAGGGTTGGCTAGAAAACCAGTGCTGTTGCTGCTGCTGATAAAGATGATGGCTAACCTCCACTTAGTGATAACCACTGACTGGGAACTTTCCATGAATGATGGTGCTGACACCTTACAACAACCCTAGGAGTCATGTACTGATATTTTCCCCAGCTTACAGAGCAGGAGACTGCAGCCAAGAGGGGGTAAATAACTTGCTCAGAATCACACAGGGGAAAGTAGTTGAGCCAGGGTGAAACTCTAGGATGAGAGCCATCATGGTAAGGGGCAGAGCTGGGATGTGAACCCCCAACACCCCTCTGAATTGCCTGATCCTTGGGAAGTACTGAGCTCCCGCAGACCCAGGGAGAGCTGATGCAGAGCACCCATGAGCTTGCTTCACGCACAAATATGGGAAGAAACAGGAAACCAATATCTCCAAGTCAGGATGCTGCTACCCAGAAATTCTAAATTGGCAGGAGGGACTTTGCAACAGGGAGATCCCAGGTCTTTGGGGGGTTTTGAGTGATCCCCCATGTTTGGTGCAGAGAACTCATGTCTGGTGTCAGTAAACACTCTAGGGTGACAGAGAAGCTGAGGAGCTGTTTATTAACTCACCCGTCTGACGTCCCCTGTGACTGCCATGTAAATGTCACCTTTGTGCAGCGTTTAGGACACTTCAGAGCTCTCTTGTAGTCAATACCTTATTCAAGGCCTCATTTGGTGTTCAGACTTCTTCACGCAGAGGCTCTAGCCTCTTTCCAGCCCCCTCATCGTCACCTCTCTGCTCCTGCAGCCCCTCTTAAGCCACTTCAGCCCTCCTGCCATCTCATTCTTACACACCTGCCTGCATGTCAGCCTCCCCTCCCCACCCCCACCTCTTTCATTCTCTACACCACATGTATTCTGTTAGGAGGATCATAAACATCCATACTTAAAATTTTGCAGAGTTCTCACTGCTCTGGACGCTTACCCTCTGTGCTCCATCTACACTGAGCTCCTTTCTGTTCTTTAAACTTGCTAAGGTTCTTCCATCACAGACCATTTGCATATGTCATGATTATCATCTAAAAAAAAAAAAAATCCCACTCTTTCTTTCCCCAATCTGTCATGACTATTTCCTCCTCATCATCTGGTCTGAGCAGAAATCCTGCTTCATCAGACAAAGCTCTTTTCCCTCTGAGTTCCCTATGTCTTCTGTAATGCCACTTTTTTAAATCACTTATATCAATTTATTAGATATTTTACTTCTCTTAACAGACTCAGAGTTCCATGAGATCAGCTACCAGATCTCTTTGCTCTATTCTATGCCTAACAAAGTGACTGGTGCATAATAGATGTTAAGATATGTGCTGGGTCAATAGATGGAGAAATGGATGAGTGAATGAATGGTTAGGTGGATATCTTAGAGGCTGGTAACCTCTGAATGGACTCTTTACCCATTTTCTGAACTGTACAAACTGTGTCTAGTATTTTCAAATCAGCACTTTGCTGAATCTTGCTGTCTCACAAGGAAGAAATTATTATCAAAATTTAGAGGAGTTCTCGTTGTGGCTTAGCAGGTTATGGAGCCGACATTGTTTCTGTGAAGATGTGGGTTTGATCCCTGGCCTTGCTCAGTGCATTAAGGATCCGGCATTGCTGTAAGCTGCAGCATAGGTCGTAGACATGGTTCAGATGTGGTGTGCCACGGCTGTGGATGGGCCTTAGCTACAGCTCAGATTGGACCCCTGATCTGGGAACTTCCATATGCTGCAGGCATGGCTGTAAAAAAAAAATGAAATAAGAGATCATCCCAAAGTTATACAGCTAAAACTAATTCGAACCCAGCTTCATCCAATTACCAAACCCAAGCATGTTCTGAAGATAATACAACATGCATAACCCTGTCCATTTATTTAAACAGGCAAAGTAAAACAGGGGCTTAAGTGCTAGTAAGCTAAGTCTTTTAGAGTTGTGTTTATCACAGGTGTTGAACACCAACAACGAGAAATATATTTTGCACTGTAGCTGCACACATGTTCTATTTCTAAAATTGTAGTTGATTTGCAATGTTGCAGGTATACAGCAAAGTGATTCCATTCTATATATATATATACATATATATATATGTATATATATATATATTATTTTTCAGATTCTTTTCCATTATAGGTTATTATAAGATACTGAATATAGCTCCCTGTGTTGTACAGTAGGTGTAGGTGCTTGTTGTTTATCTGTTTTATATATAGTATTATGCATCTGTTAATCCCAAATTTCTAATTTATCCCTCCCTGCCTTTCTCCTTTGGTAACCATAAGTTTATCTTCTATGTCTATGGGTCTTTTTCTATTTTGTAAATAAGTTTATTTGTATCATTTTCTTAGATTGTACATGTAAATGGTATCCAATGATATTTATCTCTGTCTGTCTTTGCTTACTACGATAATCTCTAGGTCCATCTGTGGTTGCTGCAAAAGGCATTATTTCATTCTTTTTTATGGCTGAGTAGTATTCCCCAGGTATACCACATCTTTTCCCATTCGTTGATGGACACGTAGGCTACTTCCATTTGTAAGTAATGCTACCATGAACTTTGAGGTGCATGTATCTTTTCAAATTTGGTCTTTTCCAGATATATGCCCAAGAGTGGGATTGCTGAATCGTATAGTAACTCAATTTTAAATTTTTTAAGGAACTTTCATACTGTTCTCCAGAGTAGCTGCATCGATTTACATTCCCATCAACAGTGTAGGGAAGTTTCCTTTTCTCCACCCCTTCCCTACCGTTTATTACTTGTAGACTTTAAGTGATGGCCATTCTGACTGGTGTGAGATGATATCTCATTGGTGTTTGGATTTGCAGTTTTCTAATGATTCATGTTCTTGAGCATCTTTTCATGTTCTTTTGTCCATGTATATGCCTTCTTTGGAGACACATATTCTTGTGAATGCCTGTGTGTATGTGTGGGTCTATAAAATAAGTTTGGCAAAAGAATTCTTCCCTTATTACGTGTGACGTGCTCTCATTTTTCTAGTCCTTTTTTTTTTTTTGGTCATTTTGTTGATGCCGATGTGAACTATTGAATTGATTTCACAGTTTATGACCGATAAGTGGATCGTAACCTGAAGTTGAAAGACCTTCCAAGCCTCAGAGAGGCTATGTTGTGCTGGAATATCCATAAGGGAACAGATCCCTGATCTCTCAGTCTGTGATAGCTTCCTGGAGGTGTTCCTTGCCTGGAGATCTGAAGATAATTAGACCCAGGGTAAGGAGTTGATTGAGGAACTAGGAGCCATGCCTGAGGCAGGCAGGGCCCATATGATGGCTTTGTCTTACCCACTATCCCCGTGGCCAACCTGTTGGTGTTTTTCACCCATACCTCTGGCCCCATCATCTTCCTACTTTATCTTGCAGCTGCTCAGCCCGTCCTCCCAAAGGAAACTTTATGTCTCCTTTATCTTCTTTCCTTGTATACCTTCTCTTCCATACCTCCCCTCCGCCAATCCCCTACCGCCAAAATTCTCCCACTCTGCTTCCTGCCTGGGGAGCCATCCTTTAAGCCACAGCTCTTCACCTCCCTCTTCCCAGCTGTCCTAGGGCCCCAAAGTTGCTTCTCAAAGGGCTTGCAGAAACTCTCAACATTAGTGCTCATTTTGACAGTGCCTTCAGGGTGCCGCCTGGGCTACCTGGGAACAAGAGGAAAGCAGAATGAGCAGCATTGTTTTAACTAGCACAGGGCCGCTCTAAACTGGTTCACACACTGGGATTCCACTTAAAATTTTGGTTTTTGGTTTTTGGGATTTTGTTTTGTTTTTTGCTTTTTGAGGGCCACACTTGCAGCATGTGGAGGCTAGGGGTTGAATCGGAGCTACAGCTGCCAGCCTACGCCGCAGCCACAGCAACGCAGGACCTGAGCCACCTCTGTGACCTACACCACAGCTCATGGCAACGCCAGATCCTTAACCCCCTGAGCGAGGCCAGGGATCCAACCAGCAACCTCACGGTTACTAGTCGGATTCGTTTCCGCTGCACCACAGTGGGAACTCTAACTTATTTTTGAAAGATGGACTCTCCAGCATAAAAAGAAGAAAGGTTTGGACATGAATTTCTTCCAGCAAAGTGGCCTGACATCCTTATACCAAACTGCCTCTTCTTCTCCTTGTTCAAAGCACTTTCTGAAGTCTGTGTCGGCAACCGTTTCAGAGGCTGTGTGGTATGCCTTCTCTTTCCCGCACCCCCTCCTCAGCCATCTGCCAAAAGAGATAGGATGACAGTATTTTAGTCCCTGCCTCTTCTCTTTGCGTGTCCCCCCCACCCCTTACTACTCAGGCATTCATTCACTCATTCCTTCACTCAGTCTGGTCTTCACTGAGTACCTACTATGTGCAAGGCACTGTGCAGAATGCCAAAGATGCAAAGCAAATGGGAAAATAGTTTTCTCCAGCCGCTCACAGTTTAGAGGGGTATAAAATAGTAATAGCCACTTTATTTTATATGGTCCTTTAACATTTATAGAATGGCTTCATAAACATTATATGATATGTGATATGAACACACAAACTCTGGTGTGTTCCTGAACCCTTCTGAGAGACAAGGAAGCTTACTCGAGCTCAGAGAATTATATCCCTGGTCCCACAATACAGAATAAGTGTGATGGTGAAGCTCCCCCTTAAAACCGTCAGTTCAAGTTCACTATCCTCACTTTGCCACATTGTATCTATCCCTGCCCTGTCCCGTACTGTCATTTGGCAAGCAGCTTGTTACATCCACCTTGGCTTCCCACTCTTCATTTTAAAGATCATAAAGTCCTTGTCTGTGGAAGTATTCACACAAGGCTGGGTAGCCATTTGTCAAGGACGATGTAGCAAGGTTGAGATTAGACAAAATTTAAGTAATCCTGTAAAATTTGAACAAAGGGAGCTGAAGTCTGTGTTTGAAAACAGTGCCCTTAAAACGCCTTAGCCTGGGTAGTGTTCAGGACTGAGACTTTTTTGTCCCTCTTTTTCTTCCAACTCTGGCTGATCACTTGTAGCATGGTAGAAAGTTCACTTTCGTTCCAGTTAATCTTACCACATAGTGGAGTTCACCAGGCTCTGAAAGGCCAGACCCTGACATTGCAACAAAGCTTTTTGACTTTGATTTCTAGGCCCCTCACCTCCTAGACCTTGGCCCTGGCGCCTAAATGCCTAAGAATGGCCAAGGGGGAGGGAGCAGTGCCTCAGTGCCTCCAACAGACAGGAGCTCTGCATCCCCAGACAGCCATCCTCTGAGCTGTCTCCACATGCTCTAAAATAAGATATAGACAGAGATTTGTCATGGAATCACAAACAGGAATGTCACCAAAGCTGTCACCAGAGCCCCTTAAAATGTCACTTCCCAGCATTAATTGCCATGATAGCAAAACAAATGGGCGTTCTCTGAACATTTGCTCTCCCCCCTCCTGCCCTGCGATCCTCTCCCTGCCACCCCGTCTCCTTTCTCTCCCTCCTCCCTCAGAGGCCCCCCTCCTCTTTGTCTCCAGGGACCCTCCGGGCATTCTGACTTGATTAGACTGTGCCTGGCAAGGCAGCTCCAGCGCACACTGACAGATGAGGGTGAAGGAGGTTTGATAAATGTCAGGGGCTGAAGAGACTGTTCCTTGATTGATCAGAGCTGGAGCAATTTCCCAGCAGTCAGGGGACTCTGTACCTCCCACCCTGCTTTCTCTTGAAATGGCTGGAAATCACCCAGTGGGGGCTGCCTGTCACCCTCTAAGTCCAGGAAGCTCTGCCTCTTGTCTCCAAAGGGACCCAGCCTGCCTCTGGCTTTCATAGCCTCACCCACCTTGGGGATGCAATAAATCACCATTCTTATCCACAATTAGGATTGGTCCTTATTTTTCCCAGTGCTTCCTAATTATAAAAGTTATATATGATTAATGTGGATAGCTTTTAAAAAAAATCAAGTGTAAATTAGCATTTATCAGAATATCTCATCAAATAGCCATAGTAACTTCCTACCATTTTTTCTTTTTTTAAAATCTTCTCTTATTTTATATATTGAAAGTGAAAACCTATATTATTTTGTATCTTACACTTTAATTGAATACCATAAATATTTCAACACGTTTATCATTCTGTTGTATAACTGTCACATCGTTGATTTCTTCATGGACATTTCAGTGGCTTTTTTCTCCTTGCTATTTTATTTTCATTAGCAGCAAACATTTTTTTGGACTTAAATTTGTTTTTCATCACACTGTTTATTTCCTCAGGGTATATTCCCAGAAGTGGAATTACTGGGTAAAATGATCTGAGTGTTTTAGACTTCTTGACATAGGTTTATCTTAACATCCCTGTGTCAGGAAATCTCAATAAACATTTGCTGAGTAAAGAAACATTTGTTCATTTCCATTTTCATTTATTCATTCAACGAACTTTGATTAAGTACCTACTATGTGTCAGGCACTCAGGGCACTGTGGATAAAACAGTGAATAAATATATACAAATCTGTTTCTATTAAGCCTTCTATTGAGTATGAAAAGACCATAAAGAAATGAACAAGACTATCGATTTATATAAATACATATAATTAAATATAAATATTTGTAAGACTAAATAACATAATTATATAAATATACTATTATTTATCATAAAAAATCATGACAGTTATAAAAGAGAAGCAACAAAAGAAGGAAGAGGATTAGGACCCTAATGAAGTAATATTTGAGAGCTAATCATAGCAGATGGAGCAGTTAGCCATCTGGATATTTGAGGAAAGAGCTCTTCAGGCAGAGAGAAAATAGCAAGTGCAAAGGCCCTGTGCTGGGGACATTTAGGAACTGGAAGGAGCAGTATGGGGAAGACAGCAGTAGAATTAACTGGGTCACAGAGATCTTGAAAAGCAGGTCGGAATCGAACCTTATCTGTTCATAGTAACTTTGAGGTCTTGAACCAGTCACTCATTTCTCTGAGCCAGTGGTTCTCAGCCAGGGCTGATTTTGTCCCCTTGTCCCCGCTTACCAGAGTCATCTGGCAATGTCTGGAGACAATTCTCTTTGTCGTGACTAAGGAAGGGGTGGAGAACGCTGCTGGTCTGTAGTCTTTGGAGACCAGGGATGCTAATAAATGTCCTGTGTGTACAGCAGAGCTCCCCACAATAAAGAACGGCCCAGCTCAAAACATTAGGAGCGGCACGGTTGAGAGATGCTGCTCCAAGCCTTAGCTGTTACATTGGTAAAGTGGAGAAGCTGATTTCCCAAGAACGTGGGAGAACCAAACAATTAAGGAGGTGAATGCTCTCTGTAAATGAACACACTGCACACACAAAGGGCAGTAATGTTGTTGCATTGTTGTTTTGCTTTAAAAAAAAAAACATTAAATCATCTGTAAGGATTTGCTTCCAGTGAACTATCTCAGGGCCTTTGCATCACTAAACAGTACTTCCCCCAGGTATTCTGCAGGTACCTCCAGGTCTTTCCTTTATCTTACCTTATCATCCAGGCCATCTCTGGCCACCCACGTGAAACAGCACAATGTCCATGACTGCACATACCACACTGTCTCTTCTTACTGTCTCTCCTCTTTTTCTTCATAGCCTTTGCCATCATTGGATCCATCGCTTATATTTGTGCCATCTATACTGTCTGCCTCCCCCCAGGAATTTTGTCTATTTTTGTTCAATGCTGCATTTATTGTTGAGAACATTGCCTGGCACAGGCAGACAACAAGTAAATAACTTCTTGAATGAATGGATAAATTGAATGAGTCAACGCATGGCTGACACTGAGTATTTTCATTCAGCTTGTTTAGGTTTCAAAACACAGTCTGTTTGGTTTAGCCAATGGGGGTTTATTTTTAGTGGCAATAGGAGTAACATTAGCTAGCCTGTATGGACTAAGCTCTGTGATCAGCACTCAATAAATACTTACACATTTTAATCCTAAAAGAAAAAAGAAAAAAAAATGGTGTGATTAGTTCCTCTAATTGCCCCCCCCCCAACTCCCGGATCAGCTAGGGCAGCTGGGGCTGGGAGAGCTCAGGTAATTTGCCCAATATCAAGTGCCAGGAATTATTTCAAGGTCTGTGTGACCTTGAAATGTTTGTTTCCCACTCAAACTCTGCTTCCTTTACTGTTGGAGAACACAGGGTGCGGGGACAATCATAAAACAGCCTCAGGCTTCATGGAGAAAGAGACATTGTTAGGGTATAATGAAAGTTGGCACATTGTTTCTGCTTTGAGTAGTTCCAATAACTTCATGAATCCGAGTCTCTCCCGACTCCGTTGCTTCCATCTGGTGCCTTTCTCTGTCCCCCAAGCTGTGCATGCTCACGGCTTCTACTGCCTCACAGCTTCTACCGCTGGCTCCTCTCTGGTCCTTGTGAGATTATATGCTCTCTGTCTCTATCTTGTGTCTCCTGTTTAAACAGCCCATGAGAGTGTCTATGGCATCCGATATGAATGTCCTAATGGGCCAGTCCTCACACCAGGCCACGCCACCATCCACCTGTGAATCTGGGGGTGTCTGCCTCTCTTCAGAGGTGGAGGTCTGCTCCCATCCGCTTTGCCAGGATGGCGGAGTCTCAGAGTCCCCAGCAAGGGGACTGAAGAAGGCATCTGTGGGTATGGCAGACCCTCAAGCCTAGTGTCCTGTCCAGAAGAGTGGGGAGTCCATCTGCTCAGATCAGAGTTGCTGTGCTTGCTTCATAAGAACTTGGTTTGTGAATAGCTCAGTTTAGCAAAGAGATAAATCAGAGAGTGACAGATTATTTTCCTAAATGGCTCTTTATTTTACAAATGCGTTCACCACAGGATCCCTTTCAGTATCCAGCGCCCTATCAGTGCATGTAAAAGAAGGTGAGATTAACCAACTTTTAGCCTGCCAAAAGACTTAAATCCAAGCAAAACCATAATGGCCTGGCTTTCTAAGAAACAGCCAGCAGCATGATGATGGCTTTGGAATGGGACAGATGTGGCTCAGAGGCATGTCCCCACCTAACACGTTGATATTGAACAAGTTAGTTAACCTCTTTAAGTCTCAGATTCCTCCTCTGTGAGACTGATTTAATAATCATGTCAGATTCCTAGGGTTGTTTTGAGAATGAAATTCCATAATGTATGAATACCTTTATGCAGATGCCTCCTGCCATAAGTATTAATGGTCTTGGGAAAGTCCTATTTCCTTCCTGAACCTCAGTCTTCCCATCTGTGTAATGAGCAGCTTGAACCCTGGCCGTTCAATTTCTATCCCTTTCACTGGAATTCTGGGTGAGTGGATATACCTATGGCATGGGACAAGTGGAAACTGAGCCAGAACCCAGTGTCACATGCTTAGCTGGCATGACTTATGGTGTGTGTGGAGCTGGGATAGGTTATTAGAAAAACCAAGGGATCTTTTAAGAGGAAGAGAAAAAGACTTTATCTCACGCAAACCCTTATTTCCTCGTATCTCCTTGTATGGAAATGTGCAGAAAGAAAAGGCGCCAGTTACTCACTTTCTAACTGGGCTAATAGGTGGCAGAGGCCAGTCTCGAGCTTCTTTTTATAGCCTCCTGGCTCCAGGACTATTTGCTAAGTGTCCCAGGGAGGTCGGCAGAGAGAGATATCACTTCCTCATCATTTCCCCGGTGAATGAAGCCTCCGGAGACCAGATGCATCCACTTCATTATAATTATGTTAAGTGCTGCCTGATTGGAGCTGTGCATCACCCCCGGAAAGCAGCCTTACCCACTGGACAGACAGGCGGCCTGCTTGGGTCCAGCCCAGCTCCATCTCATCCGGCTGTGTCCTTGGCAGTGACTGCATGTGGCACCCAAGCCCTCCTTCGGAGAAAACAGTGGGAAGCAGAGGGGAGGGCACTGAAGCGGGAGAAGGGGCACCCGGGCTTCCCGTACAGCAGGGCATGGAGCCTCAGTTGAGTCCTCCACCCTGGGCCTCAGCCTGACTGTCTGCACGATGCAGCAGGAGCCCTTTATATACCCCTATCCAGCTCTTAACTTGGCAGTATCTCAGGAAGAAAGTGACGCTAATATTCATCAAGGGAGGAGGCCCCTGGGTCTTGAATTAATTTGGTCCTGGGGGTCTGAATGTCACCCTGTGGGACCCTGTGTCCTCACTCTGTAAGAAAATGAGATTTGCCCCTTTTTTAAAAGGGCCGGAGGATAGTAGAGACGATTCAGCTGTCGGGGGCTGCATTTTGTAACCTCAGTTGTCTTCGCATGAGTTTGTGTAAGGGGATGTAGATTTCCAGACTTAAATGAGCAGGGCTGGCAAACCCGGAAAGAGCCCTCAGGAGAGGGAGGCTTTAACCAGGGTATTCAAGGCCGAGAAAGATCCAAGAGACAGGTGCAAGGATAGCACTCAGTTATCTCTATAGCATGGTGGTTGGGTGTGTGGTTCTGGAGCTGGGCTGGCCCAGTTGACTCCTGATATTTTCTGAGATTTACTTTCATGTTTAACCTTGGACCAATGAGTAGGCGTCCCCATCCCTCACTGTCCTCATCTTTAAAACAGGGAAAATCAGAATATGCATCCTCTAGTTGTCAGATTAAATGAGTTAAAACATGTCCCAGGGCTTAGCAGAGGGCTTTTTCCAAAGCATGCTAGTTGTTTTAGCGTTGAGAGTCTTCTGCAAATAGCTCAGGCGCTTTGCTGCTTCATTTACTTCTCACAACTCCTCAGCAATCCATTCATTCATTCCCTTAGGACATACTCCTTAGGACAGAGTAGCGGAAGTGACCGGTATGACCCTGCCCTCACAGACATTCTCCTTTAAGGGTAATTCGGACTTGGGAATTGAGGACCAAACTGAACTATCACAGTCACTAATTTAACCAGCGCGAAGCCGCCAGGAAGGAAATGTGCTGAGTGCCATAGGGGACGAAAGTGGTCCTTGGCCTCAATCTGGCTGTTCAAAGAAGCCTTTCTGTGGAAGGAGGAATTGAGCTGAAGTCAAAGGATGGATAGTATTTGGCCAAGCGAAGGCCTGAGTAAGAGTGGGAGAACTTTTGCAGAGAAAAGGCCTGGCCCGTTCGGTGGACCAGAAAGCTCAGGGGACCAGACCGCAGTGAGGGAAACTGGGCCAGCAGCGTTCTGTTACACCCAGGTGGGGAACTGAGGCATGGCAAGTGCAGTGTTTTTCCAGAGGTTCTGTGTCTGGTGCAGAAGGGCTGGGGTCTGCCTGAGATGGAAGCTTTCCTTTCGACCTCATTAGGGTGAAGGCCTGGAGAGGCTGATTCCAGCTCGCTTTTTCAGGAACTAGAGGGCGCCTGTGTCTGAGCTGAGGGATGGTGGAGACAGAAGGCAGTGACTTTGAAGGTGGCGGGGCAGGCCTCGTGTTTCCCAGCTGAGTTTGGACCTTATCTGTTCTAATTCCCTTAGGGTTACAAGATAGAACTGGATTAATTTTAAAATAACCTTATCCATGCTCCAGGGTTTAATATCTCCTGTGTCCCCTGGGTCATCCTTGGCATGAAAATCTCCTGCTCAGATCAGTGGTATAAAGTGTTTTCAGTTCTTTATAGGTAGGTGTGTGTGTGTGTGTGTGTGTGTGTGTGTGTGTTTAGTTTTTCTTCCCTGGAGCTTGCTGAGTTCATGGAAGGAAATGCACGGGGCTTGGGTGAAATCTTATTTATTTGGGGGGAAGACATGCAGTATAAAATCATTTTTCCCTCGGTATAAATATGCATGAGGCTGGCCTGTGCTCTCGTCCTGGGGGAGCATGGGTGGGGGCGGGGGAGAGCCCTATGTGACTAGTGTCTCGACCCTGCCCAGGGCTGCCGGCACCCCATTAATCAGGGGGGAACAGCAGCCTTGTGAACTGTGAAATTGGCAGCCCCTTGACAGCCCTGGGCCCAGTGGAACAGGGACTCGATTTCACAGCTGGAAGGTGGCAGTGTGGACTGGGGAAGGAGGGCGCTGGGCTTAGCGGGCCAGAGTGGCCCTGCTCCCCTCCTGGCCTTCACAGGCCCCAAAGGAGCCCGGCTGAGAGAGCGTGCCTCTTGATTAAGGGGAGACATGGGGGAAAAGAGAGAGGAGCTGGCAAGGAACACACTGAATGCTAACGGCCCTCCTTACAAATGCTTACCGAGTACCTGCTCTCTCCTGAGTTCCGGGCTCTATATGGTGTGCTCTTTTCGTGCATGTCTTTATTTAACCCTCACGAATATCCTACATGGTATCATCGTGAGTCCCATTGTACAGACCAGGAAAACTGAGACTCAGAGAGGTGAACTCTTTCAGGCCATAAGATGTAACAGAGATAGGATTGGGACCCATGTCTGTGTCTGTGTCTGGCTCCAGAATCTGCGTTTTGTAACCCCTGCACCATCCTGCTCTCCAGCATGCTATTAAAACAAAAAATAAGGAGTTCTTGCTGTGGCTCAGTGGTAACGAACCTGACTTGTATCCGTGAGGATGTGGGTTTGATCCCTGGCCTTGGTCAGTGGGTTGGGGATCCGTTGTGGCTGTGAGCTGTAGTGTCAGTCACAGAGGCAGCTTGGATCCCGTGTTGCTGTGACTGTGGTGTCGGCCGGCAGTTGCAGCTCGGATTCGACCCCTAGCTTGGGAACTTCCACATACTGCAGGTGCAGACCTAAAAAGCAAATAAAAAATAAAAATAAAAGGAAGAGAGAAGTGTCTCATGCATTCAGGGGCCACCTAGAAAGTGTACACTTCATGCAGAGACACGCGCCACTGTGCTAAGTGCTGGGGTTCGGTGCAGATGAACATCTTGGATAGTTCACGGTGTGTAAGAGGCTTGGGTCAACAGGACATCAAAGCAGTGTGACATATATTTGAGAGTGTGGCCAGTGTACAATCTTAGCCCTGACATTTACCAGCACTATGACTTTGGGCAAGTTATTTAACCTCTCTGGACTGCAGTCTCCCCATCTCTGAAACAGGTTTACAGGAATCCCCAGATGAAAAATCACTGTGAAGTTTAAATGAGATGTGCCAGGTAAGGTATTTGAACAGGGCTGGGTGCGTAGTGAGGAGCCCATAAATTATTACTGGGAGGGTCCTGGGATGTGGACATGAACAGATATTCTAAGAGCACCCAGGAAACAGCATTTACATGTGCCGAGGGTGCCAGGGAAGCGTTCCCACAGGAAGTGACATCTTATAGATAAGCTCATCATGGAGTTGCCATCGTGGCTCAGTGGTAAACAAATCTGACTAGGAACCATGAGGTTGTGGGTTCGATCCCTGGCATTGCTCAGTGGGTTAAGGATCCGGCATTGCTGTGAGCTGTGGTGTAGGTTGCAGACACGGCTTGGATCCTGCGTTGCTGTGGCTGTGGCATAGGCTGACAGCTACAGCTCCTATTAGACCCCTAGCCTGGGAACCTCCATATGCTGCAGGTGTGGCCCTAGAAAAGGCCAAAAAAAGACAAAAAAAAAAAAAGAAGCTCATCAGATAAACCAAGGGGCAAGGAGAGGAAGTATGCAAATCACCGAGACATGCAAGACTAGGATGGCACATTCTGGGAGCTGCAGAAAGTCCAGAGTGTCTAGAGCAAAGGGACATGCCCAGGAGGAGCAGACTGGAGAGGGACACAGGGCCCAGATCACAGGGCCCTTCGTCTGGAAGACCCTGGGCAGCCATGAGAATCTTCAAGGAGGGGATGCCGTGCCCAGATACTCTTCTTCCCAGAAAGGTGAATAAGGTGGCAGGATAAACACAGATTAGAATAAGGGCAGGGAGACGGATGGCAGATGGCCGTTGGGATTCAGGTGAGAGATGAAGCGGTGCGAGCCCCAGTGGATGCCGTAGTGTTCATCTGGGAACGGACCTGGCCCTCCCCGAGTTAGACTCAGAGCTCTTCTCAGGATGTGCCCTGGGATTTGACTTAGCCACCCTGCTCTGGACCTCAGTTCCCCTTTCCGTTAAGTGAGACCCAGTGGTCTCGGAGGGGACAGCCACCTCCTACTCCTTACAACCTTGGGAGAAGAGGTAAAGAGGATGGAGCTGTCTGAGGTGAGGACACGGCCCAATAAAAGGCAGAGAAAGGAAGAGAAGTCCCTAGATTTTCGACTTTTCAAGAGCTTTGAGTAACAGATCTGTAGTGAGTCAGGGAGGGAGAACTGGGGTTGGAAACCTAAGAGTCGTACAGAAAGACCCTGCCACTGCCCTTCCCAGCAAACCTTGGATTGCAGCCAGCAGTTAGGGAGGGGACGCCCTGGTGTCCTTTAGTTGCACCTTGACTTATTGAGGGAAAGAAGGAAATAGAGGGTGAAATACAGGTGCAAGACTCGGAGGCAACTGAGAAGAAGATGAGAGACTTCCCTTTAGGAGTAAGAGCATGCCTGTCTCTTTCCTGTCCTTACAAGCCACGGGGTCTCCTATTAGGATGACATCTCACCCTACACAGTCCGTTTTACCTCTTGGGAAGACTCCATTCCATCATCAGGAGATGCGTTTGGTAATACTCTGCCTCACTTACCTCTAGCTGATCATGCCTATAACGTTATCTGGTGTGTTTATTTTGTACGATTTTTTTTCCCCCTTTTTACAGCAGCATTTACAGCATATGGAAGTTCCTGGGCTAGGGGTCAAATCAGGGCTGCAGCTGCCGGCCTGCACCACAGCCAAGGCAAGGCTGGATCCAAGTTGCATCTGAGACCTAGGCCGCAAAGTGGGATCCTTAATCCACTGAGCCAGCTCAGAGATTGAACCTGCATCTTCATGGGAACTGTGTAGATCCTTAACCTGCTGAGCCACAACAGGAACTCCTCGTGTGATATTTGCACACATACACTTGCACATATATTTATACCCACACACTGTATACACACATACATATATACTATCCATATATAGTGTTCCCTTTCCCAAAATGGCAAGTAAGCTCCAAGACAAACGGGATTTGAGATCCGTCCCAGCACTTGGAATATTTCCTGGCATATCATGAGTTCTCAGTGCATACTGGTCGAATAAGTAAAATAGATGAGCTAATGGAGTCAATGTAAACTGTAAAGGGTTGTGCACATGTAAATCAATCTGTCAATACCCTTGTGGGGGAGTCTCTGTCTTGTCTATCCTGTTGACAGGACATAAAGGAAGGAGAAGGATGAAAGGCCTGTGAGAGGACCTAGGCAGCCCGCATCCTGAGCCATCAGCCTCCCGCCCCCCAGTCCTGTCAGTGGGTGGCGGCCAGGAGCAGCAGTGTGGATCTAATAACTTAATTGGGGCCGGTGCCACTCAGCTCAGCTCAGCTGGGCCCAGCCCGCTACCACTGCAGATGCTGTTTGGCCAGCATTCGGTGCTCTGCTTCCCCTGTGGGATCCTTCTCTGGGGCCTTGTTAATTAGACCTAAGTGTGAGAGGTCTGGTGCCAGGCCCAATGTCCCCAGTGATCCCACTCTTGGGACCCAAGAAACTTGCCCTTCCAGGCGCCATGTCACGTCACTTCTCTGCCCACCCTGAGCAGTTGATGAGGGGCTTTGAGACAGTTGTTGCCACTTTTTGTCTGTGATGTTCCCTGGCACTGCACACACACCTTTTCTTGGCCTTAAGAGCTGGGAGTGAAGCCAGTCTGCCCTGTGAAGGTGTCAGGCTGGCCACACGGACATGCCTAAGACAGTGTCTGGGAATCACAGTCATCAGTCCCAGACAACTTCTCTCACTCCCTCCTTTTCTTCTGTCCCCCCAGTACTCACTGAGCACCTGTGTGCCAGGTACATTTCAGATGGTGGGGACAGATCCGTGATCAAAATAGACACCTCTTTGTGCTCATGAGCTTACGTTCTAATGGGGCAGTGGAGAAAAAAGAACACATTAGTCCCAGGAATGCTCTGGTGCAATATTTAGTTAAGGGCAGTGAATGATGGATGGAGGTTGGGTAGTGGGGGGGAGAGTGAGAAGATTTGGGGCTCTGCTATTAGAGAAATGGCCAGTCTGGGAACTTAACTCCCAGAGCTACCAGATGGGGTGAAGCCTCAGGGGACACTGTGGGGATGGAGCAGTGCGAGGAGCGGGGAGAATTACACACTCTGAGACTGGAAACTTCACCTGGGCCCGGGTGACCTCAGGCCTCAGGGGTGATGGCAAAGAGCTGGAAATTTGTTCTTGATGGGATTCACACACAGGCTTGGGAGGGTGGAGAGCAGAGGAGCGTCAGGTCCAAATTTATGTTGCTTGAAGGGGCACAGAGAATGTAGGGCACAAGCGTGGAAGCTGGGAGAACAGTTAGGAGATTGCTGTATATAACAATAATCACTGCTATGCACACAACTAGTACTTATTGTGTGCTCTGTGTTAATTACATTTGCAGTCCTCCCAAATTAAGGATCCTCAACAGAGAGAATTTATATCCATGGTTCACTGAATGAGATCCTTTTGTTAAAAATTTGTTTTATTGAAGTATAGTTGATTTACAGTGTTGTGTTAATTTCTGCTCTACAGCAAAGTGATTCAGTTGGGCATATATGTGTATATAACATTTATAAATATACATACATATACATATATATACACACACACATATATATGCACAACACATATATACATATATATACACATATATATTCTTTTTATTTCCATATACATACATATATATACATTATATGTATATATATTTCCATATATATACATATATACATATATATACACACACACATATATATACATATATGTACACATATATATATTCTTTTTATTTCCATCATGGTTTATCACAGGATATTGATTATAGTTCCCTGCACCATACTGTAGGACCTTGTTTTTTGTCCATTTTATATATGATAGTTTGCATCTGTTAATCCCAAACTCCTAATTTATCTCTCTCCACCCCTTCCACCCCTCTCTTTCCCTTTTGGTGATCTCAAGTTTTTTTTTTTTTTAATTTAATTTTATTGGAGTATAGTTGACTTACAGTGTTGTATTAGTTTCAGGTGTACAGCAAAGTGAAACATTAATATATATATTTTTAAGTCTTTTTTTATGCCTGTGAGTGAGTTTCTGTTTTGTAAATAAGTTCATTTGGGTCCTATTATAGATACCACATTTAAATGACATCATATGGAGTTTGTTTTTGTCTTTCTGACTTACTTTACTTAGTATGATAACCTCTAGTTCTATCCATCTTGCTACAAATGGTATTATTTTGTTCTTTTCATGGCTGAGTAATATTCCATTGTGTGTGTGTGTGTGTGTGTGTGTGTGTGTGTGTCTATATAAATATATATCGATCACATATTCTTTATCCATTCATCTGTCAACATTTAGGTTGTTTCCATGTCTTCGCTATCGTGAATAGTGCTGCTGTGATCATAGGGTGCATGCATTTTTTTGAATTATAGTTTTGTTCAGATATATGCAGAGGAGTGGGATTGTAGGATCAAGTGGTGACTCTGTCCTTACTTTTCTGAGGAATCTTCATCCTGTTTTGCATTGGGGCTGTGCCAACTTATATTCCCACCAAAGAGAGGGTTCCCTTTTCTCCGCAACCTCTCCAGCTTTTATTTTTGTAGATCTTTTAATGATGGCCATTCTGACCACTGTAATTTGGTACCTCATTTTAGGTTTTTGTTTTTAAATTGGTTGATTTACAATATTGTGTTAGTTTTAGGCATACAGCAATGGGAATCAGTTATACACATACATATACCGTTCCTTTTCATATTATTTTACCATATAGATTATTACAGCGTATTGGCTAGATTTCCCTGTGCTGTACAGTAGATCCTTGTTACTCATCCATTCCATATGTACTAGTATCAACTCCAACCTCTCATTTTATCTCCCACAATGTTCTCCCTTTGGTGACCCTGAGTTTGGTCTTGAAATCTTTTGAGTCTGATTCTGTTTTGTTAACAAGTTCCCCTATATCATCGTTTATTAGATTCCACATATTAGTTATTTCATGTGATATTTGTCTTTCTCTGTCCGACGTACTTCACTTACTATGATGATCTCTAGGTCCACCCACATTGCTACAAATGGCATTATTTCATTCTTTTTTATGGCTGAATAATATATATATATATAAAATCTCACGTCTTCTTCATCCATTTCTCTGTTGATGGACATTTAGATTTCTTCCCTGACTTCGCTATTGAAAATAGTGCTGTGGTGAACATTGGGGTACATGCCTCTTTTCGAATTATGGTTTTCTCTGGATATATGCCTAAGAGTGGGGTTGCTGGATCATATGGCAATTCTATTTTTAGTTTTTTTGAGAAATCTCCATACTGTTCTCCATAGAGGCTACACCAATCTACATTCCCACCAACTGTGTAGGAAGGTTCCCTTTTCTCCACACCCTCTCCATCATTTATTGTTTCTAGATTTTTTGATGATGGACATTCTGACTGGTGTGAGGTGACACCTCATTATAGTTTTGATTTGCATTTCTCTAAT
>PVHT021183634.1:16062593-16125555 GCA_004024745.2 Catagonus wagneri
CTGAGCAAGGGCAGTGATCGAACCCGCAACCTCATGGTTCCTAGTCGGATTCGTTAACCACTGCACCACGACGGGAACTCCCTTATGCCCATTTTTTGATTGGGTTGTTTTTATGTTATTAAGTTGTATGAGCTGTTTGCATATTTTGGAAATTAAGCCCTTTGGTCAGTTGCATTATTTGCAGATATTTTTTGCCAGTCATGGTTCACTGAATGAGAATATATAATTTGTTCACATCTCTTTAGAGTAGGGGGATTTTAACATTTGAGTTGTTTAATGCTTGAATTTTCCTCTAAAATTATTTGCAAAGTTCGAGGTATCTTCAATTTGGTGGCAAAATGATCCACAGCTTTGTCGCTCAATCAGAAAGTTCCCAGATATAAGCAGGAGTCACAAGCATTGGTTTAGATGATCCAAAAATGTAATTTCTGGAAAAATCAAACCTTCAGGCAGCTGCACACCCAGACCACTTTACTTTGAGATCAGGAAACAACTTCTATGTAATTTTGCTTTGCTATAATGACATTGATAACAGCGTAATGGAGAACCAGATTCTCTCAGTTCTCTTCCAGGCTTTTACACTTCATAGCCGTGGGATTGAGGTAAGCTATTTACCTTTTTCCCCTCAGTTTCCTTATACTTGAAGTGGTGATGATGAAATAAGGCAGGTTGTGAGTATTAAATAAGCTATAAAGCAAAAACTGCTTAGAACAGTGGCTTGGCCTACATAGGGATGGCTTTTATCATTAGGCCTTGCTGCAGTTCACACTGATTTCTCAGAGGGTCTAGTTGCTGAGAGGGTATTGCGTTTTTGTTTTTGTTTTTTTTTTAATGATTTTTACTTTCTCCGTATTGTTTAAGAACTTACACAGCAGAGCAAATATGAACTTTGACCTCAGGAATCAGAACAAAAATTCCTTTGTTTTCTTGGCTGGGTGATTATTTTAGTGCAGTAGACATCTGAATATTGTAACCAATTTTGCATGTCTGTATTGTCTACTGGGATGCTGAGTCTAATTTGAAGCTGAAACTCTATGAAGTATTAGTATTATAAGTGTTAATTTTGAGTGTTCCTCTTTCCCTTGGGTTTGTCTTAATAGCCTTATATTTATTGTTCTTTCTGCAGATTACATCTTTTTTTTTAAATCCTCCTAAAATATGTTTTAGTTTAGATCATGAGCTAATCTTGTGATGAAGTAAATGTATAATACAATACATATATGTATGTACGTAATGCAATATATAAATATATATATAAATATATATTATGTATGTATATACTAATATATGTTCTTACCATCAAATTATAACTGTTATAAATATTTTGTAGTATACATCAGATGTATTTTAATGAATAAAATACTGTTACACAGCGAAATCATTTTCTCCACTGATTCCATTCCTCTCTACCCAAGAGTCGATGAATGTTTATATTTTTACTTCATATATTGTATCCATAATCACATCTAGGATAGTCCCCCATACTTTTAAATTGTGTATTTTATCACACTCCCACTAGCAATATATAAAAACTCGTTTTCCCAGAATCTTAACTGTACTTATTATCAGACAATTTACACGTTGCCCATCTGTAAGACATGAATTATTATTTCAATGGTCATTTAATTTGCATGTCTTCTTCCAATCTGTGACTTACACATGAATTTTGTTAAGAGCATCATTTCCCCTCATTTTGAACATTTTCATTGTAATGCTACAAAGTTATTTTTTTACTTCTTGTTAATACTTTTTGTGAATTATTAAAGAAATCTTTCACTTCCCTAATGTCTTAATGATATTCTTCCGTTTTCTTCTAAATTCTTAACGTTTGCCTTGTCATGTAGCGGTCTTTAGAAATAGATTTGTTTGTAAATGTTATGATTTAGAGACCTCACGGCTTTATTTTTCACATGGACAGCTTGTTGTTCTGTCTACCCTCCAAAGAATCCGTCTTCACTCCTGTAGTTCATAATACTGCTGTCACTTAACAAGTTCCTGTGTGAGGAGGTCAGTTTCTGAGCTCTCTTCCTTTTCACCAGCCTACTTATTGATCCATGCTCTAACAACATGCTGCTTTTAATTATTATAGTGTTATCATGTCTTGGTAACAGATAGGGCAGGACCCCCCTCACTGTTCTCCCTTAAGTATCTTAACTATCCTTTACTCTTCCATGTGAAATTTAAGATGAATTTCTAGGAAATGTCTTGCTATGATGGGGATAATGATTGCGTTGAATTTATAGATCGATTTGCAAAATTCACCAAACTCAGACTTCTTATCCATGAAATAATAAGTCTCTTTCTTTAGGTTTTTTTTTATGACTTCTAGAAACTTTATGCATACACCTATTGGCCCCTTTTTTATTATACCAAATTTCTAGTAGCATCACTGCTTTCTATTATTATTGCAAGTTACAGCTTTTCATTTTCATTACATTTCTTGTTGCTTTCTAGTGTATAGATATACTAGTTTTTCATTGTTCTTGAATCCAGAATATATGATTATTTCATTACTTTTTGCCTATTTTTTTAAGTAAAAAATCATGTCATATGCCATTACTCACTTTAAAAATCTAAATACCTTGTATTTGTTTTCTCTTGTCCTATTGCACTTACAAGCAGGGCCTTTTGGTGCTGAATTAAAATAGTGACAGAACATGTCATCTTTGTTTCTGACTTTAAAAGAAAGAATCCTAAACTCTATCATTATGTATTATGTTTCTGTAAGTTTTTCATAGATGACCGAATAGTAAGAGTAAGCTTTTGATAATAAAGAGATTTCTCTTCTATTCCTAGTATATTAAGAATTGTAAAAATCATGATTGGGGGTTACATTTCACTAACTACTCTTACTGCATCAAGTTAGATGAGCATGTTTTCTCTTTTAAACTGGTTGAGTAATGTGCGTGTGTGTGTATATATATATGTGTGTGTGCATATATATATGTTATATATATATAAGTTTTATATATATATATTAGTAAACATCCTTATATTTTCTAACATCTTTGACATGTTTCACTACCAACATTATGCTAGTTTCGTAAAACATAAGATTAAGCAGGCTTTCCTCATATATAATCCTGCCATTATGTATAACTATTGGAGTGACCAAATATTATATGAACTGAGAGCTATCTCATAACATTTGCTACAACTTATAATTAAATCTATCTGGGGCTGATATTTTTGTTCATCTGTTTGTTAGATGTTAAATTCTGTCTACTGAATCACATATTTATATGGCTATTTCAGTTGTCTCTTTCTTCTTGAGTCAGTTTTGGCCTTGGATACTACTCCTTAGAATCCTTGATTTTTGTCTGAGTTGTCCATTTATGGATATAATGCTTTGTGTTTTTAATCCTATGTGGTAAATATTTAGCACATAATGTTATGTGTGTGTGTGTGTGTATCTGTGTTTGATAGCTATGAATGTGTATGCTTATCTCTCAAACTTTTACCACACTTAAAATTGTATCCTCATTTTAATTCCAGGTGTGGGTTTATTTGGGTCTCTTCTCTGTCTTTTTGGTGTTACATCTATTTTAGTAATATTTCTTAATTAGGCCATGGTTTGTTGATAACTCAGTGCTATTTCTTTTCTCTATCATTATTTTTTGCTGTCTTAATTATTTTCTTCTTTCTGCATCCTTTATTATTACGCTATTATTCTTTTTTAAACTACTGAATTAAAAGCCTAGAGCATTAGGATTTCCTGCTGTGGTACAGCAGGTTAAGGATCTGGCATTGCTCTGCAGCATCTTGGGTCACTGCTGGGGTGTGAGTTTAATCCCCAGCCTGGCACAGTGGGTTAAGGATCCAGTGTTGCTGCAGATGAAACCTAGGAGGCACAAAAGCCTTTCTGTATCTCCCATTTCTATTTCCTAGGAAGTGAGCCTCATTCAGCCTCCATGACCTTCCCTGAGTTCCAAGGGGTAGGTTCAGACAGTTGCTGATCAGGGAAGGAAGGGGATGGGTGCAAAGACGGGGGGACAGTCAAGAAGCAATAGTACAGCCTTGGGGCAGGATTCTGGTTCCCTCTCAAGGGATACACATAATTATAAAGGCATCTTATACCTAAGAGAAAAGTTATATTCCTTATGCTTCTTTTAGAAATGAACACTTTAAAACTGAACAGCTTAGAGCCCTTCCTTGTCCTTCTCCCTGGCTTAATTACACCTTAAACACAGTCACCCGTAAGCTAAAGATTAGGCACCCTGAGCATAATTGCCTGTGGGCTAAAAATTATTAGCACATGGTATTTTTCATGAACTTTCTTAGTTTGTTCTAATCTCTGATCAATATGCCCTTTTCGTCAAGTGCTGTTATTCTAGGCAATAATCCAGAAGACCACCATCATGATCAAAGCCGAGATCTCCTGACTCTAGCTTTGATGACTAAGATTCCTCCAAAGAAGAATGCATGTTTGTCCCAGTCCTGATTACTATCTGAAAACCTGTTTTTCTCCTTTTTTTTTTTTTTACCATAAAACTCCTTGCAGTTCTTCCCAGGGGGGGCACAGTCTCTAGGGCATTAGCCTGCTGTGAGCCTCCTTTGCCTGGAAAAGCAATAAAGCTATTTTTTTCTCCTTTCTCCAAAACTCTGTCTCTGAATTTCAATTCGGCACTGACAGACAGAGGCCGAATGTGGCATAGGTCACACCTGCAGCTTGAATTTGATCCCAGGACTGGGAACTTCCATATGCCTTGAGTGTGGCTGAAAAAAAATAAAAAAAGCCCAGGTCATTAATTTTCAGTCTTCCTCTCTTCCTAATATTTGAATTAAATATGTAACTTTCTTTTAAGCATTGTTTTAATTTCTAGATGTCACATTTCCTGCCTAATGTGCATGTTGTTATTTAGTCCAAAATATTTTTCAGATTTCTTTGTTTTTTCTTTGAACAATTATATCAGGTGATTTCATTTAAATGTCTAATATATTTTTTACCCGTTTTACTTTTTTTTCCATTTTCTTCTTTTTCTTTTTGCTTTTTAGGGTTGCATCCGTGACACATGGAAGTTCCCAGGCTAGGGGTTGAATCTGAGCTACAACTGCCAGCCTACGCCACAGCCACAGCAACACAAGATCTGAGCCGTGTTTGCCACCTACACCACAGCTCACGACAATGCCTGATCCCTAACCCCCTGAATGAGGCCAGGAATCAAACCCACGTCCTCATGGATCCTAGTCGGGTTCGTTAACCACTGAGACACGAACGGAACTCCCTAGCCCTTTTTTATTGATACTAATTTTATTATACTTTGTCAGAGAATATGTTCTGGATAGTATCATTAGATATTTATTGAGACTTGCTTGTACCTTGAGGCATGACTGCTCTTTATAAATGATTCCTGTGTGTTTGACAAACATCATCTATTTTCTAATTATCAGACAAAATATTCATGGATAACCATTAGATCTTGTCTGTTAAATTATTGACCAAAATTTCTGTGTCTAAATCTTTGTCTTTTTTTTTTTTTTTTTTTTGGTTATTATTGTTGTTTCTGAGACAGATGTACTGAAATCTTCCAGTCAGAATCTAGGCTGGTTAATTTCACTTATTTCTGGCAATTGTGGTTTTTTTTTATGTTTTAGGACTACATTGCTAAGTGAATAAAGTTTTGCATTGCTAATTTTTTGCAGGGACTTGATCTTTTATCGTTAAATCATGAACATTTTTGTTGTTTATTGTGCTTTCTGTCTTCCTTTTAGTTAGTATTTCTCTGTATGTCTTCTTTCATCCTGTATCTTATAAATAAGAGCTAGGGCTCAGAAAAACAAGTAAGCTAGTCAGGTCAGAGGAGAATTCAGAATGAAATCTAGGATAATCTGACAGAAAACATAGATAGCAGATAGATGCTAAGTTGAGTCTGATTTCACACAATTTGGTCCATGGTCAGGTCACCTCAGGTAAAGGACCATGAACTGGTGGCAAGGATGACATGAGCAAACCTTTCTAAAGTCAGTTCCAGGAAAGCCAGACCTTATCCCTGCTTTGTCCACAGCTTCATAGCGAGTGCCCTCAAACTATGAATGGATGAGTCATCTCAGCAGGTCACTTTGTGATGCCTTTTTCCTATTTGTGAGAGGTTTGGGTGGGCCTGCCGCCTACCCTGCCATTTGTAAGCTACAAGACCACCCATAAATCACAACCGCCTCTCTCAGCCTCAGTGTAGTCACTGCAGAAATGGACAGAATAGGGATCACCCTTCCTGCATTGCCTCGAGTTTGTGAGGACATATGAAGAAAGGCAGGCAAATTAATAATCCTAGCTACCTCGTGAAGGACAAAACATGTAAAAAGTCCGTAAATTGCACCAGTCTTAAGTATATCCTTGATACTTTCTTTTAAACATGCACGTTCTTATGTTACCACCCATCCAAGCAGAAATTTAGACTATGCCCCCTCCCAGAATATCAGCCACTAGCAACACGTGGCCATTTGATTTGAAATTAATTAAAATTGATTAGCACTCAGTTCGTTGGTCACATAGACCACCTTTCAGGTACTCGGCAGTCCTGTGTGCCTTTGCTTTTGTACGGTGCCTACTGCCTTGCACAGCACAGAATGGGAACAACTTTCTCATCACAGAAAGTTCTAGCAGGAGCTATATGATAGGCTCTCAAAATAACCAGTATTCTGCCTTTTACTATCAGTTGGTTTTTCCTATTCTTCATGTATATGGGATCCTACAATATGTGCTCTTTAGTGTCTGACTTCTTTTTACCTAAGATACCATGTTCAAAATTCATCCTTGTTGTTACAGGTACTGGTAATTCATTCTCTCTTACTGCAGTGCACTGTCTCATTATATGAGTTTACCAAATGTGTATATCCATTCTCCCAAACGCAAACTAATCTTTATGATCTTTCACTCCAAACCAGCTACAGTGCTAAATGTGTACCCAGATTAACTCATTTTACCCTTATGTAAATCCTTTGAGATAAGTACTGTTACAATACCAGTTTTATAGGTGGATGAATTCATGCATAGAGAGGTAAGCCAGGCAGGCTGGTGTCCTCTGGAGCCTTATAACTCTTTGTACAGGACACTGACCCTTTACCTTGTATTCTGTCAAACATAGCATACCTGTGACCATTTCAGTCAGCTGTGCTACAAGTGGTATTTCTGTTCCATGTTACTCTTTTTTTTTTTTGGTTTCTGCTTTTGTTTCTGCTTTTCCTAAGCTTGAATTTCTTCTGTAAGTCCCTCTTGTCATCACAGATTAATTCCCAAGTCACTGGTCTTGGATGTTGCTGTGAGCTCACATCCTTGTGGCATCAGGGCCTGGGAATGGTGTGGCTAGTGGTGACATTATGATCACAAGCAGCTTGTAGCCAAACACAGGGCCACACTCCCTCTTCCCAAGGAACCAGCTGCAGAGCGTACAGCCAGGCTCCTGTTTCTTTGTAAATGTGTTTGTGGATGCTAACGTGGGCCCTGGTTAAATATTACCGGTAAGGTATGACTGCTTACATCAGCATGTGAGAAAACCAGAATTGTTTTGCAAGGTCATTTCCTTCCACCCACTCCCCCTTTCCAGAGAACCAAAGTGAGAAGTGGTCTGAGGCCAAGGATGCTCCCTGCTCAGGGCATTTTCACCTGCTGTTTCCTCTGCTGGGACTCTTTTCCCTTAGATACCCACTGGGCTGCTCTGTGGCCTCTTCATGTCTCTGCCCAGATGTTACTTTTTCCTGAAGCCTCTCTGGGCCTCCTGGTTTTAAATAGCATCCCCCTTCCCCAGGATTTTTTCCTCCTCTTTCCTACCTTATATTTATCTTTCATGTTTAGCACAATCTAGCATAGCCTATATTTCACTTACTGACATGTTTATTGCCAGCTACCCCATGAGAAGGTTCATGAAGGTAGGGTTTTTATCTTTCTTCTGTGAATCTCAAGTGCCTACTAGCATTGCCATATAGGAGATGCTCATGTTGATCAATGTTAATGAATCAATATTAGTGAATAGCAGGCACTCAGTCAATTAATTAACAGACAGGCCTGTGGCTGACTGAGGCTGGGGTCAGGTATGAAGGCTTCCCTTACTGAGAGGAGATCGCTCTGATACAGGCATGCTCTAGCTGGGAGGTTTGGTGTAATTTGGAATCAAATCAGCTCTCAAGCAGATGAAAGGAAGATGGGAAGCACTATTTATTGAGCATCTACTATGTGTTAGATAACACCTACATTGTCAATATTAATATTTACTCTTTAATGACCGCTTACAGTCTGTTGAGCAGTTCACATGACTTTTCATAGTTAGTCCTAGAAATGCCCTTTACCATGGAGGTATTATCACACCTGTGTCATAAATGAAATAGCCATGACACGCCTGAGATCGCAGATTCAGACCTTGCCAGAGCTGGAATTTGAAGCTCACAGGACCTGATCTTTTTCCAGACCGTGATGCCTCCTAAGAGTACAGACTCGTGTTGCTCATTCCCAACAAGCTTTGCGAGAGATAACCCTCTCTCTCCTCTTGCAATTTGGTGTTTACATGCCTCCCCCTTCCTTTGGCTGGGAGCGTCTTCCTCCCATCCCTGGGAGGTGAGTCAGAAACTGTCTAATTCCTCTTTGACATCTTTGTCTCCCACCAGGGCTGGCACAGCCCCCAAGTGACACGTAGCGGGTGCCCTCAGATTGTTTGTTAAAATACATTCTGCCAAGGACTGGCTCGGTGAGAAAGCATGTGCTGGCAATGCTAAGCCCTTCTTTCTGGTGGCTCCCTTCTGCTGCATCATCCTGTCAGTGTTTGGGGGAGCAGCATGGGCTGTTTTTTCCTGGTCTGTGTTTTAATAATTAATACCTTCTGCTTGGAAGTGAAGTTCATCCAAGAACAATCAGAAGCAAATGAAAGCTAAGCTGTGAAATTGTGGTGGAGAGGAAAAACAGGGAGTCACTATAAATAAACCCCAGGCCCACGTGCCTTTTTTTTTTTGTGTGTGTGTGTGTGACTCTCACACACAACTATAAATGTTTGATGAAGCATTTTACTTATTTATAAATCCTGTAACAGCAAACAGAGGCATTTGGCCCACGTTCCCCTCCCCACAGCAAATAGCTACATTTGGAAGACAGAAAAGACCCCCCGGTAGAAAATGAATGAGATTTTTTTTTCTTCTTCTTTCTTTTTTTCTTTTCTCCCCTGAGGCAAGAGGGATTTAGCTATGCTCTAATTCTCCCATTAGCAGCCACTACTTATAATACGACCGTTTATTGAACACCTATTCTGTGCCAGGAAATCTATGCAGTGATTTCCCATGGTATCACCTTAATTCTCCCAACTCTTAAAGCAGGCTTTATTATCCCCATTCCACAGTTGAGGGAATTGAGGCCCCAAGAGGATGCTTTTTGTCTAAGATCACAGGAGCAGTTAATTGACAGAGGCGAAGTTCAGAAGTATGCTTACCAGTCTTTAATCCATTTTCTAAACTGCAACTTAGGTTCAATTTATTGAGTCATGGTCAGCATTTAAAAACATGAAAAAAAAACTAACTATAATGAAGTAAGACAGAGAACAGTAGTGTGAGGGAGAATAAAAAACAGTAGAGTATAGCCTGCTAGTATTGCTTATGCGACTTTTGTCCAGTCGGGTAGCAGTTTAAAATGACTGTTTTCTTATGGGTTCCAGCCTGACAAGTTAGAAAGGAGTTGCTGTGATGACTGAATGCTACCTTCTGCCCCTGGAGGTACTAACCTGAAGTCCATGGATGGACTTCCGGGCATGTGTGCCCAGCAACCAGCAGGGATTATAGATGGATGTCTTGCCCTAAGCATTTTTCTAAGCAAAGGTCTCTGCTGTACGTGAGATTCTCCAAGATACTGAGCTCCCACCTCCAAGTATAAGATAAGGATCCCCATGTGAGGCTGTCATACTATGCATTTTCTTGTGGCAATGAAGATATTGATAAAGCAACATTTATTCCCATTAATTTAACGTGCACAAGTTGTGAGTGTTTGCATGCTCATCATCTTTTCTGAGCTACTCCATCATCCTCATAGCTCCTCCCACTACCCTTTTAGCTCCTCCCACTACCCTTTTAGCTCCTCCCACTACCCTTTTAGCTCCTCCTACAACCTTTTAAGCCCCTTCCACCATCTTAAGTCTTCCTTGCAGGCCTCCTGAGAGAGGCAAAAGAAGGATTGTAACCCCGAATTTAGAGAGTAAGGAAGCTGACTGGTTACTCAAAGAAACTGACCTGGTTAGTGGTCCCTGTTACTGGTCTCCACCTTGCCACACTGCCCCGTGGTCCTTTCTCCTTGAATCCACTCAAATAATGTTTCTAAAATGTAGGTAATTTCTTATCACTTTCATGACCAAAATCCATTGTTTTTAGGATAAAGGCCTAGTCAGCTCAAATATTCTTTCCTCAGGAGAAAGTATGCTGACCTCCCAGATCCTATCAGATTTCCCTATCACAGCCTCCTTTGCAGGGTCTGCCGGTCATGAAATTACTTGAGTTGACATCTAGCTCCCTTTCTAGAATTTAAGTCCCATAAAAATAGGGCCAGTGTCTTCCTTGTTCAGAACACGGTAAATAATAAGTGCTTACTATTTACCTAATGGATTATTTTGTTGTGTTCTGACTCACAGTCTGTTTGGCCCACCATATTCAGGTTCAAGAGAGATAATTATTACTAAACTTAGTTATTCTGCTAAATTTTCAAACTCTCAGAGCATCTTGCCTCAAGATTATGTTGAGCATTTACTATAATTTAATTTGGGAGCATTGCTCCTTTCCCTAGTGTGACATCGTATTTGGGAAAAACGGTTCAAATGAAGGAAGGAAAAATGTTGGTCTTCACAAATTTAAGTCACTTCAGAATCTCCAAGACACTAAAATATGTAATTGCTTAATATAATTTTAATGTTTTAATTGTAGGTCTCTCAAAGCTGTACAGATTTCATTTTTCCTTAAACTCACAAGAATTTAGCAATTAAAGAAAGCTGTTTTCAGGAAGAAGAAAATTTACGTGATCAACACAAGATACATAGATAGATAGATATAGAGGAAAATGTAGATATTACATTGCATTTGCATGAAATTTTGGGCAGTCTCTCCCATGTGTCCTTTTATCTTCCTACCAATCTGCCGTAGCAGGAAGAATGGATGTTTTTAATATCATTTGGCCTTTGAGGAAACTGAGACCAAGAGGGAAGGAGTTAAATATCATATTATGTGCCTGGTACTGGGTCAGGCCTTTTACACATGAGCTGTCTCCTTTGATTGTTTGCAGTTTATGGAAAAGATATTGAACAGTAATCATATGAGAGGAGAATTAGGTGGTACTATGGGCTCTTTAATAGGGGGGATCCCACCTGGTTTAGAGGGTGAACCAAGTTTTTCCTAGTAGAGAGCCGATTGGAGAACTGAAGGATGAGTAGCACTTGGCTAGATAAAAACCTAGCATGGGAAGATGCTACAGGAAGTTTGGTTTGGCTGGGTGTGGATCACAAAGGAATTCATAATAGCAAATGATGAGGAGGCTATTATGGATCAATTTTTATTTTTTTATTTTTATTTTGTTGTCTTTTTAGGGCCACACCTGTGGCGTATGAAGGTTCCCAGGCTAGGGGTCCAGTTGGAACGGTGGCCACTGGCCTGTGCCACAGCCACAGCAACTCAGAATCCAAGCCTCATCTGCGACTTACACCACAGCTCACAGCAACGCCGGATCCTTAACCCACTGATCGAGGCCAAGGATCAAACCTGCATCCTCACGGATGCTAGTCAGGTTTGCTAACCACTGAGCCATGACAGGAATTCCTGGATCACTTTTTAAAGGGCTTTCCTTGCAAACCATGTATAAGCACTTGAATTTATTTTGTGGGCTGTGGGGGGGGGGGGAGCCATGAAATGTCTTTAAAAGCCAGAAGCTCCCATTTGCATTTTGGCAGACAAAATGGGCTATGGTGGGGAGGATGGGTTGAAGAGGGTGAGACTGGGGAGGGGGAGACAGTGGGACCAGCCAGAGGATTGCAGGGCAAGGGGAAGAGCCCCATGTGCCCTGGGCTCTTCTCTGTGACTTGACCCTTCAGACTCCATATCTTCATCTCTGGCTTTGTCTCCCTCTTTCTCTCCACTATTACTAGATGAACACAGTCTAAGCTCTAGAGTATTATGCATTTGATATTGTCAGTTGCACTATATTTATTTTATTCATAAGACACAGTACCTGTGCATTGGGTAACTGGTTACCTAAGTAAATTAAGAACTGCTTGTTATAAGTGCTAAAGAGATCAGTTTACTCCCTGATCATGTGCTGGTGGTTTAGAAACCTCAGATAATCAGGATATTGCTTCAAGTGTAGATGTTCCTACGATAACAGCTTAAAAAAAATGGATACTTATTTTGTGTTAGGTGTTATACCGGTGCTTTCTATCTCGTTTCTTATTTCATCTTCCAACCAATTTTTATGGGGAGGTGGTATTAACCCATTTTGATAGACGTGGAGGGTAGAGTGCAAGTAGGGTGAGGTGATTTGCTCAGTAAAGCACAGCTGAATGTGTGGAGAAGAAGGGCAGTGTGTTGCCACTGGAATTTCAAATATCTGTGCTGGGCAGAGCGCTTGTTTGGATGCTAGGAGGACATGAATGGCCCTCGCTTTTGGGAACCCTTAGCCTCATGGCACAAGCAGGTCATTCCCATGAGTAACTGTTGAATGTCCATGCCCTGTAGAGCTGTGTTCCTTGAGAGAGGGGCAGGACAGGAGGCGTGCCAGCTGAAAGCTGATGGAAGCTCTTCTCTGAACTGGGACAGCCAGGCAGAGCTGTACTAGGGCACTTGGCAATGAGCCCAGACCACCCACTCAGAAACATAAGCAAGAGACAAGACTGTTACTCCACCTTCCCAAGCCTCTTTGCTAGCTGTAAGACAAGGATAACAATGCCCACTTTGCAGTGGTTGAAATAGAGTCTTGAGTGTAATATACCCAAATCATATTAAGACATGTAGCAGATGTTCAGTAAACCACACCTGTCCCCTTTGTGAGTGCAAATGCATGTGGTGGGACAGATCGGCTGAGGGAGAGGCGTTTAGAGGAGCTGGCATGGCCTCCCCAAGCTATTGCATGGCCACCGTATGGGCAGTGGGAGTTTTGAAGCTTAGTGGTTGTCTATGTGGGTTCTGAAGTCAGGCTGTATGTTCCGACACTTCCTCTATCCTGTGCTAGTCCTGTGACCTTGGATGAGTTAGTAAAACCCTCCTGAGTTTCCTTATCTGTGAAGTGGTCATAGAGAGAAGTTATTTAATTCATAGGAATATCATGGGAAGTAAAAGACAGTCCGTATATGTGCTGAGCTCAGTGCCAACATAAGGAAGGCGTTGAGTCAAACTTGACCATCACCATTTGTCCCCCAGTGGGGCTAGGGAGAGGTTCTCAGCAGAGTTCACACAAGAGGCATGGGGCATGTGCCAGGACAGTTCTACCAAAGCCTGACATAGATGGTAAATTTGCTTATCCCTGTGTCTTGTGCTTAAAAGAACCTCTCCTGCTTCATCTTAGACCTATGCCTCAAAGGGACATTTCAGTCAAACCCTTGAATAGTACACTTCAGGGCCCACTGGCTGACTAAAAGAGATAGGGGCTGGGGGTCTAGGGAGAACCTGGAGGCTGAAGATCTGTTTTGACTTAATGGTTAATTAATTGATCTTTCCCCAAATTTTATGCAATATTAGGCTGGGATTTTGCCGTGTGTTCATTAATGGCAGAATGGAAGCTTTCTCCAGGCTTCTATTCACTTTTCATTTACACCCAGTGACAGTCTCACTGGGTGACACCCTGAAGTGTGAATCTATAAACACAATCAGTTGCACAGGGCCAAAGTGTTCTTCAGCTTGGTGCAGCAGAAAGAGCACTAGACTAGGAGGTGGATACCTGCCTGTCTTCCCATCCTGATCCTGGCTCAGATGACATCCCCACTCTCTGAGACCCTGTTTTGCCATCTATAAATGGTACTTTGAAGGTTTTATGTACTTCCAAATTGTGATACTTATAAAACCTATTTTAAAACCAAATCAAGTGATGTCTTGGGAATAACCACTTCTTTTGAAACTAGTACTTTGAAACTCATAGTAATAGTGGTGAGTCCCTGTTAATTAATGCATTCATTCATTCACTTATCTGACATATACTAAATGCCTCCTCTGTGCCTGGCACTGTGCACTTGAGAAATACCAGACAAACAGTAGTAGATTATATCAGCATGGTCTTTGCCAATGCAGAGCTCATTTCCAATGGGAAGAGATAACAGTCATACCTTGTTGCAAATATGAGAAGCATTACAAGAGCTCAGGGTCTATGACAAGATGGGAGCATATAGAAGTACCTAATACAGTGGAAGAAAGACTTAATGGTTAACTAAAGTTTGAACTAAAGGGGGAAATGCCTAATTTAGAACCATAAATTGTATGTATTGATTGTTTCATGATATGGAGAATGGTTCATGAGTTGGGAGATATGAACTCAAGTCAAATTCCTCCAGTTCTCTGCTAAAGTAAGTTTTATCTGGATATGTTGTGATGGTTTTATTAAATGAGAAATAAAAAGGAAGTTCTAGTTAGAGTGGGAAAAGCTGTATTAATATAATAAAATAGTAAGTTTAAGCTGATGAGCATTAGATAATAAAAAGCCAACATTTGTTTAACATGACAAAACACAGTCTCAATTCAAGGCTGTCCAGTGTCTTATAACAACCAGCCTTCAGTTTCCATTAAAAGGGGAGCCTCCCTGCTGCTTCCCCAACTAGGGCTGAAGTTATCCTGGCATCCAGTGAAGGTCAGTGAAACTGGCTTGCTATCTCTTTCTCACTTACCTCCTCCTCTACTTTTTAGTTATTGTTTCCAACCACTCTGACATTGGGGTGTGGATGAGGAAGGAAGAAACATTCGAGGGACAGGAAAGGTCTGACTTGACTGGCATTGTCATGGCATGACTTCAACTTCAGTGACCCTGGTAAAGTTAGAGCTGGCTCTCTGTCTGAAGGCATTTTCACGATCTCCACAGAGACCAGCTCCAGTTCTTAATGATCCCTCCACTAAGACCTCTTACTGTGGTTGGATGCATCCCTGTTTCCAAATAGCGGTTCACTCATTCTATTACTCTCATAATTTCTCCAGCTTCCCTCCAATGAGATCTATTCACCCTGCCAGGCGGCCACATTTCTCAGATATAAGTATTTCTCATTTGTAGAATACTTACAGTGTGCTAAGTGTTTTACCTACATTTACGGTATAGATTATTACATGATTATTATCCCTATTTTACAGATAAAGAACTGAACCTTAGCTTAAATAATATACCCAAGATCCCATAGCTAGAATGTGGATGGACCAGAATTTGAGCTCACAAAGAGTCCCTTGGACAACTATTCTGAAATTCAGCCCCATGATGATTTTCTCTGGCTCATAGTCCTGGGCCATGGAGAAACTCTAATTAGAAAAGATATATGCATCCCAATGTTCATAGCAGCACTATGTATAGTAGCCAAGATATGGAAACAACCCAAGTGCCCATCAGCAGACAACTGGCTTAAGAAAATGTGGAAAGAAAAAAACATATATATACAATGAAATATCACTCAGCCATTAAAAGAGCAAACAATTCCATTTGCAGCAACATGAATGGGCATAGAGATTATCATATGAAGTCAAGGAAGTCAGACAGAGAAAGACAAATATTATATGAGATCACTAATATGTAGAATCAAAATAAATGATACAAGTGAACTTATTTACAAAACATAAATAGAGTCACAGACATAGACAGTAAACTTACAGTTTCCAAAGGCAAAAGGGAGGAAGGGAGGGATAAATTAGGAGCTGGAGATTAATAGGCATACAGTACTATATATAAAATGAACGTCAAGGACCTACTGTATAACACAGGGAACTATATTCAATATTTTCTAATACCTTGTAATAGAAAACAATCTGAAAAAGAATATGTGTGTGTGTATAATATAGTGAATATATATATATTATATATAATCACTTTTCTATACACCTGAAATTAACCCAACATTGTAAATCAACTATACTTCAATAAAAAACAAAATATCTTAAAAATGTGTCTTTCTGCTGATGGGATTAAGGGGTTAAATAGTTCACTCGCTGGTTCCTCGCTACCCACTTTTCATATGAGCTACTGAAGTGATCTATCTTCAGTTCGTTTTGATGTCTCATGTGTGTCACTTTAGGGTCTCAGCTAAATTTTAATTTCTTATCCAGCTATGAAGTTAAAAGTATGCACTGTCTTTGAGCTTATGTTTCTTCATCTACAACATAGTGATGGTAACTCTTCTATGCATTGTACATGATTATTATAGGTGTCATCATATAAATCTAGAATTGTACAGATAAACCAAAAACTTCTAAAAAGTGTGGAATTGTTTGGACAGTTGTAACTGTTACCCATGCTCTTTCTCTCTCTGGAAATGTTCTTGCTCTGTTTTCCTTTTATAGGATTTTTCTCTCCCATCTCCACGAATGGATCTTATGTGGTCTTTACGAGTCCATTTAAAGTTTCTTGCTCCGTGAAGATTTCTTCAGCTTTTAATCTCCAGCTCTTTGATAACTGTTATGAAGTTTAATTCTGCCTGCTGTTATAACAGTTATTTTTATGTACCTTTCTCAGGAAAAACGACAAGAGAATACTCATCAATATAATTATCACCATCCTCATCTTCACTCTGGTGGCTACCTACTTTGTGGCAGATATTTTAATAGATTATCTTCGCGACATGAGATATTTTGGCAAAGTCTGTGTACAGAAACCAGTTACATAGATGAGATCATTGAGAATTGCTGAAGTCAAGAGACCTCCCAAAACAACACAACTGGAAAGATATGGAATTGAATAATCAGTATTTTTTATTCCAAGTCCATTGATCTTCTATATATATATATATTTAATTGCCATTATATTTAGTACCCATATCAAGCCACTACCACCACGATTCATGGTCATTTTCCTTACCATTCCATCTTCCTTACCATTCAAGAAAACCTTGTCCTCTCTTCAGAGTTCCAGACAGTACTAGACAGGCACAGGTTGACATTTTTGTACTGCTTGCATAGTGTATTGATAAACTGGGGTTCATAACGTTGCATTTCATTTATTTAAAAATTTTACTGAGTGTGCACTACATTTTAGTCAATACCTTAGGAGCTGGTATATGACAGTTGACAAAATAGACAATATATTTTCATTTATTTAACTTACATTTGGAATAATTAAGGGGACAAATAATAAAGATATAACAATATCAGTAGTGATGTGTTTGATGGAGAAAAATAAGGCAGAAAAAGGGCATAGAACATGAGCATACCAAGGAGCATTCAGTTTTCTAAAATTCTGTATAGGCATCTCAGGAATAGCCTTCTTAGGAAGACTGGGCCAAGAGCATTGGCTTTTATACACATGAGAAAAGCTCCTGGTCAGGTAACTAAGTACCACTCTGTGTCACCATGACCACCTCCCTTTGACATGAGCCCCTACATTCTGGAAACTTAGACCCTCAGTGGTGTGGTTTTCATGATTGTGCAGACTCAAAAGATTTTTCAGGTGTGATTGATAGCTTAGATTACTGTTAGGCAAATAGTCAGTTTTCATCTGCCACTGTAAGCAGGGAGTGTTTTCCTGTCTTGCTGATATTGAACTTGGCCATCTGACTTACTTTGACCAGAGAGATGTTAGCAGGTGTGAAATAAGTAACAGCTTGAAATGTGCTTGCACAGCAGTTTTCTTCTTGTGCTTTCTTGAATGTCCTTGGGAATATGTCGCATATAGCCTGCTGGTCCGAAGAGGAAGAGAGGTACGTGAGACAGACCTGAACTCAACCTGCAGTTTGCAGGTAGGCTAATCTCAGCCTGAATAATCAGACCTTCATTTGACCCCTAGGTAGATGAATGAATACAGTCTTGAATGAAAAAAATTGGAGTGCTTAATGGCAATAACTAGCTAATATTAGAATTAAGGATTAAATCTCAGCTTGTCCATTCTAGCTCTTCACTTTGGCTACTTCAACTTCTTAGATTCTCAATTTCTTCATGTGTAAAATCGTAATGAAAAAACTTCTTGGATTTGCCTTAAGTAGATCAGATGTGTATGTGAAGCACCCAGCATGGTAGATGCTTGAAAAGATTTTTCTCAATGTTCAAAAACTTTGAGCATGCTTCCTCATTGCCTTCTAGAAATATCCAAGCAAGCTCAGTTCCACTGATGTGGACTCTGGCCAGGTTTTCTGGACTGTTCTGGCTTGTTCCTGCTGAGTGCACCAATCTTCATTCTTCTACCTCCAGAATGACTCCAACCTATTTTCCTTTTTGCTTGAGAAACTTCAATAAGCACATAGCCCTGGTTGGATAGTCTGTGCTAGCATTTGAGCTTCCAATATGTGTTTATAATTATGCTGCATAATCTTAATTACAATGATGTGAGGAAAGGAATTTGGGGGAGGATTTAAAAAGAAAGCTATTCAGAAAAATGCTTCATGAAAAATAACCCAGTTATTAGACAACAGGCTTGCGACTGTGGTTGTAATTGAAAATGGCACTATTAATACAATACTTATTCATTCTATATTATACAAAAAAGGAAGTACCTTTTGCAGTTTCTCAATTCCAAGTGAAATTGACATCCTGTGGCACTTCCCATAAATGGTTGGTTTGCACACATCTATGGGAACAATTAGCTTGGAAGTGAATGGGTGGCTGTGACCAGGGGATAAGGTAAGGAAGGTCAGGCACATCCGGAAGGACCAAGGTAAGAGAAGGGATTCAGACTTTGCTGCAGATGGGGCAGTGGTGAAGACCAGAGTGGGCAATATGCCTCGTGTCCGGAAAGATCAGTAAGACTAAGAATTGATCTTGTATTTATGAACTTATTAATGATGGCCATTCTGACTGGTGTGAGGTGATACCTCATCGTAGTTTTGATTTGCATTTCTCTAATAATCAGTGAGGTTGAGCATTTTTTTCATGTGCTTGTTGGCCATCTGTATATCTTCTTCTTTTTTTTGTCTTTTTTCTCTTTTTGCCTTTTCTAGGGCCACACTCGTGGCATATGGAGGTTCCCAGGCTAGGGATCTAATCAGAGCTGTAACTGCCGGCCTACACCAGAGCTACAGCAACGTGGGATCCGAGCCACGTCTGCAACCTACACCATAGCTCACGGCAATGCCGGATCGTTAACCCACTGAGCAAGGCCAGGGATCGAACCTGCAACCTCATGGTTCCCAGTCGGATTCGTTAACCACTGAGCCATGACAGGAACTCACTGTATATCTTCTTTTGAGAAATGTCTATTCAGGTCTTTTGCCCATTTTTCAACTGGATTGTTATGGAAAAAATAAAAATCATTAAAAAAAAGAATTGGACTTATAAGTCTGAGCCATGAAGGCATTCATGATACATTCATTGAACAGCTGAGTGCAAATATTTGCATGAATTGTGTTTACTAAGTTTCAGGGTCACTCATCTATAAACCTCCTCCTCATGAAATCAGTGCCTTCCTTGTCTGTCTACCTGAATGCTATAGTCCTCCCCAAATCCTAGAGTCCGGGTCATGGTCTTGTCCAACCATCTCTGTCTCCTGCCACTTCTCACTGAGGATGATGGTAAGATGAGGAAATTCCTTCATGCCAGGACTTTTTTTTTCCTCGTCTGTAATGAATATATTTTAGTTTAGTTCTGTAGGCAGGTTGATCATGGTAAGGAATGCATCAATAATAAGCCATCCTTTAGTCATTGAAAAGGGGACATTCAGGCAACCTTGGGATAATTTGGAGTGTAGTCAAGGCTGGTAGCCTGTAGTTATATGCCATTCTGTCCATTCTAACCCCTAAACACATACATATATATATATATATTTTTTTTTTTTTTTCAAATACAAATCTTGTTTTCTCTTCCCTTTGACATTGTTATCGTCCAGATCTATGTCTTCTTTTGTCTGGACTTACAGAGACTCCTTGAATAAATGCATCATCACTCGAATTGGACCTGGATTAATATCTCGACTACATCAGTGTTAAGAATTGGGACTCAGGACACAATTTGAATTCTAAGCTTTTTTTTTTCTACAAAAAGCAATTTATCAAAGTGCTTTACCTCATATGATTGTTGTGAGTATTCAATTGGAAGATTCAGGTAAAATGCCTAGCATAGTTACTGGCACATGCTCAGTGATTCAGTGAATTTCAGCTCTTTTTTAATCATTATTATCATTGTGTATTATTTTCCCTAGGGTCCCCCTTCCACACTGACGGTCATGTTGATCTTTCTTAAGTACTTCTCTGACAGTGCCATGCTTCTGATCAAAATCCAAACATAGACACACACACACACACACACACACACACACACACATTTATATATCCTATAATACATGCAATATAACCTTCCCTACTACCTATAGTTCAGATGCTTAACTTGGCCTCCAAGTCCCTTTTTGATGTGGTCACAACCTCTTTGTCACCTCATCTGCAGCAGCATCCATCAGTAATTCTAGTCATACTAAGTGACTCATCATTTTATGAACTGAGGATGTCTTTGGACCTCTGATCTTTGTACATGCTGCCTAGGAAAACCCTCTCATACTTCTTTGATATACCACAGCCAGCATCAAAGTGCCATTTCAGTCCCTGTGCTTTGCAAAGGAACACTGAAGTCATCAGCCAGGTAACCGCTTCTCTCCACTTGGCTTTCTGGATGTGGAACACCACACCCCCCCTTGTCATTTTTTTAAATGCTTGAGTCACCAGTTCATTGAAGAATCCTTTTTGATGTCCAGTCCAGCTCAGCCCTGCTTTACTTTAACAGCATCTTGGTGTAATCCGTTGTATCCTCAGGCTGTTTGGGGATGGACTGTAAAATATCCCCTGGATCACTGGCTTCCAGCATGTTTGCTCCCAACTTGTATCCATGTGCCTTTGCTCATTCCAGTCTCTGATTGTTAAAAGACTTGCATGTCTCTCCTCAACTTTCCTCCTTTGTGTTCAGACACCGCTCAGGAGGTAGATGCTCTGGCCATGAAAAGAGGCAGGTGGGAGGCTGTGGGATTCCCTCTTGTCAATATCTTCCTTTCTCAGGCATCATTAACTTATTACACACCAGTGGAGATTTGCCAGTGTGCTGCAGAGCTGATGACTTGCTATACTGTGTCTCAGTTTTCTTCTGCTTAGACCCAGATAATGAACCAGTTGTTTCTGAGCCCAGATGCATGGACAAGAGGCTTTATGTCTGTGTGTGTGTTGGGGGGATGGAGAAAGGGATTAGGAAGGGCATTTCCCAGTCTCCGAAGAATAAGGAGAATTTCTTTGGGTTTCTGCTAAGGAGATGACAATTCAAATTATGGTTTGCATGAGTTCCCATCATGTTGTAGTGGAAACAAATCTGACTAAGAACCGTGAAGTTGTGGGTTTGATCCTTGGCCTCGCTCAGTGGGTTAAGGATCCAGCATTACTGTGAGCTGTGGTGTAGGTTGGAGACATGGCTCAGATCTAGCATTGCTATGGCTCTGGCATAGGCCGGTGGCTACAGCTCCAATTTGGATTCGACCCCTAGCCTGGGAACCTCCACGTGCTATGGGCGCAGCCCTAAAAGGACAAAAAAACAAACCAAATTTTTATTTGCTTCTTCCACTGTCATTATTGAAAGGCCTTAGAATAAAAATTAGAACCTCAAGTTTCAAATTCACAGAATAATGAACTTTTCAACTTATGATTATTAGTCTGACCTATCTTTTTGTCCACCTTTACTATTTAATGCTTGCATCTCTTCTATGTTATTTTCCATATTATTTTTGAAATGTGACACCCTCTGCCTACTTACTTCTAGTTTCAGAAGACTAATGGTTTCCATAACCTCTTCCATCCATGGTTAGAAAGCTCTGTCAGGAGTTCCTGTCATGGCTCAGTGGTGTCTATGGGGATGAAGGTTCAATTCCTGCCCTCGCTCAGTGGGTTAAGGATCCAGCATTGCCCTGAGCTGTGGCGTAGGTCGCAGACACAGCTAAGATCCCACATTGTTGTGGCTGTGCCATAGGCTGGCAGTTGCAGCTCCAATTCAACCCCTAGCCTGGGAACTTCTATATGCCACAGGTTCGGCCCTAAAAAGCAAAAAAAAAAAAAAAAAAAAAGCAAAAAAGAAAGAGAGCTATGTCATGTTGTCAGCTCATAAAATAATAAGTATTACTATCATGATTGTTACTGATACTATTTTAAAGATCCTGGAACTTGGTACCAGACAGATCTGAGTCTGAATCCCAGCCATCCCACTTATCACCTAGGTTACCTTAGTTTTGGTAATCACAGTTTAAGGAGGGAGCTACTAACATCTAATTGGCAGAGGCCAGGGATGCGGCTCAATATCCTACAACACACGGGATAGTGCCCACATCAAACAATTATCCCACCACATACGTCAGTAATGCTAAGGCTGAGAAACCCTGCCATAGTCAAGAATCTTAACTCTCTGAGTGTCAGTTTTCCTATCTGGAAGAGAGATGAGTAGAGTTTTCTTCACAGCGTCATCGAAAATTACATTAACTTACATCTGCAAAACACTTTAGCAAGGGCCTGGCCCACTCTAAGTGCTCAAAAAATAGCTCTTGTCATCATAACATATATAATGCATGGATCATAGTCCATGGGACATAGTTACAGTGATAAGAATGTTAACGATCGGTATCACAAGTACTGTTAACACTACAGCCCTTCAAATAATCCAGGGTAGCTGACGTTTCCTCCCTCATGGTGTATTATTATTCCTTGTGATACCATGACAAGCTTTCGTATCAAACTAGCTTCTCATGTCTGGATCTGCTCTGCTTTGCTAATAATTGTCTCAATGTGATATTCGCGTCCCAACACAGTTCTCTAGGTACAGTCTGAGTGATGCCCAGTAGAGATCTTCCATTCTCCCTTCCAGAACTTCATGCTTCTATCACTGTAGCATAAGGATATATGTCACTTTCTCAGTGGTCACCTTACCGTCAACTCACACTGAGATCTCTGATGCCGACGCTATTGAATGTAAGTCACAGGAGCGGGAGAAATAACACCCAGCTGGATGTGTGTTTATAAAATTCAGGTTATTGACAGAGGGTCCAAAACAACCTTCTTGGCCATTCATATCTAATCTGGGCATGCAGGGTACAGGTTCTAGAGATTTCAACTGGGCTGTAAAATAAGTAAGTAAGTAAATAAATAAATAAATAAATAATTTGGGAGGTAACTGATAAGAGAAAAAGAGTGATGAAGGAGAGGCAGGCTCAGAGGAGAAATAGCACGTGCTGTTTGTAATCCTGGAATAGCCCTTATCAGAACTGTGGCTGGGGTGTGAGTCCCCTCCAGCGCCTCAGAATCTTCATTGTGCCTGCTGGGATAAGTTGAGTTTGGAGGTTCTATCCCAGCCTCTCTGCCTCCCTCTCGGTGTGTCTCTTTCTTTTATCGCATTTCTCTACTTCATTGTGCGCATCTAGCAGAATGAGAGTATTCCTCAAGACCCATCCGGCCGTGCATGCAGGCTCCCTGTACAAATGGCTCCCTTGGATGGATCTCTATTATTTTACCAAAAAAACATCAGAGGAGGAATTTGTTCTGCTCCACTAAAGACATGATTTCCAGTCCTCTCTCCTGCCTTAGCTCAGTTTTTTTTTTTTTTTTTTTTCCAGCTGCTCCCAGGGAAAAGGAGAGAGAAAAGGCGGTATCCATAATACTTAGCTGAGCCAGTTTAACCAGGACTAAATAAGGAAAGGAGAAGATAATTCACGATTATCTAGATATGGAATAAAAATAAGTCCTAAGATGCATATGTGAGCGCATGCAGCCCCCCACAGATGCTTGGGGCAGCCCCCATTCCACAGGCTGATCCCTTCTCTGCTCATTCCATATCCATCTTTTGTCGCTCCTCCTATTTGCATCATCTCATCAGCAGTTAAGATCATAGTAATGACCAGCTTGGGCTCCAGGCCAGGCTCTGCTCACATACTGAGATACTAGTGTCACCAACTTCCCAGGCTTGTTCTGAGTGGCATAGGAGTTAGTGCTGTCTGGCAAAGAGTCAACAGATATGAGTTAATACTTTAACTAGTGTGCTTCTTTAAATCTCCATTTAAATGGAACCCTGTATTTGAAAGGTGCCTCCATCTCCACTTAGGAAATGAAGAACAAAGTAACTGAGGCTCAAAGAGGCATCACCATTGTACTGAAGGGAAAGCGGATGCTAAGAGGTGGATCCAGGATTGGAACCTAGGGTAATAATGAAATCATTTTGCATCATGTTTTTGCCATGTAATTTTGTACCTCCTTGTATATATGCTGTCTACTTGGTTAAAGATATGAACAGGAAAATTTAGAACCCTAGTCGTTGTCGTCGTCTTTTTTTTTTTTTTGGTCTTTTGTCTTTTGAGGGCCACACCTGTGGCAGATGGAGGTTCCCAGGCTAGGGGTCGAATTGGAGCTGTAGCTGCTGGCCTGTGCCACAGCCACAGCAATACAGGATCGAACTGTATCTGCAACCTACACAACAGCTCACTGCAATGCTGGATCCTTAACCTACTGAACAAGGCCAGGGGTTGAATCTGCATTCTCATGGATAGTAGTTGGGTTCTTTAACCACTGAGCCATGACGGGAACTCCAAGAACCCTTGTCTTTACTAACAATAATGAATGGCCAAATTTTCTTTTTCTTCATTTTTACTTTTTTTGGGGGGCCACACCTACAACATATGGAAGTTCCTAGGCTAGGGGTCAAATTGGAGCTGTAGCTGCCAGCCTGCGCCATTGCCACAGAATCTGAGCCGCCTCTTTGTCCTACACCAAACCTCATGGCAATACCAGATCCTTAACCCACAGAGCAAGGCCAGGGATCGAACCCACATCCTCATGGATACTAGTTGGGTTCATTACTACTGAGCCACAATGGGAACTCCCCATGTTACAGACTTCACAGTGATAGAGCTTATCAACTGCTTTAACACGCACCTCACAATTTTCTTTCCTGAGGCTCGGAGAGGCTTGTTCAGGTGTTCAAAATCACACAGCAGCTGAGCCGGAACCGAAGAGCTGGTCTTCTTCCCTTAGCAGGGCTGAGTTTTCCATTCAGGGTTCCCTGCTTTCCCCTTCCCACCCCAGGGTTGCTCTCTAGCTTTCTGCTTGCGTTTTTGTGTGGTGGTGGTATGTAATCACACATAATAAAGCAAGCCTACTCTAACTGTCATGTAGAAATGGGAAATTGACATTATAAGTCATTACGTGGAAAATCCCGAGCCTTATAGTAACGCCAACTCGGCCTCAATCCATTATTGTCTATATATTTAGCCAGTCTATTTTTAAGCGTTTAATATTGAGAAATAGGACATATTTGTAATGCAGCTGTATTCGTTTCACTCTAAAATCCCTGCCATTTGCTATAGTTGACTTACTTGTGTTTAAATTTGTAACCACCTTTTCTTTTGCACTGGGAAAAGTTGCCCTGAGTTTAAAGGAACATGAGTGGAAAATCTTCCAGTTGAAAGGGTGAGAAGTGTACAGATTCCATATTCTGCTCCATCACCAGAGGATGTCACCATGTATATTTTTCATATCCCTCGTCTAGTGCCCAGTCCTATACAACATGAAACATCTTTTTTCATTCATTCAGCAAGCATTGCTCAACTCTGAAAGCTCTGAATGGATGTGTTAACAGTATTAATGCCACTGAAGAGAGACACCTCAGTTTTGGGTGTTTATTATTTCTGAGATTATTCTCATAATTATCGTTGATATAGTCTAAAGGGAAGCTGGCAGAGAGGGGTTCCTTTTATCCACTCCAGTGTGGAAGGTAATTCATTAAACCATGTTTATTGGTCCCACTCCAAAACAAGCCTTGCTGTAGTATTGGAAGCTATTTGTCTAGCTCTGCTATTTGTAGGCTATATGACCCTTGAAAAATTAATTAATCTTGTTGTGCCTCCCTTACTCATTTGTAAGATGGAAATAATGATACAGTGTCTTGATAAATTGTTTATCGGTCAATCACTGCCACAACAATGCTACATATAACTACAAAATAACAAACACTGATTTGCCCTGTGTTTGAGGATTAGGAGTGTTGTGCTCATCTCTGATGGATTGCTTATCATCTACAAATTGAATCGTAGTGATCTTGACTGTAGGAGTAGAGTGACTCTGCCCCATGCTGAAGAGCTGTGAGTCTAACCTATGTCCATTATCCTCCTTGGACCAGTAGGCCACCTGGGACAGGTTCTCCTCATGGTGGTGCCAGCTGTACATGTGTAAGCAGACATATGTGATGCCTGTTGAAGCCTATGTTTGTAACTGGCCCTTGCTGACTTCTGCCTACATACCATTGGACAAAACAAGCCACACAGCCAAGCACAAATGAAAGAGCAATGAAACATGCTCCACTGACAATGAAGCTATAGCAAGTGGTAGGTGCAGGTGTGGTGAAGAGACTAAGAGTTCCAGGTACCATAGTCATTATGAGAATTACATTCAGTCATGACTTGTTTACTTTAAAATAGCACCTGCTACATTATAAACTCTCCGTGAATGGTAAATTTCATTGTTCTTGTTATTAGGACTAATAAAATGTTCTTGGCAAACTGGAATGTTACGTTTAGGCAAACCTCGTAAACAGATCAACCAGATACAGCCAAGCTGAATCTCTGGGGGAAGAAGTAAAATCAGAAGAAGGTGATATTTCTGGGAAGGAGGAGAGTAGGGGTAAAAGAGTGGAATTCTCCCCTCCCTGCCACCAGCTTCCAGAAAATGTTCTCTGGCTCAAAATGATGGATCTAGATCTTCATCAGAAATAGATCTCTCAAAAGATTAATAGACAGATAGATATAGACAGACAGACAGATGGACAGACAATCCCATGTGTTTGTCACTGTATGCCTTATATTCAGTACCTGGGTATCTCTTAAAGATCAAAGCACAAACTTGATGAGCATGAAAGAACAAGATATAAGAATAGACAGAGGGCCATGAGCAGAGACTTGGTTTCCAGGCTTAATGTAATAGTCATACCCAGGTCCCAGGTTTGGCCAGATCCAAGGCGTAACTATGACAGGAGCTGGCTGACATAGAATGCAAGCCCTGGGGGTCAGGGATGATGGTCAGATTTATACATGAGAGCACAACAGGGAGTTGGAGTCCACAGTCCTTAGTCAAAGGCATTGTGTTACCTAAAAGAGAAGTGGAGAACCTGGTATATATTAAGTCTTTGACTCATTGCAAGGCTCTCTGCAAGCTTATCTCACTTAAGCTGACTGACATGTACGGTAATATAAGGCTATACTTTGTTGAATGCTTTAATCCTTTTTGCATACTGTGCTAAGCACTTTGCATATATTATTTCATGGAATCTTAACCCAAACCAGTAAACTAACAAACAAAACCCCACAATTCTTAAGAGAGATTTACACTCAAGCTTTTATAGATGAAGAACTGGGCTTAGAGAAGTTAAGTCCCATAATGAATACGTGAAAGAATGGAGGTCACATCTGGGTCTGTTGGATTCCTAAAGTGCATGCACTTGCTACACCCAGGGTATCTGAGATAATAGTAAGAAGCACAGGAAGGGTCAGTGAGGCTAGATAGCAGCAGGGCTCTTAAAAGAGTTGGACCTTTTGAACCATGGCCTGGGAAAGGAGATAGGGGTCGGTAGAAAGTACCTTTGTCTTCCTAGCTCAAAGATGGATTTTCTTTGGAAGAAAATCATCTCTCACTGTAAGCTCTTGAGAAACCAAACTGTATGGGATTTTTCTCTACAATTTTTGCCCCCCTTTTCATGCTGATGCTACTCTTTATGTCATCCTCTTTACCTGGTTCTGCATTCTTTAAGAGTCAGACAAGTTAACATCTCCTCTGGGAATTTTCTGTAGCTTTTCCACTCGCAAAAGGAATTAGAGGGTACATTCTGAACAGTCTCTGGACAATTAGCACACTGCATTTTTCTTATCTTTGTCTCTTTCCATTATACAGCACTGTGTTTTAAAAAGGACGCACTGTTCAGTTTATCACTGTGTTCAGTGCCCACCTCTGGTGACACCATGACTGGTGTTGGGTGAAGAACTCCAGTTGTAGAGTATAGGGGACCCTCTAGTCTCAAAAGGAGTACTGAGCTACATATAGAGCTTTCCTGTGCAGTGTGGGAAGGATGAATCTGGGAGAAGAAACTGACTAGTAACTGTGAGTTCCATCAGATTCTGGGCTTGCACATGCTACTTGGGGTTCAGCAGAAGATCTGGCTTTGCTGTGGCTGATGGTTTAAGATCTTTCTGGCAATAGCAGCATTAACTCTCATCTTTCCAATACTTACTCTGTATCAGGCACTGTGATAAGCATTTTAACATCTCACTTAATTCCAAAACAGCATTATGAATATGGAATTGCAAGCCCCACATTGACAGTTGGGGAAGCAGAGGCTCTGAGTGGTTAAGCAGTTTGCCCAAGTTTTGCATAAAGTTCCAAACTATGGCTGATCCCAAAGCCTTTCCATCGCCTTGCCTTGCCACCAAGGTGGTAATAAAGTGACCAAGAAGTCTTTGACGCAGTCTATCTAGTTCCTTACCCTTTTCCCCTTGAATAGGACTTGTTGATTTGTGGTATCAACTCCAGCCCACCCTTTATAAATCTACTTTGCCTCCATGGACTTTATAAAAAGCGCTGGTATAGAAAGCATTAATTGAGAGAGGTGAGAGTGCTTTGCAGACTGAAGCGTGCAGTGCCTCTGGTTATTGCATTCATCTTGTTGAAAGCATATTTCATTTATATTTATAACTGCAAGGCCATGGAGCTGGAAGGAATCTTTTGAGACCATCTGTGTCCTGGCTAAGGACTGTGGAACCAGCTCCACAGAACCTGGAAGGTGTTGTGTTTTTAACAGAGCAGAGGAAACCATCACTACATTTAATCCTATCCTTCAAACTCAGTGCAGTTCTCCAGCAGAAATTACGACCACCTTACACGTTTGCAATATTAACTGACAAACCCAAGATCGTGTATATAAGAAAAGGTGAGTTCCAGGTTTTCCCATTTATATTTGTTGCTGTTTATTCATTTGTCTTGTCTGCCGGCGCTTGTTTGAAGATAAGCTATACCAGGCACCAAAGGTTCAAGAAATACGTGGAAGAAAAAAAGCTAAAAAAGTGAGAAAATTCTATCCATCAATTCTTATTCTGAGAATTGGGAAGAGCTGGCTGTTTAAAAAAAAGTGTACATGTGTTTCAAATTTATGCTAGCAATGGAACATTCTCCTCTGGCTAAGGAACACTGGCTGCTTTCTTTGTTACTCTTTTCTTTTATGAAGAGTTGATGCCTAAGTGAGATGGAATGTTGGATTCAGAGACTGGATCCTCACAACATCCAAACTTAATTGTTCTTTGGATCTATTCCAGGTCTTCCCAGCTGAGGTGTTCATTAGGGCTAGGATGTTTTCTCTTAGTACCTACACCTCCTAATCCTTTGCCTCCACGGGCTTTATAAAATAATGGTGGTATTCGAGTGTGCCCAGCCCAAAGCCTGGGGATGAAATTGAGGTGTGTGTTAGGGTTATCCAGCGAAACAGAAAACTAGAAAATATGGTAGATGGATAGATAGACAGATATAGATAGAGAGATGGATAAATAGATAGATAAGGACATGTGTAGATACATCATCTGTTGGTTATTTATATCTATCTATCTATATCTATCTATCTATCTATCTATCTATCTATCTATCTATCTATCTATCTATCGAGATTTAAGGAACCATCTCATGTGACTGTGGAGACTGCCAAGTCCAGAATTTTCAGAGTGAGCTTGGAGGCTAGAAATCCAGGGAAGAGCTGTTGCAGCTCAAGTCTGAGGGTCATCTGCTAGCAGAGTTCCGTTTTTCTTGGTGGACATCAGTCCTTTTTCTGTTAAGACCTTCAATTAATTGGATGAAACTACATACCCCCCCCAACAATATGAAGGGTTATCTTATCCAAAATCTACTAATTTAAGTATTAATCTCATCTTAAAAATACCTTCATAGAAACATCTAATGTTTGACTAAATATCTGGGTACCATAGCTTTGTAAAGTTGACACATAAAATTAATCATCATGAGATTTGAGGTTACAACTCTCCCAGAATTTGGGGAAACCGGAAAGGGTAGTAGAAATAGGAGACCTTGTCTGCTGCTGACTTTCATCATGACTTTGCCTCTTGGTGTCTGTTTTCACATCTGAGTGAAGGAGTAATACATATTCTCTAAAAGAATTTTCAGCATAGATATCTTAACAATGCAGATGCCTTTCACAGTGGGTGAACGAATGAATGGATGGGCAAATGGATGAATGGATTAAGTACTCATGAAGCTGAAGAGAGGAAGTTGGGTAGTGGCTGCTCTTTCCTGAGCATTTACTGTGTTCCAGGAGCTCTGTCTGACAATTTATGTGCATAATTGCCTTTAATCCTCCTGACTACCCTGCAGACAATCTGAAGACACTGAGGGTTGTATAAGAGGAGGGAGTGATTTCAGGTCACATGATGACAGAGCTGACACTGGAACACAGGTGGGCTTTTTCACACATTGTACCAGGCAGTATGGCCAAGTGGTACCCACCTGCGGCTTGGTTATGAGAACGTGAGTAGTAGGACAGAACTGACAACATGGGGCGTTAGCTGAGCCTAGGACCTCCAGGCAGGACAACCTTGACCAGTGACACTGAACAAGTTTCCTTGGCACAGCAGGGCTAGCTCCAGTCAAGTTGAGCTCCTGGAAACAGCCCTGCTGTCTCTTCACAGATTGCCAGGAGCTCCTTACACAGATGATTTAAGAGGCACTGAGCTGTCAGAGTCACCTTCTAGACTCAGAGAAGTCACATCCAAATGCCAAGACTGGGATATCCATGTCCATCCACCAGGCAGGCCAGGAAGAGTATGTGCAGGATGATGCAGTGAATGGACCCTGGTCATCTGAGTCATTGCAAAGACATAGTAGGTCTGCCTTCCCCTTTCTCTTCTCTTTCCATCTCCATCTCTTTTCATGTCCTTCCCATCTTTTGCTTTTTGTTCCCTCTTCACTAATTTCTCCTCTCCTTTCCATGCTTATTTGCTTCCTTTTCTACTCCTTGCCCTTGGTTACTGAGCAGTTTTCCTCTCCATTCGTTTTCTCTTCCTCCTCCTTTTCCCTTCTCCTCTTTTTTCTCTCTATCTTGGCTTGGGGGCTAGGGCTGCTCTCCTTGGGCCCCAGCGGTTCATTCCCATTAAGCTTGACAATCTCTCATATGTCAATTAGAGAGAGGCTGCTTCCCACTCGTCTCCCTCCCTTTCCTGGGCCTGCCGTGATGCTCAGATCAAGCACCATCTGTTGCATTCATCCAAGCGATGTGTGAGCATTTTGCTGCTCTGGGGAGGGAGAACTCCACAGGTACTAGGAGGTAATATGGCTTGTTTGGACAACTTGATATATTGATATTGATAGAGCTACCGAATGGGATTGAGAGGGATGAGGGCAGGATACAGTGGTACAGGGGATGAAATAGGCCGTGGAGGGGTTTGCATAAGCACCTCCTCCTCTAAGTCTGTCTGGGCTCTTGGCAGCATCACCAAGGCTAGAGCAGCCAAACAGATGGATGGGATTTGCTACAGTCAGGATCAGAAACCCTTACAGACCAGGGGAGCAAACCTTCCCTCTCTGTGTGTCTTCCTCTCCTCCTAGCCTATCAAATCTGTATCAGCTTAGGAGAAAGTAAAACAGAAATAACAGGATGGGAAGAAGCTGACCTTTAGGAATTGCTGAATGTCAAGAGACACAATGCAAAGGGATGGTGTACCAGTCAAGGTCCCAGCTGGGCAAAGGAGGGACACTCCAATGGGATTTTTAGGAGAAATTCAATGAAACAATTATTAACAGAGGTGGAGACAGAGTGAAGAGAGCCAGTGGGGAGAGGGTATTGAGGAACCAAGAAAAATAGGAAGGCACTACTAACTCCTAGAGCTGGAGGGACAGAGAAAGGACATGGTTTTACTGGAGCCTATGAGACCTGGATTTGTGGAAAAGGGGCCCTGGAAGAAGCTATAATTGTCGAAGATCCCAATCTTTATCAGAACTATGATGCAGAAACAGGAAAGGAGCAACATACCTGCAAATTCCCTCCTCCCATATCCTTCCAGGACATCCCGCTGGGCAAACTCAACTAGTAGCAGATAACAAGGATCTGCTAGGTAGCCCATAGAGGGTTTGCATCCAGGACATAGCATGGGGCAGAATGACTTTGTGCATTGAGGGTAGACCTGGGGGTGTAAAGGGAGGTCAAACAGTGCAGACTGGGAATGAATGCATGCTCCACAGGTTGCATCGTGTTAGAAGCTTATGTTCTTAACCACTACACACACTTCCTCCTCGACCTCTTCCGAAGAATTCACGTGTAGAGTCCCCATAGGATCATAGAATCCAATTCTCTTCTTGTGAGCCCAAGACCCACGTAACTTACTCTCTACTCAACATCACTGCACGTGGTTGTCTGGGAGGCACCAAGAGCTCTTACCAAAAAACAAACTCACACGCATCCCTCTTCCAGTGTCCCCCCTTTCGTTGAGAGGTGCCATCTTTCTGCCCCTGTGGATGCCAGAAGATCAGGAGTCATCCTCTGTTCTCCCTTCCCCCTCCCCCTTCCCATAAATCACCCCTTTCTGGGGGAGTTGTACCTACAATATAACACTCAAGTTTGCCCACTGCTCTCTCTCCACTTCTCTACCATTTCTGTGTCTACTATCTCTCCCGATCCATCTCCTTCTTTCTCTACTGCACTGTCATCTCATGCATGGACTTCTTTCCTCCAGCATCATCTTCCTAGTTGGTTTTCTCACTTCTACTACCATCCCTCTCCAGTGAATTCTTCTCTCTACCGCCAGGGCAATCTTCCCTCAATGTAGTCACTTTCCTATCTCAGGCCTTCAGTATATTCTATCCTAAATGAGGCCCAGAAGAGTTAGGGTCAAGGTCAGGGCGAAGGCGAAGGTGAAGTTTGGTGGTAGTAGTAGGGTTTCCTGCCTCTCTAGCATTATCTCACACCACCAGGATTTCAGCCCCAGGGATTATTGCAGCCCCCTTCTGTATTCCTTCTCCCCAACAGGTCTTTGCTTAGACTTGTCTTTGCTTGAACTCTTTCATTTGACTCTTTTGCTTTCTTCCCCTCCCCCACAGCTTCCTTTTTACTGATTAACTCCAAGTCTTCCCAGATTTTAGCCACACTGCTTACTTCCTTGAAGCTAGTTTCCATGGTTTTCCTAGAGAAGGTAATATTTCTCTCATAGAGCCTCTTACATCATCTTTTTTTTTCCCATTATAGTTGGTTTACAGATTTCTGTCAATTTTCCAACTGCACAGCATGGTGACCTGGTTACACTTACATATATGGATTCGTCACAAGTGATTAGAGAGAGTTCCTGGTGCTATATAGCAGGATCTCCTTGCTTTTGCATCCCAGAGGCAATAGTCTACAACTACTAACCCCAGACCCCCCTACCATCCCACTCCCTCCTACCCTCTTGGCAACCACAAGTCTATTCTCCAAGTCTGTGATTTTCTTTTCTGTAGAAAGGTTCATTTGTGCAGTATATTAGATTCCAGATATAGGTGATATCATATGGTATTTGTCTTTCTCCTTCTGACTTACTTCACTCAGTATGACGGCCTCTAATTCCATCCATGTTGTTGCAAATGGCATTATTTTATTCTTTTTTATGACTAAGTAGTATTCCATTGTGTATATATACCACATCTTCCTAATCCAATCATCTGTCAGTGGACATTTGGATTGTTTCCATGTCTTGGCTATTGTGAATAGTGCTGCAATGAACATGCATGTGCAAGTGTCTTTTTCAAGGAAATTTTTGTCTGGATATATGCCCAAGAGTGGGATTGCTGGGTCATATGGTAGTTCTATGTATAGTTTTCTAAGGTACCTCCATACTGTTTTCCATAGTGATTGTACCAGCTTAGATTCCTACCAACAGTGCAGGAGTGTTCTCTTTTCTCCACAGCCCCTCCAACATTTGTTTTTTGTGGACTTGTTAATGATGGCCATTCTGACTGGTGTGAGGTGGTATCTCGTGGTAGTTTTGATTTGCATTTCTCTAATCATCAGTGATGTTGAGCATTTTTTCATGTGCTTGTTGGCCATCTGAATATCTTCTTTGGAGAAATGTCTGTTCAGGTCCTTTGCCCATTTTTCAATTGGGTTGTTGGCTTTTTTGCTATTGAGTTGTATCAGTTGTTTGTATCATCTTTCACTTCTCCTCTATGGTATATACCACTTGTAAATTTTGCATTTATCTGTCACTCATTTCATTAATCTTGATCTTCCTCTCTACATGGTGAGTGTCATAAGCAGGGTGTTGTTTGTTGTTTTTCACCATTGTCCCCTGTTATGGATGAAAAGTTTGTGTCTCCCCCAGATGTACGTATTGAAACCTTAACCTTCACGGTGACAGTGACTTAGTCTATGTGAGCTGCCTTAGCAAAATACCATAGACTGGGGGGCTTAAGCAATGGACATTTATTTTCTCACAGTTCTGGAAGCAGAACGTCTGAGATCATGGTATCAGCATAGTTAGGTTTTAGTGAGGGCTCTCTTTTTGGCTTACAGATGGCCACCTTCTCTTGGTGTCCTTGTTTGGGAGAAAGAGATCTTCCTGTTCTTCTGAGTCTACAAGGCTATAAGATTAAGGCCCCCAACTTGATCTCATTTCATCTTAATTAATTCCTGAGGGTTCTGTCTCCAAATATAGCCTGCTATGGACTGAATTATATACCCCAAAATTCACATATTAAAACCCTTACCCCGAATGTGACTAGTTTTGGGAACAGGGTTTTCGATAAGCAGTTACAATTAAATGAGGATATAGAGTGGTGCCTATCAGACTGGCATCTTTCTGAGAAGAGGTAGAACTTTCTCTCTCTCTTTCACTTTATCTCCCTCTTTCCCCTTCCCTCCCTCCTTCCATCTCTCCCTCTGTCCTTCTGTCTCTCTTCCTCCCCCCATGAGAATGCATGTGTAGACACATGGTGATCAGGCAGGGATCTTCGATACAGAACCCAACCATGCTTATGTTATCTAGTCTATGCCTTTTTTCCTGGCAGACCAAGCTGACTACTGGGCTCTGTGAGAAGCTCCATCTTTGGGGACCTGTCTTATATACCCTGTGTATTTGTCTGAAAATACTATTAAATGAATGCATGAATGAGTGGGGAGATGAATAAATGCAAGAATAGTGACAGATGTGTGTGGGTCCCTCCCTTGGAGGATTCCAGACTGTGTTTTTTTCTGGACTTTTGACCACAGTATGGCCCATCTCTTGCAATTTTGTGCAAATCACTCTGCTTTCTGGGTTTATAGCATCAGGATTGGGTACAACAGTGCTTCTTAGAATTGGACTGTGTAGCGTCTTGCAGAGGGTTCTATATCATAGGCTTAGAGTAGGGGGCCCATGTTTGGGATTTTCTTCTTGGCTCACCTTTAAGTAAGACCTCATCGAGGTACCTGGGGAAAAAGAGAGCGAGAGAGGCAGGTATGGAAGTTATACTGCTACCGCAGGGTCATTTATCTTGTTGACTGTCTTTTCTTAAGCAAACCTGAATTCTGCCTGTGTCCCCAAAGTTGGGGCTTCTCACAGGGCCCAGTATCCAAACCAGCCCTCTGGGCATGAGCTATCCTGCAGACACATCTGTGTCTAAGCTGATTAAACTTTCCTGGAAAACAGGAGTTCCTGGAAACTGGTGTCTGGATGTTTGGAAGCCTTCTTTGTCCGGTCTGATGGGTGCAAGCCCATCAAAGAAACAGGAATCTTTGGCAAGTCCCAATCCTTGGCATCAAATGGCAGGGAGCTCGGACTGAAGAACTTTCCTGCCTCTAGAGACATAGGTGGAAGAGGGGCAGAGTTTGAACATTTCAAAGTCAGGGCTCTCTTTGGGGATTTCTCAGAACAAAGGCACTGAGACCATTCAACCAATCTTCTTTTCTTCTTTCTTGTTTCCTCTCCTTGCCTTTTATGTTGCCTCTTTCCTTCCGTCTCAAGCTTTTCTGATTTTGATTTTTTTTTTTTTACTTTTATCTTCTACCTTTTTTTTATCTGCCTTCTAACCTTGCTCTCTCCATTTCCTGGTACTTCCTACTGGTCTCAGTTTTGAAATTTCTGGGAAGGTGGCTACCAGCAGATCCTTGGAGGGTGTGGATGCAAATGGGACATTGAAGTAGCAGTTAGAAGGCTTGACTCTGCCCCTTGCTAGCTCAGAGCAAGTTTTGTGCCATGTTTTCAGGGAAGAGGGGATCTCAATTTCCCTTGGTAAAATGGGGACTGGACCCAGTGGTCTGTGTATCACAGTACTGAACTTTAGTCTCCTAAGATGTTGTCTGGCTCATGTCCTGCTGTCTACCTGTACTGCCACTGTCCTGGTTCAGGTATCATGCTGTTGCTGGCTGGCTACTGTGAAAGCCTCTCTGCTGGCCCCTCTCCTACCTCTGCTTGTGTCCTCCACAGTAACTAGTAATTATTATCCAAGGGAATTAATTGGAACATGCCAGTTTCCAGTTTAAAACCTTTCAATGATGACATTTCCCCATTGGGATAAAATCCAAACTCCTCCAGGTGGCTTACAAGGCGTTCTGACCTGTGCAGCCTCATCAGCTTTTCACAGGCTCCCTTACAGCCACAATGAACTTCTTTCAGTTGCTCAAGCACCATGCTCTTTCTGGCTTCAGATCTTTGCACATGCCTCTCCTTCTACCTAAGGCACTCGCCTCAAATCTCTTCAGCAACTCCACCCTGATCCTGTCTTCTTTGCCAATTCTTAACTCATGCTTAAGGTTTCAGTATAGGTATTGCCTCCTCCTCCAGGAAGCCTGTCTTGACTCCCAGGATGGGTAAGATAACCTGTCTTGGTGCTTCTCTAATACTCTCTACTCTCCTATCACAAAAGTTTTGAACAGGGTTGGAAATGCCTGAATATGTGGCCTGCCAAGATACAGATTCCTCAAATCGTGGATTGTGTATGACGGTCACCATCATATCTCAAGGACAGTGCCCTTGAGAACATAGTTGATGTTGAATAAATAAATGTATAAGCCAGCAGATGCATCTCAACTGGCCCTCAGGGCTTCTACATCATCTGTGGGTATGGGAGGGAGCTCCAGACACTCGAGGGCTGAGGGTGGGCCAAGCCCTAACTTCAGCCCTGTTGCCCACCCCATAGCAGCAGCTGAGGCGACACAGGAGCCGGTGGAGTCCCTGATGCAGAAGTTCAAGGAGAGTTTCCGTGCCAACACGCCCATCGAGATCTGTCAGCTGCAGCCAGCGCCTCGCAGCGCCTCGGCAGGGAGGCGGAAGAGGAGAAGCAGGTCCCGAGGTAGGTCCTCCCCGGTCTCCTCTGGCCAGGATGTTCACCGGCTTGCCCAGGTGGAGGGTGCCAGGAAGGGATGTGCACTCTTGCCCTGTTTCTCTGTGCTCGTAGAACCCAGACCTTTGTCCTCCTGATAAGACATCTCTGCTGAGGCCTTGGGGACAGCCGACCTGGGTCCTTGGGTGTAGAGCTAACCTCTCTGATTCTCTGCTGCCTTATCTGAGAACAGAAATGAGTTGCCATCTTCTGGAGTGGTCGAGAAGATGAACAACTCTGGAAAGAGGTGAGCATAGCACACGAGCATAGCAGCTGCTCTTTAAGTTTCAGCTGGTGATGTTTTGGAGAGTGTGCTGAAGGCAGGGTATTCTCCTGGAAGACATCCTCAGGCTGGGATTGCTGGACAGGTTTTGGACACCCTCTTTAGTAGCCCAAATAATCCAGAGGTCAAAGTAGGAGCATTTAAATTAGAAAGAACTGGATTCAAATTTCGGTTTTGCAGAGTTCCCACGGTGGCTGAGAGGATTAATGACCCATTGTAGTCTCTGTGAGGATGCAGGTTGGATATCTGGCCTCGCTCGGTGGGTTAAGGGCCTGATGTTGCCACAAGCTGTGGCCTAGATCACAGATGTGGATTGGATCCACTGTTGCTGTGACTGTGCCGTGGGTTGGCAGCTGCAGCTCCAAATTCAGCCCCTAGTCCGGGATCTTCCTTTTGTTGCTGTTACAACCATAAAAAGAAAAAAAATTGGGGGGGGGAGAGTTTGCTGATACCTAACCACGTCAGCTCGGGCGGGTCCCTCCACTTCCCCAAGCTACTCCTCTCACCCCAGCTTGTTTTATCATCTCAGTGCAGTGCCCAGCCTGCATGCAATCAAAAGTAGGTTAGATTTTCCCCTCCTTCTCCTTTTCCTTTTCCTCCTCCCTTTCTCTCCTCCTCCTCCTCCTCCTCCTCCTCCTCCTCATCATCATCATCATCATCATCTCCTTCTTTCTCTGACCTTCTCTGTGACTTTGTGTCTGGGACGAACCCCCTCATCATTGTGCGATTTCCAAATCCTGTCTCTGTCCTTTTGTCCACTTGATAGTCTCCAGCCGCTCAGTCTTCCTCTTGACTCTTCTCTAGTTCCTATGACTTGGTCTGATTATGTCACTCCCCTTCTTTTATAGCTTCAGTAGTTGCCCAGAATCTTCAGAAGTGCTCACGCTAATGAAATTGGCATTCAGGGCCACCACAGAGCTGAGATCTCTCTGTTGACTCTTGTAAATCTGTGTATTCTCACTTCCTTGTCCTTTTTCAGGCCATTTTCTCTGCATCAAAACCCCTGCCTAGACACCGTGAATAGTCATTGTCATTTACTGACACTTACTCCTGCAGGCTAGATGCTATACATATCTTACTTCATTTGGTCCTCAGCCACCCTAAGAAACAGGTACAGTGATAACACCCATTTTACAGATGAGGTCATGAGGGCCCAGAGAGCTGCCCACAGGGTCAGAGCCAGGAAAAACTTAACAGTCTGAGTCCCGTACTACTATTATTATTATTATTATTATTATTATTATTATTATTATTTTATTTTTTATTTTTTAGCAAAACCATTAGGTTCTATCCTGTTGAAGTCCTACCTGTCTTTCTTTCCAGGCTAACTTGCATGGTGCATTTTCCTGAGTACATCACTGATTGTCACAGTCTCAGTTCGTCTTTAATTCTCTGCCATGTGTGAATTCTCCAACGTCTTTCTTCATATGTGAAGCACTGATTTCATTTTTTATGTAATATCATCTGCTTTTGTCTGGCACTCTCCTTAGGTCGGCAGAGAGTTCTCTGAAGGCAAGAAGTGTCTTATTATTTGAATTGTCTTTGGATTTCTGGGTCTAAATCAGTGTCTGCACACATAGAAGCCACTTGTTATTTGCTGAGATAGTATCGAGGTCTTACTCCTGTGAATTCTTATATCCAGTGAAAAACCATGATCTTAAGCGGAGGTCATCAGTCGAGGCAGAAGTTGATAATGGAGTTCTTTTTTGGAACTCATGTAGTAGACTGAAGGTTGAACCACTGAGTAATGATAAAGAAGAGTTGTTTTGAGGTCAGCAATGCCTGGTGCTAACCCAGATCTATCACTGTCAACTTGCTTAGCTTTGGAAGAGTCATTTGATGTCTCTGAGCCTCAGTTTCCTCCTCTGTAAATGGGAATGCCAGTCCCTCCATCAGAGGATCACTATAAGGATCTGATGAAATAATGGATATTGGCCACCTTGGAGGGCTTAGCTGATGTATATTATGAACTGAATCAATGTGTCTTACATTTGTCAAGGGTTAGACATCCAGGGTCATTTTAATTCCATTCAGTTTTAACTATCAGTCTTTATTCCTGCAATATTCACCAAGGATCTCCTTCCTGTGTCCTCTCTATAAATATGGCCCCCATAAATACATGTGACTCCAAGTTCATAACTTCCTCTTTCTTCCCTGCCAATCTGAATTCCTTTCTTTAGTATCATGTCCTAAACATATTTTATGCCATTGAAGTCTTCCAAAAACAATCTCTTTTATGCACCATAACTGTCTTAATGAGGCTCCTGCTGTTACGCATTTGAGCTGTTTCTAGTTGTTTCACCACCATAAACAATGCCATGTGTAGCTTTTTTTTTCTTTGCATTAAATTTGGCCTTCAGTTGGAATCTATCCGTTTCCCCCTCTTTAGAGAAGAATTTCAGAATTTGATTGTTCATGAAATCTACTCTTTGACTTAGACTGCAGTTGAATATCAAGTTATTTTAATTTACAGGTTAGACGGGGCCTAAGAGAACTAGTGCAGGGAGAAATTTGCTTTTTTTCCTACGATACATTTTGAATTTGTCCTCCCTTCCTTTGTCACCATCATGACCCTCTCACCTCCTGCTTACGACTATACCCTATTACAGATTTGCCCAAAGCAAGCTGGAATAATCTTTTTTTGGCAATATAAACCAGGTAAGGTCACCCTTCTGCTTAAAATCATTCAGTACACAATCATTCAGTATTATTATTCAGTATTATCTTTAGTGCACAATCCAAACTCCTCCCACGGCTTGGAGGCCCAGTTCCATGTGGATTTGCTCCTGCCCTCTTCACTCACTTGGCATTTCTTTGTGCTCCAGACATGACTTTCTTCATGTCCCCCAAACACAGACCCCATTTTAGAGTCTGAGAAATTGCTGTGCTTCTCCTTGCTATTTCCCTTTTTGCCCCCCAGCTGCTCTCCAGGCTGGCCTCTTCCCATCTTTCAGCTCTTAATTCAAACATTAGCTCCTCAGAACCATTGTCCATGACTGTCCAAAGCTGGGTACCCAACCTTTCCCTACTTTCCATCCCCAATCTGCTGGTATCCGTTATATAACCACTTTTCACTCCTTCCCTAATACTGGGGTCTAACATCATTTTTATTCATTTGCTTATTTATTATCTTTTTCTCTGAAAGATAAGTTTCATATTCGTGAACCTAGTACATAGAAAGTGCTTAATATTTGTTGAATAAATGAGTGCATTAACTTTAAGGATCATTGGAAAGTGACTCCGTTTTATAACTTTCAAGCTGATGGTATAAAAGGGATCCAGGATAAAGCAAAGCCTCCCGGTACAGTACGGATCCCCAGGGAATGCTGTTTCCCCTAGAGATAGACTCACTGATGGATAGCACATTAAACTTGCTCAAGTGGATGCTGTTACAGCAATTTTCAAAATGGCTTAATAATATTGTGCTCATGGTTTTGCTGCTACTGTTGGATAAGGTTTTTGCAAGAGAGAGTAAGGCTAGTACCTGCCAGGCCTGAACTTCGCAGATCACATGCTTTCCACCATAGGTCCTCAAGATTGTCTTGTACCAAGGAACTCCAGGGTCAATTAAAGTTTTGGAAGTTCTGCACACTTGTCTTTCCCTTTCAAATTCCCAAATGAATCTTAGTCTATGAAAGACCCTGGGAAGTCCTGCAATAGTGAAAGCTGGGCAGATTTGTTTAGCTCATCATCTGTAAAACCATCTTGACCACAGGCTCTGTTTTCCCCCTTGGAACATGTATTAACATCTTGCACAACAGAAGCATTCATAGACGCGCAGTTTTGGAAGTGCTCTATTGGCTTGCATTGGCCATCAAAAATCCTGGATGTGATGGTTGAAATCCCTGGTCTTTCTAAGTGGCCATGGGCCTTCTGGTCCAGAGTGAGAGCACCTGGCCTCTCTCTGCTTCATTAGGCTCCATGCCTGGCCCTTGGTGCTCAGAGGGTCCCAGCAGATGGCATGGGTAGTAGAGAACCAGTATCACGGAACTGAGCACATGGTTAAAAGCAGCTCCAATGTGATGCCTTAGTTAAGGCTTTCTCCTGAGAGGCCTGGAAGATGCCCAAGTGCATCATCCTCAGGCAGAGAGAGGAAGGTGGCGGGGGTCCCAATGCTGTCCTCTTGTCTGCAATTGGGTTTTATGAGGCCTTTGGGTAATCACTTCCCAGCGTCCACTGGGCAGTGAAGAGGACGTGCTGACGTTCAAATAAGTGGAGGAAAATTTCTATGGATGTGAGGAAGGGCTTGCTGAGGTTCATGCAGTCTAGGTAGTGATCTTTCAAAGTGAGGCATTGTATTTGAAATTTAATTCCAACACTGCTAACCAAGTCATTGTAAGCAAATGAGGAAGCTGTCTTTAGCATCACTTTTCTTTGTAAAACAGTGCTAGTAATGCCAAAATCACCTGCGGATTGGGAGATAATACCTGCAAAATCCTTAGTCCAGCGTCTGGCACATGGTAGACCCTCTGTAAAGCATAGCTAATTATATCGGTGTCATCACGGTCCTGCTCCTTTGGCCTCCAGGGGCTCATGGATCCATCCCTTCCTCCCCAGGCTGCTGCCTTGGACTTGGCTGAGGTTTCCTCATCCCTCATCCAGAGCCCTGTGATATCTCTTCATCCACAAATCCATCTTCTACCCTGGCAGGTGGAGTGATCTTTTGAAAACACAGTAACTCAGACCATGTCACCCTCCTGCCTTGAACAATTTCCCGATATTCTGTCACTTGCACCGGGGGCTTCTGAGGCTCTTGCAGGAAAGTCTTCCTAGAAGCAGAGAAGAATCAGCACACCCCTAAAGGATCTGCAGCTGTGCTCACCAGATATCCATTATAAGCCCCGAATTCCAGGTTCCATCTTAAAAAAAAAAAAAAAATCCTTGCATTCTATTTGATATGTGCCTATTTATTTTAGTTTAGATCATATCATTTGTCAGTTAAGTTATTTAATGTTTTCTGAAGTTTTTAGGTAACATTGAAGTTCCAAGAAGAATCACACTCACACTGATAATTAGGGTAGTAAGATATCATCTTCAGTGGGTTTCCCTCTGGAGGACCAATGAGATAATGCCGGTAAAGCACTGAGCACAAAGCCAGGCCAAAGGTACACACTGAACAGTAGTGATCTATTATTTTATTATTTACTGCTTCCATCACTACCATTTTTTATTACTCTTATATTTATCAATATCATTTTCATGACTGTGACACCGTCAATGTCATTATATTTGTCAATATCCCTTTAGAAATGCATTTACCCAGTTTTAGAGGCAAGAATCTGTAGGATGAAGGACACACTGTTTAATAGGATTAAAAGTTGCCATAGCCTGCCAAGGCTCTTTCCTAGCCAGGCCTGCAGCCTACGTCAGGCTCCTCTAAGCCCCCAGCCACCGTATTCTGCAGCCTTGAGCAAGCTGGCCACACTGCTGATCGTGCTCTACCTAAAAACCCCTCCCCTTCTCCCCCTCTCTTCTCCAGGCAGCAAATTGTTATTTCCTTTTCAGATTCTGGTTTCAAACTACTGTCCCTGTGAAGACCCAACCCCCAGCCCACAAGCAGCCCTAAACCAGGCTGAGGGAGCTGCTCCTTTGTCTGGGCACTGGTAATCCATGCTGCTTTCTGTTACAGCCCTCATTACAGAACACATCTGTTTCCCTCCTCAACTCTGACAGTCCCATGATGGAAAGGACAGTGATGTATGTCTCTCTCTAGCCCAAATGCCTAACAAAGAACTGGCATAGAATACCAGTTGGCTGAGTTGGAGAATATGTGGATGGATGGATGGATGGACGGATGGACGGACACATGGATAAATAAAAGGAGGTAGTTGAGAGCCTCATGGAATACAAAGGGTTAAGGGGATATGGTGCAACTAGCATTTATTAAGCATTTAGTATGTTCTAAGTTCTGTGCTCTTCACGTATTTATCTCATTTAAAAGCTCCCCATGGAGTTCCCGTCGTGGCTCAGCGGTTAACAAATCCGACTAGGATCCATGAGATTGTGGGTTCAATCCCTGGCCTTGCTCAGTGGGTTAAGGATCCGGCGTTGCCGTGAGCTATGGTGTAGGTTACAGACGCGACTCGAATCCCGCGTTGTTCTGGCTGTGGCATAGGTTGGCAGCTACAGCTCCTGTTAGACCCCTAGCCCGGGAACCTCCATATGCTGCTGGTGCGGCCCTAGATAAGGCAAAAAGACAAAAAAATAAAATAAAATAAAAGCTCCCCAAACCTCATAAGGTAAGGACAGTAATTATCCCCATTCTACAAAAGGGGAAATTCAAGGTTAAATGGATTAAATGAGTTGCCCAAGTGTACCCAGCTCGTAGACTGTGGCACTGTGAATTCAGAGCCCACATTTTGCTTCCCAGATGACCTGAGTTTTAGTCTTAGCTAGCTGTGAAATTTTGTCACTTTGGTCTAGACACAGGAGCTACAAGCTTCTGGAAAGTGTGGCATCCTCTCTTAGCTAAAAGGGTCAGGACAGCCCCCTACAGGCTCCCTCTTTCCCCAGGAAGCCAGTGCTGGGACCTCACGTACATAACGACTTGTACGTGTGGTTATGTACTTGTCTGGTGCTGTGTGCCTTTTTTAAGGCACTTGCCCAACATGCATAGGGTGTGCCACCCAGATCACTGCCGATCAGCACTTCATCATTTAGTGAATAAAGTGGGAGATTAGACACTTGCAACCCAGGAAGCTGGTGTAAGCTGACCTGCGGTGTTTACAGAACTGGGAGAATGATTAAAGAAAGCTTCACAGTCAGACAATTAGACAGCAACACCCAATGCTACTGCTTACATGTGGAAACTAAAAAGACACAATGAACCTTTTTACAGAACAGACAATGACTCACAGACTTTGGAAAACCTTGGTTTTTCAAATAAGACAATCTGGGGGGTGGGGGGATGCACTGGGGGTTTTGGATTCAAAATCTGTAAAATTGGCTTGTGATGATTTATTTACACCTATAATTGAAATAAAATCCATTAAGAAAAAAAAAGAAAAAGAAAGCTTCACAGAGGAGGTAGCCCTTAAAGAGTGCCTTCATGTCAAGCAAGGAGAGAGATTGGGAAGGTATTGCTGGTAAAAGAAAGAAGTATGCAGAGGCACCTGTGATCGATGCTGTGCAGGGCATTATGGGAATATCTGGGGGAAACTGAACAAAGCCAGTGCTGGTAAAGTGGGCAGACATCACATCCACCATCAGAGCCAGGCTCTGGACATCACTCTGATGATCCCCAGCTGTGTCCCCACACTGGCAGGAGAAGCACATTCTGGTTTCTTTGTCTTCACTGATAGATAAGCTCTAATGTGCTCTTTTGTTGTGGGACACTGTTCTTCCCAGAATGAGGACTTGTGTGGGGGGGTACTGTTTGTTAGTAAGTAGCCGTGGATTATTTATGTGAATGGAAAAAATATTCAGAAATATTAATGACTTAAATTATTTGCCTTATTGGATGTTGCTATGCTTAAATATTGAAGAGGCAGCCAGCAGGATCAGTCTTTATTTTTTTGGCTCTCATCTTTGTTCCTCAGCCCTTATGCCCCCTTCACAGCATACTCTTCTTCCCTAGGAGTTTTGGGTAGAGCTTGATGCCGCCCCCCCCTCTCTTTGACTAAAGAAGTTTTGAAAGTGGGTAATCAAAATGGCATTCAACTTGAAACCATGAGTTAGTTACAGGGATAGACAGAAGATTGCATAGAGTCCAGCCCTATATCTATATCTATAATGAAATACCCCCTTGTCTTTATCTCTGTGATATTTTTCATACCTGATGCCCCCCCTTGCTGCATGCCAAAGACCATGCTCTTCCAAATAAAATCTCAAAACCACTTTCTTCCTTTTCAAAAGGAAGAAAACCGCTTCTTCCTTTTCAAAAGTCTTTTCAGAACCACTTTCTTCCTTTTCAAAAGTCTTTTCAAAAATTTCCCGCATGAAAGCTGTTCGTACTTCCTCCAAACTCAATAACCTCCTCTCTATCTTCCTTATATTTGACATCTGTTACCTCTGCTGACAGTCATTTATGGCCCCTTCTCCTCTCCCTTAATTAATCTCTTAAAGCACAGTGACTGTGTCCAGGTCATGCCTGTCTTCCATTGACTAGTCCTGACAAATACCAGATGCTCAATTAATGCTTGATGAATTAATGGACAATTAATCAAATGGGCTGCAGGATCTCGGACAAGAAAGACCTCCCACTTTCCAGGCCTCAGTGTCCCCATCTACGAAGCTGTGTGGTTCTGTGGAAAAGAGCTCAGGTTCTGGAGTCAGATAGATGTGGATCCATCCTGCCATCCTGTCTCTGACTTGCTCAACATTGGGAAATACTTATTATGCTAAATCACCATCACCTAATCTGCAAATTATGCAATCGCCCACCTTATAGGGAGGCCGGGAGGATTACACTTAATGTAAGTAAAGTGCTCGGCAGACCACACTGAACATGGTATCTAATAAATCTGTGTTCTTGCTAATTTAGAAGGAAGGGTGACAGGTTACATAATTTCCACAGGTCTTCTCCACTTCAAATGGTCTTTGACCATAAATCTGATCGGGAAGCGCTGCTGTCTAGTGAAAAGTCCACTATTTGGAGTCAGGAAACCCTGGTTTGAACGCCAGCTCTTAAGTGCAATGGGTGCTCAGAGAAACTGTTTCGTCTTCCTGGGATTCCATCCACAGCACCTGGAGGTGTGACATTACCTGCCATTATTTTTCCTCAAGGCTGTTGTGACAGTGTGCTAGAATACTTCCAGAAATGCGCTCTGTAGACTAGCAGCATCCTTAGAATCAGAGCCTTGGCACCTTCAAAGACAGGGAATAACATGCAGATTTGAACAGGGAGGCTTTCTCCAAGGGCTCAGGCTTTCTTATTCTGGACTGCAGGCCCCTTCCAAGAGGGGCTGCCAGAACTGGGGCCACCGCAACTCACGATCCCCAGTAGGGTTGGACTGAGGCCCGGGAGAGCTGATTTATATATAGTCAGAGCACACAGCTGCCTCCATAAATCTTCTCTGATGTGTCTTTCAGAGAAAGTTTGCATTCCTAAAAGTGTAGGTCTCCTCCAGGCGGTTTTCCTTGTGTGTCTGAAATATGTCGCTGGACATTCAGTCATTTCTGTCTGGTCTGGCTGAGTGGAGAGGCCGCTGCTGACAGCCTTAATAGAAGGTCTGGACTGAGTCTTGGTGGGGCCCAGGGACACAACTCTAGGATATTTCTTTCATCAGAATTGTACAACACTGTATCAAAATTGTCACTTAATAAGCACCCTGAAACTGTGTGACTTAAAAGAGAAACCACTTACTTGGCTCAACTGAAGTCAAGCATTTGGCTTGGGCTCAGCTGGGCAATTCTCCTGGCCTGGGCAGGGTGGCTCAGCTGACCTCAGTCATGACCTTGGTCAGCCATTTGTCCAACGCTGGTTCATATGGTTGATGGTTCGCAAAACAGCAAAAACAGGAGCTGCAAGGCCTTTTGAGGCTGTAGCTCAGAAGCCACGCTTCATCTTTCTGCTTCATTGACGTGTTCAAAAGCAATCGCAAGGCCATCGTAAATAACAAGGGGTAGAGGAACGGAGTTCATGTCTTGAAGAAGGGACAAAATATTAGGATGACTTTTGCAACCTACAAGTATTGATATTTTATTAAGCTTCTGTTTTTATGTTAAAGCCTGGGCTGATCCTCACAACCCCAGAATAATTTTTTTCTAATTTGCTAGTGGAAAAATTGAAACTCAGGTATATGAAGGAAACTTTATAATGTGGTACATTTAGTCATGGGAGGGTCAGATCCCTGATTCTAATCCTTTCATAGATATCTAAAGACTTTCCTTTTTTTTTTTAACCTCTGCTACTTTGCCTCTCCTTAAGGGTACTAAAGGCTATGATCTCAAGTTACTGCTAGATACGCCCTGTCTTGCAATGTATGGAAGGGCAGACAGTTTGCATCCTGGCTCCACCTTTGCAAGGTCCTATGGTCTATTGCAAGATCGGTACCGTTCTTCAATAAAGGACCAGACAGAAAATATTTTAGCCCTTTCTGCCCAAGAGGCAAATTTCAAGATATTACATAGGTACTGATACAATGAGAAAATTTTTCCACAAAATTTTATTGATGACATTTGAAATATAATAATCAGGTACCATTTTTGTCATAAAATTTGGATGAGAAGAACGGAATTCATTTATGGCACTAAAATGTGAATTTCACATCATTTTCACATCTTTTTTTTTCCTTTTTTTAGGGCCACACTCGCGGCATATGGAAGTTCCCAAGCTAGGGGTCGAATTGTAGCTACAGCTGCCAGCCCACAGCACAGCCACAGCAACGCAGGATCCAAGTTGTGTCTGTGTCCTACACCACAGCTCACAGCAATGCCAGATCCTTAACACACTAAGTGAGACCGGAATTGAACCCTCATCCTCATAGATACTAGTCAGATTTGTTTCAGCTGCACCACAACAGGAACTCCCATTTTCACATCTTAATATATTCTTCTTTTGATTTGTTTTTAACATTTAAAGGTGTAAAAGCCATTCTTAACTCCTGGGCCAACTGAAATAGACAGTAGACCAGATTTGGCCCCCAATTCCTGTGTAAGGGACAATCTCAGATTTGGACTCAGAGAATCCTTGACCTAACCCCCTGTGACTATGTAATTGCTGTGTGATTTAAGGAGAATCCTTAATGTCCCAGAGCTCTTGTTGCCCCAGGCTCCCAGGCACATAACGGGGGAGTAATTCCTCATATTCTCATAGTCCACCAGACATGGAAGAGAATGTCAAGTTCACCTGATCCAACTTGCTTGTCAGTGTGGAAAGTGGTGGAGGAAGAGACCTCATCCATGCCACAGAGAGAAGCTAACAGACCCAGGGATGGAATTCCACAAATTTGTCCTCATTTCTTGCCATTTGATGGTATAGACTATGTAAGCCGTATTACATCCGCATTGACTCTTGGGGAATTTGGATCAAGCCCATAGTTAGAAGCTGGCAGCTTGTGCTATTTTCTAATCCAACTGTAATCAAATGAGTAAATCACTTAGAAGATTACAAAGAAAGGGCTTTGTGTTTCCCCGCGTCTGAGAAAGACCTGGTGAAGCCAAGTGAGCCTGTGAGGTAGAGCGCACAAGCCATTAGCAGGAGTTGTCAAGCTGTGCTCCAAACAGGTGCTCAGAGGACAAGCGGGGTGGGGTGGGGGATATCACTGTGTAGGCAGGGCTCTTTCATCAAGCTCCTATTCTAGATTTATGTGTTGGGCTTCAACCTGTTTGGGAAAGAGTTAGAATTCCACACAGGTTGGGTAAAATAGAACTTAAAAAAAATCCACAAATTTGTCTCAAAAAAAAAGGCAACTCCTCAGGTGTAAGGAATGAGGAAGAAATGCAAAAACTTGGGCTTTGAGTATAGAAGCTGATGTGGTGACTCCAGTTAGGCAGTGAGATGGGCAGGATACATGTAAAAAGAAAGCAGGAGCAAGGGAAAAAATGAAAGATAACTTGGTAGAAAAAAGTCCCAAAGTGTCAATAATCATAATGACTATAATTTGCATATTAAAATCCAGAGCTAGATTATATTACACATCATCTACTTATATGCTATTTACCCAAAATCTTCCTAAAATATAAAGATGCAAAAAGTTTGACTCAAGTGAAGGAAAAAGAAAATATATATACTAGGCAAATCTTAATCAAATGAAAGCTTGGGGAGAAGTATAAATATATGGCAAAATAAGCTTTACAACAACAAGAAGAAACAAAAAATCCTTAGGAATAAAGAGGGTCATTAATTAAGCATAAAAAGAATGGTTCACCAAGAGACAAGTGAAATCTGTACTTACATATGCTGTGAAAAATACAACTTCAAAACATGTAAGGAAAAAATGGAGAGAAGTAAAACAAGTTGATGAATACCTAGTTGAAGTGGGAATTTTTAAAATAGAAATCTTCCTATTAGATCAAATAAGCAAAATGCTATTGATAATATGTATAAATAGAACCATACTATTAAAATACGATAAAATGGGCATATATAAAATTCTGCCCCTAAGAATTAGAGTTTAAAGATTTTTCTCAAGAAGTGAGCAATTCTCTTAATGGTCTTGACATCCTATGACCTAAATGTTCTGGCTTTGGCCCAGTTTCCTGAAACTTTATTTTATTTCCAGTGAGAACACTTCGTAACATTTATGACTATGCGGATTCATTTTTATGCCTCTGAAAGACGTTCCTTTCAATTGGGTGGGGGTAGGGAATAGCAGTCTATGTGCACTGATTTTATTTTGATTTTGCTTTGGGGGGAGGAAAAGGGAACAGGAGAGGTTGTGGTTGAAGGAATACATTTCCAGAAAAATAATAACTGTCAAGACAGCATGATACTATTTTGTGTCAATCCGTATTCCTGGTATTTCTCCTTTAGGCCAGAGAAATAGTCCTTTTTGTCAGGATAGCTTCTGGAACCGGAAAGGCTTTCTCTAGATTACTTATGTATGGCCTAGTTGTGAAGGTTTGCCGAGAATTCCAGTAGAGTCCAGCCCCCTCCTATATCTGTGTCAGTCTGGCTACCCTGCCGAAGGAATTGCCTGGGAAGAATCGACATGATCCCCTTCATGGAAAGATGTGACATTAGTACCAACCTCACAGATTCCAAGAGGGGAAAAGATTTTGAAGAAGTCATTTCACTCTCAGGCAGAACTAAAGGGAAGTTAACTCTACGAGATTTTGAGAACCCAAGACTAGGTAATTACACTGATAATTACAGCATCCTACTAGGACCTCTGATACACTCTCTGGCCTCATTCTTTTTAAAAACTATTTTATTTTTTTCTTTTTGTTTGCTTTTTAAAATTTTTTTTTAACTTAGGTGTAGTTGATGTACCCTGTTGTATGTTTCAGGTGTACAACATAGTGATTCATAATTTTTAAAGGTTAGATTCCATTTATGCTAATTGTTATTATGTTTTCTTTTTATAGCCACACCTACAGCATATGGAAGTTCCTGGGCTAGGGGCTGACTCAGAGCTGCAACTGCAGGCCTCTGCCATAGCCACAGCAAGGCTGGATCTGAGCCACATCTGTGACCTACAGCACAGTTTATGGCAATGCTGGATCCTTAACCCACTGAGCCAGGTCAGGAATTGAACCTGCATGCTTATGGACACTATGTCAGATTCTTAACCCGCTGAGCCACAATAGGAACTCCCATCTTGTACTTATTATTAAATATTGCCTATATTCCCTGAGCTGTACAATATATCCTTGTAGCTTATTTAATTATTGCTAGTTTGTACTATTAATCCCCTACCTTGTCCTTCCCGTCATCCCTCTTCCCACTGGTAACCACTGGTTTGTTCAGGTTTTTTTTGTTGTTCTCTATATTTGTGAATCTGTTTCTTTTTTGTTATAGATGCTAGTTCATTTTCTTGTTTGGATTTCACATATAGGTGATATCATACAGTACTTTCCTTTCTCTGTCTGACTTATGTCCTGCCTCATTCTGACAGAGACTGGCTTCCTTGGGGTATTGCCAGACCCGTCAGATCATCCTTATGGCATCATTCCTGCCATGGGATGAGACTCTTCCTAACTGCTCTCTAGAGATGCTGCTGCTGATCCCATTTCCTGGATTCTAGCCCTTCCTTAAATGATCAGGCCCAGGACCTTCAACCTCACTGTAATTCATTCTTTCAACGGAGTGCCTACCAAATATGAGACGCCGTGATAGGTCCTGAGACTGCAGTGGAAAACCAGATACAGGAGCTCCCTTACTCCTGTGGCATTCAAGGTGTGTAGGAGAAAACAGGCAGGCAATCAGTCAAACAAGAAAGCAATAGAGTATACAACAGTTACAGATTGTTGCAAATTCTTATAAGCACATTGGAGGAAATGACCTTGGTGTTGACCATTATAGTTGTCCACCAACCCTAAGGTGAAACCAGCCAGGCTTCCTCTTCCTTGCCTTGTCTAGAAACCATCACAGCCCATGCTTTCCCCAGTTAAGATGCAGTAGAGGAGGAATGGATCCTGAGGTTATTTGTTTTTATTCTCTTTCCTGCTTTGGGACATATATCTGGGAGGAAACAATAGTAATAACTGGCCACCTATTTTGTGCCAGGCACTGTTCCAGGTCCTTTCATGTGTATTCTTTTAACTACCTTTCTTGAACCCTTATTTTGTAAAAGAAATCGATATTCAGAGATATGAAGTAAATTACCTAACCTCACAGGTTAGTGATGGATCCTGGATGTCGCCTGAGATCTGTCTGCTTCCAACACTGATGTCCGTTCTCCCACATTGTAGCCGTCCCTCTTTTCAGTGCCTGCCTCTAAGACTTGCCTTCACATCACCTGCGTGGGGGTTTCTGTACATATGCAGGCCTCAGAGGGTAGACTGAAATTCATCAGAAATAAAGTCAACCTCAAAAACAGCCCCTTTTTTGAATCTCCTAATCACCCTAGTGGGATTTGCATTCATTTTCTTGCCTAATTATTATTAAGAATATGCCATCTGTGTCCATTATATTTTATGATTTTGTTATAAATTTTTGCACAGTTCAACTTAGAAAAAAATCTAGCCTTTAATCTCACTTGATGATGGAAAATGTTGGTTTGATGGACAAGGCTTAATTGTCCTCGCCACGTGTTAGAAATCCAAATGTAGCTAAACATTAAGGTTAAATGATGATATCACAACTTACTTGGTTTGCATTTTACATCCAATTGAAAATGCAAACCCCTCGCCTCATTAATCCTTGGCAATCCAATCCCCCACACACACCCCAAATGAAGTGATCCTTTTGGGACACATTTATATCCTTTTAACAGCCGCCTGACAGTTCTGCTGATGGAGTTTGTATCCAACTTTGTTACTGGATAGTGACAACTTGCCCTGACGGATATGTGTACATAATTATTCTCTCGCAGTTAGATTTAATTAATGCTTACCCTCATCATGATCTTGCAGCTAGTGAGCTCTCTCTGCAGGATCAGTTAATGGCACAAGGATTTCCTTTTGAGCCAAAAGAGACTCCAAAAGGCTTTGTAAAACTCAGATACTTTTTAAGAGGGGGGAAAAAAAAGAAAAAATAATTGCACTCAAACATGTTTCATTTCTTCCTACTCTGCATTTATGCCAGGCTGCATATGGGAATGGGGTAGTTAAACCTAATTTCAGACTAAGTATTGCTAATATGAACAGTTCTGACAGATTCAACAAAAAGATGTATATTTTTTAATATCTTAGTTTACAGTGGAAGTGTCTTGGCTTCATTTTGTTCCTGTCTCTGTATAAAATACGTATGTGTGTATTTTTCTAAGCATCTCCCCAAAGGGGACCTAGAATTCTGTAATAAATAGTTATGAAAGTAAGGAGACATTGAGAAGAAATGATGAGAGAAACAAAGGGAGTTGGAAGAGAAGATTTGGAAAGAGATTATTAGAAAGTTCGTAATGAGAGGACACACGTTCTTCTCAAACCCCATTAGCTGGGGATATTTTACAAAGAATCCACCCCAGTCGATGCTTTCGAAATATTCACGTGCCCTTTGCTTTTTATTACCATCATGGCAATGCCTTGTGTTTGTAGAGAACTTAACGTTTGCAACAAATTTTCTCATCCATTATCTTAGGTGATCTCTGCAACACCCATGTGACGGGAGCAGAGAAACCTTTACAGATGAGTCGAGGCTCAGAGAGGTTGAGTCACTTGCCCGCAGTCACAGACCTAGAAGTTAAAGAACCTTTCACTGAAGCCACTGCTTTTAAAGCCAGATCCAACGCAGTCTTCTCTACCATGTGCCACCTGTTTTAGCTTGAAAAAAAGGAAGTAAGGGAAGACTTGAGTGGCTCAAGTAGCAATCCCTCTTTGCCTTCACTTATCCTGCTAAAGCATCAGCAGACTCTCAGCTAAAAGATAACATCTGAGTTGAGAATAATATGATGCTACTTACTTCAGTGATCGCATGCAATATTAATGATCATTATTATTGAGCATTATTGTGGGAGATTTCCTCCCGTAACATCTGAGAGGCCTCCAGTAAAATGTGAGGATCACCTTTTATCACTTCAGGATAGAAGCAAACACCCTCTTTTCCCATCATGTCCAACAGCGCTTTAAGGCCTTCACCTTGAACTCCAAAGAGGCCTGCAGTAAAATATTCTAGAAATGCAGGACTGTGGAATGGGAGAGGGGTACTTACAAATCCTCCCAAAGTACAGATGAGGAAACTAAGGCACATAGAGGAGAAATGACTTCTCCACCATGAGTTAGTGTCAGATCTGATCCTCCAGCCCCACTTTACTGTCTCCCAGTTCAGATCCTTGCCTACTACACGGTAGTTTTAACCTTAAGCTGGAAGAGGCCTGACAAATCTTTTAACAAGTGAGAAACTGAGGCTTGGGTGAGTGGAATAGTTTATGCAAGATCATGCATTGACCTAGAGACATAACTGGACCCCAAATCCTGTCTCCTTAATTTATATACATTTAATTCAACTTAAGCAGATATTGTTTGTGTGGATGTTATGTGCCAGGCATTATACTAACCGCCGGGGCTACATTGGCCTACAAAGCACAAACAGGCATGTTGTGGACGCAAAAATATGACCCTTATCGGTCACTGTGGGTAAGAACATGAAACTGATTCTGAGGGGAGTTCGAGTTCTCATTTAAACAAACTGGCCATGGTGAAGAGGGCTGAGAGGCAGGGTGGAGAGTGTCGGGGAAGGGGGAGTTACTGATCCCGTTACGATGTCTCTTTTTTGCTTTCTTCCTAGTGTTGTTACCTCTCTGTGTCCCTAAGATGAATATCTGAATTGAAAAATAGAGGCTATATGTCAGTAGAATGCATTCTCTTACATTTGGCCAACACTTTACAGTTTACAAAACAATAGCGTTACCTCTTACACCAAGGGCTTACTATATGCCAGGCACTATGCCTATTTTTTTTAATATATCTAATTAAATATTCCCAATATCTCCATAAGACTGAAGGTTGATATTATCATGGCTCCCACTGTACCTGTGGAAACACTGAGATTCAAAAAGGTAAAACCCACCTGCCACAGCTCACATAGCTGGTCAGTGAGAGAGTCTGGATTGGAACTCAGATCAGTCAAACTAAGAGCCAAACTCTTGGCTCTTAGCTACAACTCCCTGGGCCTCCATCCTTGAAGCTGGCTGCTAGAGCACAGGTGGTGGTGCTCACGGGGTTGGCTTGGGAACAGTGACTCTCAAAGAGTGGTTTCTGAACAGGCAGACTTTGCATCATCAGAGAACTTGATAGAGGTGCAAATTCTCAGATCCCCACCGCTCTGAGGTGGAGCCCAGCAATCTCTGTTTTGACAGCTTTCCAGGTGATTCTGATGCAGGATTCTGTGAGAGAGCCATTGCACTACTAGTCCCGTGACAAAGCCAAGGATGGGACTAGTAGTGCACTGATTCCAACCCTTTTTGGAGCTTTGTACCTTTCATCTGGTCTCTGTTTTGTTTTGTTTTTTGGTGCTCTTCTATTTCACATGCGTAGTCAAAGTCAGCTTCAAAGAGATTGAGAGTTGAAAACTTGCAAGCAGGGTCCAGTAGCTAGGCCATGTTTAGTGTGGATTGCTGAGCTGTGGCATGTATCTGAACTTCTGAAAGTGAAGAGACAAGTTCCACCATCGTCTTGCTTTGTCCTCTTCACAATAAACCCAACAGCACTGCTGCTGACCACAGGCTGGGATATGGCTCACTGACTTCTCACAGGCTTTGTTTAAGTTGGGGTTGAACAAGCAAGGGGCAGGAGCTTCCTCTCTTTCTCTGCCAAGGCCCCTGACCAGGCAATCAAGTCATACATCCACTTTTATCTTACCTTGGACCTCACCTCCTTCCGCACAACGTGGATGGCCAGGTGCACCCTTTGAAGTCTGTTCTATGTGCAGAAGGGGTCTATTTCTGGCTTGTGTCTATAGACGGAGCCAGTACCTCTTTGTAAAATCAGCTTGGCTTTCCACCTGCACGCCTCCCCCCTCCCCACCACCCCCACCATTTACATAAGTGTAAGGTGAGTGAAGGGTGCTAGTGGTGAATGACATAGTATCTGGGCCATCCACTTGTGTACTTGACCTGTGCCCTCTGAGTTTGCTTGAGCTAATCCTGGATGTGCCACTTTAATATTAGGGCATCTCTCGCCCATGACCTGGTGGATGTGATAGAATCTAGGACATGATAGGTGGTCCTGACTTCCTGGGCTCTTGATGAGACCTGGTAGTATAGCATTAACTACCCGCTTATACCTGCTGCAAAGGCGTAGCTCTGTGCTGCAGATGACACGGTCTGATTCTCTTAACCTTGAGAGTCTACGTTATGAGTCTCCTAAATGGCACCTACTGTAAACTCCACCAAGTGTTTATTACCACCGATGGGTCCCACACCATGGGGTCCATTGGATCACGTAATGCAAATGGCAGGGCTGTTTGTAGCACAGCCTGACCCATTGCAGATCCTTTCTTGCTCTGTGATCTGCTCAAAGCTGGCAGCCTTCCCTGTCACTGGGAAAATGGGTCAGGGCAATATCCCAAAGTGTTTAGTGTGCTGTTTTCAGAACCCAAAGAGACCTACCAAGCATTCTGCTTCCTTCCTAGCATTGTGACATGTACAATGCGGGATCTCTCCTATATTTTGGGACAGATATGTGGACTACTGCAGACCACAGGAGCCTAAAATATTCACTGATATGGCCAACCCCTATTTCTTCATGGAATTTATCTCATCCTTTCTGGAGTACATATATCTCATCAGGTTTTTGAATGTACGTTCCCTTTCTTGTTCTTTTGGTCCAATTAGCGGGATGCACCAACCAAGTGGTCCAGGGTGATGTTTTGCAAAAAATCCGGGTGGCCTATGTGCCTTCTGACTGTTATAACAGAGGCCTAGAAAGTTAATACAGCCCTGGGGCAAGACCGGAAATGTGTAATGGTGCCCACCCCACGTGAATGGGAGCTGCTTCTGATTCTTCCTTGAGGGAGATGGGAAAAAAACTTGTTTTCCAGATCGATGGCCACAGACTGTATACTCGAGGCTGTGTTAATTGGCTGTAGCATAGATGCCGCATCTGGCAGTGGCAGTTAAGCCTACAGTTTGTTTGATTTTGTGTTAGCTCACTGCCATCCTCCTGGACCCATCTGAGCTTGTAAGGTCAGCGAATTACACGGAGATGGGATGGAGCCCACCAGCACTGCATCCTCGGGGTCTTTAAGAGCATCACTTACTCTTAACCTCAGAATGTGATACTGGTTTTGGTTTCTTCTTTTGGCTGGAGATTGCCTTCCCCACTATGATAGTTTATCACGAAGACCAAGGAAACAGCGGGAGGGGGTTCTGCCACCTACCACATATGTCCGTGTCAATTACCCACTGGGAGACTTGGGAAATGATCATCTCACTGTGAAATAGACCCAGGTGAGGACTCCATTTGTTACCTGGTGGCCCCTATGTCCCACCCCCACTCTAAGTATGCCTCGGGTCTCTGGGTCTCAGTGTCAGCTTGCATTCGCCTGTCTTTGAACAACCTAGACATTTTTACCCTGTAATACGCTTAGCCAAGTAAGTGGCAGTAAGTCCCTCTGGGGAAGGTTGGAGAACCATTGCTGCACCCACTTGCCATGCTATTACAGCCTTTCTCCTGGGTACCCAGGCCCTCCTTTGGTCAGTGGGTTCCAGTCTGAGAGCTGGTTTTGATCTAGAAACAGGCGTATAGTAGAGGCTTAGCAAAGACTCGCCATCATAACCTGGTGACTCACTTTGCCGGAAGTGTTTGGAATGTGTGTGGGCAGGTGGTATCCTCAGTCATTCACAAACAGAAATGATAAAATTTTCCTATGAGCCAGCACCTTCTTCTATTTCAGTGTTTTTCATCTCTCCCCCATACCCAATAGGAGCCAAAATATTTTGTAATCGTTCAGCACTGCACTGTTACATAATCTTTGAGTACAAATAATGTCCTTTACTGTGAAGTCGTTGTTGTGTGGTGTTAAGAAGTCACCTTTTCATGTTCTAGGGCTGTTTGCCCGTTCACCGTCACCTGAAAATCTACCCATGGACACGATGCTAAAGTCAGGCTCCATGACCTTCTGGGGGAAATTCAGAGTAACAGACATGTCACAGTGGGTTCCACTCATTTGTGTTGTGTCTTATCTCAGAAAAGAGTTTAGTGAGACAGGAATCAGAATCCCTATTTTTCATATTACACATTTTTTTAAAATGTAAAAACAAGTCAAGGAGGTTAGGTAATTTTCTCAAAAGTCACATAGCGAGGAAGAGGCTAAGCTCCCATCACGTGTTCGTTCTAGCACTTGGAAGGGAAGCTGTATCATTAACTGTGGAGTGGAAAATTCTGGGTCCAGTAGATGAGGGAGTATGGTGGGGGGAGGGGTTGGCAAGAGCGGGGACCCCGGAGGCCACTCCCCACTTTCCCTCCTTCTCTGAACACCAGCCCATCTGGTTCTCAATAGGGGCCTTCCGGTCTGGGCTACGCCACGCCTTGGCCCTCTCGTTCCCTCAGCCTGGAGGCGGTTCCTGGGAAATCCAGAGCAACTGGGGAAATTTCATGCCTAGAGAAATGAAATGCATCTTTTCCACTTCCTTCACTTCCCCAGGTGTTTCCTCGCATAACCATGTACGTGCATTGTTCCTGAGACATATATATGCTAACAGTATACGTGTTTACCAGAGTTTTCCAAACCCTCATGTAAAGCGTCTTCTGTTTGGAGTGGGCAGGCACAGCTAGAATGTATAATTTTCTCTTCAGCTGTGCTGTTTTGAACGTTTCCACATGTTTTCACGGGTGCTATCTATTCAGCCATTTCAGAAATCTTTATTGAGTGCCCACTCTATGCCAGCACTGGACTAAGGACAGAGTATGGTGATGGAAAGACAAGAGATACTAATCTCTCGATGGTTCTGTTCTGATGGAAGAGAGAGGTGACAAAGATATGGCATCATTTCAGACAGTAGTAAATGTTAAGAAGAAAAATGAAGCAGGCTGTAGAGTGGGAATGGAAGAAAAATATCTCAGGGTAGTCAGGGAGGGCTCCTCTGAGGAGGTGACACTTGAAGAGAGTCCTGCATGAAATGGAGAAGGAACGTTTCAGGCAAGGAAAGAGCAACGTCATGACCCTAGGGCAAGAACAAGGTTAATGTGGTGGATGAAAAAGAGCCAGGGCGGAGGATTCACCGTGAGAGACAAGGACGACAGAAAGAAAAGAGGTTTGGGGTTCCCGTCATGGCTCAGCAGAAATGTATCTGACTAGGAACCACGAGGTTGCAGGTTCCATCCCTGGCCTCACTCAGTGTGTTAAGGATCTGGTGTTGCCGTGAGCTGTGATGTAGGTCGCAGAATCTGGCTCTGATTGGACCGCTAGCCTGGGAACTTCCGTATGCCATGAGTGCAGCCCTAAAAAGACAAAGAAAGAAAGAGATAGAGAGAGGGAGGAAGGAAGGGAGAAAGAGAGAAAGAAAGAAAAGAGGTTGGATTGGCTATTCACCAGGAAAGAAAGAAAGCCTGGTGACAGCTGCCATGTTTTGGCCTGAGTAAGTACTTGACTGAAGATCAGGCTTTTTTTCTAGGATGAGGAGCCTGGCAGAGTAACACGTTTGGGAAACACCATAAAGAATTTTAACCTGGGGGAATTCCTGCTGTTGTGCATTGGTTTAAGGGTCTGACTGCAGCTCAGGTCTCTGTAGAGGTGAGGTCTGATCCCTGGCCCGGCACAGTGGGTTGCAGTGGGTTAAAGGATCCAGTGTTGTTGCAGCTGTGGCGTAGGTCACAGCTGGGGCTTGGATTCAGTCCCTGGCCCAGAAACTTCCATATGCCTCCGGTGCGGCCATCAAAAAAAATTTTTTTATTAGGCCATGAGAGAGTTTCTCACCTTGAACTAAATAATAGCTTTGCCAAATATATCAGGAAGATATCATTACTTTTCTCTTATAAGAAAACAGAGAAGCTGTTTGACCTGAAGCCACACGGCATCTTTGATAGAACTGGGGTGAGGAATCCTAGGTCTTAGTTAAGGAGTTTATATAACTTGCCAGTGAATCCCTTTTCGAACAACAGTGAAATTCCCTGGCACTTGTGTTCTTGTAGGAGATGGAGAGAGGTTGGAAATATGTGGATTTTTATTTGCCTAACAGTGTTTTTTTGGAAAAGGAGTTTCACCTGCTGTCTTAAAATACAGGAAGCTTTGGGTGGGATCTTACACCCGGGAGGATGCAGAATTCGCCCTGGGATGGCTGTGTCTGAAGAAAGACTCAGTGTGGTGTCTGCTTTGAAAAGAGGCTATTTTCTACTGAGATGGGAATTCCGGAGAGCTGGGGTGGGGGTGGAGGGGTAGGGTAGCAGAGGGAATGGAAAACGCAGCCTCTCAGAGCATGGTGGAGTATTTCTATTCAAGATTAAAAAGCCCTAATCATTCAGCAAACAGGATTAAACTGGAGAAAGTCTCTTCAAAGCATCTGCAGCATCACAAGTTGCGAGGTGAGGGCTGGGGTGCTCCTGAGGACAGCCGCTCCTACTTGATTCCTTCTGGCCAACCTTCGCTAGCACCTGCTCTGTGCCTGGTTCCATACCAAGAACTAAGGGAGGGATAAAGCCCCTGTCTACATTTTGAGACCCTGTGGGAGAACTCTCTGTGCTCCCCAAGAAAGTCCCCCACTTTTTCCCTAAATCAGATGGATTGGAACAGCTCTGGGTGTTACAGCTATTTGGTTTTTCCTTCTTTTTTTTTTTTTTAACGCTTCTCCCCTCCCCCCATCCACTCCCTAAGCTGTTTAAAACCCATAAACTTCTCCAAAGGAGACAAGAAGGAGTGCAAATAGCAAATTGCATTGAATTCATTCCACGTGGATCTGAGCTCATTAAATTTGGCATTTGTCAAGAGCCCTACATGTCTCTGCCACAGAGAGTAATGGACCTTTCCCCACGAAGGGGAGACTGAGGTTCTTCCTTCCACATAGGGTCCCCTTCTCTCTCTGGTTCTCCTGCCTGAGGCCTTGACTACTCTGAGAATCTCACTGCCATCACCACCTCTCACCATTCTGAAGTGTTAAGTCATCCTGTTGATATCCTTATATCCGCAAGGGGTATAGGCGGTGAGTCAATTCTTCTCCCGTCGTCTCCTAGACACATGGCCTTACACATTGGTGATCCGCCATTCTGCTTACATTGTGGAGTTGTTAAATGGACCAACTTAAATGGCCAATGGGAAGGCAATTTTTTAAAATTTCTTGCCGATGCCTAGATTCTCCCTGACCTACGAATACACATACACACTATGTGGGTATGAGCGTGGTCATCTGACAGTGAAGGGGTAACTCCACCCTACTGGTTTTGGGATGGTTGTTAGGCCAGGGGAGGCAAGGCTATCCCTATGTTGACCCTGGCTTGGAAGGAAGGGTTTTGCAAAGATTTTTGGAGCCAAGCTTTCATGGTTGTCTGCCACTATCACCATTCTTCTTCTTCTTCTTCTTTTTTAAATAACTGCACCTGTGGAATATGGAAGTTCTCAGGCCAGAGGTTGAATCAGAGCTGCAGCTGAAGGCCACAGCCACAGCCACAGCAACACCAGGTCCGAGCTGTATCTGTGACCTACGCTGCAGCTTGCAGCAACGCCAGGTCCTTAACCCCCTGAGTGAGAGCAGGGATCGAACGCACATCCTCACAGAGACAAGTCGGGTTCTTAACTCAATGAGCCACAGTGAGAACTCCCAGTATCACCGTTCTTCATCTTTCCACTGAGCAGGATGAGGAATTTCTTATGAAATTTTGTGATCCTAGCTTCATCTCCTGGTTTGCTTGTTCAAGTGACAAAGATTACTTTAGGGGAGCAATTATGTGAGTCTGTTGTTCTTGGTTATTTGTTGGACTATTTATTGTTTTATTCTTGTGTGCCCAGACAGATGCACAGAAGAAAGATACTGCAGAGCCTCCATCATACCACAAAAGTATCTTTTTTCACCAAGATTTATGTAGGTTGCAAGAAACCACCTTCCTCTGTACAATGGTCTACATTCCTTTTTAAATTTCAATTCATCCGTACTGAGCTACGCCAGATGCTTTGTTGTTCTTATGCTCAGATCTTCCCTGCACTCTCATGCCTGCCTTCAGCCTCCACATATCTAATCTCGATTCCTGATCATTCTCCTTGCTGCCCAGGATGGTAGGAACAAGCCCCTATGATGTTTCCACACAGAAACTGCTCTGACCCATGCGGTGGCCTTTCCACATTTCATTCTATCATCTGGTTTCTTGACCACTTCTTCCATGTAAATCTGAGTTATTTAACCGGAGAACTAAATCCTATTAATGGTTATAACCCCTAGCCTACCACACAGGCCTGACATTTAGTAGGCATGCAATGTGTGTTGAGTAAACATATAAATAGGGGGATAAAATTAAACAACAGGTGTTTGCTCAGAGCTCCAAGGACCACAAAACCCTTTTCAGTCTTGCAACAGTCCTAAGAGTAGATTATATTCCCATTAAAGATGTAAGACTTAAGAGTTTAAAATCATCAGGTGACTCACCCCACGATCGCTATTACAGGTTTTATTGCTGTGTAGTAAATTACCCCATATGTTGCAACTAAAAACCACTACCATTTTATTTTACCCACGGTTTTGTGGGTCAGGAATTTGGGGGAGGTCTTGGCTGGGCAGCTTTTGCCTGGAGTCTTTCCTGTGGTTATAGTTAAACAGCAGATGGACTACAGTCATCTGAAGAGTCACCTGGGTGGGACATCCAAAATGGCCCACTTGCACAGCAGGCAGCTGATGCTAGTTGCTGGCTAGGAGCTCAGCTGGGGCCGGCGATGCTCCTTCCACAGGTGGCCTCTCCAACACGGTGGTCTCCGGGTACTCAGACTTCTTGGATGACAACTGGCTTCTCTTTGTGCAACCCTCCAAAGAGACCAGGTGAAAGTGCACAGCCTTTTCTGACTGGGCCTTGGAAGACATATGGCCTCACCTCTGGCAATCTCGTTTAGTCAGAATAGGAACAAGCCCACCCAGGTTCTAAGATAGGAGATCCTACCTCTCCGTGGGAGGTGTGTTAGAGAATTTGGGGGTCATGTTTAAAGCCACCATAGAGAAACAGAAGTAATGAGCCAAGACTCAAACTTAGGTATCCTCACTCCAAATCCAATCATTTTTTAGCTCCTTCATGGTGTATTAGGTATATATATGTATGTGTGTACAGTGAAAGTCTCGGTTCTTTTTTTTTTTTTTTTTTTTTTTTT
>PVHT021183634.1:16126555-16140057 GCA_004024745.2 Catagonus wagneri
GCACATGGAGGTTCCCAGGCTAGGGGTCTAACAGGAGCTGTAGCCTCCGGCCTTCGCCACAGTCTCAGCAACGTGGGATCCGAGCCGCGTCTGCAACCTTCACCACAACTCACGGCAACACCGGATCCTTAACCCACTGAGCAAGGCCAGGGATCGAACCCGCAACCTCATGGTTCTTAGTCGAATTCGTTAACCACTGAGCCACGAAAGGAACTCCCCTGAAAGCCTCAGTTCTTAAGATAGCGATAGGAAGACTTATTCTGCCAGAAACACCATTTATGATAAATTATTGAATTGTCTCTGTTCCAATTTCATGCCTGAAATGTAGAGAAGAAGGGAGAACAGTAATCCCTCTGGGATTACCTCTTTGCCCTTGAATCTGACCAATAAAAAGACTATTATTTGGAAACAATATGTCTAAGACAAAAGTTCATGTCTTAGTCATACATTTTCCAGGAACAAGAGGCTTACCTTAATCTTTAGGCCTGTCCTTTAGCCAATAATGCATTGACTTGGTTACTAGTTTTATAGTAAGCCTTGAAAACAGGCAGTTTTATAGTAAGTCCTCCAGTTTCTTCCGATTATAAAATTGCTTGTAATTCCATATAAATTTTAGAATCCCTTGGATATTTGTACTTCCATATAAATTTTGGAATCACCTTGTCAACTTCTACCAAAAAAAAAAAAAAGGAAAAGAAACCGCTGAGATTATAAGGTTTCATTTAACCTACAGATAAATCTGAAAGTAAATACATCTTAACAAGAGTGAGTTCTGCAATCCATAAGTGTGGCATATTTCTCCATTTATTAAGGTTTTCTTTAATGTCTCTTAGCACTTATATGTTGTCTTCGTTGAGATCTTATACACCTTCTGTTAAACTAATTATTAAGTAGAGTTGCTTGTACTGTTGTGTGGAATTATTTTTTTATTTTATTTTCCAGCTATTTACAGCCTATATATATAAATACAATTAACTTTTGTATGTTAAACTTTCATCTTTTAAACACACTGAAGTCTAATAGTTTTGTGTTTTTTCATGATTTTTTCCCTAAACAATCATGTCATCTGCAAAAGATATAGCTTTATTTCTTCCTTTATAATATTTATACTTTTAATTTCTTTTTCCTGCCATATTGAAATGGCTAGAGCAACAGTGTTTCTGTATGTTTGATTTTCAGCTCTTTGACCATAGGGAGAGGCTTTTTTCCTCATGTTTATCCTGATCCCTGAGCTTTATGAATTTGCTACTTTACTTCTTCCACTAAATTTGGTACCTTTCAACCATAATTACACTAATGTTTAAAAGTTATTATTCAGTTCTTGGAGTTCCCACTGTGGCGCAATGGGATCGGTGGCATCTCTGCAGTTCCAGGACGCCTATTCTGTCCCTGACCCAGCACATCAGGGTAAAGGATCTGGCATTGCCACACCTGTGGTGTAGGTCACAACTGCGGCTCAGATCTGATGTCTGGCCCAGGAACTCCACATGCCATGGGGCAGCCAAAAAAAAAAAAGTTATTATTCTGTTCTCTCTCCTTGCCTTTGGTGATTTTATTTCTCTATATTTAGACCTGCTGATAATGTTCCATGGATCCTTAAATAGTGTTTAATTTTTTTTCAATCTTTCTTCCTCAGATTGGAGAATGTCTGTTAATCTATCTTCAAGGCCAATGATCGTTTTCCCTGTTATCTCCATTCTGTTAAGTTCATCCAGTGATTTTTTTCTTTAAATGATGTATCTATTTCAGTTTTGCTTCTAAAACCTTCATTTGCTGTATGTATGTGTGTGGGCATAGTTTTCCTCCTCATAATTCTTATGTTTTGTGTTCATTATAATTATCTTCTTTATCCCATTAAGCACAGTTATAGTAGCTGTGTTAAGGTACTCACTCATCTGGATGATTAGGTTGGCCTTTGCTGACTATCTTTTCTCTTGGGAGTGGACAAAACTTTCCTAGTTCACCCTATGTTGGATAATTTTGGATTGAATTCTAGAAATTGTGAGTTTATTGTGCGAAGATCCTTGGGTTCTTTTTCTCCAAAGAATGTTGCTGTTTTGTTTTTTGCAGGCAGTAAACTCGGTTAGACTCCCACTGTCTTGCTTGGGGTGAGCAGCAGCTTAAATCTCAGTTATCGTTATGATTATTTCCTTGAGCAGAGCTGGTTGGAGTCCGTCTGAAACATGAGTGACTCAGAGGTCACGCAGAGATATCACAGATGATGAGGTATCTCTCATCATCTGTGGTATTTGAATTTCTCCTTTCTTTGGATCCTTCCCTCACTCCCTGGTGGCATTGGTTGATCTGAGATCCATCCATTGGATCCTCAGTCCAGAAAGACAGCAATCTTTGTCCTGGCGTTTCTGTTACCCTGAACCATACTGAAACTGTGACCTACCTTTTGGACCAAGCCTGATACGTAGGAAATTCACCCAGTGCTGTTTGCTTTTTCCAAGTTTCAACTGCTTTCCAAAACACACCTGCTTTTATTTACTTCCCAGAGTCCTCAAGTAGTGTTTTTTTTTTTTTAACTTTGTCTAAAACTTATTGTTGTTATCTGCAAGAGGGTTGGCCTGCTAATATCTTACTTCTTGATGCCATAAGCAGAATTTGTACTATAGTCAATAAATATCACTTTATAATACAGAATTTGTTTTTTACCCTCCTTTTTCAAAATGAATACTGGACAGACACAAGTATTTTTGACATCTCATCAAGATCCTTTTACTATTCCAGCATAATGAATTATTCCCCTCAAACTGGACATTGTCAGTTTTCCATTTTACTATATTTATAAATAATATTGCAATGAGTATAATGCTGCATAAAGCCATTCCTATGTTTAAGATGGTTTCTTTAGGGTGAATTCCCAGAAGTGGGTCAAAAAGGATGGACATTTTTTAAGGCTTTTTTTTTAATTGCCAAATTGCTTCCCAAAAGGACTATAGAAATGTGCATTGCTTGCAGCAATTTAGGAAAATGATCATTTCATAAAACCCATGCCAGCACTGGATATTATTAAACCAAGAAATAACATTTCTATTTCAAGAGATGAAAAATTACAACCAAGAATTTATGAACACATATACATATAATATTTTAATGCCAGAGGATATATTTTTTGTGGTTCTGTCTCTAAAATGAGATAGCTGTATTGCAGAGAGGAAGACTCTGGAAAATGAAATTCTGAGCAAATCATCACAGAGAATTACAATGAAGGAGAGACTTGGGAAGCATAGGGAGGGAAGCTATTTGCACAGGAAACTAACAGATGCAAAAAAAAAAAAGCCAAAAATGCATAACAGTTTAGCCCAAACTTATTAAAATACTCCCAGAAAGGCTGAGATTTCAAATTTGTCAGTGCATGGTGGGCAAATTTGAAAGAAAACAAATAGAAATAAAACAAGCTTTTAAAATTGCTTTTGGAACAATAAGAACAAGAAAATGATTGTCCCATTGCATGAAACAACGAAAACTTTATTACCAGATGAAAGTATAAAGCTAAATTCATTTTGAATCTGTCAGATCTGTCACTTACATCAAGAAAGAAAATCTGAAAACTAGGAAAAGGAGAATAAAGATGTTTTATAAGGAATGGAGTTCTAACATAGAGAGGAAGTACTGAATGTTTTTGAAGTGTCTGCCTCAATTTCAGTCTCCAGACCTAATAAGCAAATGACTTTTCTAGGGCTCAAATAATATGAAGATATGTTTTCAAATCACAGAGTTACCTATACTCTTGGAGAAATCAAGGTAGAGCTTCCAAAATTCTGAAAAGGACAAATCTTACCCTGATTTCAAGTAAGCGACGCACTTCTGAGCCTTGGTTTTGCTTCTCAAGAAGAATAAGAGCAGTTGGTCACATTTACATAGTGAATGTTTGGGGACAGACGGGGACACTAGGTGCCATCTTGGGTTTGCTGAGAATAAATCATGCCAAACAAATTGCAGTTCTACTTTGGACAGATTCATTAACACAAGTAAATCAGGGAGCTACCAACAAACAGGATGTCTGAACATCAGCAAGATATTTGCCAAGGCCTGTCCTAGGTGCATTGCATTTTACATGTATTTGTCTGAATAGTCTGTCTTCCCAATTAAGTGCCAATTCTATGATGGCAGGGAATAGTTCTGTTTCACTCTCCCTGGCATATCCACTTCCTGGTATATAATAGGCTCCCAACAGAAATTTATTGAATGGACAATATTTTTTTTGTTGTTGATTTCCAAAGGAAGAAATTGTAGAGAGTTTGACAGAATAGTCCATTTTATTCCGTGATACATTTCTAAAGACTTTTCATTAAGGGACTGAAGTCAGTTTGAAGGGAGTTCTGGAGCCATGAGCTATCAAGCTCTATTTCCCACCTAGTTCTCTTCAACACTTGCCTTAGATCAGGGAAGATCTGTTCTGGAAACCTGGGAATAACAAGGGCCACAGTCAGACTCCCTGGTCCATCCCTTCCCCTTACTGGCTGTATGGCCTTGCTGAAGACAAGTAATCCCCGTGCACATATCAGTTTCTTCGTATTTGAAACAAAGAGATCAGTGTCAGCTTCATCATACTCTCATATGAACTATATGATTTTATTTTACACAAACTTCGAGTCTATGACTTGACATGTTGTAAGCACTCAGTCACCATCCATCCCTTTTCTTACCTCCTGCTCCTTTTTCTAGTTATCCAGTTCATAGAGGGCATGTAGTCAGAGAATAATGAAAATATGAGATCCACAGAATTAGGACCCAGAATATCCTGAAACACTAGAAGAAAAGGCCAAAATCTATGGATACACTTCGGTAGTACACAATGTTCCTGACTTCGGTTTTAGAAAAATCAATTTTGCAAATACATAACGGGAAAGACCCAATTTATTTACAGCGAATGGAAGCAGAGAACTGAGGGCATATTGAATACAAGTCAGCTGGCAGTAAAGCGGAAGCAGTCCTGGACTGCATTATTAGAAGTCTTGTGTTCAGAGAAGGGGAGATGATAGTCAGTTTTTGTTCTGGGTAGGTCAGAACACACCTGGATAATCATGCCTAGTTCAGGACATCAAAATTCAAGAAGGAGTTTAGCAAATTGTAGAATTTTGAAAAGAATCTGACCAAATGAATTTGAAATATGGGATGCACATCAAAATCACTAAGATTGGAGAACAGTAATGCATTGCCCAGTGCTATAGAGGAAGTAGTGAAATAATCACTCCTACTACGTGCAGCTGATCAGGATGAAATTGATTTAACTTTGCTAGAGGACAGCTTGACAATATGGATCAAAAACTTCAACTATCAGTAACCTTTGACCTAGCAATTTGTGTTCTTCTCAAGAAAATTCTACACATGGATGCACAGGGATGTGTAGAAAGGTTTATCCTTAGGAATGTGTGATGCAATGTTACAGTGAAAAATTGGAGGCAATGTGAAGTTTAAACAATAGGAAATAGTTTAAAAGCATGATACTTGATAGAGTGGAATATAGTGTATGCGTAAAATGATATTGGAGTCAATTTTTAATGACATGGGATAGTGTAATGCCGTATTTTGTTTAGCTTTATTTTATTGCCACAAGCAATCTCAGTTCATTTTCAAAAAAAGAAAGGTAAACAGAAAGAAGAAAAATCTCAGTATTCAGAGCAAATCCCTGTTAACACTTTGATGGTGATAGTATCAATATATGTATAGAAGATACTGGTATGCATACAAATCTAGATCTAGTTCTAGATGTGTGCATATGAATGCATATATGATATACGTAACATAATAGAAAAATACCAAGCATGTAGTTGGATCCCAATGTGTATTTCTGACATAAATGAATAAATCAATATATATTTAGATATTTTTAACAAAACTCACAAAATGCATTCATGTTACAAGCCAATAAAATCCAGTTGTAAAAATACATGCATATAAGTGATTTTTTAAAAAACTAGAAATAAAAGACAGTTGGGAGTGATAGTATTTTTTTAAGTTTTATTGAAGTATAGTTAATTTATAAGGTTGGGATAATTTCCATTGTACAACAAAGTGATTCAGTCATACATACACCTGTATCCATTCTCTTTCAGGTTCTGTTCCCGCATAGATTATCACAGAATATTGGGTAGAGTTCTCTGTGCTATACATCAGGTCCCCGTTGGCCAGTCTTTCCATATACCTCAGTGTGCATATGCCAGTCCCGAACCCCCGATCCATCCCTGCCACCCATCCCCACCTGCCTCCTTTGGTAACCATACATTTTTCAAAGTCTGTGATTCTATTTCTTTTCTGCAAGTAAGTTCATTTGTATCCTTTTTTTTAGATTCCACGTATTAGTGATATCATAGGATGTTTGAATTTCACTGTCTAACTTCACTTAGTTTCTAGGTCCATCCATGTTACCACAAATGGCATTATTTCATTTTTTTTTTTTTTTGTAGCTGAGTAATACTTCATTGTGTATATGTACCACATCTTCTTTATCCAGTCCTCTGTTGACGGTCATTTAGGCTGTTTCCTTGTCTTGGCTTTTGTAAACAGTGCTGCAGTGAGCGCTGAGGTGCTTGTATCTTTTCGAATTATGGTTTTCTCTGGATACGTCCCCAGGAGTGGGATTTTTGGATTGTATGGCAGTTCTATTTTTGATTTTTTTTTTTTGAGGAATGGGAGTGATAGTATTTGACTTGGTTAATATTTTCTTCTTTGTGCTTTCTTACTTCTTTCCCTTAAGTTTGTACAATAAATATGCATTGACTCTGTAATCTAAAAAAATCATAGCTTTTGTAAAATATATAATAGGAAGAATTGCTGAAGTTATTAGTAGGGATATTTAGCTTGGATGGAAAGATTACATGGGTACATGAGCAATCTTCAGACAGCTGAAGGGCCATTGTATGGGGTGGTAGAACAACTTGAGCCTGTGATTCTAAAAGGCTGGACAGAATTGAAAGGGTGGAAATTAACAGGGAACTTGATTCTTAGCTAGCCTCACCTGTCGGAATCTGCTCTCTTATTGTACTTTACTTTCTGAGCCTGCCACTGTATTTCTAGTCTTTGCTCTGGCATTTATGATCTGGGTGACCTTGAGCAAGTCATCTGTAGTATCTCTGACCCTCAGTCTCCTTATCTTTTAAATGGGGATAACAGTATATCATCCAGTTATTGTGAGGGTCAAATGAATTACCATCTTCTGGAAGAAAGTAAGGTGCTGTTATGTAATATTTATTAGATGTTATTGCCTTTTTGTTTACAGTCATATAGTATGTTTGTAACAAGATAAATTTATGACTTGGGTCTCTGGACACTCAATTTATCTCCCCATTTCCCAGGACTGTCATACAGTGACAGGTTAGGACTGTGGATATTTTTGTAGGACTAGACAAGGGGAGTGATCTGGTTACCTGTGCTGCATAGTACACCACCCCAAACTCGGTGCCTTAAGGCAACAGCAGTCTTATTGTGCCCATGGATTCTAGACCCAGGAATTCGTAAACAACCAAGATAGATTGTCTCAGTTTCACAATATCCTAGACTCAGCTGGAAATTTTCAAACACCTGTGGGTAACTCGGATTGCTGGAAGCTACAATCAGCTAGAAGCGTCTTCTCTCATATATTTACTACCTTCACTGAGAAGGCTTGAAAGCTGGGCTCAGCTGTGACCATTGATTGGACCCTCTACACTTGGCCTCTCCTTTTGGCTAAGACTTCCCACAGTGCCATGGCAGGTTTCCAAAGAGGGAATGAGTGCCTGGAAAGTCCGCTTGTCAAGAGAGCCAGGAGAAGCTAGTCCTAGAGGTTATGCAGAGTCATACCTCTTTATTAAAAGCACATCCCTAAGGCAGTACAGATTCAAAGGGAGAGGATTTAGCCTCCATGTTTGATAGGGGAGTGGCAAAACTCAAACTGCAAGAATACATATATGGCCGGGTCACTTTGCTGAACAGCAAAAATCGACAGGACAGTGTACATCAACTGTAATAATTTAAAAAAGTCAAACTTCGGAAGAGGATGTGGAATGGGAGATTTTATTATGATTCTCTTTGAACTTACAGCTCCCTACAGCCTGCCACAGAAAGACAAAGTGGGCTATTCCAGAAGACAAAGCTTTATTTTCATGAGATGCTGAGTTAAGCCTGTTTGGAGAACTGCTTCTTCATAGGTAGTTCTTTGGGCCAAGGTCTGAGGACAAATTGAGATTTGTCCTTTTTTGGACAGTGGCATGAGTACCTCTAGGATGCCCATATCACACTAAAGGTCAGTTGAGGAATGGGTTAAGCTGAAGCAATAAAGATAATATTTTGTAAAATAAACATAAATTTTATTAAGCATCTTTTTAAAAATTACCAAGCATTAGATGTTCATTGGAGAAAAGTTGTAAAATGAAGATGAGCAACAATAAGACAATTTTTTAAAATACTCCAAATTTTACTACCCAAGAAATAACCACTGGAGCGCTTTAATATATTTCTTTCAGTATCTCTTTATGTATATATGTGTGTATATATATATGCATACATTTACATACTTTATGTATGTGTATATTTTTAAAACAGAATAGGATCGTTTTGCACTTATGGTTTGTGATATGCTTTTTAAGCTTGGTTCATAACCCTAGATCATGAACATCTCAGAATGACTTTTATGTTCCTCTTCTTTATTTTTTAAATTAAAATGTATTTATGTTTTTATTACATACACCCAGTGGAATTCACACCAAATATCAGCAAGTGTCTATAAATTTACACAAGGGGAATCCCTCTTTGCATTCTTCTCTGTATGCTGTTTTACTTAACAATAGATCATGGAGAGGTTTGCATGTCAATAAATAAAGATTTATGCCACCGTATTTAATGATCTCATGAAAGTCTGTATTACAGAGCTACGCCATCATTTTTTAAACAGTCCCCTATAAATGGGCCTCTAGGTCATATCCATGTTTTTTGAAATTGTAAACAATCATGTTTAATTATATTTTACCATAAAGATATTTTTTAACCATAAAGACCAATTTTTAAAAATTCAGCGTGAATCTCCGTAATGCTGCAGAATCTTCTTCCCTAGGGATCAGATAAACTGGGGTTTAAATCCGAGTCCTGCTACTTCCTGAGTGTGTGACTGCAGACAAGGAGTTCCATCTTTCCCAGTCTCTGTTTCCATGTTGGAGGAATGGGAAAGTGTATAGTTACTTCTGGGTGAAGCACCTGGCATTGGGCCTGGACTGTAGTGGGGCCTGATGACAGGTAACAATGGTGGTCAGAGCATCTGCAAGTGGTAGACCTGTAGGAACATCTGTGGTTTAGCCCTAGAGCTCAGATCAGCTGTGAGTTGTGTGGTTTCGGGGGCATGGAAAGTGTAGCTGCTTTTGTCCTCTTCCTGTGACTGGTACCATTTTTATTCCGCAGACAGTGGGGGTCAGATGGGTTTTTTTGCATTCCCAAGCTACATATTTCTCTATCTGGTGCAGTTCTGGGCAATCTAAAAATGCAATATCGCTGTCACCAGCTGGAGGAAGACACGGAGTCTGAATAATATAACATGTCACCACCATCCATCATGATAGCAAGAGCATGGGAGATGGAGTGTGGAGGGGTGGGACTACAGGGGCTGGCAGAGCAGGTCTGTGGACAGGGCAGCCCCGTAAGAGAAAGTAGATGTGCAGAGAAAAGCAGTGAGTTAATTTTCAGGCCCAGGAAAAACTGGGAATCCTAACAGCTGCTCCAGCCTTTTCCATGCTATGGCTTTCAAGTTGTTCAGATGCCCTGATTTGCCCTAGAGCAAGCCTGGGATCAGGTCTCTCTTTGCCACCAAATATCTATGTCATATTGGGGAAGCCTCTAAAAACTTTTGAGTGTCTCCATTTATGTATCAGCAAAATGGAGATAATCCCCACACAGAGGGCTTAACATCATGCCTGGAATATCCTAATTGCTTCCTCACTAGACAGGAGGCTCCAGGAAGTCAGGAAGTTTTGTCTGTTTTATTCACTGCTCTGTGCTCAGTGCCTGGAGCAGTGTTTGGTACAGAATGGGCGGGCACTTAGTAATTCTCGAATGGACGGATAGACAAACAGGTGCTGGTGTGATTATGTGAGGTGACCACTGGTTCTAGGACAGGCTGCATGGTCACCCTCTGCAACCTCAAACACCAGGACGCCTGAACTTGGCCCTTTGCACTAAAGCTCTGTGACCTCTCCACTCTGTGTCTCAGCTTTCCCCCTCTCTCCCACAGCCCTCACATTTCCCCATTCTACAGTTTTGTCATTATTCCTGTGATGTTACAAAGAAAACAGGTCCCTCTCTCTTTTTATTGTTTTAGTTATTGAGGTAAAATCCACCTAAAAATCGCGGTGCACTCTTTAAAAGTGTGTAATTTGTTGTCATTTAATACATTCACAAGTTCGTGCAGCTGTCACTTCTGTTTCATTCCAAGACATTTCTAATACACCACAAGGAAACCCCATATTCTTTAGCAATTGCCCCCTATTCCTCTCTGCCCTCTGCCCCAGTCCCAGCACCACTACTCTCTGTCTCCATGGCTTCACGTCTTCTTTAGATGTTTTCTATAAATAGAATCATGGAGTTCACACTCTGACTCAGTAGGTTATGAACCTGACTAGTATCCATGAGGATGCAGGTTCAGACCCTGGCCTCGCTCAGTGGGTTGAAGGTTCCAGCATTGCTGTGGTGTAGGCTGGCAGCTGCAGCTCTGATTCGACCCCTAGCCTGGGAACTTCCATGTACCACGGGTGTGGCCCTTAAAAAAAAAAAAGGAATCATAAACTATATGACCTTTTATACCTGGTGTCTTTCACTTAGCAAAATGTTTTGCTGATATCCAAAATATTGTTTGCAAGGTCCATTCATGTTGTAACATGTGTCAGCATTCCTTTTTTTAATGGCTGAATAATGTTTCACTGTATGACTATGATACATTTTATTTATCCATTCGTCGGCTGATGGACATTTGAGTTATTTCCATTTTTGGCTATTGTCGGTAGTGCCACTGTTATATATTATTAATAATAACATGTAAGTATGATTTTAATATCCTTTCTTCAGTTCTTTCGGATATGCCTAGGGGCAGAATTCCCGGGTCATGTGGTAATTCTATGTTTAACTTCTTGAGGAACTGTCAAAGTGTTTTCCATATTGTCTGCCCCATTTTACGTTCCCATCAGCAATGTGAGAGGGGTCTAGTTTCTCTGCATGCTATCCAATACCTGTTACTACCTCATTGTTTTGGTTATGGCCAACCTAATGCATATGAAGTGGCATCTGTCTCATTGTGTGTGTGTGTGTGTGTGTGTGTGATTTGTTTGTTTGTTTGTTTGTTTTTGCTTTTTAGGGCTCTACCTGCAGCATGTGAAAGTTCCCAGGCTAGGGGTCAAATCAGAGCTACAACTGCCAGCCTACACTACAGCCACAGCAACACAGGATCCAAGCCACATCTGTGACCTACACAACAGCTCATGGCAGTGCTGGGTCCCTAACCCACTGAGCAAGGCTAGGGGTCGAACCCGCATCCTCATGGATACTAGTTGGGTTCATAACCCGCTGAGCCACAACTGGAACTCCTCATTGTGGCTTTGATTTAATGGCCTTTTCCTAATGGTGAATAACTAATCTTCTCATGAGAACAGAGAGTTTCTGAGTCAAACAAAAGCTAGGTTCCATTGTGGGGGCTCTGCCATTTGTAATTGGTGTGATCATAGCTAAGTGACCTTGAGGCTCTGAAGGTCGGTTGGCGCCTCAGTAAAATCGGGACAACTCTTACCTCTCAGACCCCGTGTGAAATATGGCTGGGAAAGTGCTTATAAAGCGCCCAGGGTGGTGCTTATCCCACTGTGGTGTGTGCTTAGCCCGTCTCCTTCACGTCCATCCCGGACCACTCAGGACCAGAAGAACTGGGGGCTATGGAACAAGGGCAGAGGAGCTGCTGTCTTGTCTTCTTTCTCCTTGCTGGTCCCTGACCGTCCTCACTTTCTCTCAGTCCCTCAACAGAAATACTTGAGCAGCCCTGAATAATTAATGTCTGCACTTTAGTTCACTAAATCACCCATTTCATATTAAAATGCTAGCAGAGGGGGCCCTTTCCCATCCGTCTGAATCATCTCCGAGTCCGACTGTAATTGGCCTGTGGCCCCTGCAGATTCTATGGACACTCAGGGGCCATATGCCTTGGGTGGCTGCCACCTTCCTACACTGTCACAGAGGGCAGGGACTCGCCACTCCCACCCAGTGGCATTTCCATTTCTTCTACTAAACTCAGGCGTGCCCTTCGGTGTTTGTGCAATTTATATAAACTGTATCATTTTCCTCATACTGACCACCTGAGCTAAGAGATACTGTCTCCTTTTTAAGAATGAATTCAAAAAGGTCAAGTGCCTTGCCCAAGCCCACACAGTTAGTAAGTGGAACCTAGGATTAGAACTCATATCTGACTCTAGTACCCCAGTTTCTAAACAGAAATACATTACCTCTCATGACTCATGGATTCAAACAGTATAGAAACCTATTAGGCTTTAAGTGCCTGAGGGCAGAGACAATGACTGTTGTTTTTTAATGGGATCTAAGCTACACCATTTTTCATCCAAGTCATTAAAAAAAAATTTTTTTTTTGGAGTTCCCTTGGTGGAACGGTAGGTTAAACATCGGGTATCATCAGCGCTGTGGCTCTGGCTGTAGCTGTGGTGCAGGTTTGATCCCTGGCCCCGAAATTTCTTCATGCTGTGGGGGCAGCCAAAAAAAAATTTTTTTTTAATTTTTTTTTTTTTTTTTGGCTTTTTAGGACTGCACCCACGGCATATGGAGTTCCCAGGCTAGGGGTCCAGTTGGAGCTGTAGGTACTGGCCTACACCACAGCCATGGCAGCAGGGGATCTGAGCCTCATCTGTGACCTACACCACAGCTCATGGCAACACCAGATCCCTTAACCCACTGAGCGAGGCCAGGTATCAAACCCACATTCTTATGGATACTGGTCAGGTTCATTAACCGCTGAGCCATGACGGGAACTCCCTAACTTTTTTTTAAACTTCCAACACCTTCCTGGGGGTTGTGGCTTATTCATCTTTCCCCTGTACCCAGATTCTGGCCCTCATAAGTGCCTCCAGAACTGCTCTCCAATGTGATGGGCATTTGAAATGTGCCTACTCTGTGATAAGAGGTGCTATGAGCATAAAACATACATTGGATTTTGAAAACTAGTGAAGGTGTATGTGAAATATTTCTGTCATAATTTTATGCTCTTTACGGGTTAAAATGATAGTATTTTGAATATATGGATTGAATCCAATATATTCCAAAACTTAATTTTACCTCCGTATGCCTGACCTTTTTAACATGGCTCCTAGAACATTTAAAATTGCAAAAGTGTCTCACGTTATATTTGGGGGGGGCAGGTTGAGGGTCAGAGGTGTGGGAATGGAGGGGGCACCTGAGAAGCCAGGGGCATGGTTTCAGGCTGCATGGACGTGAGGAATGATGGAGGCATCACTGGGCTCCAGCTGAGCCTGGTCGGAGTT
>PVHT021183634.1:16141057-16152101 GCA_004024745.2 Catagonus wagneri
CACACACACACACACACACACACACACAAACACAAACCACATTTTCCCAGGTTACTTTAGCCATGAGGAAGACTTTTCAGGTGGACTTGACTTCAGTCCCACCTCCCTCCCTCACCACTTTACCTCACCTCTCTTGAGGCAGGGCTTATTCATCTGTCAAACAAGGTTTGTAATGCCTTCCTTACAGGGATGGCTGTGGATAGTAAATGAGGTCTTTACTTATGTTTTATTGTACACCGGCATAGAGACTAAGGCAATAGACTGCAGCCACTGTCTGGATTTGAATTGTGGGTCTACTGCTTATGAGCTGAGCGACCCTGGGCAGATCGCTGGATTTCCTTGTGCGTTCATTTCCTCGCCTGCTAAAGTAGCAGTGAAAGTATTAACCTACTTCCTGGAGTTATTGTAAGGATTAAACAAGGCCGTGCAAGCAAAGGCTTTAGAACCGTGCCTGAAAGTGGGACAGTGCTATCAAAGGGTTAGCTTTTTTTATTGTATTAGAATTGCCTGGTGACATTTCTATCGTTCCCTCGTTCTCCCCCCCCCCCCCCGCCCCTCAACTAGACTCTCCTGGTAGGAAAAGACTCCTGTCGGAATCCCGTCTGCCATGTTCCCCATAGTATGTCCTTTATTTGGGGGAAGAAGGGAAATGAGGAGGAGAGGAAAGAGAGAGGGAGAATTTAGTTGGAATGTGTAAAATACTGCAGTGGCATTAAAGTGGGAAGGGTCTGGGGTGGACCCCTGACACACAGAGCCCTCGCTTTTTCTCCCCTGCCCGAACACAGCAGGGAGTGTGACAGGTGCTTCCTGTACCTAAGGCAGCTATTTCATCACAGGCCTTCATTTTCCCCTTGGCCAAAATTATGTGTAGATGAACCACAGTCTCCTTTCCTCCCTCCTTCCCTTCCTCCCTCCCTCCCTCTCTCCCTCCTTCCCTCCCTCCTTCCTTTCTCTGCAGCACTAAAACATTTTAATGGCAATTTGAAAAGCTTACTGGCCTCTGAGACTCTTCCAGAGGAAGAGTTGGTAGCAGTTCTTCCACTGCTTCCAGAATCCCCGTGGGGCATCCGCCAACTCCATTGCAAAGGAGAGCCATTAAATAGGGAGTCACATCTGGTAGAATCTGGAATCTCCTGCTGTCTCCAGGTCCAACTCTTAGTTGCTGGGGATTGGGGGAGATTTGCACTAAGGGGCAGGGAGAGATCGTGACTGAAGTCTACTTTGGGGGCAGTGATCAGACATCATTGCCCCTCATACTCCCCCATCTATTACAACATACTCCAGAAAGGAGGAGGAGAAGTATTAATTTTTCCAATTTAAAGAGCATTAAGCCAAGAGATAGTATCACAGTGGTTCAAAATTTGAACTTGGCCATTCGTCACACCCGGGTACCAAGTCCGACTTCACTCATTGTTCACAAGTCACTTTACTTTTCTGAACCTTGGTCCCTTCATCTGTAAAGGGATACATCCGTGATACCTCCTTCCTATGAGGACTGTGAATTTGGAAGGAGATGATCAGTGCAAAGTTCAGAACACAGCAGTTGACACCTGTATGCTTAATGGACAGTCTGTTTTCCCCGGGGTTCCCTCTTGAATAATTTACAAGGTGAGACTTTGCATACTAGAGAACCCACATTCAGATCTGGACCATGTAGCCCTGAGTTGGAACTCTCCTGCTCATCAGCTGTATGACTTTGCAGTGGTGTGATGCATAAGTAAGTAACTTTGCTTATGTATGTCTTCATGTATTCATCATAATGTCTCATTTGCTAATTACACTTTCCTTACCAGTATAGCAGGATGTGGACTGTATGTGATAACGTATAGTCATTTTCCAGGCACACGGTAGATTGTTGATCTAAAAGTGGGATTTCTTCATACTGAACATCATTTCAGATGTACCACCGGAGAAAATAACAAAGTAGATCCTTTCATGGATTGAATAACATGTCCTTCTAATAAATATTTTTCTTTCCTTCGGGTGGAATTTTTAGAATAGGTAATAGGTTTGCATGGTGCTTGATACAAGAAATACAGAACATTTAGAGGGAAAATTGTCTCCCTCCATCTCCATCCTTCAGCCACTTACCCCTCCATCAGGACAACTATGTTAACCAGATCCTTGGGTCTCCTCCCAGAGATAGTCCGTTGATGTAGGTGTCTGAGCTCCGTTGGCTAAATAGGTTTTCAAACCAGAATCGCTCTTATTCCCTGCCCGTGGCTCCACCCCCGACCCCCACCCCAACAGGCTCTGAGGCTCCCCATTAGCCATTTCTTCTCTGGGGTAAAGCGTTCATAGATCCTTTAAGCCCTCTTCCCACGTCCCAGACTAAAATAATAATAACATAATAATAATAATAATAACAAAATAATAATACAGAGAAAATTAAAATTTCTCATGTTTCTTCCTGTGGAATTAACTGCTATTAGTATTTTAGCATATGTCTTTCTAGCTCTTTTCCCTTATTGTTTTCGTAATCTGCTCTTCATAGCACGTGCATGCATTACCGTTCTTCCTTCCACGTTCTTCTGCATTTCTGTCTGAAGCACCCCTTGCTCTCCTCCTCCCTTCCTCCCCATCCTCACCACCCCTGGCCTCACCCAGAACCCCGCCTCCTCTCATCTGGCAACCACTGAGCCTCCTAGCCACGCGCCCTCCCTGGTACCCATTCTGTAGCCTGCATCCAGTCTGTGTCCTTCCTGGCACGCTCAGCTGATGAACTGATTCTCTTGCTTCCGAACCTTCCATGTCTTCCAAAATGAAGCCCTTTGTCCCTAGCGTGGCAGTCAGGGACGCCCACTGTGTGGCCGCAGTGGAACCTCCCCTGACAGCGCTCTGCTTCTGCCTCCTCCCGCCAACACTCCCCAGCCCCAGGGATCCTCCTCCCGCCTTCATCTTCCATCCCTGAAGCCCTGTCCATCCTTGCAGCCCTTATTCTAATTCTCCCTTCCTTCATAAAGCCTCCCCAGGTCCTCTGTGTGGGGATGAACTGCCCTCTCCCCTATTCCCAGGGGCTCATTGCTTGGGGAACATGGCCATGAATTAGATTAGGGGCACCTTAGGATTCCATTTGTCCTCCTGACTAGCTTATGATCCCCTGGCTGGCAAGGACCCAGTGATATCTGTCTTTGCTTCTCCCGTGTCTGGCTCTGGGCTTGGCCTATAGTAGACACTTGACTGAAATGTATGTGAAATTAAGTTGCCTGGAGGGTTTTCTTAGAGACAGGCTCATCATATGAAGCAACAACAGACCTATCAATTATTTAGTACCCGCCCCGGACCAGGTGTTTTACGTGTCCTAGCTCCTTTCCGCTTCCGAAGCAACCCCACAAGGTTAATAGCTATTGTCCCTGTTTTAGAGAGAAAGAATCCAGGGTTCAGAGAGGTGGGCTGTCTTCTCAAGGTCACACAGTCCCGAGGCTGCCAGGCTGTGCTTAGAACCCAGATCCACATCACTGCAGAGCCTGAACTCCTGTAAATCACACCTACTCCTGGGCCACTTGGGCTTTATAGAGAAGAGTCTGGGGACGGGGTTGCTGATCTTTGGGATGGCTGAGCGATTTATTGTGCTCCCGGGGGCCTGCAATGACTGAGGGATTGTGCTTCCTCGCAGGGGGAATCAGCTTTGGGAGAACCAAGGGGACGTCGGGTTCAGAGGCAGACGACGAAACGCAGCTAACATTCTACACGGAGCAGTACCGCAGCCGGCGCCGCAGCAAAGGTAACGGAGTCCTTGGGAAGGTTCCAGAACCAGGGTGTGTAGGAGGAAAACCAGGGAAGCCAACTCCGTGCTCCATGACAAACCCTGAATCTTCTTCAATCTGGTCCTGATCTAGTTAATACTGAGCTTGGCACCCCACTCTTATTTACTCCCTGTCTCACCCCCATTCCTCAAAGGATTGCAGGATGCTTCTTCAAGTTTATGCAGTTTTTTTTTTTTTTTAATCCTTCGCAGTAGAGAATCAGATTGAAAAGAAAAGAGGAGTAAGGAAAATTATTCAGACTTGGCTTAGATGTATGCATGGTAATCCATCCTGTGCTGTGTGGTGTGGTTCTTAGAAGGAGCTGACAGCTTAACTCCAAGATTCTTAGCAACCAAAGTGCAAAAGGAAACACACCCAGCAGTAAAATGTACCGGGTCTATAGGAGAAAACCAGCATTTGCTCAGGAAATTCTGTTGACCTGACACAGAGACCGGATAGAGTTCTCCGGAAAGTTCCTATAAACAGGACTCCTTGAGATTCTCTAGACAGTGGACACAAGGGACAAAATCAGTATCAGTGCATCGTTTTTTTTTCTCAGTGTAAGGAGATGTCCAAATGCTGAAGCAGGACCACCTTCAAGGGCTTGACCTCTTTGGCAGTGTGCGTAGTTCTCTGCAGTAAAACTCACTCCAAAGGGAAAATTGAGCCTATGTCAGGCAATCACCTGGGCATAGAATTCCTCACCCCTGAGTGTCTTCTCAGGACGGCAAAGCAGCAAGTTCATGATGGCAGCCTTGGGAGAGAACTTGGGGTGCAAACATGCATTCTGTGCCAAGGACTAGGGGCAGATCCAGAGGCTTAGATTAGGCCCTGGAGAGAAGGGGCGTCCTCCTGCAAACATGACGACCGCTAATCCAGGCACGTGACAGGCTATGCTTTTCCCCCCTCCCATCCCCCAACCTCTGCACAGAAGTGGGCTAAAGAAGGGCCTGTGGTGGGGAAGAAGGGGAGAATCTTCCTTACAAATCAGTTCCACCGTGTGTGATGGGCCTTTGAAAGGCAAAGGTCACGTAGCTTCTCTGGGTGCCTTTTGCTGTTGGGCAAATTATCCACCTACCTTATACCTCTGTTTTGTCATCTGTGAGCAGGGCCTTGCAACTGCCTTCTAGACTTGGAGATGCGTTTTGGTTTTGTTATATTCAAAATGCATCACAGTGCCTAGGATATACCAAGGGCAAATAAAGCAGGCGTTATTAATGTCGGTGCAGTTCTCGCCATTGTTTTCCATATGGTGCCTTTCACTGAAGAGACCCCTTAAGAGGCAGTATGTCCCTTGACACCGCACCTGGGGAGGTCTGGAAGCTTCTGCAAACATTAGAATAAGTGATCCCACCCCTCACTCTTCCTACGCCTTGGAGGTCTGAGAGATGCTGCATCGGAGATTTAGAAGTTGGGGATGACCAGTTCTTGACCTGTCTTCTCCCTCGCCCAGTACAGCAGCCAGAGTTAGGGCTGGGGACGTCAGAGGGTCTTCTCTGCAGGACCGAGCTATTTACAGCTAATTGGAAAAAAACATCCGTTAGTAAGTGTGCCCCTGCTAAATTGGAGTTAAATGTAAAACAAGAAAAGCAAAAGCTAGCCACAGGACTTGAGATAAACACTTTGGCCCGATGCCTCCATACCCTCCAAAAGGCCGGCTCTGTTTCCAAGATGGAGAAGATGCCGAGGCCATAATATACACCACCCCACCCAATACACAGGCTTCCCTCCCCGGGCCCCATGCCCACTGAGCACCCGAGCCGCTCTGCCCTCTCCACTTACTGTCCACAAATGGCAAGGCCCCCTCGCTCCTGCCCAGGTCCCACCACATCTTCTGCCTCCTCCTCCATATTCTGCATTTATTTGCTTGCTTATTTGTTTTCATTTCTCTTTGTTTTCTCTTCTCCTCTTTTCTTTACACCCTCATCTATCACTGCTTCCTTCTCATTCCTCAGTCTTTTCTTCTGTGTCCCTCTCTCTCCTTCTCTCTTCTCTTAGTGTCTCTTCTATTTCCCTTCCCTCCCACCACTCTGCTCTTTCCTACAGCTATTTCCCGGTGGGTCTGTCTTCCCTCCCTCTCTTTCTCCTCTCCCTGCATACCTCGAATATTTGTTAAGCACCAACAGTGTGTCAGACCCTCTTCTAGGCGATGGGGGTGGAAACCAAGCAACAACTTTGGAAAGCCCTGCCCACTTGGAGCTCATATTCTATCAAAATACTATCCTGTTAGGTGGTGATAAATGCTAAGGAGGAAGAATACAACCAGGAAGGGAACGCAGAGAGTAAGGAAGGAACTGCAGGTTAGATTGCTTGAGTGTGTTACCCCACCCTTTTTCAGGATCACAGAGAAAGCATTTTTTTTATAATAATTTAGTTTTTATTTTTTTGCATTATAGCTGGTTTACAGATTTCTGTCAGATTTTCCATCTGCACCGCGTGGTGACCCTGTTACATGTACATATATGGATTCGTCACATGTGATTAGATATAGTTCCCTGTGCAATACAGTTGGATCTCCTTGCTTTACCATCATTAAAGCACTATTCCCTCCCACCCCCTCCCCCACCCCCTTGGCAACCACAAGTCTGTTCCCCAAGTTCGTGATTTTCTTTTCTGATGAGATGTTCATTTGTGCAGTGTTTTAGACTCCGGTTATAAGAGATTTCGTGTGGCATCTGCCTTTCTCCTTCTGACTTGCTTCACTCAGTATGAGGGTTTCTAATTCCATCCATGTTGCTGCGAATGACATTATTTTATCCTTAGAGAAAGCATTCTTGACTGCAGTCGATGTTGTCAGGTTCATTGCTGCTGCTCCTGCCGGCCTGGTTGCTTGTTGAGCACGGAACATGACTTGGTTCAGGCAGTTTCTGCTCCGGCCAGATGAGCTCAGAGCCCAGTGCATGGTGCTGCAGATACCACAGTCACCAGGGAATAACTGTGACCCTTTGCCGTTTGTTATATGTCGTACAATAGTCGGGGCACCTTTAGCGAGGTTGCCCTGATGGGCAAAATGTACAGTGCAAAGGTGAGCTGGGGACAGTGTAGGAGTCCTGGGGGATGAGAGAACAATGGAGCAGAGTATTAAAAGCATGGATTCTTGTGTCTGGCGGGTTGCCTGGGTTGAAATCCCAGCCCCACCACTTATTGGTGGTGCCATCTTGAGCATGAACCTTAACCTCTCTGTGCACTGGTTGCTTAATCTAAAAAAACGAGGAAAGCAAAATTAAACCCAGGGAGGTTGTTTTAAGTATTGCAGTCAGATGGTAAAGCACGCGGGTGGGGTTAAGGAGAGGTAGAAGAGGTTGTGGTGGAGCCTGGCTGCCGAGGAAAGAGCATTGGACTGAGGTGGGGAAGGAAATAGCTAAATATACCAGAAGAGTGGGCCCCTATGCTGGTTGTTAATGGATCTCCTAGCATTTGGAATCTATCTTTTTTTTTTTTGACTTTTAGAGCTGCACCCAGGCATATGGAGCTTCCTAGGCTAGGGGTTCAGTCAGAGCTACAGCTGCCAGCCTATACTACAATAATGTGGGATCCGAGCCTTGTCTGCTACCTACGCCACAGCTCACGGCAATGCCGGATCCTTAACCCACTGAGCAAGGCCAGGGATCTAACCAGCAACCTCATGGTTCCTAGTCGGATTCGTTTCCACTGCACCATGATGGGAACTCCTGGAATCCATCTTAATTCACCAAACCCCTTCCAGTCCATCTGAAAACAGGATCTGGGTTACATTCCCCAAATCTAGGGGCCTGTGGGCTTGGATCCAGGCATTCAACCATTGCTGTCTTTGAAGCGCTCAGAGGGAGCCCTGACTCTTGGGTCAGTGGCAAGTGACAGGAGTAGTGGTTTCTGGTCCTAGATTTGCCACCGGTTTTTTGGGTGACTCTCCAAATCCCTGCCCGTCCAGAGTCTCATGCTCCTAATCTCTTTCCAAGTAGAGATGCTCAAGAGAAAGTCAACAAACACAGGCGAAGGTCTTCTTGTGGCCGCTGCGTGGGGCTGAGTGGTGCTGGGGAAGATGTTAGAAGACGTTGGAAGACAAAGTGTAATCAGATATTACCCCAGCTCTGAGAGGAAAGAAGGAGATGGGGGAGACACTAGGGAAATCTGGGAGGGCTTCCTCGAAGAGTCAAAGCTGGATAGTGACCTGGGCCCAGACTTGTCTGTGTCACTGTTTCCATCCACATAACAGGAGCAGTAATTCCTTTAAGAGATGGTAGGAATACTCTCCTCTCGGGGTTATGGTGGGGTTGGATGGAAACACCAGCATCTCCTTTATAATGACAACTCCTGGCAACAAGTTCTCTGTTTCTTCATGGCCACCATCCTGGTGCCTGTCCCCTGAATCCTTTGCTTAAAAACTTTTATGATCCCCTTCTCAATGGTCTCACTTGCTGTTTTCAAACCATTCTCAATCCTGCAGGTAAGTGGGGACCATGTTGTTTCTTCTCTGCTTAGAAGCTTTAATCCATCCTTTCTTTTCTTTTTTTGTGGCTGAACCCAGGGCTTATGGAAATTCCCAGGCCAGGGATCAAATCTGAGCCCCAGTCGTGGCAGTGCCAGATCCTTTTAACCCACTGCACGTGGCTGGGGATTGAACCTGTGCCACCACAGAGACAATGCCAGATCCTTTTTGCATTTGGGACAGACTGTGAACTTCTTGCCAAGCCTCCAAGCCCCTGAGTGTTCTGGCCCTATGCATGTCTCCAAGGCTCTGCCTATTTCTGCTGCTCAGGCCTCTTCTCCAGAATCTTTACAAGTTTTCTCTCCCAGAAGGTTTCCCCTGGCCTCTGACTCACTCCCACTCACTCCGACCTAAATGGTGTGTCTCAGCTAAGCCGTCCCACCCCTAATTTCCCTGTTTCGTTTTACACCAGCCCCTGTGCTGTTCCCTCTGCTGACTTCATTACCCCTATAGTTTTGCAATTACCAGTATGTTCTCTGAGCAACATTTGCACCCTCCACGGAACCAGAAGCATCACAAGGACGGGCGTGTTGACTGTCACTTGTGCCCAGCTTCCCATCCCCGCACCAAACACAGGGAGGAGTCTGTATTTTTGGTTCAGCTGTGGGTTCCCGTATATGAACAAATGAATGGTGAATGAATGAATGAATGAGTGAAATTCCTAGCCCAGTGTCAGGATCATCATGAACGCTCAGAGTGGTGGCTGGTTTTCTGTCTGGCCCCTCTGTTGTCTCTCACTCCATTCCCAGTTACTGGGGGGAGGGGGAGTTCCTCTTTTTTTTCTGCTCCTGGTGAGAAGAACTAAAGCTTCAGCCCTGCCCATTCTTCTACTTCAAGGCCAACAGGAAAGGGCAGTGCCTGGTAGTTGGAGGAAGGCCCAAGTCCTGCTATTGAAAGCCCACTCTGCCTCGCTTCTCGGAGCGCAGTTGGGGTGAGTGTGGTGTTAAGGGATGTAAAGGTCTGGGAGGTTTCTGGATGGAGGAGGATGCAGCCTGGCTGATGGTGGAGAAAGGACATGGAGAGGAAGGAGAGAAGAAACACCTTGCAGGTTTTTCCTGCCTACATCTCTCTCATGAGATAAGTAAAGGTGGTGTTAGTTTCAGCCAGACCTGGCTATGAATCCTGATCTCACCTCACCTGCTTTGTGTGGCCACTAATGAGCTTTTCACCTCTGGGCCCTTCCTGTTGTGTAAAGTAAGGCTGTTCATACCTACCTCACAGAGCCAGCACGTCTAGAGATGGAAGGCTACAGGACTTACCCAAAGGTGCTCAAGACATTTTGTTCTCTCCTCCTGAAATTGCCCTTCTCTTGAAAACAGTCTACAGCCCAAACTAAATCAGCTAAAATCTTAATTTTGACAAGAGGATCCACTGGAAAAGACGTTTATGATATAGTCTAAGGATGAACCCTGGCTTCCTTGAGCCTTGGGTTCTTGGTCGGGAAAATGGGACTGTTCATCAGAGGGTTCTGCTCTGGCCTGTAAAACCCCGTCCCACAGCAGAGAACTGGAGGAATCAAGGTGGCGAGTGGGTGGAGAGGAAGAGACAAAGGGACCGAGAAACAGAGATTGAGAGACCAGGAGATGTGTGTCTGGTGGGACTTCCCTAATCAGCAGTCAGCAACCTTTTTCTGTCCACGCGTAATTAGTAAACATTTCCAGCTCTGCAGACCACACTGTCACCGTTAGAAATGCTCAGTCCTGCCATTGTACCTGGAAAGCTGCCCCACCAGCACACAGAGGGATGAACGTAAATGTGTCCTCATAAAACGTTATTTCCAAAACCAGATGCTGGTCCAGATTTCCCGAGTGGCTCACACTTCTCTGCCGTCTGCCCTAAGCCATCCACATCCTACAGGTCACTTGTGAGACTGGTCCAGGAAGCATGCATGAAATCTCTTGATGCTTTGTGAAATGCATCTGATCTCATGTCATACGTGGTCCTGCTGCTTAAAGGAGTCTCTTTGTCAAACAAAGAGGTCCATGTTTGGTCGAGTGGGCGACCAAACCACCATCACCCGTTGGGGTTTGCCAGTTCTGATGGTGGCTGACAGTATTAACCTAAGGGAGTAGAGCTGGGTGTGATAGGTTCCCTCTGGGCAGAATTTCACCCCTATCGACCACAAATGACACTCCACACAGCAGAGGACACTGGACTCACAGTCAGAAGAGGCATAGTCAGGTCTGGACCCCTCCTCCTACTAACTCACTCAATACCCCTTGGCCAGAATGTGCCCTCGTGGGTCCACCAGTTTTCCTCTTTGTGAAACAAGAATCTTCACACCTTGTGCCATCACGTCTGAAGCTCATTCTAATCTAACCTACATTTAAGGAGTGGACAACCTTATTAAGCGTGATGCTGGGCAGTGTGGGAAGCGGGGCCTGGGCCCCCAGCCTCAAGGCACTTAAAACCTCCTTGGGTGGGGAACACAACTCACGCAGAGAAGTGAGAAGTGATGCTGATCAGAGCAAGGTCATTCTAAATTGAAGGTGAAGAACAGAAGTGCCGATGGCGTGTGCAACCTCAGGCACAATGCTGAGCTGCACACAGAGCAGCCACAGCTACTGCTGACCCCAGTAGCATGCGGGCACCCAGTGTGGACCTCCTGGCCCAGCTCTGCGCGGGTGGCTGTGTGGCCTTGGGCGAATCTTGTTGCTCATGCTCTGGACCTCTGCTGGTTGCTCAACCCGTTCTAGAAATCCCTGATTCCCAGTCCCATGCATTTTCCTCCAAGCTTTGCTGATTAGTTTCCCAGCAAAGAGAACCAGGGCATGGATGTCCCTTGGTTTTGCTTATTTCTTTTAGATGCTTGTTTTAGTCTGACATTTTT
>PVHT021183634.1:16153101-16311756 GCA_004024745.2 Catagonus wagneri
TAAGCCATATCTGCAGGAAAGGAGGCCTTTGGGAATGGAAGGTAGGAGAGCTGAGAATGCCTGGAAGGAGCAGAGACTCTAGGAGAAAGGAGTGGGGTGGCATGAAGGCTGAACATCAGCAGAACAGTACCTGTCAAGTATGAGGGCAGAGGGTACATGGTGCCCAAGGGGTGGGGATTGGAGAGATGCCAGAAACTGGGTGTAGCCCACCTCTGTGGTTTGGCCAATGATGGCAAATCGGCAGGAGAAAAAGGCAAGACACATGCCTTGACTACTGGGGCACCCACCTATTCTTTATCCAACACTTCTCATCAAACCACAGGGTTTTTTAAATTTTGTTTTGTTTTGTTTTAGCCCAAAGATAATCCATGCAGTTGTCCATTTTATGCAGAACAAAACCAAAGCTCAGAGAATAGAGGCATTTTTCCCAAGGTTAAAATGTCACCACGTCACATGACAAAGTCAAATGTTAACAATAAGTGATTCTGGACAAAGGGTACACGGATGTTTTCTGTATTCTCCTTATCCTTACAGCTTTTCCCTCAATTTGAGAGTATTTACAGACTGAAATATTAAGTAAACAGTAGTCCTTCTAGGTTGATTATAGGCTTAAGAATCAGCACCCAGGCATCCATATCCTTGCTCTGCTGTTTCCTGGCTGTGTGGCTTCGGGTAAGGCACTTTCTTCTCTGAGCCTCAGTTTCCCCTGGGTAAAGGATAATAAGCCGAGGATTAGTCCTTCTACTCTTCCTGAGGCTTGTTGTGGGGATTAAAGGAGATAATGTATGCAAAGGGCACGCTTAGCGGAGTGTGCCTGCCATGTGATCAATGTCCACTAAATGGTAACCAGTTAAGCACAGCAAATCAGTGTCTGAGCCAGGCACGGCTCCATGGCCTTTTTCCAATGTGCTGGTCTGCAAATTGATCTTGCTTTTAGGGAAAAAAAAAAAATAGCATTTTAGATAAGAACATAAATGTGGTAGTCCTGGCTTCTTGGAGACATGGTGACATGTTTTTGTTTTTGTTTTTGTTTTTTCTTTTGCCATCCTTGCCCCTTGCGTGAGGACAGCCTTTTTCATGGGAACATCTGCAGGTTCCCCGCTGCCAGCCTATGGGGCCCACCCCTGAGACCTGCTACTCGGAACAGAGTAAACACTGAAGACAGATCGATTGGCGCTTGAGATTTAATCATCCTCTAAACCTCTGTAGCTAGAGTGGCCTGAAAAGAGTAACCCAAAGCCCAGGTTGTGGAGGTGCCTTGAGGGGGAGGAGGGTAGGGGGAGGGGCACAGAGGAAAGAGAAGCAAGGTTTCAAGATCCTTGCTTCTTTCAACTTCCTCTGCCCAAAGGGTCTGCTCTCCCTACCCAACAAGGAATCCAGTCGAGGGCAGCATGACTTGTGCTTAAGACAAAGGGCTAGCCCCAGCGATGGAAGCATCTGAGCTTTCCGGGGGCCGGGGCAGGGGAGGGAGTTGTCAGTTATCCTTGGGTGTGGACATGGGGAGAGCAGGGACAGGTTAGGGCAAGGTGGAAAGCCAGGGAGAGGGAGTGCTGCCTGAGTGAACCTGCCAGGGAATCGGGGGACAGGGCCAGAGGGCAGAGAGCCCAAGCAAGAGAGTTTCATGAAAGTACTGGAAGGCTTAAGACTAGGGTTCTAATCATGGGTGTACACTTGTTTGGATATGAGGACTGAGCAAGGCTCTGGACTCAGGTTCCTGTCTGTCAATCTGTGAAGTAGAACTTGACCCTCTCTAAGTTCTCAGCAATGCCTTTCTGAGAGGTCACGATGGAAACAGACCCAAGGAGGGAGAACGGAAGAGAGAATGCAAGACTGCATTTGATTTATTGAACTCACGCTGCACTGGTCTGTGTTTTGTATATGCACTGTCTTATGGAATTCCAAAAAAGAAAAAAAAAAGGAATTCCAAATAATACCATGGGAAGGGGTCACTCTTGCTTCCATTGTACAGCTAAGGAAACTGAAACTTAGAGAAGTCACTTATCTGAGACTACCATGAGGTGAGGGGAGCTGAGATGTGGACCTAAGCTCTCTGGTTTCAAAAATCTGGTCAGACAATTATATGACTGAGATAATGCCTGTGTGGTACCTACCAAAGTACCTGGCCCGAGATTTATACTAAAGAGACTGAAGGTAGTTGCCCACATCTGTGGTGGTACCCAAAGCCTGATCTGATTCTTGAGAATTTCTCAGTGTGAACTCTGCAACCCTCGAGGGAACATCAGCCTGAGAGGAGCTAGGCCCAGGAGTAGGGATGGTCAGAATTAGCTCAGATTCCAAGAAGTTAATTCAGTGGAGAGGGGAAAAGGCAGCATCCATGGGACCAGCCCTCCCAGGGCTCCGCCACCAGCGGGGGTCCTGGTATTTGTTACCGGAGGAAAACATACAAAGAGATCTTCTAGTGCCGTGCTAGCAGCAACCCACACCAGTTAGTGAGAGCCCATTTTGATCATCATTCCCAACTCCACTGTGCATGATGTCACGATGGCAGCTTATAGTCAACCATGGTGGAAGTATTTACACCATGGAAATTGGCAAGCACTGTAACGGAAGTCCACAGAGAGAGCCGTTGTTAAATATTTACCAGCACATTACTGAGAAGAACCATCAGTAAGAAGTAAGAATTGAGCTGCAAACCAGAGTGCAAGGATTTTTTTGTCTAAAAAATATTCTGTGAAATCCGGAATCTTTCCCAGAGGACAATGCACTAGGCCTGGAACAAAGCCAGCTATTATGTCCAAGGCTCTGGGCAGAGAATCTCTTTTCAGAAATGTAAGATGATATCCACTGGGCAGGCTGGATATTTAGGGCCTGTGTGGGAGGTTGGAGACTCTGGTGTTGCGTACTTGAAGGAATGATGTGTCCTAGAATCTGGGTCAGGTCAGAGCCACAAGTAGGGCAGGTGTCCTCATCTGTGTTGTAAGAAGGACTGTCAGAGCTGTGATTCCCTGGCCTAATTGAACTGCAGAATCAAAAAAAAAACTAGTTTCAAATACTTATCTCAGACCCAGGTACCCTCAGGGAATATCTTACCAAGGAATCTGGGTATTGGTATAAAATTATTTCTAGATTCTAATTTTCTGCCAGACTTGAGAAGAGCCACTCTCCAGAGCCCTTGACACACTAGCCAACAGAGCTTCCCTGTTCCTGCTCTGGCCTTAGCTTCTACCAAGGGTACTCCCCTTCCCCAAGCCGGGAACTTGATTCACAGTTCTAAGAGGAGTAATGACTCCAAGTGACTGTTTATTGAGTGTCACTTTGGTGCCAGGTTCATTGCATATTCACCAATCAGCCAGTGTGATCTATTATTGTCCTTGTCTCTATATGCAGAAGAATGAAATGAAAACTAGGCAGACTAACTTCCCCAAGGTCATAGAATCAGTAAGTTGCAGGATGGAAACTTGAATCCCGTTCAAGTTGTTTCCAGAATCTCTTACCACCATATCCCAGCATCGGCCCCCAAAAGAATCTTAGAGATTTTCACTCCTTCCCTTTTATAACTTTTGTCCTGGTCATTAGCTCTTTGTGACTGGGAGTAAGTAGATATTTTTCCTCCAGAAGATTCCAGCAGCTCCCTCAAGCTTTCTAGAGAGATTTCAGCTTCCCTCATGAAGTGGGCCTGGGACTTTAAATTTTTCTTACTGAAAGAAAAGTAAAATGCAGAAACCAGCTTTCATCTACGCCTGCATTTGGCCCTATTTAACGAAACAGTAGAGAAGAGAAAATTACATATTCAGAAATTGTTGGAGGCTCAAAAAGCTCCTGTCTGATGTCTCTTTTCTCTCCCTTCCCTCAAACCTCAGAAGAAATAGGTTTTTGTTGTTGTTGTTGTTGTTGTTGTTATTGTTTCTCTTAAAGGTCCCTCTGAGACTACCTGTCCCCAAACTGCAGAGCCGTCAAGCTCTTCACAAGCAAGGGTTCCTTGAAAGCACCGAGGGAGCCAGACAACTTCAAAAAACTCCCTCCCCAGGCTCGTGACTCTCAGTCCCTGAAATACTGTTTAAATTGTTCTTCCTCCTCCTCCTCCTTAGCAATGCCAACCAGCTCAGCACCTGACAGCCCAGCATCCAAGGGAGGGAAACGGCTGTCAAGCATCAAATGGGAGACCAAAGGCGATAAAGCAAACATGTCGTTTTTAGTTGCTTACACTAGCGAGAAGGAATAATCAGTCTCTCTCTTGCTTTCTTGTTTTTCAACTAAGCTCAGCAGGATTTTACCCCCTTTTCCTTACACTGAAGGATTGCAACTCTCTGCTTCCCACCCGAGCATGAGCAGGCTGTCATCCCCTTTCTTTGCAGTCCAGTGGGATGGCTGGGATTCTCCTAGCCTGCAAAATTTATTTCCCAGATAAAACCAGGCATGACTACAGGCTGTGTGCCAAGTACATGGTGGGATGCTTGCATGCGTGACTTGATGGAGTCCTGACTGTTAGTGTGGGTGATCTTGGACAAGTTAGTTGACTTTCCAGACGTCAATTTCCTTTCCTAAAAAAAATGGAGGTGAGAACCCCACTTTCTAGGATTTACCTGATGTCACTAGAGTACAGTGTGTGTGAAGGAAGATCATCAGAATAAGGCTGAGAAGGTTGAATTAATTGACCCAGATCAGGAAAGATTTGATTGTCAAGTTCATTCACCTGTTTATTCATGGAATCAACCTCTGTTTACTAAATATCCAATTCTATTGAGGCTCTATGCTAAGGACCAAGTATATAGTGGCAAACAGGTTCATTAGTGGGAAGGCCCTTGTGAATCGTATAGTCATGCCAGGGAGCGAAAGGGAGGGAAGGAGGAATGCACAAATAAACACAGAAAGGGATATATCATTTTAAACTGTGACAAGTGCCTCTGCAGAAGAATGGGGAAAGTCATGAAAGGCATCTCTGAGGAACCAATAGTAAAGCTGAAACCAGAGGGAGGAAGGAGAGGTGGCTGAGTACCAGGAAAACCCATCTGCATGTGAGTGGAAGAGAATTTGAACTTGAACCTGTGTGACATGGGGGTGTCCAGGAAGGTTTTTGAAGAAGCAAGCTGCATCCCCCTATGCCTGGTTTAGGAAGAACACACTGTCCATACTGGAGGAAGAACCGGAGGACAGACTAGAGGTGGGAGGTCCGTTAGGAGGCTGCTGAGGTTGAACGGGAGCACTCTGGGAGAGCGTGGGAGGGCTTGGCTGCCGGCAGCATCTTAACATACATTTGGGGCCCATGACGGCTTGACTCTAATAAGGCAAACTAGTGGGGATTACTGAAGATGAGCATTTGGGAGTTCTCAATGTGGCTCAGTGGATTAAGGACCTCATGTTTTTTTCTATGAAGATGTGGGTTCTATCCCCAGCCTTGCTCAGTGGGTTAAGGTTCCCGTGTTATAGTGAGCTATGGTGTAGGGGTGTAGGTCGCAGACATGGCTCGGATCTGGCACTGACTTGACCCCTAACCCGGGAACTTCCGTATGCTGCAGGTATTGCCATAAAAAGAAAAATATATAAAACATGAGCATTCCTTTGATTCTGGCTGGTGGCTGGAGAGAATCACAGCACCAGGGAAGGGAGGAGCAGCAGACCTTCAGGAGGGAGAGGACAGAGCCCAGCTTCGGAGCTGTTACCTTTGGGGTGTCTGTAGGACATTTGGATGGAGACACAGGCCAAGTCAGATCTGGCCCGGGAGAAGACTGACCAGAAAAGTGAACTAGGAATCAGAACTCTGTTTCTGTTTCTGCGTAACCACCAGCCACAGATCTAGCCATTCTACTTGTCTCATGGTAGTTCTTTGGGTCAAAAGTCCAGTTATGTCATTGCCAAACTCTCTGCTCAGGGTCTCAAATGGAGGAGTTGGCTGCAGCTGTGATCTCCGCTGAGCTTCAGGGCCTTCTTCCAGGTGCACAAGGTCACTGGCAGACTTCATTTCCCTGTATCTGTAGGACTGACAGGCCAGCTCTGTAGCTGCTGTCAGCCTGGGCCACTCCCAGTTCTCAGAGGTCACTCCCAGGTCCTTGCTCATGGCCCCCTCTGTGGCAGTTCACAGCATGACTGTTGGCTTCTTCAAGGGCAGCCACAGAGTCTTTTACTTTGACTCTCTTCCTTCAAGGCCCCAGTTTCTTTTAAGACTCATTCGATCTGGCCAGAGCCATCCAGGGTAAACTCCTATGTGATTAACTCAAAGTCAGCTGCTTCTGGACCTTAATTATATCAAAAGCTCCCTTAACCTTTCTCGGATCACATAATTTAATCATGGAGGGAGATGCCATCATATTCACAGACCCAACCACGTTCGAGAAGAGGGGAATTACAGAAGGTGGTCCAGGGCAAGGGAATCTTGGGGACCATTTTAGAATTCACCGCCCCCCATTGGGTGGTAAATGAAGGCACCAGCAGAAGAGGCTATCCTAGGAGAGGGTGCAGACCGGACATTGGAGAATTCCAGGATGGGTTATGGGTTGACAAAGACCTTCTCTCAACATCTCAGGCACCATCAAACCACCGGGTGCTCCATGGGGAGGAAGTCAATACCACAGTTCAGAGGCACTTCTCATGAGAACAGCTCAGAGGCTATGGAATGTAGGGGTTCAGGGGAGATCTGTAACTCACATGCATGACGAGGTGCAGTACCTCAAATTCATTGAGCTGAACCCATTCTGTGTTGGACTGGAAAAGGACTCTTTCTTCATGGTTCACATTGAGCAAATTGGCTAACCATCTGCCTCTTCTAATTAGAGAAGATTTCTGGGAAAAGTGGGGTCAACTCTGACTCTTTGCACTCAAATGCTGGGGAACCTTGGGCCAATCTCTTGCAGTATCCATCCCTCCAGTTGAGATGTAGTGCTTGAATAGATTACATCTGAGGCCTCTTCGAGCTCTGAAATTCTATGGTTTTATTCATTGAACGCACATTTTAGATTCCAGGAACAGTACGGCTTTCTTGGGAATCAGGGGTTAATAAGACACATCTCCAGGCTTTAAGAACCTCCTCTTCTGGTGTCTGTCCATGGAAACAGTCAAGACCACTGACTTCTAAGTTCATCTCTCCATCGTGAGGACACTTGGGGAACTGAGCTGTTTCAGTAACCTTGGGGCTGGTGTGCTTATTTTTTTTTTTCACCAGTGTAAAAATCATAATAATAGTACTTGAGTGAAATAGAAAAATAGAAACAAGAACCTTCTAGACGAAAGAGCTTTTTTCATTTTTCCTCATCCTCATTTACATATATATTTTTCCTCATCATTGTAACTGTGATCAACACATACATTTGCACTTGTTTTCCTACTCAATGTTATGACCATATTTTTTCTATGACACTATGCATTTTTCATGACACTCTAAACCTACAGACACTCACTGCAGCATAATCTGTAATATTGAAAAATTAGAATGAGCCTGAATGTCCAACAGTAGGGAAATAGCTAAGTAAATTACAGTGCCTCAGCTTGATGGAATATTATGCAGCCAGATAATCGCTGAGAATGGTTTTTAAGAAGGGCACAATTTACAAACCACAATGATTACAATTCGAGGAGAAGCAGAACAATTCGTTTAGAAAATGCATGTGGGTAAATCACAATATGTGATGTATGTATGTATTTATCCTTCTGTTTATCATTTATACTCTGCCTCTCCCCTAAAAGGATTTGAGGTGAATGGAGTTACTGGAGGTAGCCCAGGTGCAGTGCTTAGTTTGTGGTCCAGTTATGATCCTAGCAGAGTGATTTTGGGAAGATCACTTTAACCCCCCTGGCTCCTGCCCTCCTCAGCTGTCTTGTGGTTTATTGTACTTCCTTCTCCTGAGTGGTTTTGAGGTTGAAATGGAATAATACAAGTAAGACACTCTGCACAGTTTCTGGCAGATGGTAGGTGATGGATAAAAGGTAGCTTCAAGTCTGCTGACTCCCCTTTATACGCTAGGAGACTGTGGCTCAGTAACTAGGTCAGATGATCTCAAAGGTCTTTAAACTGATTTGTAATCTTGAAAAATGTTGTCCATCCCTTTTTCATTATTCATTCAAATCATCGTGTGCCTGGTCTTGAGATCCTTGGAGCCGTGTACCCATTGCATCTTTACCTGATGTGGCAAAAAAAAAAAAAAAAAAAAAAAAGAGGAATGAAGAAGAATCAAAACTAAGTATCTGAGTGGAAAGAGTCCTGGACCATGAGAATGATCTTGAACTCTGTCCTTGAATGATATGTTGAGTAAAGTCACTTTCCCCTTTTGGTGTGGTTCCTTCCCAACCTTGTGTATGCAGGAAACATGTTTGGGCTTAAAAAACAGATATCTATCTTTGAACCTCAACCTAAAGTTCTATTTAATAGGTTTGAGGTGGAGCCTGGGCATCATCTCCAAGTTTTCATACAAGCTCTCCAGGTGCAGCCATGATTGAGAATCATTACCTTAGGGAACCACACCAAAAAGAGTAAGTCTGGTGGTTCATGTGCTCAAGGCATCTTCAATCTGGTAGAGAGAGCATGATATAATGGAGAATACCAGATACATATAATTCAGCGGCCTCCATTTCTCTCTGTAATCAAATAGATTATATTTCCCTGATATCCTTTTTTTTTATCATTCCTTTTTTTCCCCCCCTGCTTCTTAGGGCTGCACCCACAGCATATGGAAGTTTCCAGGCTAGGGGTTGAATTGGAGCCACAGCTGCCAGCCTACACCACAACCACAGCAATGCGGGATCCGAGCCGCATCTGCAACCTATACCACAGTCGAGGACAATGCCTGATCCCCGACCTACTGAGCAAGGCCAGGGATTGAACTTGCATCCTTGTGGATACTAGTCAGATTGGTTTCTGCTGCTCCAGGACAGGAACTCCCTGTGACGTCCTTCTTGGTTCTGCAAATCTGTGATTGTAGTTGAAGGATACTTTCTGTTTTGTTTTAACAAATGTAACATAATGTAGTATCACAGCCATGCGTTAATGGCTGAGGAGGTTTAGAGTTGGGTATTGAGAAATGTAGGGTCCAAAAATCAAGGTCAAGACTGACTCTCTGGAGAAAAAACATCTTTTTTTTTTTTTTAGGGCCACACCCATGGCATATGGAGGTTCCCAGGCTAGGGGTCCAATCTGAGCTTTAGCTGCTGGCTTATGCCACAGCCACAGCAATGCCTGATCCAAGCCGCATCTTCAACCTACACCACAGCTCACAGCAACACCGGATCCTTAACTCACTGAGCGAGGCCAGGAATCAAACCCGCATCCTCACAGATGCTAGTTGGGTTCATTAACCACTGAGCCATGACAGGAACTCCATGGAAAAGGAACGTCTTGAAACAGACATCTAAAGAAATCCTTTTCTTTCTGGTGGAGAAACTGGAAACAAGGAGAAGAGAGACACCAGTCTTCAGAAGAGATCTCCCGCAGGTATGCCACCATTTCAATCCAAGGTAATTTCAGCTTATAAGACTCATCCTGGAAGCCTGCTGTGTGTGCCCTGGGAGTGCAGAATAAATGAGGCACAGTCTTTGCCCTGTGGGTCTCAAGTCTGGTAGGGGGGGCCGTCAAATGGGTGATTACAATAGAGTGTGAAAAGGGCTGTGGTAGAGGGTGGTGGAGAATTCTGTGCTAGTACAAAGGAGGATTACCTGAGCAGCTTGGTGGGATCAGAGTACGGATGCTGGCATGGGAAACGTCTCGTCTGAGTTCTGAAGATTAAGATGGTATTGTTGAAGGTAAGAAGGTCGGAGAAGAATGTTCCAGACAAAGGGGACCATGAATAGAGTGAAATCGAGCAAAATGCCTGATGTACTGTAGGTCTTCCAAATAATTCCTGTTGAAAAAGAAGGGAGGGAGGGAAAGGTGCGTGGTAAAAAAGAAGGAGGGAGGGAAGGAGGAATAGTTTATTTCTATTAGTGTTTAGTCTATTTCATTAAAGCATGAAGTTTGAGGAGCAGAGGGGTAGAGGTGACACTGGCTGAGTGATTTGCACTTTATCATGATGACAATAAGAAGTCATCAAAGCATTTCGACAAAGAAGTGTGTTTTCAGATCTATGTGGTAGAAAGGTCACTCTAGCTTATGTGGAAGCTGGGGTAGAGTGGGACAAGAATGGGGTGAGAGAGAGCAGGTGGGGGCTGTTATAATAATTCAGGTGAAAAATGACACCATCCAGCCTAAGGCAGGGACCTTGGGGATGGAGAGCATCTCCTTTATTACAGGATGTAGTCACAGGCCACACCCACCTACCTGCCTCATGTAGTCCAGCCCCATCACCATGGCAACAGCCTCTTTAACATCCCTGGCCAGAGAGAGCGATAACAACTCTTACATCTGTTCCTGGAGGTCCTGCCTCTATATTTTTTTCTTTCTTTTTCTTCTTCTTTTTTTTTCCCCTTTGATTGTATCTGATCCAGCTTCACTGGGTAATTGAGTGTTTGAGAGTGAAAAATTATCTCAGCAGCTTGGCCCTTATCTTGACAGCGAAGCAGCACTTTTAATTTAATTTTGTTCAGAGACGCAAGGGTAACAAATTTCACTAATCGCCTGGCTGTCGCCTTCCGCATGGTAACGAGCCGTTTGTTACCAGGCAGCCCAGCGTAAATACATGTGGGGGAGCAGTCGGGGGACAGAGACAGGGGTTGCGGAGGAAGGAGGGGACAGCTGTAATCAATATTGGCCGGACTGGGGCTGCCATCAGGTGTAGAATAGAGATGGGAAGCTGGCTGTGTAGCAAAAGGGGAGGGGCTTGAGAGTTAGATTCAGCAGGGTTCCTGGCCTTGCTCTGCCTCCTTCTATGTGACTGTGCAACCTTGAGCAATTACCTTCACCCTCTGCATCTCGAGTTTCCTATCTGTGAGGTGGGGATGTGAAAGTTAATGGAGAAACAACACAGCAGGCTAATAACCCCCCTAAAGCTTTATGCCGTGATATGTTTGGTGCTGGTAAGGACCCTAAAAACTCTGCCCACCTCTCCCCCGCCCATCCCTCATCCAAGGTACACATTTCTTTTTTTTTTTTTTGTAATAACTTTAAATAGAGTATAATCTATAAAAAAAAGTCTTTTTCCATTGCTTAATGAATTTTATTATAATTATAGGTGTACAAAAATCATCACAACTCAATTTGATAGCATCTCTGTCCCAAACCCTCAGTGCATCCCCCAACCCCCCAGATTGTCTTGTTTGAAAAACCAAAGGTTTTCCAAAGTCTGTGAGTCATTGTCTGTTCTGCAAAGAAGTTCCTTGTGTCTTTCTAGTTTCCACATGTAAGCGGTAGCATTGGGTGTTGCTGTCTAATTGTCCGACTGGCTTCACTTCGCATGGTAATTTCTAGGTCCATCCATGTTGCTATAAAGGTTGTTATTTCATTCATTTTAATGGCTGAGTAATATTCCATTGTGTGTATGTACCATATCTTCCCTATCCACTCCTCTGTCGATGGGCATTTAGATTGTTTCCATGACCTGGCTATTGCATAGAGTGCTGCAATGAACACTGGAGTACATTTGTCTTTTCGAGTCATGGTTTCCTCTGGACAGATGCCCAGGAGTGGGATTGCTGGATCAAATGGTAATTCTATTTGAGTTTTCTGAGGAATCTCCATACTGTTTTCCACCTTGGTTGCACCAATCTGCATACCCACCAGCAGTGTAATAGGGATCCTTTTTCTCCACACCTTCTCCAGCACTTATTGTTTGTAGACTTTTTGATGATGGCCATTCTGGCTGGTCTAAGATGGTACCTTATAGTGGTTTTGATTTGCATTTCTCTAATAAGGAGCGATATTGAACATCTTTTCATGTGTTGATTTGCCATCTGCATGTCTTTGGAGAATTGTCTGCCTAGATCCTCCGCCCATTTTTTGATGGGGTTGTTTGTTTCTTTGGTATTGAACTGTAGAGGTGTTTGTAAATTTTAGACATGAATCCCTTGTCAGTCGATTCATTTGCAAATATTTTCTCCCATTCTTTGGGTTGTCTTTTTGTTTTGTTTAGGGTTTCCTTTGCTGTGCCGAAACTTTGAAGTTTAATTAAGTCAAAGTACACATTTCTTTGAGAACATCAGCTCCAGACTGTTGTCCAGCTTTGCTTCTGTTCTCTAGAGATGGGGAACTCACCCACCACTGTGGCAGCCAATAGCTCTCTACTTTCAGTATTATCTTACTACATTGGCATGAAATAGGCATTCCTCAAGATTTCCACCCTGTGTTAGCCCCAGCCCTACTTCTAGACACTGAAAAGAGTAAATTGGCAACCTCTTTCTTAAGTAAGCTCCCCCCCACCCCCGATTTGAATAAGCCTTCTTGTATCCAGATAAAAACATCCAGAGGAAATTAGTGCTCGAAAATCCCTTATAGGAGTTCCCGTTGTGGCTCAGAGGAAAGGAATGTGACCAGCATCATTGAGGACACAGGTTCAATCCCTGGCATTACTCAGTGGGTTAAGGATCCGGCATTGCCATTAGCTGTGTAATAGGCTGCAGACATGGCTCAGATCTGGAGTTGCTGTGACTGTGGAGTAGGCCAGCAGCTACAGCTCTCATTTCACCTTTAGCCTGGGAACTTCCATATGCCACAGGTGCAGCCGTAAAAAAAGACAAAAAAAAAAAAGAAAGGAAAAGCCCTTATAAGTCATTGGTCGCAACTTTGTGTTTTACACATGGGGAAACTGAAGCCAAGAGGGAGGAAAATTAATTTTCAAATAGCTGTGTCCATTCTGGTTCAAGCACATTACCCATATTCTCATTTAATCCTTGTAAACCAAGGTCTTATCTTTACTTTGTAGAGGGGGAAACTGAGGAGCAGAGAGAAAAAGGAATTTTCTCAAGTCACTGTTTTAGTAAGGATCATAGAATAGAGATTTAAGCTCATGTCTAACCCCAGAGCCTGTAAGCCTTTGTGTTGTAATTTTGGTCTCAAATTGCACAGCAACCTAGCAGTAGAGCTGGAACTAGAAATGAGGTTCCCTGGCTTCTGGTCCCACAGCCACACTAGAAAGAGGTGCCAGCCTGGGGGTTCCTTTGTGGAAGGTGGTGGGTGAGGATTCCTATCCTTGCTGGAGCATCTGGACCAGAATACAAGGGAGACCCTGAAAAAGCTGAAAAGACATCTAATCAGTATGTCCCTCCCCCTCCTCCCTAGCCCTCTGCCCACTTCCAGACGCCAGCAGCCCAGGGATCCTTGGGTTTTGGATTTATGAGCCTTCCTGGTGTGTCTCTTTCTTTCCATCCTAGAGGGCTTGACTCTTCCCTCTCTTAGCTAATTAAAAACCCCAGCCTGAGCTGCCAGCCTTGGATCACAGGCTGCTGGGCAGAGGCGCTGACGCTGCTCTGATAAATCACCCCCTGGGGCCGGGGAAGGCTGGAGTGTTTGTCAGAGGGGCTGGCCCCATCCAAGTCTCCTCTGGGACACTTGGAGACTGCAGCAAATGGACCACATCTGCCCCTACTCACCCCAAAAGGAGCGTCATTAAGAATACGAAAGCAGGAATCACCTACCGCTGGTGAGGTACCAGGAACACCAGAGTCATCTTCTGACAGCATCTGTCATATTGTATCAGTCCCTCATATACCTTTGTGGCTCCCTCTTGGCCTTCGTGATAAATTCTCCACTTCTTAGCCTGATATTGGGTGAGGTCTAGCAGGAGCATTGGAAAGCATTGCCTTTGGGCATATTACTTAACCCCTCTGCATTTCCTGTTCCTCACTTATGAAAAGCAGATAAAAACTGTATATCAACAGATGTACATGTGCACGTACATATATATGTTTGTATGTGTGCATGTGTATGTATATACATATGTAGGACTCAGTGAGGCATCATGTGCACAGCCCTTTGTGTACTCCTTGGCATCCTGCTCCATCATTCGGTCCCTGCAGCTGCAGCCATTTCCACTTGCCTTTGCTATTTCTCCTGTTCTGACGGCTATTACTTGTTGTTAATTTTAGCCAAACTGGCCTCTGTTGCCTGAACTTCCCTTCTCTCTGCTTCCCAAACACCCGCAAGTACCTTCTGCACGTCTTCACCTGCTAGTGTTTTCTGGGGCTGTTCCATCAGTGTAAAGGGCGTTGTCCACCCAGTTGTGTCTGATAAAACTGGGCCGTCCTTCTCTGTCTGGTTGGAATGTCACCAGCTTTCTGAAGCTCACCCTGATCCCTCCAGACAAAATGTCACCATGGCAGGTTACCTGTATCTGTCTTATCATGGAGTCCGTTGTTAGTCCCGTATGCCTCTGCTACCCCCTAGAGGACCGGGGGCAGTGTCTTGCTCACACCTGCACTGCTAGTGTCTGAAATCATGTTTGACATAGTAGGTACGCAGTTAGTGTTCCTAATTAGAGTAAAAAATCCCATATAAGCTCACTCCTTGTATTGTGCAGGTCTTTGTTTCCTAACTGATAAGTACATTTTGTTGCTCATTCAGTCTGCTCTTCCTGGCAGGTGAGGGCGAGTGGTAATAACTGCCCGCCTGAGCTTGTGTGCGTGGAGTGTGCTGTTGCCCTTCGCTGAGGAGTGATTCCCCAAGCCTCAGAGCTAACCAGTTCCGCAGACTGGAGTCCAATTCTTCTGACTTTCATTTGAGTCTTTAATCCACCAGGGCTTTGTTCCATTCTCAGCCTCACCTGGTGAAGTCTGGAAGGATTTCTACAGTTTTGAATTACTTTTGCCTTCTCTGTTTCTCTGAGGTGTTCCCTAGAGAGAAATTCTCCTTTGCCTCCTCCCCCAGGGTCCGTTGCCGGAGCTACCCAAGAGCGCCTCCCAGTGGTTGTAGACTTAACTTTTACTCCTTGGAGAGGAGGAGCCCTTTGTCCCAGTTGCATTCATTATCATGTGTTCATCAGTCGTTTATTGAGTGTGCAATGCGTGCTTCACCCTGTGGTAGCTGCTGGAGATAAGAGGATGGATCAAACCCAGTTCCTGGCCCTGGGAAATTGACGGTCTACTGGGGGGAGCAGGGTAACATTAATGCAAAATTTTAAAGTCCATTGTGATAAATAATATGATGAGGATGAATGCGGTATTTTGGGAACACAAGAGAAGAGCTTTCCAACCTGTTTGGAATGGAAGGTGGATAACAGGAAGACAGGGAGAGGAGGATTTCCTAAGGGAGAGGCGATCTTAAAGGACTAAGAAATGAACCTAGCACCATCAGGAGTGGAATGGAGAAAAGGGGCAGTCCAGGTGGAAGGCACTCCTGGAGGCAGACAGCTGGAGTGGGGGCCAGTGGGAAGGGTCAGCCAGGCTTAGTGCTGGAAGGCTGGGAACCTGGGTCAAGACGAGGGCTTTGTGGATCCCAGTGTGGGGAAGCCTTAAAGCACCTTCAGAGAGTGACTGAACCATTATCTAACCCCACGTTTTTATTTCTGCAGCCTCTCTCTTGGCTTGAGTTTTTGGCTTTCCTTGTTTTATTACACTTTCTCTGCCCATCTTCATGCTCCTCATCTTTCTTCTTCCCCTCTGTGGATGTCTTGTTCTACTTTCATCCCTCTATTCCTTCTTTCTCTTTTTCCCTATTTTATGTCTTAAGGCTGTTTGTCTTCCCTGCAAAACTCTCTTGGTTCATAATTCCAGTTTTTTACTTGGATATCTAACCGCCTGCTTGCTACAGAGCACTGATTAGAAGTCAGAGATCCTGGTCCTGCCATTACCTCGCTCTCTGGTTGGAGAAGCCACTTAGCTTCTCTCTACCTTGGTTTCATCTACCGTTTAAAAGAATAGCAAGTTGTAATGTCTCTGTGCCACCACGTTGTACAATTCCAGGAGCCACCTTTCAGTTCCGGGTTGCCAGCCTTTAGATCCAAGGGAACTGGGCCCTGGAACTGGACCAGAGGGGTCTTGAAGGAAATGAGCTCTATGCATCTGTTCAAATCGATGACTTTATTGTCTTTCTCCTTCCCCTCTCCCTATCTCATTCTTTCCTCCTGTCTTCCTCTTGTCCCTCCCTTCTCTCCATTTCGTCTTAGTTCTAACTAGCGCCAGACTGCAAGATGTCTACATCCAAAGGGAGGCACTTCCAAACAAGGCAGCGTGATCTATAATTGAAAGATGATGGTTTGGGCAGAAGGCATTTGTTTCCATACTCCCAGCATCATGATTCACAGTGTCTCAAACCAGCTGAGACTCAGAAGACTATATTAGATATGAATTTAGAGGCCTCCCAAGGAGCCTAAGACTGAATGAGATAAATTCAAGGATATGAAGTGTTCTGAGGAGGCGTCATCCTGGGAAACAGAATAATTCTGATCACTCAGCACATGAATTAGGGGGATCAGGTTGGGGTGGTAGAGTGCCTGGGATTCTGTAGAGTATATTGTTCCAAAGCCTGGACTTGAGTGCTAGTCTGATGTTCAAGTCCTGCAGTGGCACTTATTGCCTGTGCCACCGTGAGCAGTTCACTCCTCTTGCATTCAAGGTTTTAACCTGCAAAATGAGAGTGATAATGTTATTGTCTGAAAGGGATTATTGTCCAGTTTAATTGTAGTAACTTATTTAATTTTTTACTTACATCTCAAAGATGAGTGTTCTGAAGTCCAGGGAGGTTACGTTACTTACTAAAAAGTGATAGAATCAGGCCGTACATCTCAAAGCTGGTGTTTGTATCTTGGACATTATACTGCCTCATGCCTGGACCTGAAAGACTCTGTGTTTATTTTTTTCATAGCTTCTAAGTTAGGGTAGGAAGAAAGGTTAGTGATGAGCTTGGAGATGCAATCTGTATGGGTTTCTGTAATTGGAAAGGGAGGAAAAGAACACAGATGAAGTCCTTCGTTTATGCTCACATTAATTCTGTAGACATTTCCTCAACCCTTGAATGAGTAGTTGGTTCTGGACCCCAAGTTGAACCAGACATACTCCATCCTCTAGATGCCACAGACTTTGGTAGAAGGGAGCTGGCAAGTAACTAAAATACCACGTTCCAGATGCTGAGATGGACTTCATGGGAACTTAGGGACACTGGGCAGCTGGGCTCCATTCTAACTGGAGGTGCGGTCAGGAAGGCTCACACACAGGCTGGTGGCAACAATAAACCTGAATCTTAAAAGAAAAGTGGGTACTCACCACATAGAAGAGGCGAGGAAAGACATTCCAGGATAAGGTGAATATTAGTTTCCTGGTGGCTGCTATAACAGATTACCTCAAACTACTTTCTTGAAGTAAAATAACTGTATTCTCTTATAGTTCTGGAAGCCAGACACCCAAGATCAAGGTGCTGGACTTCTTCTGGAAGTTCAGAGGGAGAAGCCCTTCCTTGTCCTTCTCCTAGCTCTGGTGGCTGATGATAACCCTCGGCTTTCTTACCTTGCAGAAATGTTAGTTGTCTTTGCCTCCATCTTCACACAGCCTTCTGCTCTGAACGTCTCAAGTCTCCCTCTGTCTTTGTCTTACAAGGATCCTCGTCATTGGATGTAGGGCCCATCCTACACGCAGGATGATGTCATCTTGAGGTCTTCAACTTAAATCCGTCTGCGAACCCCTTTATGTCTAAGTAAGATCACATTCTGAGGTTCCAGATGAACATATCTTGGGGGAGCTGCAATTCAGCCACTCCAAGTGGAAATCAGAGAAAATGTTCTTAGGTGTTGGAAAGCAGCCAGATGAGGTCTTATGCCAGCAACAGGAGGCCTTTGGGGACATCTCAAGGAGCTTGGATTCTTGATACTGAGGGAAGCTGAGTCACCCATTCTCTGTAGACCCTGGTTTCCAACTTTGGAACAAAAGGGCACAGCTAAGATGATGTTGAGCATCTTTCCAGTGTGGATATTCTAGGACCTTGTGATTCAAGCAAAGAGTGTTTTCTTGAGCAGTCCCCAAAATAGCAATCTGGACGGGAGCTGGACCACAGCAGGTTGGAGAAAATACCGGCTGTCCCAGCGGCCCTGGCTGGATTGTGATAACTGCTCTCCAACATTGCTGTTAATCTTTAATTGGTATTTGATTTGATTTAACATGATCTTCTGCTTGTAAAACACCTTGAGATGTTTCTGCATTGTGAGCGCATCCTGGAAACACCAGTTTATTGTATTAACAAGTCTCGGCCTGAACATAAAGGGAGATAATTAGAAACAGCAAAGTCCCTTGACATGTTTAGGGCAGCCAGAAAGCTCTCGGGAAAACAATCCTTTCAGTTGCTTTCATGCATCCGAAAGAGAAAGCTGTTGGAGCAGCCCCAGTGGATAGAGGAACTTGTTAGGGTCACTTGGCACACTATTTATAGCTCTTAGCCTGCACTGCCTTTATCCAGTTCTTGTGGTCCTGTGGTCCTTCACGCCCCTTGTAAGTTTTTGCTGCAACCCCTAGGAGCTCAACCTAGGAGCCCGCTGGGTGGCAGCAATTTGTGTATAAGTTCTTTTGGCGTGCAGGGCATGCTTCCTCATTAAAAAAAAAACAAGCACATCAACAATGTTTCAAGGCCAGCTTTCAAAAGTTGGCTTAACTCCTAGTGGATCAAAAACATTACAGTGCCATTGAGATGCCCACCAGGTGCCTAGATGAGCCCCAAATGGTTCTTTAACCTGAAAAAAATGTACCTTAAGGGTGGCAAGGTTATAAAGTGTGGTTATTTCTAAGAATAGCCCTAGTTGGCACTCTGCCATGCCATATATTTGAATTAGAACTATGCCTGACAGCGCCAGTATATAATAGTCTGTGCAAACTAATATGGTTGGGTTCCAAGGCTATTCCATAAAAAGTGTACTTATGTAGAATGCACTTGACGTGCGAGACTACCGCAAGGTTGGGTAGCTTCTGAGGCTGTACACAGCCTTCTATTTAACCCCTACCTTAGTGTGCCTGGGCCTCAGCAATAGTAAAAGTGGTGGTTTGGAGCCCAGGCTCACCCCTCAAAAAGTTGCTAGTCTTCCTGAAAATTGATAAGATTAAGAATAAGGGTTACACTTCCAGGCTGGTCTACAAGCCTGATTAACCTGTTTTTTTTTTTTTTTTTAATGAGAAATATGAATAGTATCACATTCACTACACATAAATATCCTTTATGAAGTTAATTTTAAAGAAGTACATCTTCTGTGTTTCTGTTCAGTGTGCTAGAAGAGCTTGTGTGAGCGTGCATACACAGAGATTCACACACTCGTGTGCACATACACACACATGCACACACACACACCATCACCATTGCTTTGAAAGTATGAACATCCACAGGGCGCTAAAGCCCATATACATGAGAATAGATTCCACTGAATATACAGCTCATCTCTGTGTGGCTTTGAAACAACTTGTGTCTCATTTCACATCTATAGGAATAATGATGATCAACTCTGGGAGGTAAAAAAAAAAGTTTAAATACCCGATTTTTGGACCTCACCCCCGAGATTCTTGTTCGGTAGGTCTGCTCTGGTGGCCCCAGAGCACTGTGTTTGCAGCAAGCCCTGTAGGGAATTCTGAGCTGGGGAGCAAGCCAACCTGGTTCTGCCCAACAAGGCAAAGATGTCATTGGAAGAGAGCTCCTTTGCAGGTGCTAGATATGGTTGGATAGTTTAAGAATGACAGTCTAGAGGTAGTGGTGGCCCTGTTCTCCTGCAAGCTGAGAAGATGCTGTAATGGTGACTGGATCAGGCAAGTAGGCTGGAGCGGATGGCACCTTGATAAGTATGAGCGTGGTGTTGAGGGCCGGCTGGACCACTCAGCAGCCTCACTCTAGGGCCAGTGCTGCCAGACTTGGTCCTAAATAGGTTCTTTGCTGTGAAGAGCTCAGTGCACTGCACGAGGGAGGATTCATCCTTGCACTCAAAGCTGGTATAAAGTCCCAGCTCCAGCGCTTACCACCTTCAAGGTTTGGAGTAGATAACACCACTTCCCTGATCTGTGGAAGGACTGACAGTGCTGTACTGAGGCTGAAGCATAATAGTGGGAGGTAAAGAAACTATTCAACCAGGTGGTGCCAAATATGTCCCTCCTTCCTCCCTTCCTTCTCTCCTTGCCCAGAGGCAAGAAATTCTTCTGAGGACTGCATTGAAGCCTTTTCTTCTTTATTTTCCCACTGAAAGTTCAAGGATGACAGTATTTATTTCCTTGTTCAGAGAATGTAAACAAGGCATGGCCCGGACTGGCATCAATAATTTATACAACAAATCACATAATGTGCATTTCTGGTATACAATTTATAGCCTCCCACTAACTTCAGGATTTACCCACTTGACTCCCTCCCACGTGTCAAGATGGACACTTAAGCTGGGTTTAAATTATCTCTATGCAAAGACACCACCTAGAAACGGACAGGCAGCCTCTCCCCCATAAGCCCATGTAAATAATAAAACTAACCTACAAATCAGCACAGCTGAATTTGCCAGAGGGGGTTGGAGGTGAGGTTGTGTGTGTGTGTGTGTGTGTGTGTGTGTGTGTATGTATGTGTATGTGTGCTATCTTCCGTAAAGAAAATAAGGATGAACTGAATTGGAATTGGGCTGAATTTGAGGAAGCAAGAATTAGTGCTTTGTAAAGGAGAGAGTGCAGAGGAAAATAATAAGCATGAAAATAGGCTGCGATAGACGCACATGAAAAGATGCTCAACACTGCTAATTACTAGAGAAATGCAAATTAAAACCACAATGAGGTATCACCTCATACCAACCAGAATACTCACATCAAAAAGTCTGCAAACAGTACACGCTGAAGAGGGTGTGGAGAAAAGGAAACCCTCCTACACTGTTGGTGGAAATATATAGTGGTATAGTGACTGTGGAGGATAGTATGGAGGTCCCATTAAAAAAAAAATAAAAATAGAGCTACCGTATGATCCAGCAATCCTATTCCTGGGCATATATCCAGAAAAAAAAAAAACAAAAACCTCTAATTTGAAAAGATTCATGCACCCCAGCATTCATAACAGCTAAGACATGGAAACAACCCAGGTTCCCATCAGCTTAAGAAGACGTGGTGTGTATGTGTGTATGTGCATGTGTGTGAGTGTGTGTGTATAGGAATATTAACCATATAAAAGTGAGTGAAATATTGTCATTTCCAGCAATATGAATGGACCTAGAAAATATTATACTTAGTGAAAATATTATACTAAGTAGATATACAAAAATACAATATATGACATATGTAGAATCTAAAAAATAATACAAATAAATCTAAATACAAAACAGAAACAGACTCACAGTGTGGGCCACGTCTGTTTCTGTGTTAGCTCCCTCTGCAGAGAAGTAGCTAGGTTGGCTTGGGAGGTCCCCTCAGATGGGTCAGAAGGCTGTCACCTGGGAGGCAATGTGTCAGAGTTTTGGTGGCCACACTGTGGGATCAGCCGCCTTCAGTCTAAATTTTATTAGCTCAGTCGCGTTCATATGGACTTAATTTTCTTCTCTCTAAAATGGGTATAGTAACAGTAACTCCATCACAGTGTTATCAGGTTTATAACACCACAGTGTTATATGTGAGATAACACAATATCAAGCTCTTAGTCCAGGACTTGGGGTATTATTACTGGGGTGATATTATTATTTTTATTGAGAGACAAAGTAGTACCCCAGCTGAAATTCGTATTTCCCTCATTCTCTTTTCCTGGGTTTTGTTTTCCCTCCTTGGAAAGTTCCCATAAAGGCTGCTCCTTCTCTGTAAAGTAATTCATTTGGTTGGAAACTCTTCTTTTTATTCGCTTATCCATTGATTTCATTAACCAGGTATCAATTAGCTGCTACTCGGTACCAGGTCCCATTGTGAAGAGGAGAAGTCAGGATCCGTGCCCTTGAGGAAGATGGGATCTTGGGGGGTGGGGGAGAGAATGGTAGGCTTACATTCTTCTCTTCCTAATTACAGGATTTTGCGAAATAACTTTGCAAATAGCCAGTTGGAGGATTAATCCATAAAAAGCAATGAACTTTGAATCTATCCAATAGTTTGAAGGAAAAGAGAGAAGAAGGGAGGGAGGGTCTACCTCCCACACTAGACTTTGAGTAGGACCAGCCAAGGCGTTAGTATGCCCATTGTATTATTTGAGGAACCAGATACTACGAAAATGGGAATGACCTTCCCAAGGTCATGGACAGAAACTGGTAAATCTAGGAATTTGAACTCTGCTGACTTTTTCCATGATAGTTTCCATTCTTTGAGCAACTGACTATGGGAAAACCAGAAAGAAAGCAGCATTGCTAATGCTGGCCCTGGTCAACAATTGAAGTGGAAGAAAAATTCATAGTTATGATTCCCAGAGCTGCTGTTACTTCTAAACATACCTGCATTCTAATCTCAGTTCTTACACACTTACACATACATTCACATCCTCACCTATATACATAGACTTCTATAAATTTGAGTAGGGCTTCTATTTCAGCTCTTTAGGATGTTTGGATATGGACATTTTACAAATAAATAGACGCTAATGATGTCACTGTTATTGCTGTCCCATAAATTTACCAGCACATGCAGGAAGCTCCAGGTGTGTGTAGCACCTGAATTACAGTTACTTGGGGAACTGCTGCTACTGTGTCCCTGCCATTTCTAGCTGAATGATGCCTCTGCGTGGCTCCAACTGCAGAAATAGTCTGTGCCCTTCCATCCCGGCACAAGGAACTAAGTGCCCCTGGGGGTGGGGTAGGGAGCATTTTTTATAAATACAAATATGAAGGATGTGTGACTTGAATATACCGTGGCTGGCCAGCCCTTAGTCTAGGAGGAACCGTGACAAATCACTGGGTTCCAGGCCTCCACTGATAATATTAATGAGTAGAGCCGCTAAAAACCCTCAGTATGTACCAACAAGGTGCTGAGAACTTTACATGCATTAAGGGACATAAAGAAGTAATTTTCCTAGTGTTAACTCTCCAACAGTTTCTGAGCTTTTCTTATTATCAGCCACTTTGCTGAAAACATTTTGCTTTTGCTCGTCATCCTGTGGAGTAGGCATTTTAATTATTTTTGTTTTGTAAAAGGGGCACTGGAACTTAGAAAGATCAGATTGCATGAACCAGCAACTTCAACTAGTGATGGGCAGTGCTGGTGCTGGAGTCCAGCTCTGTGGAATCTTGAGGGCTCTGTTCTTAACGCTTCTTTTTTTATTGACGTTCTAATGTCACAGTGTGGAGAACTTATTGAGTCGGGTTTCAGGCTTAATTTGTCTGACTGCAAAATTCACAAGCCTTCCTTTTCACCTGAGAGTTACATGAGAGTTAGCCAAGTAGAAAAACAGGCCATGTGGTCCAGGAGAAGGGAACAGCAAGGGTGAACAGGGCGTTGCACGTAAGCTAGAGTGGTGGAGGCAGCAGGTACATATAGTGTAATGCAGGCAGAAGAGGCCAGAGAGGCAGGGAGGGAGCAGCACCCAGAAGAAGTTGTGGTCCACTGCCTGGAGGGTTGGCTTTATCTGGGATGATGTCTCCGGTCCTCTCAGGCCAGCCCTCCTGGCACCACGCAGACCCAGAACACATGCTCATTCATCTACTTTGTCAACTTGGACTGGAGTCTCCTCCTCTGCACTGGCCTCTGCCACCATGGTCATCCCGTAGCATCACTTTCTCTGTTTAGGGACCTGCTATCCTGCTGAGCATTGGGACCCTCGATGGCCCTGAGTGGTGGATCTCTAGCTCACAGCACAGAGCTCAACAGAGAATGGACTCTGAGCAAATATATGTTGAATGAATGGACTTCCACTTTTATAAGTGGGGAGATGGAAGTTCAGAGAGGGGAGGAATTTTCTGAATAATGGCCCAGGCAGTGTTCAAGCTTGGTCTCTGGGCCCCCAGAACACAGGTCTTTGCACAGCCTCAGAATGCTTCCTTGTCTCTAAAGAAGACAGGATGTGGATTTAGTGTGGTCCTTCGGCTAAGACCACTGTTATTCTTTTGAAGGTGGCATATTTAAACCAGCAGGTTTGGATGGTTTAGGCCTGGAACATCAGCTTGGAACAGGTGGCGGCCTCTGTAGGGAAATGTGTTCAGGTAGGAACACTTTACAGGAACCTTTTTTTCCACTTCTCCCCCCCCCCGCCCCATTCTTTTATATTCCCTCCTCAAAGGTCTAAAGGCAGTGCTGTTTATCTCCAGATGGCTGTTTAAACGCAATCTTAGTGGTCTGAAGAGGAGGCAATGGGTTGGAAAACCTGTGTGGGGGAGGGGGGACACCCTTCTATTTAAATATCTGGAGACAGGTGTGTTTATTCTAATCAAGCTACGTGGTGCTTAGCAGCCTAACTCCTCCACCCAGGAAAAGGCAAAATCTTCTTCCCCCAAGGGACCCAGTGCCTAAGTGAGGTTTTAGGTGCTGAGCAAGACCCTTGGTTTGAGAATCTACTTCCTCAAGCCAAAGCTCCTTCTGGTTTCTTAGATGTGCACGACAGCCTGATGGTAAACAAATCCTGGTATAAAAAATAAGGATATTTCTGGAGTCAGGTAGACCTAGGTTGGATCCCAGCTCTGCCTCTGATTTGGGCAGTGTCTGATCTCTGTGAGCTTCATTTTTCTCGTTTATACAATAATCACAGTATTTAACTCAGAGGGCCGTTTTTAGGACTCACAGAAACAAGGGAAATGAAGCACCAGGCCTTGGTTCACGACACCTTGCACATGTGGCAGAGGTTTCCTTTCCATTTTCCTATATTCGTGTGTCTCCCACCACCTCCCCACTGAGAGGCCCCTCTGCCTGAGTCTTTCTTATTTCAAGGTTAAATATCCCGTTTCCTTCACCTGGTGTCCTCTCTTGACATAATCTCCATTTCAACCCCGGTTACTCTCTTCATGGGCCACTAAGTCTGTGCCTTGTTTAGAAATCTCACACAGATTTGAGTTATATTATGAGCCCCGCAGCTTATGGTCATGTGATGTTGAGCAAACCGTTTCTCCTCCCTGAGTCCCACTTCTCCGCTCCATAAAATGGGGGAATCCAAGGGTTGTTGTGAAGAGCAAACTGAACCATGAATGCAAAGTGCCCTGCGGAGGCTTCACACATGGCAGGTTCTCACCATGTGTTTGAACCTTCTCTTGTGTAGACTCCCTACTCTTCTGGCCACATGATCTTTCTCCTGTTTTTGACCCATCCTGAATTTATATAGTTTCCTGGATTCAGAGGTCAGTTTCTACATTTATTAGTCTTATATCCGATGATGGTAATGATGATGATAAAAGCTACTATGCTTTGAGCACCTACTATGTGATGTATGTTTTCCTATTTGATCTTTCTAATGACCCTCTGGAGTAGAAACATTCACACTTTAAGTCTCATTATGCGACTTTCTAAAGAGCAACAGAAAATAGTGGAGCAAGTTTCTCCACCTACAAAGTCCCTCTTTTTTTTTTTTTTTTTTTGTCACACCTATGGCATGTGGAAGTTTTCAGGCCAGGGACTGAACCTGTGTCACTGCAGCAACCCAGGCCTCTGTAGTGGCAACACTGGATCCTTAACCCATTGTACCATCGGAGAACTCTCCCACTCTTTAATCTGCTATGCTTTAGACTTTGCATCAGTTGGTTGAGGTTTTTTCATGGGACTCTTTGGGTGTGATTCATTTTGATTATGTGTTAACTTTGACAGAATTACTCTAGTTGAGTGCACCTAACCTGCAGTCATAGGTAGGCTACCATCCAGGGCCTTAGGGAATAAGAGAGGTATAAGATGTTCCAGAAGGAAACATCTGGGTGTTGAGGTAGGAAAAGGCAGCTATCTCAAGTGGTGAGTTGAGAAACTATTGGAAACTATGGAATCTAGGCCTGGCTCCGGGCAGTGTGACTTTGGGCGAGACTGTTGCCCTCCTCCTAACCTCTAGCAAGCTGGCTTAGACTAAGAGATCTCAAGGTATTCCTCCAGCTCTGTTTCTTGGCTCCATGTTTACCTCCTGCATATGTCAGATGTGTTTGTAACAAAAGGATGGAAAACCCATTTTTCAGCTTCAGTACCGAAGGCCTGCCTTGGTGAACAGAAGAGGAGACTGGTTTGTGGGACTCTGGAGGGCAGGAACAGGTTCAGCTGGTTGTCATTCTAGGAGTAGACTTCTTTTAAAGTTTATTTTAGGAGTCCCCGTCTTGGCGCAGCGGTTAATGAATCCAACTAGGATCCATGAGGATGCGGGTTTGATCCCTGGCCTCGCTCAGTGGGTTAGCGATCTGGCATTGCCATGAGCTGTGGTGTAGGCCGCATATGCGGCTCGGATCTAGCGTTGCTGTGGTTGTGGCATAGGCTGGCAGCTACAGCTCTGATTAGACCCCTAGCCTGGGAACCTCCATATGCCATGGGTATGGCCATAAAAAGCAAAAAAAAAAAAAAAAAAAAAGTTTATTTTATTGAAGTATAGTTGTTTTACAATGCTGCATTAATTTCTACTGTAAAACAAAGGGATTCAGTTATACATACAGACATTCTTTTTCATACTCTTTTCCATTACGGTTTATCACAAGATATTTAATACTGTTTCTCGTGCTATATAGTGGGGCCTTATTGTTTATCCATTCTATATAGAGTAATTGGCATTTTCTAATCCCAGACTCCCAATCCATCCCCCCGCCATGTGAAGTCTGTTCTCTTTGTCTTTGAGTATGTTCCTGTTTCTTTCTGACTTACTTCACTTAGTATGATAATCTCTAGGTCCATCCATGTTGCTGCAAAGGGCTTTCACACTATGGCTGAGTAATATTCCATTGTGTGTGTGTGTGTGTGTGTGTGTGTGTGTGTGTGTGTGTATCACATCTTTCTTCATTGATCTGTCAATGGACATTTAGGTCCCCATGTCTTAGATATTGTAGACAGTGCTGCCTTGAACATTGGGGTGCATGTACCTTTTTGAATTAGCGTTTCTTAAGGGTAACTTTTCATTTCACTTTGACAGAGGCCTCATACTGGAGGTTAACACTGGCGGAAGACTATATATTACATTGTTATGAGTTAAGTCTGGATTTGACTTCCGGTTTGGGGGATCAGTAACTAGTTCTGGATTTGACTTCTGGTTTAGGGGATCAGTGACTTTCTAGCTGTGGGCTAGACTCAATTCATATTTGTGAAATGAAGAACGAACAAAACTTTATGATCGATTGAATAATCCATATCTGTAAAATACTTTGCACAACATGCCATGCATAGTGAATGCTTTAAAGGAAGAGATTGTCATCAGCAACAGCAATTAAGTGGGCTTTCTTTTGAGCTAATGAGCTCCCAGTTTTATCTTCAAACACAGGTTAGATGACCATGGTGGGGGATGTTGTAGGAAGCTACACATATTGTGTTAATATGCTAGGGTCAAAGCCCTTTTAGTGCCCTATTGTGATCCTGAGCTTCTGTTATTCAAGTTAGAACAGGTGGTGCATGTGACAGGAGTTAAGAGGCATTTGGGGTTCCTGTGAGTTGCCTTAGTTAGGGCTGGCTTCTGGGAGATGAGAATTCTCTGGTCTTGAAAAGTTGGTTTCCCTTTGGCATGTTGCAAAAGGTAGGTAGGACCACATTTAAGTGTGGGGAATGCATGCACCCTGTCACAAGAAAGGGGACAGGCAAATCTAACTGTGGCAGAAGGTTTATGAAACATCAGGCAAGACCTTATTTCCCATTCTTTCTCAGGTATACTCTGAGTATCAGGAGAAAGAGGTGAGTAGGAAGGCACATGGAGATTTGAAGGAACCCCCTTCCTTTAGAGGGAATATAATACAGTGGAAGAGACATTGAGTTTGGAGGTCAGTGGGTCTTGGTTCCTATTCCAGCTCTTCCCCTTGCTCATTCCGAGCCTCTGGACAAATCAGTTAAACTCTCTGAATCCCCATTTCCTCCAGTGTCAAATGATAGGAACATTGCTTAGAGTTGAAAGTAGACATGTGGAATAAAAGTTTCTCATGGTAAAAGATACCACAGCAGACCTAGTAAATGTCAAATGCACAATAAGCATATTTTTTCTCCTCCTACAAACCTTGAGCCAAAGTCCAGTGACATCTTCTAGGAGAATGAAGCAGTGGCTTTTTTGGCAAGCTCTGAGAAAAAGCAGCTAGAGATGCGCCTTTTATGAAGTAGGGACATGATTGGCCCTGATCTTCCTGGGTAGCCATGGAGACGTGTGGCTGCTTTTTTGCTCTGTCCTTGTGCACCCACTGCTTGGTCCCCACTCTTCTTTGCCACTCCCCTTTCCATCAGTGTTGTGGGCTGAAGATGGTGATGCAGAAAAACAGCCTACAGTCTGAGAAGGTGAACACAGGGATCAGGCACCAGCATCTTTTTTTTTTTTTAATTTTATAAGTCAGTACCAGCTGATAACCTGTGAAAATCTTGAAACCCAGTTGTGACCTTTTGTTCCTCCTCCTTTTCCATTTATTTCTGAGCTTTTCTAGAACTTGAACTCTTCTAAATCATCTCCATGGTTTCTCACTCGCACACTGAAATTTCTTCCTCTATTGAGTACAGAATCTTTTTCCTCTGCTAATACATTCCATCAGACCATTAAATTCCCCTTGAGTAGTATTTAACCTTTTAAACTGGCCTCTTGTACCTGCCTGTTTTCCTTCCTTCCATATATTTTCCTGTGACTCTAAAGTCCATTTTCCTTAAAAAAAAGAAAGAAAGAAAAGAAAAGAAAAAAACAAAAACAAAGTTTCATATTTCCCATTGTGGTTCAGCGGGTTAAGAACCCGACTAGTATCCATGAGGATGCAAGTTGGATCCCTGGCCTCACTTGGGTTAAGGCTCCATCATTGCCATGAACTGCAGTGTATGTCATAGATGTGGCTTGGCATAGGCCGGCAGCTGCAGCTCCGATTAGATCCCTAGCCTGGGAACTTACATATGCTGCAGGTGTGGCCCTAAACAAAAAAACAACAACAACAAAAGTCTCCACTTTTATTGAGATACAATTGACATACAATACAGTGTAAATTTAAGGTGTACAACATAATATATGTGGACTTACATATTTTGTAAAATGATTCCCACAATATGTTTAGTTAGTATCCATCATCTCAAAGATAGAATAAAAGTAAAAAGCCAAAAAGGAGAAAAAAAGTGTTTTCATTGTGATGAGCACTCTTAGGATTTACTCCCTTAACGTTTTCATATATATCATATAGCTGAGTTAACTCTATGTCATCATGGTGTATAGTATACCCCTAGTACTTATTCGTCTTATAACTAGAAGTCTATATTTTTTGACCACCCTCTTCTAAGTCCCCTTCCTCCCTCCCACCACTCATGGTAACCACAAATTTGATCTATTTTTCCATAGCTTTTTTTAAGATTCCATAGATACGTGAGGTCATACAGCATTTATTTCTGTCCATCTGATTTATTTCACTTAGCACTTTGCCCTCAAGTTCTATCCCTGGTGTCGCAAATGTTAGGATTTCCTCATTTTTTGTACATTTTTTTCTCATGTTATCTTCCATCATGTTCTATCACAAGAGATTGGATAGAGTTCCTTGCGCTGTACAGTAGGACCTCATTGCTTATCCATTCCGAAGGTAGTAGTTTGCATCTTCCTTGGTTTTTTTTATGGGTAAATAACATCCCCGTGTGTGTGTGTGTGTGTGTGTGTGTGTGTGTGTGTGTGTGTATGTTTGTGTGTGTGTGTGCGCGTGTATTTGTGTGTATGTGTGTGTGTGTGTGTGAGGCAGCGGGGGACAACTTCTTTGTGTATTTGGCTATGGATGGGTGCTCAGGTAGTTTGCATGTCATGGCTGATGTAATTAATGCTGCTGTGAACATAGGGGTGCAGATAACTTTTCATGTCATTCATTTTTTTAAAACACTTGGGAACCAGGAAAGTATAGACATTGGAGTCAGACAAGACTGACCATGAAACTGTCCTTTATCACTTCCCTATGGTCAAATCTTGGTTTTCCCATTTTTAGATAGAGGTAGTGATCTCTGCCTTACAAGGCTATTGAAAAGTTTGAGTAGGTAAATGTCCATAAAATCTTTAACACAGTGCCTGTCATAGGAGTAACAATTAATTATTGGAAAATAACTGCCGGTGTTCCTAGCAGCAGCCTTCTTGTAAATTATTAAACTCACTCATGGTTTTCCCCACTTTGTCCTATAGAGTAATGGTTCTGCAACATGTTGATACTTTGGGGAAACATTGGGTTAAATTTTACAAAAATAATTTACTGTAGACTTTTCAGAGATTTTAATACCAGATATATTCTCCAGTACTTTAATAGGTGAATATGTAATGCAGCATGTCCCTGAATTTTTTTGAAAATTAATTTTTTTTTCTTTTCAAGAAACATTTTGTTTTGAGGGAACTACTGCACTGGGTCTTTGGGGCATTTGATACATGTGTGTGGTCAGTGATTCCAGGGTAGGGGGGACAGTTTCTAATCCTACCTTCATACCTCACCTGGGTCTAATGTCATGGAAAGAGCATCAGGCTGTAGGTCAGGATATGTGGCTCCCAGGCTCTAGTTCTTCCCCTGGTATCTAAACATGAGTTCACCATTAAGTCTCTGGTTCTCCATTTGTATCCTGGAGATGAGAGCAATACTCATTACATTGGATTTTGGTGAAAACTGAAATATTTGTGAATAATTTGTAAACTAAAAAGAATTGAAAAATATGGCACTATCTTCATCATCAACAACACTTTGTCACAATTCCACTGTTCTCACCTTGAAGCTGCCTTTATACTTCTAAGAAGAGGTGTCTGCAGGTGCCATAGAGAGATCCAAAGAGCCAGCTGAGTGTCGCCGCATTCAGCATCTGCTGTCAGTGCCTTTTTCATCAACAGGGGTATCCAGGCCTGCATGATAGACACTCTTCTTATCTGGCAGAACTGGCTCCCCAGTAGCCTCATGGGTAATGATTGACCCCAAGTAGTTCAATTGAACTATTTTCTGGGGCTCAGAGCGGAAGAGAAACAGCATCTAGCCTGCTGCTCCCTCCTTCTGCCCTCCTTGGAAATTTCCCTTTGCTGATGCTGAAGTTCCCTTGAAGATCAGTAGTCAACATCAGGTGGGACAATGAAGCCACCACGAGTCACTATAGGTCCACAAGGCAAGCTGAGGTCTGTAAGCAGATTGACAATGAGGGTTGATTCTTCTCTGCTCAGGCAATGCCTAGCATTTTGATAGAGGTGGGGCGAGTAATGGTTAAGGATGTGGACTCTGAAGTCAATTTTTTTAAAATTTTAAGCCCTGTTACCTTTGAGCTGCGTGGTCTTTAGCAAGGGGTGGCCTCAGTCTCCTCATGTGTAAAATTTAGTCAGTATAGACAGCATCTCATGAAGTTTCTGTGAAGATGAAATGAGACAGGAAGTGAAAAAATATTTAATTGCATTGTCTGGCACGTAAGTGATTTTATGTAAATGTTAGCGATGATGATAATATTCTTTGCTAGGAAAACCATTGTGGAACAAGCAAATCTATACAAAATATGAGGAGACTATAAGTGTGACTTTAGAGAAATGAAGAAAAGCTAGTGATATTTGGCTCAGAGGAAGGAGGGCTTAAGACAGCCACATTGCCAGTTTGACCCACTAGCTAGCTGCCTGGAGAAGGAGGTAGATGCACCCTATTGGCTTGGACAGCAGAAGGTGGCTTACAGCGTGAGATTCTGGGACTGTACAGCTATCTGAAAGTAGAATTGCTGCTTTATAGGGGTTGAAATTGCTATCTCTGGAAGCAGGCAAAGGCTGGATGAACGCTTGCACAGATTTTATAAAGGAAAATCCTAGGGAAGACAGAAAATTGAGGAAACTTCAAATGATTTAAATGATACTGTGGATTTGAGAGTGCCGAGTTCAGAGGGTGAGAGAACGCAAGAAACTAGATCACAGCAGAGATAGAGAGGGGTCGGTGAGGAGAGCCTTGGCCCCTGGTGGGCCAAACAGGGAAAAGGAACCCCCATATGACATGTGGTGCTGAAGTAGTCTGGAACCAGTTACCAAGCAGGCTGAGGAAAGGGGGCTGCCTTCCCTGGAGTTCTGAGAAAGCCCCGATTTCAAATTTTCTTTCCTTCTGCCTCCAGCGTGACACTTGCACTTGTCAGATGATGTGTCCCAATTTTAGTTTCCAGAAATACACAGAGAAGCACAGAGGCACTGAAGGTGTCGCAGGAATCCTGCAAGGTCTTCAGTGAGGTTAGTGGGGGCACACCACCAGTCTGTGGTCGCCCTGATATGCAGGGGGCTTTGCACCCTCTCAAGAGCTTTTTGTGTGATTTCTGACTGGGCGGGGGCTGTCTTTGCCAAAGAAAGTGAATACATACATTTGACTAGAAAAGTACCAAAAGTAATATCCCCATGCTGACACCTCTTGGTAGAATGAAGAATAACACTTAAGCATTCATTCATTCAGTACATATTTATTGAGCATCTAATATATTCAGATGTGATTATAGACACTGAAAATAATAGGAAGGCACAAAAAAAATGTGGTCTGGCACATAGAAGATGCACATTAAATAACTAGTTATTGAATGAATTAATTCCCAGATAAGGACATTGAGGCTTAGAGCAGTAATGTGGCTTGTCCACTGAGGCCAGCAGCTAAGTGGAAAAGCCAGAATTCCAGTCTGAGTTAATATCAACATGTCTTCTTGATATTTATGTTGCCAAGTGTTAGGCAGTGGGGTTTTAAAGAACTGGGGTGAAAGGAATGATACCAAGAATGCAGACAGATCCTTTAGTACGTATGCTTAGTGTTATAACTATGATCTCTCATTTAATCCATGCAGCCTGTCTACCAGTTAGGAATTATCATTATCATTTTATAGATTAGAATACCAAGGCTCTGAGAGTACAGATAACTCACCAAAAGTTAGACACCTCTTAAATGGAGGAATTTGGATTTAAATCTCTATGTCTAAAACGTAAACCCAACCCCTTTCTTTTGTTCTAAGTGACTTTTCTACCTTTGGAGTTCCTTCACCCTAATGTCCTCAGTTCCTAGAATCCCTGTCCATCACCCCCATCCCCTGTGCCAAGTAGAGAAAGAAATGACTTCTCAGCTTTGGACCCGGTCTTTGTCCTCCAGGGATAGCAGGCGCAAAGAATCAGTGGGAATATAGCCACTTTCAGTTTTCCACACACAGTGGTCTGATGGGGTTAGATCTATTTTCTTCATTGTAAAAAGTGATTGATTCAATTCCAAATTTAACTTAAATTTGATTTTCCTCTCTCACCCTGGCATTTCCAAACTGAGAATCAATCAAACCCCAAATTACAGGCAGCGTGCAGATCAACAATGCCGAGTTATTTCCGGTTGAATTTCTCAAGCAGTGCATTTTCTGTTATTCGCTGCTGCCATTGAGAGGAGTTGAGGGGTAAGAAAGAGGGGAAATGAAAGGGAAATTAGATTATTAACTTTCTCCAGTTCCAGAAATCGATCCACCCTGGTGAAATTCTATTCCCACAGCACAGCTCGTTCTCTTGCAAGGGGAGGGATGCAGAGTGGGATGCGAACCAGGGGTAACCCTGACCCTGTCCATCCAAGGAGGCTCATGTTACGATCTGGAGCTACCATTTATTGAGGTGGGTTTTTTTGTTTTTGTTTTTTTTACTGATTACGTGCATCATCTTAGTCTGTCTGCGTATCAGCTCTGAAAGATCACTATTCTCATTTGTTCAGGTGGAGACATTTTATCTTCTTAGATTTAAGTCAGCGGGCAAGGGTCATGTGTAATTTTGTGGTTAAGCCAGGATTTGAACATAGACATGTCTGGCTTCAAGGCCATGTTCCTTCTGTGACTACATGAGGCCATCCTGGGACCCTTATTCTGTGGTGAAGTGGGAGATAGCATAATAGGGCAGAGGGGAGACGATGGAAAGAGATGGTTCTAATCCTAACTCTGCTACCTACAGACTGAGTGACCTTAGGAAAGTCATTTTATTGCTTTACTCCCCTGTTCCCGTGCAAAACAGAGACAGCAGTGATGGTTTGCTGGAAGGCTTAAATGAGATAAATCTCCTCCTCTAAAATGTAAGCTTCAGCGGCATTGATTCTTTTGTTGACTCTCCTTTCCCCTGGTCCCAGGACACTGTGGGGGAAGAGTAGATGTTCAATAAAAATTGGTTGGATGGATGGATGAATGTAAGTGTTAGGCGTAGTGCCTGGATTATAGTTAGTAGCTGACAAATGGAGGTTCTCTTCCCTGTCTGCTTCCTGCAATGCGGTAAAGCTGGGCAAGGAGGTTAGGTATTATGGGATAGATGGTTTCTACCTTGCCTCTGTTTATAGCCCCTACTCAGAGATAAGTGCTGATGATCAGTTCCCTAGGCCATAAACTCTTAAAAAGTCACCTCTGTTTGAGTCCCACTGTGAAGTTTCTGCCAGGTCCAGTTGCCATGGCAACCCCCAAGCTCTAGCGGCTGCTCCACGGGCATCTGGCCTGAGTGCAGACTTGACTTGCATGCTTTCTTCTTCCTGGACTTTAGAGACAACAGTGGTGTTTCAGGCATTCTCTAAGTAAATGGCTCAGAAGAAATGCATTCTCTCTTCCACGCCCTTCTGCATCTTAAAATGCTGCCTTCACTATCCACTCTATGTGCTTCCAGTTTCTGGAAAGAATAATTCAGTTCCTAGTACGTTCTGATAAAGGGTTGGACCAAGAGGTGAATAAGTCTTGTTTTCTGCCATTAATTATGAGATACATGCCAATGTCTAGCTTGGAAATACTTATTTACTCAGGACCTGCACTACGTCAGAAACTGTACTGGGCATTGGCATTTGTTGTCTTATTTAAGTCTTAAAGCCTCTGTTGTTTTCTTTCTATTCTCCAGATGATAAAACTAAGGGACAAAGAGCTTATGTGACTTCCCTCGCCACCCCACTGACTCCCAAAGACACAGGATTACGGTGAAGATGTAAATGACGTAGGGAATACAGCTAGTGCAGCATGAACCCAGCAGCTAGTTCGAGCAATCCCCTGCTGCCCCTCAACCCTCTTCCTCCAACCAGAAGTCAGCCCTGTGCAGCCTGGGTGGTATCTTTGGCCCTTGGTTAATTTGTGAAAGCATTGTCTTAGTCACTTGCATTTCTGCTGCAACGGGCCAGTCTGAGATGCCTTCTCAGGGACTCACAGGGCACGGCTGCCCATCCAGGTCATCCACCTCCCCAGCGCCAGGTGTCTCTAACCACTTTTCACATCTCGGACCTCTGGACCTGGTTTACCTTCCCAAGGGTTTCTTCATGCTGGACTCATCTTTACATGTTCTTTCCCTCATCATAGAACCCACAGAGTCTAGAGAGGAAATTCAGTGCTGCTGTTATGTGTGTGTGCGTTTGTGTGTGTGTGTGTGTGTGTTACATATCTAGGCTGGGAGTAATATGTTGACTTTTTTAAAGGACCTATGGCGGCACCAACCCCTAGTCCATACCCCTTCTGGTAGAAAACATTGATGTGAGCTTGCTTCTGCTATTCTGTTACAAAACTATTGATATCATCAGAGTTTGAAACAGCTTCTGTGGCTTCCAGATGGGAGAGAAAACGTGTTCCTTTTTTTTTATGTGGTCATTTTTGGTTTAGAGATTTTCCATCTTCTGACCCCAAAACCATCTTTTATCTTAACTGCTGCTCGGTTTAACTAATATTCACCAGCCGTAACAGTCACAAATATATGAGTTGTCCCTACCATAGGCTATGCCTTGTTCTAAGTCTGGCAGTAAAGACAAAGCCCCTATTCTTAAATTAAGCAATTTCTAGGTACCAAGCCGTGAACTTTCCAGGAGAGATATAAAGATGGTGAAGATAGGATCCCTTCCCTCAAGCAGTTCACAGTTTATTAAGAAAAAGAGATATCCATACAAAAATCCCCACGGGCACTTGTTCCATTAGGATCCATCCCTCTGGCAACGTTGGTTGTGTTTGGTTGATATGCTTTTTGATAGCTCCGTGCCTGTGTCTGGTTGCTAATATTGTTATTATCACTTCTGGAAGTTATGATGCATTTACTGAGATGTTACCACATGCCAAACACTGTGCCAGGCCTTGGGATAGAGTGGTGAGCAAAGGATACAGTGCCTGCCATCGAGGAGTTTACCATGGAGTTACTAGTCTCCAGCGTTTGAATAAGATATTTTAGGAAACACAACAAATGCAGGCAGTGTTTCTCCCTAGAAGGAGAGGGATTTACATTTATAATTAATCTCAATGAGTGATGGGAGACAAGGAAACAAGTGAATTTCTGTAGAAAAGAACTAACTCCTTTGCTAATGCTAATGTGCCGAAGAGCGCTCAGGGTTGCAGCCCTGCCAGTCCCTGGGCTGGGTAGGAGAGAGCAGCGGGATGTGTGAGTTTAGAGACCCACCGTAAAGGCCACAGATGCCAGGCTGATCAGCATGGGCCACATCCTGTGGCCAGATGCAGTATAACAGCTCAAGGTGTTCCACCAGGGAGTGAGATTGGAGGATGTCCCCACAGGTCTCTTTAAGCAAACGTAATAGAAGAGATGAATGGAAAGAGGGAAGAGGTTAAGGACACGGGCGCTATTTAGATGCTGTGAAAGAGGAAGACAGAAGACCAAAAAGTGACATCTGCATTTCGGTTTAAATGGTGGTGCTTTCAGTAGTTTGGGGAGCCCAGGAGGAGGAGGAGGCTTTAAGGAGAAGATAATGTGTCCAGTTTTGAATGTGTTGTTTTGTCATGCCCGTGGGATATCCATTTAGAGATATCTAGGAGGTTCGGGCATAAAGATTTGTTCCAAATGAGGACACAGTGGACAACAGAAATTTGGAAAGCATTGCTCTAAAAATGCTAGGAGTTCCCGTCATGGCTCAGCTGTTAACGAACCCGACTAGCATCCATGAGGACGCAAGTTCGATCCCTGGCCTCGTTCAGTGGGTTGAGGATCCGACGTTGCCCTGATTGTGCTGTAGGTCGCAGATGTGGCTCAGATCCCGCATTGTTGTGGCTGTGGCATAGGCCAGTGGCTACAGCTCCAATTGGACCCCTAGCCTGGGAACCTCCATATGCCTTGGGAGCAGCTCTAAAAAGACAAAAAATAAAAAAATAAAAATAAAAATGCTAATCAAAGCCTTGGAATTAGATGTGAATAGCAAAGCCTAAAGAACAAGACCTGACAGGGTCTCCGAACGTAGTGCATAGAATTTCTTTCCTAGCCCAGGGCTGTCTTTGCCAAGAAGATCCAGTCTCCTTATTCTGCTGCATTCGTGAAAGCTCCCTTCCCCATTCTATGTCCTCACTCCTAGTTCTTAGTACTACTTGCCTTGGATTCTAATTCTCTGTGGATAAGCCCGCCTTTGCCCCCTAGCCTGTAAGCTCCTGAAGAGCAAGAACTATTCTTATTCTTCTCTATGTGCATGTCACCAACCAGCTCACCCATCAATGCTGAGGAAATTAATTTGAACTGATGAAGCTCTAACAGGCTGTGAAACCCGTCTTGGTGATAGACACTGTATATACACAATGCCACGTAATCATCTCAACAGCCTGTGTGCTGTTCATAATTATCCTCTTTGTACACATAAGAAAACTAAGGCTCAGAGAATGAAACAGGTCACACAGCCAATAAGGACTGAAACCCAAATTTGAACCCAAGATTGTCAAACTCCACAGCCCATGCTTCTTCTCATAGGCCCTCTCTGTTCAACAGCACTATGTCTTCTCTGTCGCTTTAAAAGTGAGTAGAAAGTTTAATGGCATCTAATTATGATAAAAAATGAGCAGCCTGATTTAGAGAGGTGGGGTGAGAACTGCCACAATTTTGAGGAAGTCTGTCTTTTCTTCATCTATACCAAAAGGGATAATAAGCTCATTTTGCAGAGAGTTAACCAAAGACCCAAAAAGGAACCTCTGAGATGCCACTGCAAGCCCAGAAGTTGGAAAATGTAGTTTCTTTTTCCAGCTTCGCATTTGGACAACAACAGGATTCCCAGATTCTGTGCTATTCCCTCACCTCATGGACTTCTGTGTCTTTGTGTGTGTTTGTGTTACTAGGTTTGCTGAAAAGCCCAGTGAACAAGACGGCCTTGACGCTGATTGCTGTGAGCTCCTGCATCCTGGCCATGGTGTGTGGCAGTCAGATGTCCTGTCCACTCACTGTGAAGGTGACTCTGCACGTGCCCGAGCACTTCATTGCAGATGGTAAGAGCTGAGCATTGGAGGTGCCTTACCCCTCCTTGGCCCCTTGTACTGCTGCCTGACCGAATAATCCCCATGCGTGGCCTAACCTCAGAATTATTTTACCAGAGATGGATGGATGGATGGATGGATGGATGGATGGATGGATGGTTGGATAGATAGCATCCAAAGACCTTGAAAGAGGTCTTTATCATTTTGAATATTAGATTATTTGAATGGAACTAAAGGCTGCTTTTATTCCATGGGCAAGGATAAGGTTTGTTAGTAAAGAAAGAATTCAAATGTGAGTGCAGAAAGATGGGGCTACTTCAGAAAACCTAGTATCTCTCATTGTGCTTATGCATCCAATTCCTAACTAAAAACATCCTCCCTCAAGAAATAGTCTTTGCTCATCAAAAAAATGTAATAGAGAAGGCTATATGAGCTTAGTTGGAATTTCCTGGATACCCTGGATTGTAGTCATATCTCATTCCCTGTAAATACACTTTACAAGCATGTTCTATTCTACCATTTACTCTTCACCCAATTAATTTGAATTAATGAGGCACCGTAGTCACTATACTCATGTACAAAGCATGGTCCAAGAAACTGATTAAGATGCTTGATATCGATTGCTAAAGTGGCCTCTAGAAAAACTGTGCCAGTTTACCTACCCCAGCGGGATGGCACCTGTTTCCCCCTTACGCTTGTCCAAACACTTAGCATTACTCTTTTAAGTGTATTAGAAGTTATCATCTGTACAATCAAGAAGACATATTTACCATGCAGCTTAATGAGTTTTTACATGAGTTCGCCCAGATCAAACTAGAAAGTGTCTCCAGCACCTTCAACTTCTTTACACTCTGTCCAGGTAAGCACCCCTGACTGCCCAGGTAACCCCCTTCTGACCTCCTAGCACCATATTAGTACCGTTATTATTTTTAAAATCTTTTTCTGTTTGGATATGTCTCTAATGTTTTTGAGATCTATGTTCCATATTTGTTAGCCTTATCTCAATGCAGCTCAACTTTATCTCTAATTTTTAAGTTACAAAATTTAGAACTTAGCACCTGTCTCTTCTGCATGCTCTTTCCAGAGTGGATCTTTCACGTTTCTCTGAAACATCTAGATTTTTGTTGAAGCATCCTGCCGTTGCTCCTACATCACCATTGGTGAACTAGCCCCTACTTTGAAAAAGCATTTTAAAATTATTTTTATAGAGGTATAGTTGATTGCAAAGTTATGTAAGTTTCAGATGTACAACAGTGGTTCACAACTTTTAAAGGTTATATTCCTGTTTTATAGCTATTATAAAATATTGGCTATGCTCGCTGTGATATACTATATACCCTTGTAGCTTATTTATTTTATGCTATGTTATTTTATGCTGTAGTCTGTACCCCTTAATTCCCTGCCCCATCTACCCCTCCCCACTTCCTTTTCCTCTCTGGTAACCACTAGTTTGTTCTCTGTGAGTATATTTCTTTTGTGTTATATTCACTAGTTAATTTTGTATTTTATTTTTATTCTTGTTTTTCAATTGAACCACAGATAAGTTTGGTATTTCTCATCTTATATACATTCAGTTGATTTTTTTTTGACCTAAGCACAAGATTTTTGGTTCATCCCTATCAAATCATATATGCGCACAGGAAAATATGCGAATACATATAGAATAGCAGAGGGTTGGTGGGGGGTGTAGAAGGAACAAAATTTACCGAAGTAACTAGGTTCATAGGTTTATGAAGCTTGGGACTGGAGAAATTGTCGGAAACTGGCTGTGGCTGGAACATAGGAAAGGAAAGTAAGAATGATGAACAATGAGGTTAGAAAACCAATAAGGCAAATGCCGGCCACCATTGAAGGCACGTGAACTTATCTTTCATCACTAGCATTCACTGTGCATTAACTGTAGAATGTTAGGTCTTAGAGAATCCTAATTTTGAACATTTATTTTCAGGCTTGTAGAAATGGAACTCCTGAGAGTCTGAGTAACTTGCTCAAGGTCAAGATAAATAGTTTAATGGCTGAGGGCAGAGACTGTAGGATAATACAAATATAAATTCAAGTACCTGTCCTGATACTTGCCACTTCTGTAGCCAAGGGAGTTATTTCCCGCTCTGAGTCTCACTCTCTACATCTTTAAAATGGGAATGATGATAATACCTACCTATAGGATTATTGCAAAGCCTTCAATTCCATATTTTTCAGATTTTTAGATAGCATGTAGCTGAGAAATAGCAAAATCACAGGATCATCCAAGAAAACTGCGGAACTATTGTGGTGGCATCAAAGGATAGACAAAAATGTAATGATTTAAAAGGTGCCCTTTCTTGATAATTCTTGCTCTGACCTCACTCATAAACTTAAAACTTCACAACTACATGTAGACTTGTCTGTTTCTGCCTCTAGACTGGAATCTCTGTGAAGGCAAAGATTATCCCTTGTGACAAACACACTGCGTGGCCCGTAGTAGATGTTCAGTAAGTGTATTGAATGAATGGGGCTCCAAATAAAGTAGAGTTATGAAAAGTTTTGCAGGGTTCTTTTACTAGATCTCTAAGCAGAAAAGGGAGACTGAGTAAAGGAAAACTAAGGCAAAGAGTGCATAGAAATTAAAAAAAGTGGAAATAACTGTGGAGTGCACACATATCAGATACATAATGTAATAAACATAGCAGGCAATGTTAGGAGGACTTAGCCGAAGGGGTCTCAGTTTCAAGCCATAATGGAACCCTCTTCCCTCACATGTTATAATACCCTGATAAGGAATATGTCCTTTAAAATGAGATGTTTGGGTACCAGTCTCAGTTCTATTGCTGAGTTGCTGTAAAACACAGAAGTATCAGTTAAACTCCCCGAGTCTCATTTTTCTCATCTATAATATCAGGATTATTTTGAAAATCTTGAATGATATAATATGTATAAAATACCAATGGAGTGTCTAAAACATTGTGATGGCTTAATAAATAACAGTTGTCATTACTCTTACTGCTAAGATGATCCATAAAGAAAGAGACATCAGAAGCTGGACCATGATAGAACAAGAAGGATAGGATAAGAAAGTATATAGACAAGAGTAGCTAGTCTCAGCAAAATGGAACAGGGAGTGCACTGTAAGCTCCCCAAACTCCCAGCTCATGGAAGTGATTCCCAGTGGAAGACATTAACACTTGAAGAACCTCAGTCTTCTGAGGACCAGTAGGGATCCAGAGAGCAGCCATTACTTGAAGTCAGGTAGAAAGTTGTCTGATAGTTCTCAGCAGGCAGAGCTTCTACAGCACAATCCCATTGTCTCTTGTGGGTGGATAATTTATGTGCATTGATCATTCCATTCCCCCAGCAGGTCTTCAACATCATTTTTTTTTTTTTTTTTTTTTTTTTGGTGGCTGCACCCAAGGCATGCAGATATTCCCAGGCCAGAGATTGTACCTATGCAATGGCTGTGACAATGCTAGATCCTTAACCACTAGTCCACATGGGAACTCCCAAAGTGATCTTCATTATCCCCATTTGACAGATAAAAAAATGAGGACTTGAAAATATACAGAATCTAGCTTTCTCTGGGAGTGGAGCATGATCTAACAAATATAGACTTAGTGAGTTTCTAACTCTGATTCCTGGAGATATGAGAGTGTTAATGCAGAGAGACAGGAGGGGAGGTGATGGCCCCTATTTTCTTGAGCCCTCATTATAACTTGACATCCACATTTAAAAATGCATTAGGATGTAACAATGATAAAGAATGCAGATTGCATGAGTACAATTCAATGATTTTTTAACATATATTTATACAGCCATATAAAAACATAGGCACCCACCTAAGTCCACTGGCTGAGTTATGAAGAGCAATATTATCAGGATAAGAAGAGCCCCTGTCAAATAGGAGGAAATCCGTTGAGACAAGGCCACCCAAGGACTATGGTCAAGGCAGCTCTGACCTTTCTCACCTTTCCCCGTGAACCTTAACCTGCCAGCCTGCCAGCCCTTTCTTGGTAGACAGAGCTCTCAGCCAGCCTTGTGCGTTGGGCTGTCCGTGGTGCTGAAGTATTAGAGGTGGCTGAGTAATGGGTTCGATCTTCAGGAGGAAAATGAATTCCGCACTTGTGTTCCGACATAGTTGTACTTGATGCTTGCTGCCCATTACAAGGAAAGGTCAGCATGATATAGTACTTGTCCAGAGCCCAGCTGGCAAGAGCTATAAATACTAACAGAGTCCCCGTCCAAGCCCTTGGCAAATATCATCCCTTCCTTGTCTCAGCCTTCTCAAGGCCATTGGTGGCTTTTTGCCCTGCTAAGCACATAATGAAGAGATGGGCCAAGTTTGTGTCCAGATTTACTGAATTTGGCATTTGTTTTTCAGCTGTGGCCTATAAACGATCTACAATTTGTGTTATCCGGGCTGATAATCCCAGACATGTGATATCATGTTGTCTAGGAGTGGAGCCCAAGTATTAATATTGTTAACAAGAACTTGAGGTGATCCCTTAACAGAAGTCTGAGCACTACATCTCTATCTTGGTGTTACTTTCCTTTCATCTAACAGATTAATAACTCTTTGAGATGTCTTGGAACCTTGATAGGGGATTTGGTTTCTTTCATCTTTGACTTGATCAAAGCCATAGTAATGGAGCAGCCTCATGGTACAACTCCAGTGATTGTCCATAGCACCAAATACCGTGTAAATGGTCCACTCTGAGTATTATAAGAAAGCAGCTCTTATCATATGGATTTGGGCTTCAGCCAAATTGCGATGCCAGTAGCATTACTGAGGAATGGTTATCAGTTAACACTAAACACTTGTATGAGTAGGGATGTTAGTTTGCTCATCCTTTGAGGCTCCCAATATTCAAGACCTATTGTAAGCCAGTAGAAGGGACAACTTTTAAAGGAATAAGCTGTTTAGATTAAGTGGGTGAAATGGTTCCCCTCTAGATAGATAACACTACCCCTAGAGTTCTCTGTTCTACTTTGTTCTGGTTGTTGTACTTTAGGAGGGTGAATGATATACTGGAAGGCATCCAAAAGAGAGGAATTACAGTCAGGAGGTTGGTAAAACTTTGATACCTAATAATTACTTAAGGAAAGGGTGGAGGAGAATCATTCTATAAGAAGTGTTGAAGGAATTCAAACAAAAAGTGAGCTTAGTATTATTGAGCATATCTGTTATGAATATGGCAGTGTTCATGAAAAACACTTTGCATGGAGTTGCTAAGTCAATTCTTATAGAAGAACTGTGAAGCAGGATTTAACATCCTCATTTTTCATACATGGAAGAAGGTAAGGTTTAGAGATGTTAAGTGATTTGGCCAGATTCACACACAGAAGTGAAGAAAGGTATGAAAGCCCAAGTCTACCTGAGCCTCTCATCCAAGATTCTCCCATGTCCCATGCCTCCACAAAAATGACCACGATAGGGGTTATCATTTGTCTTGAAAAGGGAGCAGACTTGTTCTAGAAGTCCCCAGGAAACAAAATGAAACTGCATGGGTGATGAGGATGGTCAGATTGAGCCTTAGTCTGAAGATGTCTTTACTTTCTAAACTTTAGTCTCATGATCTATAAAGTGGGGATAATGGCAGTACTTATTTCATGGAGTTGTGAAGAATAAATGAAATAATGCTCATAAAGCTTTTAGCTCAGTACTCAAGACCTAGTAATGGCTCAGTAAATTGTATAAATGTTAGTAGTTTTGATATTTTTTTAATATTAGAAGGGGGTCATTGAAAGGTAATGAGTTCCCTATCATATGGAATTTCCTAAAAATAGATGACCACATTTCTATGAAGCCATAGAAGAAAAGCAAAGGAAAGCGTTTGCCTAGGGTACATAATATTTTGGTTCAGAGCCATTTTACCAAAATATAAATTTTTAAACTGTTAGCATTTTAAGGCCTTTAGAGTATGTTTGTTTATTCTTTACTTCCTCATCTCATCCATTCTTTGCCTACGCTTAGAAATTGATTGAGACTCAGGAATGGGTGATGATGAATACTTTGGCTAAATACACTGCCCCCTACACACACACACACACACACACACACACACACACACACGGACACACACACACACACACACACACACACACACGCACACTGTGTTTCTTTTATGTTGTTATGCTCATTTCAAAAATAGTCATGCCAAAATGTCTGTTAAGGTCAAGTCTATGTGTTAACATTGACTTTTGGGTTGGACTAGGGTTGTATTCAAGTCGTCTCTGGTCCCTGTGGCTGATGATTATGAAATCATCAAGTAGAAATGTTCATCATTAGGACAGCCTGTTTCATTAATATGCCACATGTGTAGCTGCTTTTGAACACAAAATTACCTGCAATGACTCTTGTTCTACATTTATTTACTTGCGCCCCCACTTTGTCTTTCAACCCAAGAGAGTAAGCCAGAGTGTGGCTGTGCCATTAATGAGGAATGAGGTTCATAATTGAAATCAGAACAAGTTTGCTGTGATTTGAATACATGGAAGGAGTATTTTTAATGCTTGGAAGTGAAAATTACATCATACTGAAGGTGATTGTTTAGCCCCAAACCGCCAAGTGGCTTGTCTAAAAAAAAGTAGTTCCTTGGATATCTTCCTCTGTGGAGTCATCCAGAGCTTTGTTTTAAAATGCTCAGATTTTATGTCAGAGCTTTGAGTACCCTGGACCATGTTCAGGTGTAAAAGTGCTCTACAGGATGACCTGTGCCTTTTCTGTCCTTAAGTTGTTTGCACACATTTAATGCCATTTAGTCATGTAGGCTGCCTTACATTGTATCTGCCTCCCTCTCTATGTTTGCTTAAGTGTTGCTCTCTACCATGAGTACCTTTCCTGATTCCATGTATTGCACCAACTCCACCCATCTCTAAGACCTAACTGAAGGTCCTCCTTTTGTCAGAAAAACTTCTTTAACCAAAACTCAAAACTTCTGCAAAGAAAACACCTGTCAGAAATAATTTCTCCTTCCTTGAAACGGCATAGAACTATATTGGTATCTTTCTAGTAACCTCATAGTCTACCTTTTATCACCATTAATGTTATGTGTGTGTCATTGGAACAACTCCCATAATCCTAAGAACTGGCATCCTGCATTAAAACTAGACCTTCCTCCAGTCTGTTCTCAACATTGCAAGCAGAACAATCATTTAAAACGAAAAATCTCAACATGTCGCATCTTCCCATAAAACTGTTCAAGTACTTCTTACTGTACTTGTTGTAAAGACTGAACTCTTTTACATGGCCTTTAAGTAACACAAATATCAAACCCCTGCCTGCCTCTCTAGCTTCACCTCATACCACTTTCTCTACATGGTTTTCTTAATTATCTGTGGCTGTCTCCTACCTCAGGGCCTTTGCACATGTTATTCTCACTGTATGAAAATTTCTCCCCGCCTCCTCAGTTTCCTCAGGGCAAATTCCATTTACCCTCCAGGGGTTAACCTTCCTTTTTTCATATCCCAGTCTCTTTTAGGCCCATAATATTCATTCTCCTTGAGTCTTGCTCTATTCTTTGGTCGCACTTATTTCTATTTATAATTATATTCTTATTTTGTTAATGTTGGTCTCTCCCACTTGGTCGTGAGCTTCATAAGGATAGAGATGATGTTCGTTGGCTTTGTACATTATATTCAATACCTAGGACAGCATCCAAAACAGCGTTGGTGACCCCCCAAAGCTTTGGTTAAATGAAGATTAATAAATAAATGAAAAGTGATGTTAAATGCTAGATTTAAATTTCCTCAAGGACAAAGCCACAGTTTATTCATGTCCTAAATTATTGTGAAGCCTAGCGAAGGTTCTGACTCAGTAGATATTAAAGAAATTATGACTGTGAAATGAACGAAGGGAGAAAGGGCAGGCAGGTGCATCCAGCTGCCCTAAGAAGATATATTCTGGGTGAATGATAGTGCAAGAAATATGAGGCAGCCTCCTCTTCTTATGATTGACTCCAATCCCCAGGGTTTTTATTCACATCCCCAAACATAAGAAACTCCGATCAAACTCACATCTCTCCCCTCCCTGAACACCAAACTGAAACAAGCTTTATCCCAGAGCCTAGGAAGAGGGGGAAATATAGATTGAGCTGAGATTCAGAACACTCAGGAGGGAGGTGGCAATGAAATACCAATAAACCATATTAATATGCTGAAATCAGGAAGAATAGGTTGAACTCCAACCCAGATTTAATAACTATATGTGAGAGAGTGCGGGAGAAGGCAAATCTAGGTTTCAGTCAGAATTCAAATGAGATCTGTAATGAAACTGGTAATATAATTATAAACTGTGAAAACTTCTTTTCGCTTCTCCCTCTTCTTGGACTTAATGGGCAACTTGCTTAGCAATAGCCTGGAGCTGGTGCTGGGAGCTGTGGATTGGCCCTAGAGTGGAATCTGTTTTTTTTTTTTTTTTTCCCTCAAGCCTCTTCATTAGGAAAGTCTAAATCCACAAAAACATGGAAGGAAAAAAAATGCTTTAAGCCATTTCTTCCTTAAATAGTAACTGATCCCCAGGTTAAAAATGACAGGGGGCTTGAGAGAAAACAAACCCCAGGAAACCATTCTAAACAGCCAAACATATTCAAGCTTTTAAAAATATCACAGTAGCCAGTTGGGTTGGGACTTTTAATGACACTGTGCTAAGATGCTAGCTTGGCTTCCGACCAGGATGAATTGTTACTAATTTCCCTTTTTAACAAACGGGATAACTGAGTTTGACATCCAAAATTGGAGACTAATTTCTGTGTTTTGATAGCAGATCAAGTCCAAAAATATACCAGTAGGAACTGGGGGCAGAGGATGGTTGCAAGGGGTAGGTGAATTAAATTTATTCTCACTAATAATTCCATTCTGCTGTTGTGAGCAGAAGGCCATTTGACTTTTTGGCTAGGAGGGCTAAGAGGAGAGATGGCAGGCAGAAGCTTCAATGAGATGGAGCTTAGGGCTGTAGAGTTAGATGTTCCATCATTGTCAGCTTGGTATTCACAAAGCGGTGTAGGGTTGAGACAATGGTTGCGACTGGGAGAGAGAAGGCAATTTACTATAGAGGTTAGGTGCACTGATCTGTGGCCCCGGGATGTGAGTTCTGCTCCCAGTTCTTCTCATTTCTAGTGTTGTAACCTTGGGCACATTAATTCACTCCCCTGATTCTTAACTTTTCTCATGCAAAGTCAATGTTAATACTCCTTACCTCAAAAGAGTGTTAGCAGAGCTGATGACTGTGGGCACCTCTGGTCTGTTTGAGAATAGGTCTTATTACGAGAACGCTGTGTTTTCCCCTTTCTATTTGTACAGTGTTTTATTATTTATGAAGACAGCAAAGAGGTTGGGAAGAGACCTGAGTGGGCAAGGCCAGGTTGGTAAAAGGTACAGTTTTAGAGAGGCTTAGCTTGGCCAGAAGGAAGAAACTAAATAGTTAAAAATTCATTAATAACAACACCACTTCCTTATTCATATATAGTGTCTATTTTCTTCCCTTCCATCCTGTGGTCAATAAATATAGCACATGATCTTCTCTGTGGCATGCTCAGATGCTTGGAATGCAAAGAGGGGTAAAACACTGTCTCTGGCCTCCCCCAGTTTGGTGGTAGTGAGACACTACAAAGAAGATTAAATATGAAATGCTATGAAGTAAGAGTCTTCATGAGGTTTGCACTAGGTGTTCTGGGAAAGGGCAGAGAAGTACCTTAAGCTGGAGATGGGACTTGGTGCCAGGGAGGGGATGTCTTGGGAAGGCGCTACCTGAGTTGGGTCTTAGAGCCACTGATGCTTACCTGAAGGTGGGTGATGAACGGCACAGGCTTCCCAGAGGGGTCAAGAATACTTTTTCATGCTTTCACTGTATCCATGTAGACCCTATTGTTCAAGCTTCCCAGTGGTTGCAATAATAATGTCACTGAGAATGAGCAGCATTTACCGAACATTGCCAAGTGCCAGGCCCCGGGCTGAGTGCTTTGCAAAGCATCACGTCATTTAATTCCATTACCACATGTAGTAGATCCAGGCATCTCACCCATTTTAAATTTAAGGGACACTAAAGCTGAGGGAGTTTACGTGTCCACCTCAACATCACTCAGGCAGGAGGGGGTTGGGCAGAATTATTTCAAATTAGTAACCACAGGATGTGGTAGGCAAAGAAAATATTGGATAGCAAGATCAGGTTCTTGCTATCAAGTCAAGTCACCATGACTTTAGGCTAATCTCTACTTCTTCAGGCCTTGGTTTCTTCATTGTAAAACACAGGAAAGGGGAACAAGATGGTACTTAAAATTCCTCCCTGGCCTGACATTCTGTCAGTGGAATGGAAAATACTGGGGTTCAAAGCCCCCCTTTCCTCATCCCATTATTCTTTATTTAACCATCCTGTTAGCATACCTGGTCCTCTGTTTTCTAACTTGTTTGGGACAGTCTGGCCAAGCATCCCCCAAGCAAGAATTCTGGGAGTAGAGGCAGCTGAGTAAACCTTCCACAGCCCACACTTTGCCATTTGAAGAAAGCTTAGAAGGATCACAGCCAAGCTTGTGCAGGGACCGCAGGCACCCAGGGCTGCCAGGATGAAACAGAAAGTGGTAGGGAGCTGGGCCATGGTGGAAGAGACGCCTCTTTGTCTCTAGCTCCAGCTTTATCTACCGAGGGACCATGAACGTCTCGGATGCCAGCAAGAGGATGAGATGGGAAGGATGCATCAAATTCAGAAGGATATGATAAGAGGGGAGGAATAATTAAAACCTGCATAGCCCTCCTGCCTCTCCGTCTCCCCCTGCTCGTTCCTCCCACCTCCCCCTTCCCCACTCTCAGCCTCTGGTGCCCAGCAGAGCCTTGCTGTTTGGCTTTCTTCCCCAGCCGCCCCCTGGATTATCTAAGCCAAATATATCCACAGCTGCACAGCCTTGGTTTTCTTGGCAGGTGCTGGCAACTTCCTGAAGCTCTGCTTGAGCCCCTGGGCATGTCACCCTTTTTCTGGAATTAACCCCAGAGCCTGAACCACCCCTGAACTTTCTGTGCCTTCCCTCGCCTGCTTTCAGCCTGATTCTCATTTGAACTTTATCAGTGAATCCATACAACAGAACTCAGCTGACATCTTTGCATGTCTGCTCACTGCCAAGACTCACACTCTAGAACTAACTCAGATACTATCAGCACTAAAGAAGCATGAAGTAGGGAGAAGAACACGAGATTCAGAAGCAGAAAACCCCCAGTTCAGGTCTGCACCCCTCCACTTACTAACTGTAGATTTTGGGCAAGTCATCTCACTTCCCTGAACCATCAGTTTCACCTTCTGCAGCTCTTCACCTCTACTTTGTAGGTTGACGAGATTAAAATAGAAAGTGGTCTAAAAATAGCCTATAACAAGTTCTCTGTAAATGCCAATATGCCCTCAAAGGGATCACATGTGTTATTTAAAGTGAAAGGATAACTATAAGACAAAAGGCAGATCATAATCTGGACGGGGTGGAGCATATAGATAAGAATCAGCACCATTAGCAGGGAAAACTGGAGGGTTTTTGACCGGACAGATCTGGGTAAAGCTTCAGGGAGGCAGAGGGTATGATTTGCCTTGGATTTGTCTCATGGAAAGAAGCTGGATGGGCAGGGATTGGAAGTGAGACTATGCTTCTTTTGGAGGTGATGAGAGTGAGGACAAGAAGGATGACTTTCCAGACAAAGAGATCAGTATGAACAAAGGTATGGCAGGAGCAGATAGCGTGTGGAGTATCTGCAGCTCTGTGGGTCTTGAGCAAGACTCTAAGAGGAGCAGATGAAAAGAGCCGTGTTGGGTGGTTGGGGGTCATGAAGCTGTTGAAGGGTTTTTTTTTTGTTTGTTTAATTTTATTGGATATAGTCGATTTACAAAGTTTTGTTGATTTCAGGCATACAACAAAGTAAATCGGTTACACATATGCGTTGATCCATTTCTTTTCAGATTCTTTTCCTGTGTAGGTTATTACAAAGTATTGAGTAAATTTTCCTGTTCTATATGGTAGGTCCTTGTTACCCATCTATTTTATATATAGTAGTGTGTGTATATCAATCCCAACCCCTTAATTTATCCCTCCTCCCACCACGTTTGCCCTTTTGTAAACATAAATTTGATTTTAAAATCTTTGAGTCTACTTCTGTTTTGTAAGTTCTAGTGTGCCATTTCTATTAGATTCCACGTACTAGTGATCTCATAATGATATCACTTACAAGGGAGTGTAGAGGTAGCAGTTGTTTTTACAAAAGACAGTACAGTATCGTAATTTAGAATTCAGTCTGTTGAGTCAGATGTATCTGGGCTCAAATGCTGGGTCTGTCAATTACTAACAGTTACATGATGTTACAGATGTTACTAACCCACTGGCATCTTTCTTAATCTGTAGAGTGGACATAATCATAATCCCTCCCACTTAGGAAATTTAAATGAGATAAAAACCATCAGTTATTTAGTAGAGGAGTTCTTGTTGTGGCTTAGTGTGCTAAGAATTCAACATAATGTCCATGAAGGTGCAGATTTGATCCCTGGCCTCGCTCAGTGGGTTAAGGATCTGGCATTGCCGCAAGGTGCGGCATAAGTCGCAAACGCAGCTTGGATCTGGTGTTGGCTGTGGCTGTGATGTACCCTGGCAGCTGCAGCTCTGGTTTGACCCCTAGCCTGGGAACTGCCATATGCTGTGGCCGTGGTCCTCAAAAAAAAAAAAAGGGTGCTTAGTAGAATGTTTGGCCAGCAGGAAACACTGGGTAATACTAGTTTTTATTGACATCATCATCGTCATCACTCTCTCCTAGTGTAAGTTAGGTCTCCCTATTAAAAGTTCCTGAACTTTTCTTTTTTATACTCAGCACATTTAGAATTACTTATTTGATGTCCAGTTTGGTTAAGAATTGGGGCTGTAGATTTACTCACCCTGGGTTTAATACCTGGGTCTGTGTTCCTTAGCTGTGCAGCATTGAGCTGCTTATTTAATCTCTAAACCTTTGTTTGCCAATCTGGGAAATGGGAGTGATGACTGTAAACTACCTCAAAGGTCAGTGGAGTGATTATATATGAAGCACTTGACACACGGGACTTGGCACACAGTTAAGATTTAGGAAACAATAGCCCCTGATAGGCTACTTTAAAGCCCTAAGGACAAAGACTGTAGTTGTCTTGTGGCAGTGAAATCTCGAGTACCTGGTTGGGTCCAGTGCAGATCTATGTGGGCTGACAGAGCACAGTGTAGAAGGTCGGTCTGAGGGGTCAAGATGGAAGGCATGCAATTTATTAGGAGGCTCTTCCATTTAGTCTGTATGATAATGTCTGAACCACAGTCCTTAGCTGAGAGTGAAGATACTGGAGTCCTGTGGAGCTAGACCAAGGAAATTTAGCAGCTCATTGCGAGGAGAAGCTGAGGAGAGGAAGGAATCAAAGAAAGACTGCTTGACATCTGCCCCTGGGCTCCCTTTGATGTTGATGACCCAGACATCAAAGTAAGAGCCTGTTTTGCCAAGCTGGGAAGGGCATGAAAACCAACAGCAGCGTGTGTGGGTTCAAGTCCTAACTCCCCCTTCCCTGTGACATAGCTTCATATTGAAACACAGGGGTTCCCATGTGCCAGGAATCAGACTGCGATTGAGGTTTTAAGTGGTTGTTAAATGCAAGAGCCTGACTGCCGTAAACACACCCAGAAGATTGTTATTATTACAATTATTATTTAGTAGATATTATTATTATTACCAGAGTTCCTATATGTGATAAAGAATCAGATCCCACCTCCTGGCTATGTTTGTAGGGGAAAAAAAGGGGGGGAAAAATGGCAGGGGAGAGAAATGCAAGCAACTTTGAAGAACACATGCTCTTAGGACCTTTACAAATCCCCACCCGGATGGAAATTATTAGTAAGAGATGTCGCCATGCTCTGTGAGCAAAATTAATTTGCTAGCTCTCTGAAGGCTGCTCTCCTAAGGTCTGATCATTTGAGTAATATTTCAGGTGATGTTTCACCATGGTATCCAGGCCAGGATGGAGGATGGAGAGTGTGATCCATCCTGGCCCCCACCCAGGTGCTGACATGACCTGTGAGTGTGAAGGCTATGGGGGTGGCCATTTCTTGCAGAGACCCAAATGTGACATTAACCAGCTGGGCAGGGGGCCTGCCGTGGAAGTGAAGACCTGAAGGGAGGTCCATGGGCCCAGCGATCGGAGCCGGTGTCACATTTGAAATATGGAATCAATTAACAGTGGCAGCTTCTGCCTCCTCAAAAGAGAGGACGTGGGTCCAGGGGTGAGGGCACACGATGGCCATGCTGCAAAGTAGCCAGATTGGCAGTTTTCTAAATTGTAGAATGCGAGAGCAGGAAAATATTTTCAGCCTTATTTTCAGCACATTTCCCATCTCGTTAGTGCTCCAGCCAAATGAAATGACTGTTTCCGCTAAAGGCCCAGGTTCTCTTTTTGGTCCTTTTCAACTATTCCTTTCTTTTTGCCGAAATCCTTTTTTTCTTCCACCCCACCCAGCTGCTGCCTTCTTGCCCTTTAAAATTCAGCTCAGATGTGGCCACCTTGACTTTGCAGGGGAGACAAGGGGCCCTGCTCTGTGCCCTTAAAACTGTTTCATCTTCATCATGACCTTGATAGTGCTCTTTGGTAACTGTCTGTCTTGTTATCTCCTGACTGAACCCTACACTACTTGTAGGCAAGATCTCTCTCCTCTATCTTGATAGCCTTCAAATTTTGGCACAGTATTCAACACAGAGTGGAAACTCTGTGTATTTAAGTCCAGTGCCTATTCAAGGCCTAAAAACAAAACCAAACCAAAGCAACAACAACAAATCTCAAAAAAAAAAAAAACAGTCTGAAACATTTACTGTTGTTATTTTGATTATGATCCCTACTGCAGTTTTATTTTGAAATCCAAAGTGATTTGACATCACATGATCTGACAAGGAGAAGGCCTCTTTATTTCTTTTAAATTTATTTTATTGTAGCATAATTGATTTACAATGTTGTGGTGGTTTATGGTGTACAGCAAAATGAATCAGTTATGCATATATATAATAGTTTGTACTTGTTAATCTCAAACTCTCAAGCAATCCCCCCACCCCCTTGGCAACCACAGTATGCTCTCTATACTGGTGAATCTATTTCCTGAATATGTTTATTTGTGTCATATTTCGATCCACATGTAAGCGATATCATATGGTATTTGTCTTTTTTTCTTTCTGACTTACTTTACTTAGTATGAGAATCTCTAGGTTCATCTGTGTTGCTGCAAATGGCATTTTTTTTCATTCTTTTTTATGTCCAAGTAGTATTCCTCTGTGTGTGACATCTATATGTGTGATATATATGTATCATATCTTTCTTTATTCCTTTATCTGTTGATGAACATCTAGGTTGTTTCCATGTCTTGGCTGTCGTAAATACTGTTGCTATAGGTAGAGTGGGCATATATCTTTTCAAATTATAGTTTTGTCCATATATATGCCCAGGAGTCCAGGAGTGGGATTGCTGGATCATATGGCAATTCTATTTTTTTAGTTTTTTGAGGAACCTTCTTACTTTTTTCCATAGTGGCTGCACCAATTTATATTCCCACCAATAGCATTGGAGGGTTCCCTTTTCTCCACATACTCTCCAACTTTTGTTAATCGTAGTCTTTTTAATGTCGGCCATTCTGACTGGTGTGAGGTGATACCCCACTGCAGTTTTGATTTGAAGTTCTGTCATACGTAGTGATATTGAGCAACTTTTCCTGGGCCTGCTGGCCAAGATGGCCACTTTAACACCAGCCTCAAGCCCAGGAAATATATGCTGCCTTGTTACCGAAGCTCCCTCAGAAACAGAATGAGAACTGGAGAAGAGAATTCTCTTTAAAGTAGATTCTGAAAGATTCCTGGAGGAGGTAGGGATTGAGTTGTACCTTAAGGGTAGGTTGGACTTGGACAGATTCCTCATCGACCTCAAAGAATTTGTTTGAGGATAGAAAGAGACTGGTTTGTGCCAAAGGAAATTGATCTCAGCTTTTCCCCTCCCCCTTACCAATCTGCTGAGTCAGCCGTTAGCAGCACCCAGTTCTACACCCTCCCGTCCTCGTGCTTCAGATAAGATCCTGATCATGTTCCCAAGGCATTTTAGGTATCTCAGATGCAATGTGAGACAGCAAATTGGCCAATCAGTCTCCTTTTCAGTCTCCATCCTTCTGCCCTCCCAGGATCAATCTCACTATTAGAATCCAAATCAATGTAATAATTGATTAATTATAAGAATAATCAGCTAAAGTTTTCATGGGCCCCTGATGTGGCAGGTAGTACACTAGGTGTTTTACCTATGATGTCTTAATCTTTCTAAAATGTATTCACCTGGGGAACAAGTATTTACTTCATGTTCCTGATGCGTCATGGAGCAGCAGGGATGCCCTCCTAAAAAAGACATTAAAAGGCCCCTGCCTTCATCATGCTTTCATTCTCAGTGGGAGACAGGCACCAGAGCAAGTAAGCAAAAGAATGGAATATGGGGGAAAAAAAATGGAATATGTCAAGGCAATGACACATAAGTGAGAACTGCTGTGAAAATATTTAAAACGGTGTAAAATAAAATAATTCAAACAAAGAGGAGTGGCGGGATATTGTCTCAGATAGGGTGGTCAGAGAGTCCTCTCTGAGGAGTTAGCATTGAAGCCAAGACAGGAAGGGTTCAAGGGAGGATGGTGTGTTTCAGGCAGAGGGAGCTGCAAATCCAAAGCTACCTGAGTGATGGAGAAGCTGGGACAGGGTCCGCATGGCTGGGGGGACAGGTGAGGCGGGGGTGCAGAGCCAGAACCAGGTCTTTATGGGGTAGACATTCTTGTTGCCTTTCCATCTCATGCTCAGCAAAGTAGGGCTCTGATGAGCATTCTTTGTCCAGGGCCATTTTCTGTCTGCCACAACACTGTGTGTTTAAATTCAGCTGGGCCCCCCCATTCCTGGTCAGTTACCACTCATGAAAAGTTTCAGCTTCCCTGTACTGGTCACTTGTCCCTCTGACATCTGCCTCCTCCCCTCATGTTTTCCCCTCAATTCAATTCCGGTGTCTTCCTGGCTCCTGACATAGTTTTTGCATCTTTTCCTCTGCCTGTCTCCACACGGGCCCGAGAACCAGGGACACGTTGGCCTCTCTCTAGGACATGGCCTCCCAGGTCTGTCTCAGACACAGCCTCACCACCCACTTTCATTCCATCCATGACGCCACTCCAGAAACCAGCTCATTTAATCATCCTGGTACCCAGTCACCAGTTCACAACTAGGATTTGTCAGCTCGTTATCTGAGGTCCATAATTGGAGAGGGATTAGAATTTTACTAAGCAACCTGAGTATTTGAAGTTTCAAAGGATAAATGAATTGGTAACGTTGAATTTCTGGCAGTGGGTGGCAATTTTTTTTTTTAAAGACTTAGCCCCTGCCTGCTACTCATTTAAGTCTGCTCTTCAGAATCAGTGTCCTTCTCTGTTGCCATAAAAGATGCTACTTGGGGAATCTCAGGGCACTTTCCCATAATGGAAATGAGAAAGTCAAAAAGAAACACACCAGCAAATAATGTTCCTTTTTGCCCTGGGATACTGTTCGTGATTATTTCTCAGAAGTGATCTTTAATTGTTTCATCTAAGGAGCACGCATCTTTTTTTCCTCTGACTATCTCTTCATAGAGGCTTTGTGAATTGGATCCAGCTATTAGTAGCACTTACTAATTTCCTCTGAGTCTTGCTGGCTGAAGCACCAGGCTTGGAACAACTTTTAATTTTGTTTTTAATTAAATTTCAGTTGTTTCAAATCAGTCACTTTTAATGTCATTTCTTTGCAACCCTCAGAAGCAACAGGGGCTGTGGGTTCTTGTTTATACACATACACAATCTGATGTGCATGTATCCGTGACCTGGCTAAAGACTGACTCCTGGCTGAGGTCCAGAGCAAGAGCAGGCAATTAAGAAAATAGAAATGAGTCGCAGAATGAGCTTGTGTTTACCCTGTTCTATCCAAAGCGAATGTGTTGTTTAAGCGGGAGTCTCCATTATTCTATTTGTTTTTGCCAAACTGTATTTGAACAAGGCAGCATTCTCTTGTGTTTCACAATAGAGTTATCAAAAGTCTGTAGGTAGAAATAGTATAAAAATAGCGAACACTTATTAAGCATTTATTATGTGCCGGGTACTCTTTTAAGGACTTTACATAGATGACCTCATTTACATTAAAAGTGAGTAATCTGAAACAACGGAAATTTAATTTCCATATATTACCTCCCACATTCCTAGGAGATTATTATCCACAGTTTTATTGCTGAGGAACCAAGGGCCATTTAACTGGATCATTATCACTCGGTCAGTCCTTGGCTGGGCTAGAACATGAATCCTGACTGCCTGACTCCATAGTCCTGACTAAAACACTGCCCTAGACCCTCTGTTTATAAAAAGACAGTAGGTTCTCACCATCTAAATGAATTTAACAACAGAAAATAGAGTACATTGACTAGTTCTTTGCAAAAGTGAAATTATGTTAGTCTGTGTTTGGTCTTTTGTGTGTCCTTGGGTAAAGCCCATTCCTGTTGGGTAAGCTGTAAAGTGCACCGTGGGGCTGGGTTCAGATTCACAGAATCACAGTTTGGGTGTTTAACTCTGCTTTTTCCGATACTTATCACCCCAGAAAGGACAATTAAGTTTGAAAGCAAAAACGTAAATACGTGCCAAATCTTATATCCCCTAGTTTAGCTAACATCATTTGCTATGCTGCCGGTTCCAACCATAAATAGAACCCAATGATTTCCTCTCTCAGAACTTCACATTCTTTATTTTCTTTTCAAGAAACATTATTTCACTAATACCGCCATTCTCCCTTCTCCATCCCAAACACACACACCGACACTCAGATGCACACAGACGCACACACACAAGCAGCTGGATACTCACAGCCACTTGTTTCTTTCTCCACAGCCTTCCTTCTTATTCGTAGTCATGTGCATGTTGGTGTATTTACTTCTTTAATGCTCATCTCCTACTCAACATTGTACATTTTCGATGGCCAAGTGTTACAGTGCTGTGTCTTTTATGTTCCCTGCTGAATACTCAGTTCTTACAATCAGGCCTGGCATATGCGTGGTGCTCAGTCAACATTTGTCAACTGTATGAATAAATGCATTCAGATTTAAATTCAGTAACCAGACTGCTGAGAAGCAAAGAAACTGTTAGATGAAGCACAGTACCCAGAGTCTGGACGCTGGACTCTAGTCCCAGGTTTGTAATTAAATACTTAATGTGTTTATGGGCAAGGGACATTTTTACTGTGTTCAACATCTCCCTGTGTGACTTGGGAAGGATAATAACTTCATAGACAATAGATGCCTATACAGTTGAATATCAGTGAATGCCAACCACTCTTTTTTTTATTTTTTATTTTTTTATTTTACATTCCTTAGCTCTCTTCTTCCTGGCAATAACCCTAGAGGTAGTTTCTATTAGTTTCCTTATTTCATTCAAAGGAGGAAACTGAGTCCCAAAGAGGGTAGTAAGTTTGCCCAAGTTCACACAGTTGCTGAACAAGATCTGTCCGACCCCAGAACCTCCAATAACTCTTACTGTGAGGATCAAGTGAGATACTGGGTGTGAAGATATCACACAATTTCTGAAATGCTAAACAGAAACTGTCTATTACTAGGGCTCATTAGTGAGTCTCAATATGTATGAAATATGTATGACACACCATCAGAGACTTTAGGGAGAGAACTGTGTGGTCTCCTTCTTTTGTTCCACAGGATAACATCTAAGGCATTGAGTTCCCTTTGTGGCTCAGAGGGTTTAGGACACGACATTGTCTCTATGAGGATGTGGGTTCAATTCCTGGCCTGGCTCAGTGGGCTAAGGATCCAGCATTGCCACAAGCTATGGCATAGGTGGCAGATATGGCTCAGATCCAGTGTTGCTGTAGCATAGCCCACAGCTGCAGTTCTAATTTGACCACTGGCCCAGGAACTTCTATGTGCCACAGGTGTGGCTGTTAAAAAAAATAAAATTATATATATATATATATATATATATATATATATATATATATATAGTAGTGTTCTTCAAAGAGTTGAAAGCACCATTTGTCTGTCCATCCATCCGAAGTGTTTATTGATTGCCTATAAAGTGCCAAACACTGTGCCAAGGACCCACAATTTGAAGATGTGTTTGACTTGGATTGTCCCTCAGAAAGCTCAGTTTCTTCTGAGGTGGATAAGACATCAATCTGCCCAAACCTTGTCACATGGGGGATATTCACTGTGTGCTGAACTCAAATCCATTAATAGTGACCTCTGGGTAAGATGAGAGGTGCATATGCCAGGCCATTGGGCGCATCAGAAGGGCAGGCCACTTCCAAGTGAGAGGACCAGGGAGGACACATTGGGAGGGCTTCGGAGGACAGGTGTGATGAGGAGGATGATCCAGGATATGGGAACAACCTGAGCAAAGACAAAGGGTGGGCCAGGAAGTGCATGAGAAGGAGGAGCAGAACCACTTAGAAACCTGCCGTCTTTCTTTAGCCAGTGCCTCTCTGGTTCCCATGAAGGAAGAACATATTCCTTAGGAGCCAGAGACAAAGAAAGAAAGAGCGAGCACATTTTGGTCATTGACTATGTGTTTGACTCAATACTGTAACTGTAACTAGTTCTGAAGTTGTTGGTATACTCCTTACTAGTAGTAGTAGTAGTAGTAGTAGTAGTAGTAGTAGTAGTAGTAGTAGTAATCCTCTTATTATGACAGTAATACATGAATGAATGAAGTAAATATTACATATGTCCTCATTCATATTACTGGTCCTAGTCTGTTGGCTTGATGACTCTTTTGGTGTATATCCTTCCAGAATTTTTGTTACTCCTACACACACACACACACACACAGACACACCCTGAATTGCCGCTTGTTTCTCTGTTTGTTTGTTTCACACCTGAGATAAGATCCTACGTATTCTTGGACAGTTTGCTTTCTTCAGCAACGATGGACATCTAGATGTGGAATGTAGAGTACATGGTAGGTATCTTTGTCCCCATTTTACAGAAAAGGAGCCCACCAAGTCAGGGCATGAGCATAAAGTCCATCAGCTGGGAGTGGCAGAATTGGGGCTCTGACCAGTCCTTTCTGGCACCAGAGCCTGGCTCCCTTAAGCTATACCCTTGGAGGACAGAAGTTGTCCTTCACGTGCCATGTATCAGAAATGTGGACTTCAGTCCTCCTGTGTCCTGTTTGAGCCTCAGAACCTTCATTTGGTTCTCAAATAAAAATCGTATCTTTTCTCTCCTTACCTCTCCCAGAATTCATAGTAGGCTTGGCTGGTGCAGGGATGATGGCTGAGCTGAACCTCCTTTGTTATATTGCTCTAGGTACCAATATTATATATATTAGGCAGCTGTTCTCATCTGTGCCAGCCAGTGAAATCTGTTCCATCAACGTGACTGTTGAAACCTCTGATTTTTGGAAGCCTTGGCCCATGTACTCCTTTGTAGCATCATAAAACAATTAGATTTAGGCTTAGCATTAATTTGAATTATTGTCCAGTTTCCAGAAAATATCTTCTGGAAATGTCAAGAGGATGTATTACATGTCTTTGGAGATATTAAGTATTGAATTACAATATTATGTCACCTTCCCCCTGCCATTTCTCTCTCTCTCACTCACACACACTCTCAGCATGGTCTGATTTATGTTCCAGCCGCTACCATGAACAGTTCAGGACTTAGAGAAACAGCCAGAGATGAATATTGACAGGCGCCACACACACACACATGCACACACACGCACACACACACACACCTTAGTAGTGTGGTTGGTTTTCCCTGAAGTGAGAAGAATGAGAGGCAGCCTGGTGTTATAGACAGAGCTCTAGACTCAGAGACAGATAGACTAAACTCTAATTTGGAGTCATCAGCTTCTAGCTGTGAGATTGAAGACACGTTTAATGTCCTTCAGCTTTAATGTCCTTGCCTGTAAAATGGGGATAAAGCTCTGCCCTTCAGAGTTATTTCTGGGATGACTGAGATTAAAAACAGCGGCAGGTGATAAAAACTCCCATTTGATAAGTAACGTCCACACATAGTCACATGTGATATTCATGCAAAAGCTACAAGGTAAATATTATTATCCATCCTCTTTTGGATGAGGAAGCTAAGAAAATTAGATCCCAAGGTCATTCAAATAATAAGTGGTAAGGGGACTTGAGTCTGAGGTTAACAATGACAAGTTTTGTGCTTTTCCCACTGAATTCAAAAGAGAAGAGAATAAAAGGTAAGAGACCTAGAGGAAAAGGGCACACACACACACACACACACATTCACACACTCTGACAGTGAGAGACACAAAAGCAGGCAGGTGTCTGAACCTAATTTGGTTGGTTGGCATCGAACCCACAGTGTAGTAATGAAACAGATCCAGTAGGAATTGCTAATATGGTTATTTTTAGTGCTCACAGTTGTGAGTCTTTTTTGCCAAACAGCCCCTGACGTTTGTGCAGATTCCTTGGGAAAGGCAAAAAGAAAAGGGTAGACTCAAAGAAGGGGGAACAGAGCAGGGAACTTAGTTAAGTCGGTGGATCTGGAATTTCACCTGGTACTTCCATGCATTAGTTAATTCAGTCAGCCAGTAGGTCTTAGCCACACATTTTGTATTTTCATTACAAATTTATTGAACCTAATATGTGCCAGGTATTTCTCTAAGGCCTCTATTCTGTTACCTCACTCTTGCAACATATCTTAAAATAGTTATCCCTTGTTTCTGCCCACCCAACTCACCTCAGGTTGTTGTGAAAATCAGAGATGTTTCTGGGATAAGCCATTAATCCACATAGGGGAAGTGAGCATTTTGGAATAGGTGGGAGAAAGTTTTCCTTTTTTCTTTTAATTTTTAGGTAGGCTTTCTTTTTTTAATGATGAAGCTATTGTCTGACTGCTTCCCAGGCCGGACTGCCATGTTACATAACTCCAGGAACAGCATCTATGTAGGATACAGTTATTCATAGAATCAGAGAATTACCTGCGTTTATGTGTATCTACACATATGGATGCATATATACACACACACACACTCAGTTATCCAATTGCAAATGCACATATGAAATACGCAGACACACACAAATATAGCTATGTGGATAGACATACAATTATTCCTAGAATACAGTTTTGTTATGTAAATTTTGTCCCCTGGAGTAGTACAATGCTGAGACCCTAGTTAGGCATGATCCTGTCCTTAGACAACCAAAATATGTTTTATTTAATGGTCATAGAACTTCCATGAAAGAACTATTCCATTGTACAAATATGGAAATTGAGGAAGCTTGCCAAAATTATTTGTTTCCAGGGTCACATAGCCACTCAGTGTCTGGGCTAGGTTTTTTTGTTTGTTTGTTTTGTTTTATTGTCGTTTTGCCTTTATGTAGAGCCGCACCTGCGGCATATGGAGGTTCCCAGGCTAGGGGTCTAACAGGAGCTGTAGCTGCCGGCCTTCGCCACAGCCACAGCAACGCGGGATCTGAGCCGCGTCTGCAACCTTCACCACAACTCACGGCAACGCCAGATCCTTAACCCACTGAGCAAGGCCAGGGATCGAACCCACAACCTCATGGTTCTTAGTTGGATTCGTTAACCACTGAGCCACGAAGGGAACTCCTGGGCTAGGTTTTAATCCATGCTTTTTTTTTTTTTTTTCCTTTTAGCTGCACTTGTGGCATGCGGAAGTTTCTAGAACAGGGATTGAAACTGTGCCACAGCAGAGATCCCAGCTGCTGTGGTGACAACACTGGATCTTGAACCCACTGTGGCACAAGGGAATTCCGGAATCCATTCTTGTTTGACTCCAGCATCCAGGCCTTTGCCTCCCATCTAAGTTCTTGTCTTACTTGAACAGAGAGGGGAGTTTTTTAATATTAGTAAGTGAGAGCTAAAGGATCTTTGCGTCTGGGGAGCAACCGTTCACCATGTTCATTCAAGAAGCACTGATCTGAGATCAAAAAGAAATCCAACACTGAGACTGAGTTTGATGCACAAATTCCTAATGAATTAATGGAGAAAAATTTAAGAGAACAGAAGGAAAAAATAAATGAATTCTTAAATTAAAAGTAAATAGTTGCTTTCAATCTTTAGCCACAATTCTTCTTTAAAAACTTAAGTAACTGAAATAAAAACAAGAAGGATTTTCTGACTTTGTTCTTCTCCCCTGCTGCCTAGCTTGATACCAAATTGTTATATCCCTGGGGAGAAAAATAATTTTTTTGAAATTTCAGCACTTCAAACCTCTTTTGTTCAGACTCAAACACCCCTAACTCAACTTTGAAGCAAGAGCAGGGACACATAAAGGCATGTGGAATTCTGTGGCAATCTGTTTTAGCCAGACTTTGATCACAATTTGAGGTGGGGAAGACAGAAAGCAGTAGAGACACAACAATTGCCTGGAGCAAATATGGGTCTGGCACACGTCAGGGAAACCTCTATTTGGGGAGATAGAGCAGGGCTTTGCTACAGCTCTATTTGGAAATGAGTTTTTTTCTAACATAGAATTCCAGTGACCTGTCCATATCCATGCTTCTTTTTCTGGGACATCTGGTGATGAGTTCTTCAATGTTTCTTCTATGACATTGACCTCACAAGGTCATTAGCATTTCATTTTTTTATCAAAGGATCTCTAATCTCATGACAACTTCCTTCCTTCCATAGGATCTATTCACTTTTTAAAATCTATTTTTTTTATTGAAGTCTGTTCATTTACAATGTTGTATTAGTCTCAAGCATATAGCAAAGTGATCCATATATATATATATGTTGTATGTATATACACACACACACAAATATATACATACATGTATATATGTTTATACTTTTTCAGATTATTTTCCATTGAGTATAGTTCCCTGTGCAATGCAGTAGGTTCTTGTTGTTTATCTGTTTTATGCATAGTACTATGTGTATATCTGTTAATTTCAAACTTCTAATTTATCCCCTCCCACACCCTGCTATCCCCTTTGGTAACCATAAGTTTGTTTTCTGTGTCTGTGAGTCTATTTCTACATTGTAAGTAAGTTCATTTGTACCATTTTGTTTAGATTCCACATATAAGTGATATCATATATTTGTCTTTGACTTACTTCACTTAATATGATGATCTCCAGGTCCATCCATGTTGCTGCAAATGACATTATTTCATTCTTTTTTTGTGGAGGTTCCTTAAAAAATATAAATAGGATTGTCATATGATCCTGAAATCCCACTCCTAGGCATATAACTGGAGAAAATTATACATCAAAAAGATACATGCACCCCTATGTTCATAGCAGCACTATTTGCAGTAGCCCAGACATGGAAACAACCTAAATGCCCATCAACAGATGAATATATAAAGAAATGTATGAATATATAAAGATGTGGTGTGTATATACAGTAAAGTGTTACTCAGCCATGAGATTTATTTTCGATTTTCAGTGTGAAATCCTGGACCAAACCCTGACCTAGAGGTCACAGCACTTACTTTCTGGTTCAGCCCCAGCACTCTCCAGCTCTGCTGCCTTGGAAAGTCAGTTCACCTCTCTGACCCTTACCTCCCCACAGTGCTAAGAGGTCTGGAATCACACAACACAGATTCTAGCTCAAGATATTTCACTAGTCCCGGTAGCATCTTGGGCACATCTTTCTTCTTCCTTAACCTTTTCTTTATCTCCAAAGGGTCTCACTGGAGCATCCATTCTCAGTGAGGACAATAATATTTCCAAAGGGGTGAAACTGACTATTGGGAAATATGGGGGGCACAAAAAAAATTCTACTCTTTTTTGGTACAGAAACAGATATACAATATATCTGTGGCATTAACATTTTATGAACGGGATTATTAGGGGAAGAAAAGTTCTAAAAAGGTTCCTTAGTGGGTGATAATGAAAAGCAAAATTGAGAAACTCTATACCAGAGGAACTCAGAGTTTTCTAACACTCTTTAAAATTAAATATATAACTTACATCATCCACTTCTGATCTCTTGTATGATTGTTCCCAGAAAATTCTGTTCTTAACCAAGTTTCTGTCTTCCTCAGACCTTAAAAAATAGCATTTTCATGTATAATAAGCAAAAGGAAAGAGTAGAGGAAATCCCTTGTGGTGCATTGGGTTAAGGATCAGGCATTGTCACAGCTCTGGTGCAGGTTCAGTCCCTGGCCCAGGAACTTCCACATGCCACAGGTGTGGAAAAGGAAGGAAGGGAGGGAGGGAGGAAGGAAAGAAGGGAGAAAGAAAGAGGGCACAAGGGAGGAAGGAAGAGAGAAAGAGGTAGACCCTCTTTGACTTAGCCGCTGGACCATCTCAGTGTTTTATTAGACTCTTTTTTTCTCCTTGTCATTTGCATCTCATTCACACACTTCAGCAGGATTGCATATTCATGACAATCAGCCTACCGTTCCCTCTGCCCACTGTCCATCCAGTGATGCTGGAAATACTTGGGACCCGGTCAGGCAGCAGACTGGGCATCTGTGGAATGGATGAAAATAGCTTAGTTCAGATGAGAGTTTTTATCCTGGACTCCACGAACCCTCGAGGGGTCCATAGCTAGAACTGTATTTCAGTTACGGGTTTCCTTTGTAATGCTATGCATTATGTTTTATACATGTGAAAACTTTATTCTGAGAAGTAATCCATAGGGATGCATGACACAAAATAAAGGTTAGCAAGTGGAGCAAATGCCAGGCTTAAGAGACAATCACTGTCAAGAAAGTAATATATTAGTTTGCTAGGGCTGCCGTGTCACACACCACAGAAGATGTGGCTTATACAACAGATATTTATTTCCTCCCAGTTCTGGAGGCTGAAAGTCTGAGTTGGGGGTCTTGGGCAGAGGTAGTTTCTTTTGAGGACCTCTCTCCTTGGCTTGTCAGTGGCTCTCTTCTCCCTGGTCTTCACATCGTCTTCTCTCCGGATGTCTGTATCCTAATCACTTCTACTTAGAAGGACACCAGCCCTGTTGGTTGTGACCCCACCCTCATGACTTCATTTAACGTGATAACCTCTTTAAAGACCCCGTCACAAAGTGCACTCACATTCTGAGTTCCTAGGGGTTAGGATTTCAACAGTTGAATTGAAGGGTGGACACAAGTCAGCCCATAACAGGTGGACACAGAAATAGGTTGAAGTTGATCCAAAAGAGAAAGGAATGGCAGAAGGGAGAAGAGCTGGCAAGAAAAGTTCAGGTTGAGGCATCGGGGAAGTGGCACGTTCTTCTCTCACTGAGAGCGATTGTAAGAGAACCATTCCCCTTCTACCCGGTGACCCTAGAGAATTACTGTCCAGGAGACAGAGCTCCCTGCTGCCTGCGCTGTCTCTGCTCACTCTCACAAACCCTGCAAACTCTCATTTTTAGTTTTGTGTTTTGCAGAGCTTGATCACCCTGTAAAATAGTGTGCAGTCAGTGACAGGTGGTAGGATGTATAAAGGCTGACTCGGGGCTCTGTGGCTGGGGATTGGGGCAGGGGGAGGTATGAACGGGTACATTTTTCAGGGGTCTGTTGGGCTGAAGGTAGATGAAGGCTACTCATTTCTGCTTCATCACAGTTTGTTTCTCCTCCTGTGCCCCATCCCCCAGGTCCAAGACAGACGGGATCATCACGGGAGGGTACATGATGTAACAGAAAGAAGGAAACCTGTAATTATGCTGTACCCAGTGAAAGCGGGAACAGAGGAGAGAGCTGAATATTTGGGGCTAAAATAAAAATTCCCTGAGCTTCATTTGTGAAGACCATCTTTCAGCCATGCAATTCTTCTCTCCTCTGCTCCCCATTCGGCAACGGTGACCAGAGCCTGCTTTTGAAATCTTCTCTCCATGGTTTGCAGAGGTCTGTGTCATGATTCGAGGTGTAATGAAAGGGATTTGCACCGCTGTCTGGCTTTCCAGGCAGTTTTGTCTGGTGATACCTCCTTCCGAGGTATTTTTAGTTCTCATCTGTAGCTTTCTGTTTCTTTGGGGGCTGATGTGCCTCTGGCTTTTCAGATTCCACTGCGGAGTGTCCTGAGTTCCCCAGCTCACCCCTGATCTATGCCGCACAATTACAGAAGCAGGCTTATAATCAATGTAATTGAAGATCAGAGTTAATGAGGACCTCTGTGCCCATGCAGTCCCCTGAGCAACGCTGAGCTTCAGATGCTAGATAAGGAAACGATTGGGCTGAACTCAAAATCCATTTGGCTAATTAGATGATGTATATTCCCACAGCCAGTGGGATAAAAAAAAGAAAAAATATATATATATTTAAAAATAAGGAAACATGACATTTTGAAGTTGAGATTTTGGCAAAGATTCATTTTGGAGTCATTGCTCTCTGAAGAGATTGGTTGTGTACAAAGAGGAATCTCAGAGCACCCAGAAAATAGGGCTATTTTTGATCCAAAGTCAAGAAAATAAAGCAGGGGAAAGCTAGAGATATGAGATACAGGAGATAAGGCGTTTTTAGTCCTTTCCTATGCTTTATTCTCAAAGTAATGCTAGAATTTGCCATGGGAGAACCACTTACCACTCTTTGACCTGATGGCACTTTCTCTCTCTCCCTTCCCCCACTGTCATCTATACACACACGCACGCGCACGCTCACACACACACACACACACACACACACACACACACACGTCTTGTGAACCTCTAGCACACCCTAATCACTGTAGTGATTGCACAGTCTTTGCCTTCAGGAAATGCAAACTCTAAGTGGAGGAATAAAAAAAGGAAGATGAAAAACACACCTGGCCTTAGATTTGCCATCTTAAACTTCCTTCCTTCCTGGAATATAAGTTCTCAGTGGACAGACACCATATTTTGCTCATCCAGAGCCTAGGAATGGGGCCTGGCACATAGCAGGTGCTTTATACAGGAATGTATGCATGAAAGAAAGAATGAATCTATAATATGGCATACAGAGCTGCTAGTTGAGTGGAGTACCCTGTTAAGTATTAGAGAGATTAAGAGGTATAGGAGCCAGGTCTGAAGGAGAGACTTAGGGGGTAAATGCCACCTTAACTTATGCCTAGTTTGCTCTTTTGCATTCTTCAAGGTCTAGGCCAACTCTGTAATGATTCCTCTCTGATCCCCCTTTTCTCTTCCTCCTGTATCCACTGAACACCCTTCCTTTTCAAGCAGTTCTTACCACACTCTAGGTTATATTGTATCTGTCTGTGCATACCTTTTTTTTTTTTTTTTCCCAGCTGCACCTGTGGCATATGGAAGTTCTGGGGCTATGGGTCAAATCAGAACTACAGCTGTAGGCCTACGTCACAGCCACAGCAATGCCAGATCTGAGCCGAATCTGTGACCTATGCCACAGCTTGTGGCAACACTGGATCCTTAACCCACTGACTGAGGCCAGGGATCAAACCGCCATTCTCAGGAGACTCTGTTGCGTTCTTAACCTGCTGAGCCACGACAGGAACTCCTATCTGTGCATATATTTGATCTCCATTATTATTCTATCATTTTCTTGATGGACTCTATTTTTCATTCTTTATTTCTTTTTTTTTAAGTTTTATTGGAGTATAGTTGACTCATATTGCTGTGTTAGTTTCAGGTGTACAGCAAAGTGAATTAGATTTCTTACCCAAGGAGGGGTTTAATAAATGTTGGTTAAATAAACACATGGATTAAGTCTTGGCTGCACAGTTACCTCCTTTCACTCTCGGATGTGGCAGCTCCCTGCCATGTGTCCTTGCCCTTTCATACCGTGTCCCTCTAGCATCTCTCCTTTCATCATCCACATCACAAGCCCATGGGGTGAAGGAGAGCTCAGGAGCCAAGACAGCAAAGTTCAAATGGTGGTTTGGAACTGGGGAGACTCTGAAGGGCTGGTCTTGTATTCTGGCTCCCACAGGGTAAAAAAAAAAAAAAGAAAAAAAACTTTGGGGTCAATATGGAAGCATTTCTGCTTCCTAATCCCATCATGAAGTGAGCTAAACTTTCCTTAAGTCAAGCATGGATATCATGATTTCATTCAACGGATATTCACCAAACTGCTAGTATGTGTCAAGCCTTTTACCGAGGGCTGGATAGATAAGGACTAATTAAATAGCCATGACCTCTTCCCAGCAGGAAATCACAGTCTATCAGAGGCAGCAAAGGCCCTCCAGCACAACAGGAGACACACTAAAGGGACAGGCAGAGACTACCAGAGGAGGAGGGAAAGGACTAAGGCAGGCAGCTCTGCCTAAGACCCGAACAAAGCCCCAGCTCTCAAGACAGGCTGCGATAATGGGCAGGTCCCACCTTCGAATGCGGAAAAACCTGGGTTCCGTTTCCATATTGACCCGCATTTGACTAGTTGTGCAAATTTGGCTAAGTCACCGTCTCTCTGAACCTCACGTTGTTCTTCAGTAAAATTGGGGACATACGTATCCTGCAAGTCACTTCTAAGGATTAAATGAGCGTTTGTCCCGGGGTCTAGACTGAAGTCTCTTCAGGGGATAATAACTCTTTTCTTCCATTAAACCAACAGTACACCTTGGTATATTATCAAAGGAAGTGGAAGACAACCTGCTTTTGAGTCAGTCACTTCCACAGGGAATCATATTTCTCATATTTGAAAAGATCTGTTAACCAGTATTATATTCAGAGCTTCCAAGATCGTAAGACATCCAAAGAGCAATCAAAATAGCTCCAGCAAGTTGAGATTTCACCATGTGCCAGGGACTTCACAGACGGTGGTGGATGTTGCGACGCTGCTTCCAAATCCCATTAGAATGTAGGCACCCATTCCCCCCCAGCTGCCTGGAAGGTTGATGGCTGACCACTCTCTCTGCATCTTTCGTGGAGAAACACCCTCCATTGAAAGGGACCACTTCCCCCAAGTTTACCTCCCTTCTCCCAGGATGTCTCACAACCCAGGACTGTTTAATGTGGGGAAACAAAGACCTGACACCCTTGCCTTGATTTGAAACACCTCTGAAGGACCATCTCAGCTCCAGGGCTTCCCATGGGATCAGCTGAGGGTTTTGCTACAACTTCATGGCAGTTCACCTTCTCCCTCTGCCCAATCCCACTACGCTCATGCCCTTGCAGGAAAACACCTCAGCACACCTCCTGCCTGCCAGCCTGCCTTTGCATCTGATTTCCGGTGAACATGACCTAAGACACATGCACTGTCTCATTTAATCCGTATCTGTATTAACCCTGTGGAGGGAAAATCAGTAGCCACGTTTTTCGTAGGGTGTGACCAAGGGTTTGTTTTCTTGTCCAAGTTTAGAGAGCCAGTAGGTAGTAGAGTGAAGTTCTGAATACCTGTCTTACCACATCTATTCTCTTTATCCCTGCGCCATACAGCTTTCCTAAAGTAGTGGGATTAGCCAGACTCAGCCCTGGGACACAATTCAATATCCATCCCTCAGTCTTTAGTGAGAATAAATACAAGAATTATCCATTTAAACAGCATGACTGTGCTTTTTAAAAGAAAAATCTGTAGTTGATACTGACGTTTGGTGCCTTGCACAGGGACCCATGTGACATGTTTCTGCTTGGGCTTGGTTCCAGAGGGGAAAATATGGCTTTGGAGATAGATTTGCATATCTTCCCTTGCCAGAAATTTGAAATATGGAATCCAACAGACTTCTCGTCTCTCTCGCTCTCTCTCTCTTTGCTTTAGCTGTCAAGGATTTTAGACCAACTTCGAATGTGGTCATTTTCTTATTTCAGAGCCTGGTTCTATCTGCGCCTTATGCTTGTCACATGGAGTCCTCTTTCATCGTCACCAAAACCGTATTGTCTACTGTTCTTTTACTTAGGAACTCATTCTATAAGATGACTATAAATCATAATCTGTGTGTGATTTAGAGAAGATAACATTGCCTGCCGTGCCTGTATCCTTTCCAGGGAATCTTAGATCCTCAGGGCAGCCAGGTAAGGCTGGATGTGGTTCTGCTGCCCATTGGACCACAGCTGGGGACCAGAGCTAAGAGGAGCCCAGCCATTGGTTGGCCAGCAGGGTCTGATATGATCTGAGAAAGAGGTTGCTGCCAAACCCACAGGATGCCTATTAACTGAGTCCCTCTTTGGAAAACTTGAGTTGCATGCATGGAATAATTTTGATGGTTGCTGGTGAGATGGAGAAAAGCAAATGCAGGGAGAGAAGCTGCGTCATGTTCATTTTGAAACAATTTAAGATCTCCTCTCGCTGAGGTCTCTAGATCTGCCATAAATCTAGAGCCACTCTCCCAGTCCAACTTTATGAAAACTGGTCCTATTATAACTCTTTTTTTCTTTCCCCTGATGAAATTCTACCTTTGCTGTGTGGCTACATACAGACACTCACCACTTATACCCAACATGCATCTGCTCTGAATGGGCTTCTGCTCCTTGCTCCCAAAGACTATATGGAATATATTTATGTGTATATATGCATGCAATCTATATATGACTATATTTATATATGTGTGTGTGTGTGTGTGTGTGTGTGTGTGTGTGTGTGTGTGTGTTAAAGAGGAGCCTTTTAGAATATAGATTGCCACTTGGGATAGAACATGTTGGAAGATAATATGAGAAAAATAATGAATTCATATGTATGGCTGGGTCACTTTGCTATACAGCAGAAATTGGCACAACATTGTAAATCAACTATACTTTAATAAAAAAATAAAACAAAATGAGGTAAAATAAAACACAGATTGCAAAGCTAGGGTCTTTTGTTTGGCCAACACAAGCTTTCAAGAACAAATTTAAACCATTTCCAAATTGGTTGATTACAACAAAAATCTGAATTTTCAGCCTCTCCAGAAGAAAACCTGAAGTTTTTGCACTGCTTACCCTCAGAACCATTTGACAGGAGCTGGCTAGAGTTGAGTTGTAGCTGCCCCATTTTGATAAAACCTGCAGCACCCATTTCACCCCAAACCCCATCTTTCCTTTTTGTGTCCCAACATTAAGGCATTTTTCATTGCATGAGTACTGCTTTTTTTTTTTTCATTAAAGTATAGTTTATTTACAATGCCTTTTTTTTTTTTTCCTCTTGGAGGAGCTACAGATTTCTTTGAATCAATTTTCTCTCCCCTCTCCCTCATAGAATAAAACAAAACAAAGCACAAACTAGGCTGGGGGTCCAGAATGCTATTTTCCTTATCCTCAGCCACAGTTTCCCATTGTTGTCATCTGGCTGCCTTCCATGGGGCATTAGTGACCCCTATTCCAAGGGGGATGCCTGGGGGACAGAAACAAAAGCTTTTTTTCTTTCAGATTTTAATATTTAATCATTCTTTACCAGGACACATTCGGCACTGGCTCAGCACTTTATCTACATTTATTCATTTCGTTTTCATAACAGTGAGGTGCGTTCCATTAATGTTCTTCTTTATAGATGATGCAGCCAAGGCTCATTGGCTCTGAGTGACTTACCCCAAATCAGTGGCTGGTAAGGATGGATCCAGGATTTGAACCCAAGACTCTCTCAGTCCTAAGGGCCTGATTCTTAAGCACTAGGCTGAGCTGTCTTTCGTGTCTGTTTGTCTGTCTCCATTGTCCACTGACACCATGACTGGCACATTGTAAATGTTCCACACATGTGTGCAGACAAGTGAGAACAGGGGACCTGGGTTGGGGATAGGTCTCATTGCACCTGTCTCTGTTCCTGGCTTGCAGCTTCAGCAGTAAGACATCTGGACCCTAAAATCAGGGAGAAAGTAGCTGTCTTTCTCTGTTCACTCACAGGGAGCAGCTTTGTGGTGAGTGAAGGGAGCTACCTGGACATCTCCGACTGGCTAAATCCGGCCAAGCTGTCCCTGTATTATCAGATCAACGCCACCTCCCCATGGGTGAGGGACCTCTGCGGACAGAGGACCACAGATGCCTGCGAACAGCTCTGCGACCCAGAAACCGGTGAGGCATGGGCAGGGCTGGGCGGTGGGGGAGAGGGACAGAGAGTGTGGGTTGAATGTTGGTCTGCACTCCTTCTGCTGGAAGCATCATAGCTTCTGAATGATGGCTAAGGGGCTTTCTGTAAAAGTCCGTCAATCCCATTCCTGGTTCAACTATGTGCTGCCATTGCCTGACAAGGAGGAAAATTCTTATGAAACCACAGCATCTCAGAGTTAGAAAGGACCACAGAGACCATCTAGTTTAGTTTCTGCCGAGCAACGTGTCTGAATGTCACCAAATTTTGCTGAGCTCAGATCCTATCTACCTTCAACTAGCTGGGTGTTCATCATTTTTTCATCTTTATAGAAATATAATTGACATATCACATTGTATAAGGTTAAGGTGTATAATGTGATTTTTTAATACCCATATATAGTGAAAAAATGATTATCAGAATAAGGTTTGTAAACATCTCCATCACCTCACGTACTTACCCTTTTATGTGCATGGGGTGGTATCATTTAAAATCTACTGTCTTAGGGAGTTCCCGTCATGGCTCAGCAGAAATGAATATGACTAGCCTCCATGAGGACGCATGTTCGATACCTGGCCTCGCTCAGTGAGTTAAGGATCTGGCGTTGCCATGAGCTGTCGTGTAGGTTACAGACATGGCTTGGATCTGGCATTGCTGTGACTGTGGCGTAGACCAACAGCTATAGCTCTGATTCGACCCCTAGCCTGGGAACCTCCATATGCTGTGGGTGTGGTGCTAAAAAAAAAAAAAAAAGGGAAAGAAAGGAAAAGATAAAATCTATTCTCTTAGGAGTTGTCAAGCTATAATACAGTATTGTTGAGTGTTCACCATTCTGTACATTAGATCTCCAGAACATTTTCATCTTAAATGGGGAGTTGCTGATCATAGGATACAAACTAGCTGGGCATGCTTTAGCAAGATGCTTCCTCTCTCTGAGTACCAGAGAATGAAAATAACATCTAACCCACAAACCTGTTGTTAGGATTAAATGAGATAATATATGGAAAGCTCCTAGTATATTCATTCATTCAGTCATTTGGCCTGTATTTATCAAGTAGCCATTTTCTAGGCATTGTCCTAATTTAGTTTATATTTTAGGGAGACATTATATATGGACCACCTAAGAAAGTAGCTACCAGCCACATGTGGCTATTTAAATCTAAATTAAGCATTTCCTCCATCATGTGAGCCATGTTTCAAGTGCTCCATGTGACTGACTAGAGGCTACTTCTTGGAGAACTCAGAACATGACCATCATTGCAGAAAGTTCTGTCAGACGCTGCTGCAATAGACAAACAGGTAAATGTACATACAGTGTCAGGGGATGATAAATGCTGGGGTGGGGGTGGAGCACAAAGCATAAGGGATGCTGAGCTGCAAGTAGAAGTGGAGTTGTTATTACACAGAGTGTGGTCACAGAAGGCTTCTCCAAGGTGGTAACAGTTGAGCAGACACTTTAAGATGGATCTGGTGGAACTGATGGTACTATATGGGGGAAAAGCAATCTAGGCAGGTGGATCAGCAAGGGTCAACATTCAACACTCTGCAGCAGGGGCACAGGAACATGCCATTGATTTGGCACTAGCAGGAAGAACAGTGTGGGTAGAGGGGAGAAAGAAAGGAATTAGGAGGCGAACTTGGAAATCAGAAGGCTGGGAAGGGCAAGGTCAGGGGGCAACTGAAGGAGGTTGCTGAGCCTTATATGGGGTGATAAAGACCTTGGATGTTACTCTTAGTGAGATTAGAAGTCATTGGAGGATTCTGAGCAAAGGAACAACATCAGCTGAACCACATTTTAACAGGACCACTCTGGCTGCTGTGCAGCAATTCAACATAGAGGGCGTTCAAGGGCACCGTTATCCGAAAGCAGGCAAGAATTGGCAGTGGCTTGGACCACAGGGGTTAGGAGAGAAGACAGTGAGAAATGATCAAACTCTGGATATATTTAGAGTGTAGATTTGACAGAACTTATTATTGGATATGGACGATGAGAAAGAAAGAGGAATCAATGATTCCAAATCATTCAGTCTGAGCAGTGAGTTGAATGGGCTTAGCATTTGTTGAGTCAGAAGATGCTATAGAGGGGTCGGGGCTAAGCTGAAGGGGATCAAGAATGCTACTTTAAATATAAGTTCAAGACGACTGCTAAACAAAAAGTAGAGATGACAAATCAGCATTGGAATCCAGAAGTCTTTTTCAAAGATGGTCTTAGCTGAAGATAGACATTCGTGAGTCAACAGCATAAAGATAGTATTAACCCAGATGATACTACCTTATTTACAGTTAAATGCTTAGTAAATAGACAATATCTGTTTCATAGCTGCTATTCAACCGTAGTAGTTATTAGAAAGTTCCCATTGTGGCTCAGTGATGATGAGCCTGACTAGTATCCATGAGGATGCGGGTTCGATCCCTGGCCTTGCTCAGTGGGTTAAGGATTCAGCGCTGTTGTGAGCTGTGGTGTAGGTCACAGATGCGGTTTGGATCTGGTATTGCTGTGCCTGTGATGCAGGCTGGCAGCTGTAGCTCTGATTTGACCCCTAGCCTGGATCTTCCGTATGCCACAGGTGTGGTCCTAAAACACACACACACACACACACACACACACACAAAGTTAGTGGTTATTAATGTCCACAAACAGAGAGATAGGAGTTAGGAGGAGAGACTTGCTAAAATCACAAAGCAAGTTAGAAATGAAACTACTATTAAACCCCCGGTTCTGGCTCCTTGTCCTGTGCTCTTCCCTCCAATTTATACTGGTATATTTTCTCTGAAATTTCATCCCTCTCTCCATTAACTAGATTCTGGCCATCTTCCCTAGAAAACTCACTGCACTGATGCCATGGGGAAGCCTCTGTGGAGCTGAGGGGTCTCGGTGGCCCACGTCAAGAGTGTGCTTTCTCTACCCAAGCTCTCTTCCACTTCTCCGTGGGACAGCAGTTCGGGATTAAGGAGCGGGACTCTCCAGACTAACCCTTGTGTCTCTGCAGAGTCAGACAAGGCTTCGGCCTTTCTAACCATCGTTCCCTCCTTATCCTTTAGTTGGGAACCTCAGACACATTTCTGCAGACTTTACATAGACCTATTAGGGAAGCTATTTAGAAAATATAATGCAACTCTGGTGTATCATTGGACCAGACAGCTGACTCATCTTTCTCTTAATTAAAACATGTAGACTTTAAGGCACCGTCACCCTAAACAGTATCCCTTTTCCACCCAACACACACACACACACACACACACACACACACACACACACACACACACACACGCAACAGCCAGGAAAGCCCTTATGGAATTATGTGCCTCGGGATCTGGTCCTGTAAATTTTCCCTTTTTTTTTTTTCTTTCCTTAAAAAAATAGGCATGGTTGTTGGTGGGAAGGAAGAGAAGAAATCCCCATCTTCCTTCCTCCATGAAGCCCTAGGTAGGCAGAGCGGTGAGTGCCTGAGGGTCTGACCTGCTGGTTTCCCAGCTGATGTGCCTTCAGGTGCAGATTCATGGTTTCTGAAGATCGTTTTCATTAGCTGCAGGCTCGAGGGCATAATTCCAAAGAGTGGATCATCCAAGGAATGAGCATGTGTTAGCCAGTTTGAAAATGATCAACTTGGGAGTTCCCGTCGTGGCTCAGTGGTTAACGAATCTGACTAGGAACCATGAGGTTGCGGGTTCGATCCCTGGCATCGCTAAATGGGTTAAGGATCCGGCGTTGCAGTTTGGTGTAGGTCGCAGATGTGGCTCAGATCCCGCGTTGCTGTGGCTGTGGTGTAGGCCAGCAGCTACAGCTCCTGTTAGACCCCTAGCCTGGGAACCTCCATATGCCACGGGTGCAGTCCTAGATAAGGCAAAAAGACAAAAAAATAAAAAAGAAAAAAAGAAAATAATCAACTTGCCCACCAGTATTCCCAAGAGTTAGACACACACACACACACACACACACACACACACAAACACACACACACACACTCTGCCCCTTAGAGCTGAAAATGTCACTAGAATGCACCGAGTTTACCTTTTCAACTTGATCACTAATGACATTAAAGCCCAGAGAAGAAAGATGGGGAAGGAAAAAGTCATACAGCCAGCAGGTGGTGGAGCCAGGATTCAAACTCAGGATCCTGTGCTCCTAACCAGTGCTTGCTTCTCAAGCCCTCAGCAGTCTAGAGTGAGGCTGAAGTTCTGCATCTCCAAAAGCCTGTCAGCTACTGCTGATGCTTCTGACTCCGGGACTACACTTTAAAACACTCTTCCTCCCAAATAGTCTCCCCTTATTCTAAACAGACAGTGAGAGGTCCAGCCAGCATATCTGTTCATTCATTTATCTTGACAAGCCATGTTCACTTTTATCACTTCATCCTCCACCTCGCTCTGCCACATACCGTGGGCTCTAGGTGCACTGATGCCTCAGTGCCCTGAAGGCACATGCCATCTCAAGGCTGTATCCCTTTCATAAGCTGTTTCCTAACACCTTGAAATGACTTTCTCTTCCTTTTACCAGGGGGTTTTTACCAGGGGCTCCTTTTTGTTTCCATCTCATGCAGCCCGAACCTCCTTCCCACACCAGAGGCATTCCTGACTCACCATCCCCCCAGCTCTGACCAGGTTAAGGGGGCCTCCTTTCCGTTCTCGTAGCCTCCATGCTTCCCTATGGTATAGTCCTTTTCCCCATGCAGAGTTATCCTTCTTTCCTTGTCTGGATTGATCACCAGACTGTAAGCTTTACTAGAGGACGGGAACATCCGAGATTCAAAGCATGCAGCTTGCTCATCTGTGTATCTTTAATTTTTTTTTTTTTTTTTTTGCCGTACCTGTAGCACATGGAACTTCTCAGCCCAAGAGCTGAATCTGAGCTACAGCTGTGACCTACACTGCAGCTGTGGCAACACCTGATCCTTTTTCCTGGTTCCATACCCACAGTACAGCACCAGGGATTGAACCTGCCACCCCCACAGCCACTCGAGCCGCTGCAGTCAGATTCTTAACCCACTGCACCCAGCAGGAATGACTGTGTATCTTTAAAAATCTTGCATCATGCTGACATATTATTAGTTCACAGAAAATAAAGAAAAATAGAAAGGAAGGGAAGAAGGGAGGGAGGAAGGGGGAAAGGAAGGAAATTTCCATCCTTATGCACCTTGAAAACATTGTATTCACCAATTTTCAATTCCTTCTTCCATATCCACTTAACGTATAAATCAGATTAAATATTTTCCAGCTCTGGAGAAACCGGGTCACCAAGAGCTGTCCGATAGCCAGACAGCCTAGAGCGCTCTGATCTCACCCTCCCATTCAGCCACCCCCAAGAACACTCTTCTTCACATTCTCCTCCCTGCTCACATTCACAACAGCCCCCAAACACCTCATGCAAAGTCTTACCTTCTGACTAGGGTTTAGGCTACTCCCTCGATCTAAAATTACTTCCATCCTTTAATTATCTACTTTCCAAAAAATCCTGTTTACTTAATTACCTCTTATTTCCTCCTGGTAAAATGGATGGCTTCTACAGTATCACCAGAGTTCTTTGTTGACTAAAATTTTGATTAATATGAGTTACTGTTTGGAAACTTCTCTACCCTGCTAAAATCTGAGCTCCTTAAAGCTGTATCTCATTTATCCCTGTGTTCTTCCCACCCCTGTGTCTAGCAAAGCATCTTGCTCTTGCAAGTTACTCAAGACATAAATGGATGGGACCATCTACAGATAAGGAGTAGAAATAGGAACATAAGTTCTTTGAACATATTTTCATGGGGTTTGACTCAAACCCACTATGTAAAATTTATTTCAATTTGTTAAATTCATTCAAGCCAGATTTTCTTAATTCCGCAATTCATAAGTCTTGTGGGTTAAGTGCTAGGGGAAATCACAGACAAATTGGACAATATCCTTGCCTTCATGGATTTCACATTTTCACAGGGATAAAAATAATATGCACCTCTCTAGCTATTGTAAAAGGCACAATATGGAATAAATCAAGAACAGGCATTAATGGAGTACCTCATGCCTGTAGAAAAGGGAAAAATGTATTCTAGATGGGGATTTCAAGAGATCCATCATGGAGAAGATGACCTTTTAGCTGAGCCTTGTATAATCAGTAGGGAGTATGAATAAAAGGTGCTTGAGCAGAGGAATCTTGATGATGGAGGAAAAGAGGAAGTAAGTCTAGAATAATTCCCAGGACCAGAGAGCAGCAGAGTTGGGCTGGCAGCTGGAGAATATGCTATACATGAGGTAGAGGAAGAAACTCAGAGAGTGGAAGGAGATGAGGTTGGAAAGGCAGGGTGGAGAACTCACAGAAAGATGAGGACCTGAAGATTCTGAGAACCACCAAGACTGTGTTGGCCATTAAAAAAGGGAAACTGCCCTCTTTCTCTCCAGTTATTGTAGGGAACATCCCGCTGTCCCAGAGAACATCTGGGCGTTCCCTCCTTTGCCTTCCACCAGGAATTAGAATTTGGGGGGTGTCATTTTGCGTGACTGCCATGACTTTCCATGACTGAACCCCCAAGCCCTGTTCATATTCAGGTCTTAGATTTGTCAAACGTGGCTTAGCTTCCCTTGAATGAGTCCCTTCTTCTATGGGTGGGATCTATAGGGCTGAACTAAGTCATGGATTCCAAGCACTGCTCATTAAGCCTTAGTGCATTATTGGATGTGTCAGTAAGAAGGATTATTCCTCCCAGCTGGCCAAAAACAAGGATGAAGGTAAGGAGATAGGGCTGATGGAGACTAGATAGTTACTGTGATATGTGGATGAACCTGGTCCAGTTTTCCGGGCTGTATGGCAGAGCCCAGCTCAGGTATATTTTTCCAGGAATTTCAACAATTAGTACTACCTACAGGGCTGATTATCTAAGTTAATAATTTAAATTGGATCCAGGGTGTGCTGGAGCTGGCTTGTATGGAGTTAGTCTGAGTTTGCGTGTAAGTGGATATGGAGGAAGAAACTGAAGACTGGTGAATAAAATGTTTTCAAGGAACATAAGAAGGGAAATTTCCTTCCTTTCTCCCTTCCTCCTTCCCTCCCTCCCTTCCTTCTCTCTGCTTTTCATTATTTTTGTTAACTCATGAGACTTGATTGTTATCATTTCATCCCAACTTTTTGTTCAGTTATGTCATGGTAGCTTGGAAATTGGCTATGAGGAGAGTATTTATACCAACACTCTTGGTAAAGGCCACAAATCATGGCTTACTTTTCTTTGGAAAGTCAGTCCTTCAATATTTGCCATCATACAGTAGATGGGATGATAACAAACCAAGCAAGGACCAAGGCAAAGAAGGGTCTCAGTGAAGACTCAGAGAACACTCGAAAACTTTGCCAAAGGGTAGCATGATGCTTCTTTCCAGAATAAACTACCATTCCTTTTTAGCTCTCTGAAGACAGAAAGTGAATATTCAAGGACTGCTTGCTATGGTTCATCACGTGCAGCCCCACACAGTTCAAATGACTGGGCTTTGACTCTTAACAATGGGGAAGATGAAATGAGTCAAGGGGATCTATTGTATGATGACGGATGGAAAGTACATTTTTTGGTGATGAGCACGCTGTAGTGTATACAGAAGGAGAACTACAATGTACACACAAGACATATCATAAACCAGTGTTACCTCAACAAAAGTAATTTTAGAAAACCTCTCATCATGGATGAAGCAGTATGAAACAGCGCCATTAAATTTCTGCACTTGGATGGGATCATGCTAAATTTTATGTACCAAATCTTTGACACTATGGCCCCAAACCACATGAGGCAGATGACAGCAGAACACTAACTCATTTAGTCACTAATTCATTCATCTATTCATTTATTCATTCAAGCATTTAGGGAACCAGAGTAGAATTGGAATATCTTTTGGAGTCTGACAAAACGAGGTTCAAATCCTTACTTCTCTGTTTACTCACTTTGAAAGGTCATTTAACATATCCCAGCCTAATTTTTACATATATAAAATGAGGCATATAATTGCTCTTTTACATAGTTGTTGTGAGAATAAGATGAAAAATTATATTTAATGTGCACTTAGCACAGTACCTAATTTATGATGGGCACTCAAAAACATGGTGTCTTCTGCTGTTTTTATAATCAGTTATCTAGTCACTAGTGTCTTCATTGATTTAATGTTATCTCAATTAATTTAATAACTATTTTATGAAACACCTTTAGTTTAGCAATGCAAAACTGTGTTAGCTTACGTGAGAAGAAAATAAGATATAGGCCCTGGCCACCTAACAGAGAAATGTAACAATAACCTGCTCATTTCTATCTCCTGGCTTTTCATTTAGTCCTTGTGTGACTTTTAAATGTGTGCAATGGAAAAAGTCAAAGACTGTCAATTCTAGTGCCAGCTTTGCCACAGAATTGCCATTTGACCTTCGGTATGTCACATACTCTGAACTTCATAGTCCTCCTCTTCAACAAAGAAATTCGTGGAAATATAATTTTAATGCAAGAAAGGTCCTTAGTAATCATCTAGTCTGATCTATTGAGGGTCACGGAGGCTAAGCAAGCTGCCCAGTGTCACTCAATAAATTAGTGGCTAAGATGCGAATTAAAGCCCTGAATAATTCCAGAGATATTTTCTGGCTCAAAATTCATGTTTCTATGACCTTTTAAGCACTAATAACACAGAATGTAAGTATGATTGAAACAATTTGTAAGTGGCATTTAAGGCAGATTGAATTTTCTTTTCAAATTGATACAGATGTCAGTCATGTTCACCGTTATATGCAGTTTAGTTTCATGTCTTCAGGAGCTGCTTTTCATCTGCATTTCGATATGAGATGAGAATATATGTGTGTGGTTATGTCCTATGTGTGTCTTATAGTGTACTAAATGTTCCCAACATTTATAGATCACTTCTAGTATTTCCTGATCCCAGTATTATTAACACTTAAAGAGACACAAGGACTTCATGAAGTTGTAAAGACCAAGAATTCATAGGGAAGAAGAATGTCCCTGCCTTGAAGGGGATTGTGAGGGGGTAGGGTGGGCCAGGGTTCTAGATCATGTAGTAGACATGCAGGATTTAAGTTAGGTGATGCATGGGTGAGATGAGCAGTTAAATAAGTTGAGATCTATCCAAAGAGTACTGATATTCTGGCAGACCAGAGAAGAGAAATTTATATCTGAGAACATAAGTTTTATAAAGACTTGGACTTCACTTATCTTTTTTATTTTCGTATATTGACAACAAAGACTGAGATTCCCCTTGTGGCTCAGCAGTAACGAATCTGACTAATATCCATGAAGATGCGGGTTCGATCCCTGGCCTCACTCAGTGGGTTAAGGTTCCAGCATTATGAGCTATGGTGTAGGTCACAGACGTGGCTTGGATCTGGCGTGCTGTGGCTGTGGTGCAGGCTGGCAGCTACAGCTCCAGTTCAGCCCCTAGCCTTGGAACTATCATATGCTGCCTGTGCGACCCTAAAAAGCAAAAAACAAAAAAAGAAAAACAACAACAACAACAACAACAAAAACAAACACTGAAACAATTCCTGCACCAGTACCTTTTTTGAATGAATGAATGAGAAGCAAGTTTCAGTTGTGAAAGGTCAAGGCTTGGCTTGTGGTTGGACATAGGGTTCTGATGTCAACACCATGAATAGGCCTCAGGGTGCCAACAACGATATTTTGGCTGAGTGTGTTTTTGCTAAAGATTTTTTTATCTGGGACAATTAATTCTGTGCTGAACGTCACCTTCTCCCTTGAGCTGGGTGTGACTAGACTTCCTTGAGCTCAAAGTTAAGATCTGTCCTTTATCTGTTTAGGATCAGTGCCCAACTCTGTTATTCCAATAGACCTCAACTGGGAAATCAAGCCACCACGAAGTGACTCACTCTGATCCTCAGAATCCATCATACTCTCCATCTCACTAGTCCTTGATCCTGAACTTCACTAGAACCTGAATTAAGTAAAACTTACCTAAACTGATTGTAAATTAATGAGTACCGTGCCTTACTAGTCACTTATACAAGATAAGGAATCAAACTTTCCAAAACCATTTCCAACAAAAGATATTCAAACAATAATAAACCAAGGTTTTTTGGCATAAATTCCATGCAATGGATGTTAATCATAAGAGTTGATTTATCACATCAGATTGATCTTTTTGATACATTCATTATCGATCTATATATAGCAAATGAGGGACTTAGACAGTTGACCAGACATAGCTTACAGTTAAAAGAAGTATGGTGGAGTTTGGTTGACATGTCAAGAGGTACATGAATATTGGAGTAAAGGGAGCAGCGTCTACTATTAAATATGCACTTCCTGTGTACTAAATATCATGCTGAGACTTAGTAACTCTCCTGGCCTTCATGACCACACTTCTAGGGAGTTTTTATTGCTTCCATTTTCCATAGCAGAAGCTGTGTCTGAAAGTAGTTGATTGACATCTGCAAGGGCATATATTTACTAGGATCACTGCTGGGGCCTGGACCCAGACTGTACAAGGAGCTACTGTTCTGGGTGAGTGTGTGAGAAAGCTTGTTTAGCACTGAGAAGAGAGAGGCATTCTGGCATTTTCTTTATGATAGGTATTTGCAAAGAATTCTCAGAGGCAAGCACGCATCCTTTGCACAAAGAATATACAGAATAAGTTGACTTGAAAAAAAAAAAGAAAGAATAGAAAAGGACCTGACTGGACTGGGAACGAGGGAAACATACAGAATAGAGAGATGGAACTGGGACAGCATGGATGAATTGTAGGGCAACCATTTTTTCTCTTTGTTTGGGAGTCTGGCTGTATTTGGTTTAAACATGTTGTAAAATGTTATGTTGTGGAAGAGGGTGGAGGTCCTTGGAAAAGGACGATCTGTGTCAAAGATGAGGTCATAAAATTTCAGACAGCCCACAATGGCAAGAGACGGGACTCATTGTTCAAGCACCGGGAGAGACGGGAAGATTAGAATGAGCTGCAGAAGAGACTTTGAAAGCTTTTTCCTTTTTGGGAACATGCCAGTCCCACTGAAAATCCAAGGCAACCTTTACTTCTGAACTTGAAAGAAAGAGATGGTGAGAACCTCATCTTGTAAAGTTGCATTGAGAAAGACAATCTGAGGTGAGCCTCTGATAACGATCTCTAGGAGGGTTCTACCAACAAGGAGGAGGGCTCTCAGCTTCTAAAACTAGATGTTTTAGAATCTACTGGTGCTTAGAGTCTATATTTTAATTTTTCTTCAACACATGTATTACAAAAGTATATATTTAGGCCTTCAAAAATGTGCCACTATTTCTTCTGTTTGCTGGTTGTTTAGTTTGTTTTGTGGCTATGCCTGTGGCATGTGGAAGTTTCTGGGCCAGGGATCAAACTGGTGCCACAGCAGCGGCTCAAACTACTGCAGTGACAATGCCTGAGCTTTAACCTGCTGAACTACAAGGGAACTCCTGTCCCACTATTAAAAAAAAAAATCAGGAACCTTCTACGTATATTTGAATTTTATATTTGAATATATTATGTTATGACCCATGGATTATCAATGAACAAAAGTATGGGGAAGGAAGATTATGGCAAATGTATAGCTTGCAGTTGGAAGGGTTAATAAGATACAAAAGCTATGTTATGAGGTGTCCATTCTTGTTAGTGGTAAGTTATTTCCAATAGTTAACACAATAGGTCTTTGCAGCTGTGTCCACTCTGCAGGCGACGGTCTGCTCTCTGCCCACTCCCTCTTCTTGTTAGCCCCTTTTTTCACTCCTCCTTGTCCTTCTTGTTTCATTTTAAATGTCTCTTCCTCATGGAGGCTTTTGCTGACCTTCTAGACTCAGTCATTCTTCCTTGTTTTAAGTTCCATTAGCGTACTCTTTTCTTTTCTTTATAGTAAATACAATGATAATAATAACACACATTGTATAGGACAAACTATGTATCAGCATGCTTCTAAGCATGTCTTAGGCATTACCTCATTTAATCCTCTCAATACCCCTATGAGCTAGATAGAGTCATATTTTAACTAAACCGAGACACAAATAGATATACCACTATTGTTTGCACCATTAAGAAAAAGTGCTGGGAGTCCCCATCATGGCTCAGAGGAAACAAATCCGACTAGTATCCATGAGTACTCAGGTTCGATCCCTGGCCTTGATCAGTGGGTTGGGGATCCAGCGTTGCCATGAGCTGTGATGTAGGTCACAGACACAGCTCAAATCTGGCATTGCTGTGGCAGTGGTGTAGGCTGGCAGCTGCAGCTCCAATTCGACCCCTAGCCTGGTAACTTCCATATGCCATGGGTGCGACCCTAAAAAGACAAAAGAAAAAGAAAAAGTGCTTCACTAATAACCATAAACTACTAATAATTGAAAGTCCTTATTTTGAGGACATTATGGTATAGAAAGTTGTGTGTCTTGGAATTAGTGAAATGCCCCATTAATATCATCATTTTACAGATGAGGAAGCTAAATCACGTAAGTGAGTGGATTTTCTCAAAGTCACACATCTAGGAAATGGTGAGTCTTGCTTGGAATTCTGAAAGTCTTACTTCAGAGTTTACCCTGAAGTCAGGGTAAAAACTGCTAGCCTATGCTATCAATACTGAATTACAGCTTGTAATTATGTATTTATTCATGTGGTTCTGTGTTCAATTACTAGTTATCTAAGAGACTGTATGCTGTATAAAAGTGAGGATTGTGTCTGTATTATTCCCTGATTTATCTCCAGATGCAGCCCATTGTCTGCACACTGATGTTTAATAATGAATGAGGAAATGAAAGAAGAAACATGAGATTTGGAGATAAATTTCACTGGCTTCTCCCAGATCTGCAGTTTTTACTTAGAGTGTGGCCTTTGACATGCCCCTTTGTTCTCTGGGCCTCAGTTTCTCTTTGCAATACAAGAGGAGCTTACATTAGATTTTCTCTAAGTGGTCTCCAGCTCAAAAGTTCTGTGTACAGAAAATCTGCATTGAAAGCCAGTGCCATGTCCAACCCCTGCTCTGGAGGATGTAGAAAGAGCTTCACTCATGCTTCCTGATCGCTTGAAGGAATATACACCAGGACGCTGGGACTACTACACGTTTCAGTCTTTAATAAACATCTTGTAATAGTCAAGAATTTGAGGTCCGGGCTCCAGTGGGCTGGGATTCGTATTCCAGCCTTTTCATTTTGGACGTGTTTCCGACCCTTTCTTAACCTCCCTTTTTCTCAATGGGAGATGGTGATAATAGTAGCAGCATAACAGTCCTTAGAGGATGATTATGTGCGTGGAACTAGATAAAGGCTAGTGAGCATTTAGCACCATGCCAGGTACACAACACTTAGCAAATTTTACCTTTTATTATAGCTGTATGCAAAACATGGATTGAATAGAATCAGTATTATAGGACTGTTAAAAAAAAAAAAAGCAGTGACTATGAGCTTGAACAGTCAGGGAAGGCTTCTTGGAGGGGGAGAGAGCAGATTTGGACTGTGAAGCAAAAGGATGATTGTGGTAAACCTACACTGTCCAATATGGTAACAAATAGCTGTATGTGGCTATTTAAATTAAAATGTGACTTAATTCACAGTCCCCACGTTTCAGGTATTCAGTAGCCACACGTGGTTAGTAGCCACTGTAATATATATATATATATATATATATATATATATATATATATATTTTTTTTTTTTTTTGGCTCTGCTCACAACATGCGGAAGTCTCCAGGCCAGAGATCAAACCCATACCACAGCAGCAACCTGAGCCACTGCAGTGACAGTGCCAGGTCCTTAACCCACAGTGCCATAGGCGAACTCCTAGTGGCTGCTGTATTGAATAGCATTTCTACTATTGCAGCAAGTCCAATTAAACAGCTGTGATAAAGAGTGAAGGGTGAAATTACATTTCATAGATATTTTATTTCCTTTATGAATGACAGGGCTGTGCTAAGTACTATGCTCTGAACTGAGATTTAGCAGTGAATAAAACCAGACCCATTGCCTGGCCTGATAGAGCTTGGTCTAGTACAGAAATCAGCAAACTATAGCCTACCAGCTAACTGCCATTTTTCATGAAGTTTTGTTGTAACACAGCCATGTTCACTACTGAACGTAGCGCCTATGACTGTAACTACAGCAGCAGAGTTCAGTAGTCATGACTCTGTGGCTTGCAAACCTAACATAATTTACCATCTGGCCTTTTAAAGGAGAAAAAAAAATATTGTCAACCCCTGGTCTAGTGGACTGATATAAGGCTTTGGCCTCTGAGTTAAAGAACTGGGTTTGGTATTTACTCTTTCATCTGTGTATTTTTTCATTTAACATTCAACTGGTATTTATCAGGCACCTAATTTAAGCAGGATGTCAGCCTTGACAGAATGAAAAGAACAGATAAAAATTTCTGCCATCATGGAGCTGACATTCTGGTAGGGGCAGGGTACAGACAGATGATTGGAATATATGTAGTAATAAATAAATTGTATCCTGTGTTAGAAGATGACATATGATTTAAAAAAAGAGAGAGAGACTGCAGGAAAGGGGGCTGTGATTACAGTGGTGAGGGATGGCTGCACAATTCAGTAGCCTGTTCAAGGCAGGTGTGACTCAGGAGTTGAGGAGAAGTGTGCCTTGTGGGAGAGTGGAGTGCCGGCAAGGTGTGGGGGATGCAGCTGGTACAAAGACCCAGCATGGGGGGTGGAGTGTGTCTCACATATTTGAGAGATCATGGGAAAGAATGGACTGGGCTTCCCTGGATACTAGGAGGATTTTAGGGATGGGGTCAGAGAGGAACCAGAGGTCCTGAGCCTATGTAGAACTTTTTTAAGAACACTCACTTTTATCCTGAATGCAAGGGGAAGCCACTGTATATTCTGAGAAGACCATTGGCATCTAATTTACATTTAAGTGGATTGCTCTGGCCAATCTATGGAGACAAATCTGTAGGGACAGAGACAAGAGTGGTAGCAGGGGAGATGCTTGGAAGACTAATCCAGGCCAAAGATGACGGTGACTTGGGCCAGGAAGGTAGGCATGGAAGTTGAAAAAAGTGGTCAGCATCTAGATAATGAATTTCATTCATCACAGTTATCTAGTGAGCTCCAATTTCATGCCAGGCACTGTGTCCACTACCGGGCATCATGAGCAAAACAAGCTGCCATCTCTGTCCTTTGGAGTTTTCTGTCAAATTAATGGGTTTCAGGCTTTGACATCAGAGTTGAAGAATCTTATTGTCATGTCCCCACACATGTCTGAGCTCCAGGACCAGTTTTCATGCTCTCTCTAAAGAGAGGACCTGGGAGAAAATGATATTGTCTTAGTTTGCTTGGGCTGTCACGACAAAGCTTCCTGCACCGGGTGGCTTGAACAATAGAAACTTCTTTTTCACACCTCTAGAGGCTGGGAGATCCAACATCAAGATGCTCTGAATTGGTCCCTGGTGAGGGTCCTCTTCCTGGATTGCAGATGGCCAGTGTCTCAACTTGTCACTAAGTCCTCATCAGGACTCTCTCTTTCCTCTGCTTCTTATGAGACTGTTAACCCCATCATGTGGGCCCCAATCAGGACCTTATCCGACCCTAACCACCTCCCAAAGGCCCCATCTCCAAACACCATCATATTGGGGATTGGACTCCAACACAGGAATTCGGGGCGGGGCGGGGGGGAGCGGGGGGCACAAACATTCAGTCTTTTACAGACACCAATGACCTAGGGTAAGAGAAGAGGGAAAATAGACAAAAATGTGATGCAAATGCGGAGCGGCACCTAGCTTTCCTGGACTCTATGCACACGGGACTATGGCCCTGGGACTAGAGTAGGCCTCAGCGCAGGATCTAAGGTGTCATTCTCAGGTGACAACCCTGCACTTGCACTTCCCCCCTTAACCTCGAGAAGCTAAAGTATTAATTCATGACAGTGGCCTCTCCAACCTGTCTCCTGAGAAGCCTTAAGGACTCTTGTGCAAGGGCAAATTTGGAGGTGGAAGTCAAAAAACAAATAGGGGCAGAGCTGGGTGGAGCATCTGGTTCAATCTTTCCTGCAGCTGATAAGGGTCAGTCCTTGTCCCCATGCAGGGCGGGTCAGCACCTTGCCCAAATCAAGTTCCTGGCGGAGAGGGGGTCTCCCAACTACCATGCTGATGCTTGATTTCCCACCTTTTGGGAACATTTAAAGCAGTCAGAATATCTTATCCTTGCGATGTAGGCCTCCAGCTGTAATTTGACCCAATGTCTTCAGGAATCTCTTAGCACGCGTAAAGATGGTATTGGCCGTTGGTAGTGCTTTTTCGGACTTGTCTTGCATGCTTATGATTAGATCCACTCATTCAGGCAAGGAAGCCTTTCAGTGCTGGGCATCTAGAGTGTGAAGAGTTCCCCGTAAGCACCATTCATGTCTTTCTTTCACCAACATCAACTAAGCCCCGAGACTGCATCAATCCCCAGGCAGGGAAATGGACCAGAACCTGCCACCACCCTCTATTGGCTCATAATCAAGCCACCCTCATAGTGGGCTCTGTTTTCCTTTTGGAGAACAAAATTATGAGAGTCAAGGCTTTGAAGTCAGACTCATCTAGGTTAAAATCTTGGCTCTGCCTCTCACTCCAGTATTGGTATGGTTTTAAGCAAATTGCTTAATTTTCCCCAAGCCTTAATTTCCTGCTCTTTTCATCAGAGGAAAAAGGTGTTCACCTTCGCTAGGTTATTGTGATGATTATAATCAGTATAAAGTACCTGCTACATTATACGACAAATATGCACGTTCAACAAATGGGAATTATTGAATCAGGGGCAAAAAGAACCCCTGGTGTTGGTAATACTTAACCCACAAAAGACTTAATCATGATGGAATGGAAGGTGTGATGACATATTTTAGAGCAGAAGGGACCCCCATGAAACCATTTAACACACTGTGCTCAGCAATAGTACTAGCCTTTTCCGCTTAGTGGATGCCATCTGTAGGGAGCCAGCCCACTGCACCATGCTTCCTTTCGGCTGAAGGCAGCTTTCATTTCAATGTAGATGATTCAAGATCTCTGAATAGGAAGGTAGTGTGTGTGTGTGTGTGTGTGTGTACCTGCCCCAGACTTTTGGCTACAATGTTAAATGGTCTTTTCATTAAAATTTCACTGAATGGGTATCTACCAGACCACAGGGAGTGAAGGAGGTGTTTGGATTTTATGCTGAGCACACCGTGACTGTCCATCAGGACAGGAAATCCACATGCTCTTGTCATGTCAGGCAAGGTCAGGTGCCTTGCCCTGTGCACTGTGAATGGACTGCTACAATTTTTCAAATGGTCAAAAGTGGACATAACGGTGAAGCCGGACTCCCTAATGAAGCCTGGAGCAGGCCACTTGGACTCAACATTGCTTGATTTTAATCTCCATCATATACCAGTAAATGTGGCATAAAAATGCTTTGTGGCAGGATGTATGTCTTAGAGGAGTGGGAGCTGGTGCTGTCCTGCAACTAAATCCTTGCCAGAAAGTGGGGGCTGCCTGGGGTGGGGCTGAGGGAGGTCAGAGGTTTCCGTGTGTGTGTGGTTGTGTGTGTGTGTATGGCAGGTAAAGGAAAAGAGATGGACCTGCAGGGAAGAGGGAATGAGAGAAAGAGGCAGGAAAGGCGGGGACTTGGAATTAGCACGATGTGAATGTTTTCTTTGTTCCAGGCACCTTTATATACTGTCTCTTATGTTAATCACTTTGCATTAACCCTTGAAGCAGAAGTCTAATTTTTTATGCCTTATTTGTGGAAGGAGAAATGAAGGTGGGTCTGGGGGTTTAACTGCGGCCTCTGACTCAAACTCAAGTTCTTTTCACTATAGAGTCATGCAAAGGAATCAAGGCTGACAGACAGACAGGACTGTGGAGAGAGCACAGAGGGAAAGCAAGGACAGAGAAGCGGAGACAAAAGAGACACTGAGTCAGTGACAAAAACACAAAGATTGGGAAACAAAGAGAAACAGAGATGTGGGGAGAGAGTAAACTGTATCTGTTATATGTTTCTGTTTTGTAGATAGGACCATTTGGGCCATATTTTAGATTCTGCATGTACGTGCTATCATATGATATTTGTCTTTCTCTTTCTGAACTACTTCATTTCGTATGAGCATCTCTAGTTGCATTCATGTTACTGCAAATGGCATTGTTTTTTTTCCCCTTTTTTATGGCTGAGTAGTATTCCATTGTGTATATATGTGTGTGTGTGTGTGTGTGTGTGTGTGTGTATGTGTATATATACACATATATACATATATGACTGGGTTGCTATGCTGTGTAGCAGAAATTGACACAACACTGTAAATCGACCATACTCTTAAAAAAAAAAAAAAGAGAGTGAACCATAGACCAGAAGAGTGACAAGGAGAAGAGGGAGCAAGAACATGTATGTGGACTGAATCAGGAACGAGAGGAGCAGTGAAGTTAGCTGGGTTTGGCCGAAGGTACACATTAAATACAATTGTATATTGATATTTCACATAGAAGGAACTGGAAATGACAACCCTCCAGTTTTCCCGGAAGCTGGCTGTAACCCAGATCACCTGCCTGTAGCTGAGGCTGTGTTCACTCTGAGGAAGGAAACCCTCTGCAGCAGAGTGCAGATGCCCCATGCCGTCCTCTTACTTGGGGAAGGCAAAGGTCCATGCCTACTGGTGTCTGGACCCCTTTGCTTTCTGGCCTGGGCAGAATGGGTAGAGGGCGCATGCGTGTGGCCCAGTGTACTCAGTGCGCATCTATAAAGTCATCACTTTCTGCTTTAATTCAATAAATCCAATTTGATTTTAAACTCACAAAGATAGCTGATGCTTGGTGGAAAAAAAAAAAAACATCAATGCATCTCTTTGGAGGAGTGAAGAACTCTTTTGCAAAATGAATAATTACACTCTGCTTAATTTATTTGGTATATTTCACTTTGCTGTTTCAGGTTTTGTGCAGGCCGGGGAACAGCTGCATTATTAATCATCGTGTGTTCTGAATGGGATGAGTCTGTATTTTATCCTCACGGCTTCCTTGTGAATGGGAGAGGATAGGGCTTATGTTCCTCATCTTCTAGGAGAAAAGGATGAGGCTCAGAGAGATGAAGGGGCTTGAGCAAGGCCACCCATTAACATTAAGCTGGGAAAACTAGAGCTGCAGAGTCCTGTGGCATGACCCCCACCAAGCTTCATCTCTTCTGTCTCCCCGTAAGCTCCAACATAGGTGTGGTGGGCAGCCAAAGAAAGCCACCAAGGTGGGTCTTTTTTTTTGTTGTTGTTCTATTTAGGGCCGCACCCATGGCACATGGAGGTTCCCAGGCTAGGGGTCAAATTGGAGCTACAGCTGCCAGCCTACACCACAGGCACAGCAATGCGGGATCCAAGCTACGTCTGCGACCTACACCACAGTTCATGGCAACACCAGATCCTTAACCCACTGAACAAGGCCAGGGATCGAACCTGCATCCTCATGGATACTAGTCGGGTTAGTTAACCACTGAGCCACGATGGGAACTCCAAGATGGGTCATTTTGAGTGAGACACAAGGCCATCGTGAACTCCATCTTACCTGGCGTAGCGTTGGGGAGCTCTGACTCCACAGTCAAACAGAACTGGCTTCAAATCCTGATGCCATTGTTATCCCATTGTGTCAACTGGAGGCCAGTCATATAATCCCTGGGGACTCTAGTTTTCTTGTCCGTAAAATCAGAACGTTAGCACCTGCTTCACAGAGCGGTTGGGTGGATGGAAGGTAAAAAGGTGGATCAAACACATTGTGCTTCACGAGATCCATACGCATCTCTGCGCCTTTCCTTTTCCCCAAATTATAAACAGGAGGTCCAGAGCTATGGTCAGGAAAGAAGACGAAGACAACCGGCTCCCTAATATCATCATAGCAATAGCAGGTTCTGATTCTGGAGCCCTCACTGGGAATAGAGCATTCTCAGTGTTCAGTGTGAAGGGCAGGTCTGATTAACCTCGGTGTGGAATTGAGGAAACTGAGTCTTGGTCAGAGACAGGACGTTGTGCCAAGTCTCAGAGCCACTGAATGACAAATGCAGGCTTTGAACTTTGTTCTGAGCCTAGTTCTGGTCTTCTCTGCTCTAAACTGCCTCTCTCCTTGCACAGTGCTAGGATGGAACATTCGGGCATGGCTATTTCTGAGAGGGGGATGCAGGCTTTGCCAGGCGCTGTTTCCCCACACTGTAGAGCTAGGGCAGGTTTTCCCAGTGCCCATGAAGCCCTCTGGCTCTGCAGATCCAGCAGACCCACCATACCCTGCTGATTCAGAGAAACAAAAGGGCCCAGGATTTCCCGTTTGTGCTATGACCTTCCTTTGCACCCATCCCTTCCTCTGTCTGGAAATTTCTTCCTTCTGTTTGAGAGAGAAGCAATGCAGCCTGGGGCAGCAGCACTGTTACTGGAACCAAGCTGGCTAAATTCTAACCTTCTTAGCTTTGTGACTCTAGGTAAGCAAGTCATTTAACCCCTTTGGGCCTCAGTTTCCTCATCTGTAAGATGGGGTTGAAAATAGAACCTACTTCATAGGCCTGTGAGGATCACACGGGCTGATATAAGTAGAGAACTTCCAACACTACCCTCCTTCTCGTGTGATGATGGTGTGCCTCTAACCTGGGGTCAGGGTTCAAAGCTCTTTCCTCTGGGTCTTGTGGCTCTTTACACAATCTCTGCTTTCCAGCCTGAAAAACCATGTGGTGGTGATACACTTTCTTCTCAGTCTCCCCAGTCAAGTGTCACTGTTTGAAGGCACAGAACCAGATGAGTCTATCTCTAGGTTTGGATCCCTCCTGTGCTGGGCACAGAGGAATTGCACAGAGAATGAAAAATGGTCTGAAGAAGTACAGTCTGGACCAGAGATGAAGCATGAACCACGTGGGGAGGAGAAAGGGAGGAACTAGCCCAGCAGGGAGCCCGGGAGGAGAGCTGCAGCTATAAGGGGCCAGGAAGGAAATATGGCCTGGGGGAGCCCAGCCTGGACCACAGCATTGGGGGATCCAGCAGTGCCAGCTGTGATAATAATAATAACTCCCACATACTGAATGCTGCCCACTTGTCTGGTGATGTGATCATAGTTTTCAATGTTTTCTCCAGTCCTTGTGATAGTTTTTAAAACTGGGTTCAAGATGTCCATTGTCTGATGAGGAAACTGAGGTCCCAGAGGACGGTGGCCATTTATCCAGACCAATCAGTCTGTAAGTCGTAGAACGAGGCTTCAGCCTGTGATGGCTTTGATTCCCAGATTGATGCTATTCCCCTTTCATGGGGTTGTGACCCTTCATACACCCTCCAACCCCTTCTACACTGATCTGAGAAGCTTGGCTGATGCTGACTCTGGGGCGGCGAGATGGCAGCCCCTCCCCTGGCAGGCCTAGCTCTGTGTATCTACCTTAAGAGACCCTTTCTGGTTATCAGAGATGTTTGCATCTGTATCCTCTCCAGGCTGTTAGTGAGATTTCTTCACCCCTCCGTCCTCAGTCAGCCATCATTTTAAGTGAGTTTCTTACCCACATGCTTTCCCCCAGACACTCATTTGCAGATAATTGTGTACTACGTGGTGCACTCAGGCATGGGGGAGACTGGGAAGAGGGAGAATGGAGCTGGTGGAGAAGGCTCATCATGGCTGAGACCTTGACGGGACGAGGAGGCCTGCCCTAGGCTGACCGGTGTCCTTTCAGAGCCCAGGCCATCCCACAGGGGCTGCCCGCTTGAGCCGCGTCAATAGCCAATTAGTCCTCACGCAGCCTGGATTAAGGGCTCTGATCTCTATCACACCTGGTGACCAGCCTGTGCCACCACAACCTTTTAGCCTCTGTGTTTCTTTTCTTCTTGCTCTCAAAGACATGATTACAAATGACAGGGAGGCCAGGGCAGCTGAAAGGCAGGTGTCCACGTTTGTCTCAAATGCTTTGGCAAGAACAAGACCCAAGCCTCTCACTCCAGCGAGGAAGGACAAAAGGGATGTCAGAGACGCCCATGTGAGGTTGCTTAGATGGCGTCAAGACTGACCTCCTCACTGCACAGATAGAAAAACTGAGTCTCAGGGAGGGAGGGGACCTGCCCCAGGTCACACAGCACATTTGGCTGAGTTGACTTCTAAAGAAATCCTCTTCACTTCATAAAGATCCAAATTGTAGCCTCTTGTTATTTCACTCCACTTATGCTTCTCCAGCTCCCAAGCCTCTCTTCCCCAAACTCCTGACTCTCTCACATACCCTGCCTCTCCTTCCAACCCCTAGGGAAATGCCGACTTTAGGACACAAGACCAGAGCGTGTAGTAGACTCAAGGACTGGAATTTTTTTTTTCTTTTTTCTTTTGCTTTTTAGGCCTGTGTCTGTGGCATAAGGAAGTTACCAGCCTGAAGGACGAGTCAGAGCTGAAGCTGGGGGCCTGTGCCACAGCCACAGCAACGCAGGATCTGAGCCACATCTGTGACCTATACCACAGTTCATGGCAAAACCAGATCCTTAACCCACTGAGGTCAGGAATCGAACCTGCATCTTCATGGATACTAGCAGGGTTCTTTACCTGCTGAGCCACAACAGGAACTCCCAAGGACTGGAATTTAGCAAGGTTCAAAGACTACTCAGGGATCCCTGAGTACTAGCTACTCATTTTACAGATGAAAAGACTGAGGCTTGGAAAAGAAGTGATTTGCCCAAGTTGGCAGAGGGGTCAGCACTGCCAGTGACATCAGTGTCACTGCTGATGACACTTTACATTCAGAATTATTCAGATGATCTCATTCTGCCACTTAATAATCCTTTTGCCACCTGACTTTCCCTTCACTTCCTATTCCCTTTCACCCCCTGGTTTCTTCTCTGTTGAACACATCCCTCTTCAGTTCCCAGGGCTGCTTTTCTCAAGAAGTAGGATCAGGGCACACCTGCCACAAGAGGCAGGTCTGGTCTGGAGGTAAGTCTCAAACAGCCCTGCTCTTATCAGTAAACCCAGGGACAGTTAGAGCAAGAAAAGTACGGGGAGAGTCATTGATAAGAGAGAAGACTGTCTGGGCCAGTCATGAAGGACTCTGAAGATGAGACCAGGGCCTATGAACTCTGTCCTCGAAGCAAGTGGACATCCCTAGAGAGTTTGGGGGATGAGCCGTGAGTACAACTGGTCTTTGAAGTGGTAACTGGCCACCACTGAGATTGATGGGAGGACCCTGAAACAGGTCTCCGGTGATGAGACTTTTTCCGCAATGCACATGGACGATGTTCAAAACCTGTGTCAGGGAGAGGTGGGTAGGAAGGGGTTTGAGTGACCGCAAAGAGGTATAATTAGCAGGGTTCAGGTGTCCTATGGGTGCTAAGAGTTTTTAAAAAATTGAGTACAGTCAGAGAGTTTTATAAGCATTGCTGTTTGGGGAGAAGGTAGGGCCATTATCCATGGGCGGTGGGCTATAGGCTTAAGGTGCATTGGGCAGCCTTTGTTACACTGATGCTGCTGCGTAACAGGTAACCACAGCAGTTTACTGTTAACAACTCAAAGCAGTTTTCCCCTCCATTACACATCTGGGTGGACTGATCTAGCTGGGACTCGGCTGCACTTGGCTCCAAGCTCAAATTGCATCAACTCCGTTCCACATGCTCCTCATCCTCCCTGGACCACTCACTCCTTGGAACATGGTTTTCTTATGGCAAGAGACAGCAATACGAGGGTCAATTGCTGGTACATTTCAGACCTAGTTTACATCATGTCTGTTACCAACCCACTGGCCAAAGCAAGATATGAGCCAAACCTGAAGACTGGGTAGGGAAGAAATCACATTCTTCTTACAAGCAGGCATGGCAAGGATGGGAATACAAAATGCTCCTACAGAGAAAAGAGGATTTGACACCAGTAATTCAGTCTACTTCTGAGGGTGCTGATAGATACATTTCCTTCAGCACCCTCCTGATCTTCTATCGCTGTGCCCTTTTCCACACTCCCTTAGAGCTTGTCCTCACAGAGAGCCATCACATGGCTTGGGAAGGAGTCAGAAGAAAGATCCCAGGCTTGCATGTTTGCTCCTCTGTTCACAATCCTCTTACTTACTCACCCTCTCTGAGTCTTAGCGATAGTATTTAAAGGAATACTTCCTCCCAGTGTTGTCATGGATGTCAAAAATTACTTGGGCAAAGGTGGAACGTAGTAGATGCTCAATTAACAGAAGGTACGAGGCTCCCCCTGAGGCTTTTCCCTGCTAACTAGAAATCAACCGTATAAGCCTTCACTATGTAGGTCTTTTTGATTCAGTGCAATCCATATATAAAGTGTTTACTTTTGAACAGGGGGTATTTGGAAGAGCAATTCTTTACCTTTAGTTATACTGGGATTTTAGAAATCAGCAGGATACTGGTTTCAGTGTGAGTGGATTGGAGGTGCCTCATCTTCCCTAACCTGTGTTGTCTAGCTCCAATAAACTGCCAAATTAAATGCAGCTCCCCTGGCTCTGGCCCTTGTGGTTATGGTTATTATTGTGATAGTTGTGATTGGGTGAAAGAGCCTGAACTTTGAAGACTTGACTCTCTCTCTCTACCTTGGGCAACTGATTAGTTGAGTCTGAGCTTCAGTTTCCTGATTTTACAGTAAGGATGTAGCACCTTCCTCCTGGTAGCACTCATGGGTGTGACCTTCAAGGTGGCATGTGATGACAAATGTCAAGTGTCTTCTATCCCTTCTAACACAAAAGATGTCCCCCATTATGTTATGTCCAACCCAAGGCTCCCCCGCCACATGCCTGGCACTGAACTGGGCTCCAGCGACACAGACATGCAGAGGCCCAAGGTAGCCCAGTTGGAGTCAGAGCAGGAAAGGGGGCCAGGCACCTTATTGTTCTGAGGGCTCAGGAAGGTGTCTTTAACACGCAGTAGTGAGAAGGAAAGTGAAGAGGAAAGTGAACAGCAGCTGTATCTCTGGCCTGTGATGATAAGTGATGACTGAGTCGGAAGCAAGTGAAAATGGAATCATAAGAGAATGACAGGGTGGGAGAAGGGGAGCCAGATAGCTGGGCAGGTTGGGGAAGAAGGCTTTGCAATTATCTCACACTCTCTCGGGCAGGTGATGAACTCCTCTGGCTGATGGCCTCAACCACGCCTGTGTGTCCCTACACAGAAGGAACCATAGACAAAGCAACGAACATTGCAGAGAACATGGGGACCAGCCTCAGCGATTATTTCATTCAGGCTGCCCCCAACTGATATATAAGGAAACTGAGGTCCTTTTGGCGTTGCAAAGGGTATATCTTGAAATTGAGGTCATCGTTCATCTAGAAAGCACTTTGTCTTTCCACGGAAATAAGATGCTAAGTTGTTCCCTCCTGTCCAAGAAAAAAACAGAAAACTGAAATAGCTAATGATGCTTTTAGGAAGAGATATGCCACAGATTGTGCTGAGGGCTTTTCAAATGCAACTGTGATCGTCCAGCAGGTGAGTGATGTTAGTCTCATTACAGATTAGGGAACACAGAGAGGGGAAGCGACTTGATGAAGTTCATGGAGTTCTAAGTGGCAGATCCAGGATGAAACAATATGTTTCCAGGGCACACACACTAAACCATTTCACCACCTCACCGACTTTATGTGATTAACATGAAGGCACTGTCCTCTTTGATGGTTTAGGGGAGCCTGCATAAGAGAAACTCAAGATTGCTCATACTTGAGAGATTCTGTTGTTCTTATCCAAGAGTTTATGGAGTAAGAATGTATGTAACATAAAATGAGAACCCAATAAATGTGACTTAGGAGATATAAAGAGGAAATATTTTAAAACCAATATAACTCATCTGTAGCTGATAATACATAGTAACTAGTGCAATGAAAACCCACTTAATTGAATCCTCTTATGGGAGCCACTTTAATGATGAGATTAAACTCTTTTTTTAAGGTCTACATTATCAATCATTTATAAATGCATGTTTTTAATGCATTAATGATATTTAAAATTCATTATATTTAAAAAATAACTTCTGTTTTTAAAGGTAATACATTCTCATTATAGGAAACTCAGAAATGTGAGAGGAGTAAAGGGAATATAAAGGAAAAAAATCAAGAAAATGTTGCTGGGTGTATTTAAGTGTTGAGACCACCAGTGCGGTGGAAAGGAGGCTGAAGTCATGGCCAAGAGTCCTGGCCTCCAATCCTGACCAGCCAAGAGGCTAGTCTAGTTATTTGGCTGAAGGTCTTCACTTTCTTAGCTAGGGCTTCCCCGTTTGAAAGAAAGTAAAGACAGGAAGATTTGCTTGAGCTAGTCTTTATGAGCCTTTTCTGCTCTGATGTGAAATAGAATTCTGTTTCAGACATTTCATCAGCACTCATGTTTACACTTTCCATTTCCTTGGCAAATACCTGTCATAGATGTAAAAAAAAAAAAAAAAGGTTTCTTACCATCTTCAGCAGAATCTCCATTATTCTAAGGAACTCAGCCTGAATTCATGATAATTACAGTGTGTGTATGTTTTCACTAATTCATCCATCCATCCATTCATTCATTTATTCATTCATTCATTCACTCAATGAATGCATTGCTTGCCTTCCTTCAGTCATGGTACTAACTACTGGGATATGGAGGTGATTAAGGAGAGGTTTCTGCAACCGAGAGATTCCCAGTTTAGTGGAGAAAACCAGCAAAAAAGTCCTTATCCCTTCGGCATAGGCATTACTGTTGTGAAGTAAACCCCCCCAATTTATTTATGTACCAGGCAGGGCAGCAGGGGCTGGATGCTGCGGTGAGCAGAATGGGGCATCCCTTTCTCCAAGGAGCACATCTGCGGTGGTGACAGGACTCAAGGAGCATGTGCGCCTGGAGAGCTGATCTTCAACAACCTGCCTGCCCTGACTATACAAAGGCAGGCTTGGGGATGGGACTCACCCAGGGAAGGGGTTAATCCTCAACTCATGCTGTCAGAGGCTTGCATCTTACCAGAAGAAAACGCTTGGTTGCAAAGAGTGGAGAGGTGGCTGAGCCAGCAAAATGGGAAATGGGAGTCAATAAAGACAATAGCCACGACACTGAGGGAAAGAAATCCTGCTGAAGACACCCAGCCCTGCTGCTAAGAGTGATCAGATGTGAGGGTAAACAAAGGGTGTCCAGAAAACTAGAGGTTTGCAATTCAGAAAGGTGGCTCTCCTTGGTGCCCAGAATTGAGGACCATTTGTTCCAACCTTCCATCTTGCAGATGGGGAGACTAAATCTTAGCACAGAGGAGATGAGTTACCAAGTGTCCCCCAAGTTAATGTGTCAGCATTCCAAGTTGCCATCTTGGAATGAAAGGGAAGAAGGAGGAAAGGAATTTATTGAGCATCTACTCACTTTCTTCCTGAACCGTGGGTTATAGCCTTCACTGCTTCAGTTTACTGTTACCTTAGCTTTGAGAGATTGGCAGTAGAATCATTCTCATTCCATAGGTGAGACAACTGAGACTGGAAAGACAAAGTCACCTCTTCACCAGGACCACATATCTAGGGAGAGAGAAAATGAGGATTGGGACCCAGGTCTGTGTGTCTCCAGCACTCATGTGCTTTTCCCTCTGCCTTGCTTCCTGTTCTCCAGGCAGCCTCCAGGGTGGATGCTTCTCATTTGCAAAATACATATTTGCTGTATAATGAGCGTCAGTAATTAATGATCCATTCCAAGGCAGGAGAAACTTGCCTAGTAAGCACACAGGAAAGAAAGGGGAAAATATAGCAGCTCCCTTTGCTGTATAGATTTCTCATTTTCACTAATATTCCCAAAAGGTGGGAAGGGGGTGGGGAATGACCTATGCCTTGTCTTGAGTCACTGACAGGAGAGGCAGGAGCCTCAGCCCTTGCCCTTTGCATAGAGAAGAGAGATTCTCCTTTCCCACACCCCTGGCTCACCCCAGCCTGACTTCCTGTTCCTTTGCCAGAAGTAACCATTTTGCCTTTCCCATTATGAATCACGGAGCCTGTGGCTTGTGGCAGGTCATAAATCAGTCCTGGGAGTCTCGAGGACAAATCCCAGGACTTTTCATCTTTAATATTAGACGTGTTTAAAGTGGTGAATATTTCATGAAGGGACCGTTTCATTTTAACACATCATTAGTGACTCCTCCTCCTCCCCCTCTGGTAAATGATTGTCACCCAAACCTCAAGGATCTCAGCTCTCTCCGTCCGTTTTCCTTACTTCCAGCGACAATCAGCCCATTAAGTTGCACATACTTCAGCACACACATTCGGTGGAAAACCTGGGGATGGTATTGGAGGGGAGAATTACAGAGAACATCCCTGCCTGCAAGCAGCCCCCTCTTACTTATCAGGTATCCAGAAAAGGTGAGAGGTGGGTCTCTCTCCCTCTCAGTCTTCTCTTTCTCCTTCCATTTTTTAACAGTCTTGTTCTGAATATGCTGAGTATCATCTCTGACCAGTTCTTTCCTCTGTATTCTGTCTTACTTCCATTTTAGTTTAACCAACATTTATTAAGCCCAGGCTGTTTGCCAGATACTTGCTGATGCTGGGGTTACAAAGATTAAGTAGCATTGGATTGTATAAAACAAATTAAAGTATTAACACTCCAAATACTATGTATAAGGTCAAATGCATAACGTTTGTAGAGAATCAGTGAAAACAATAAGGCTATCCCATGAATGCAAACAGTTAGAAATCAGGAGCTATGGGTGAAAGTTGTAAAACCTCTGTTACCCTGGCTATATTTTTATTTTGTGTTTTTTTGTTTTGTTTTGTTTTGCTTTGTTTTACACAAGGTTGTGAAAAATCCTTATTCATAAGACTTGAAGTAGTAAAAAAGCACGAGCTTGTTAGCATCTCAACTCACAGTCTTGGGCTCCTCCTTAATGAAACAAAGATGATAGGGAATTTTTTTTTTACATGAAATTGGCATAAAATCTCTTTACCTGGCCACCGGACTTAATGCTCTCAGTGTCCGAAATTCTAGCATGTAACATCTATGTGTTTACGCTTAATTTTTACTATGGGATTTTAAAGTAAAACTTTTTAAGGATAATTATTATCTCCATGTTGCAAAATCCCTAAATCCCTCAGTGTTGCAAAATCCTTAAATCCCTCATTGACCTAAACATTTCCATGAAACATAATTTGAAAACTCTTGGGTCGGGCCAACAGAATCACTATAGGATTGAAGAAGCGCAGGTATCTCTGGGTGTGTGCGTGAGTGTGATTACCAAAGATGAGGAAGAAGGTAACATGACAGCAATACCCAGAAACTGAAAAGAGCCATTCACTGAACTCACAGTGTGCAGCGCCTACACTCTTCTAGGCTGTAGGCTCATCCAGGGCACTTCCTACCAGCATTGCCCAAAGTATGTTCCACGGAACACTAATCCTATGACTTGTTGCACCAGCAAGCCTTCTAAAGTGACATAGTTTAGAGAAAACTATGTCTGTATCACTCTCACAAGGAACCATACTCTACTGGCTCTAAGGAATGGTACAGTATTTCGTAAACTTTTCAAAATAGAATCTATTTTTGGCAAAGCATCTGTGAACATCCTACAGATACATCTCAGAAAAATCCGACAACTAATTGAATCAAAAATATCCCCCAACCTTAAGGTGTGTTCAGTGAAGCAGGCTGATAGTAGCAAGGAGGTAGGACCCTTCCAGAATTTTGAACTCTAAAGACACACCAGGAAACGAGGCATGTGCTGGCTACCCAAAATAAGCTTGGCCAAGGTGATGTGCGATACTAGCCAGGATTCATGCATCCAAGTGTAAGGCATGGTCAGAAAATATGGATGGATGGATGGATGATGGTTGGATAGAAGGCAGTGAGGAAAACAAGAGGGAAACTGAGAGGAGGGGAGAAGAAGAGGGTTAAACTACTAAAGCAATGACAACAAAACAGAATAAAATCTGGAGATGATAGAGCCAAACAATTTTTTCCAAAAAGGGAAATCAAAGGTATTTAGAAGAGGTGGCATTTGATTTGGGTATCATAAATGAACATGAATTCTTCATGCAGGTGGAGAGAATTCAATTTTCTCATTACATGTGTAGTGCAAGTGTACTTTATCATCATTTGAATATTTGAAAATAGGACCTCCATGTGTAGCCACCAAGTCACTTTCCATTTCCCTCATTAAGCTATGAGTTCCTTCAGCATCTCGGTTGTACCTTTGACCTCTGCATCCCCAGTGCTGAGCAGACAGCCTGGCAGCAGGTATGGCCAGGGCTTGTTGAATGAATAAGTGAGTGAATGGACATGAATAAACTCTCTATTAACCGCAGTGGGAGGAAGACCAGAACACTCTCTTTCCAGGCCCTTTTCTAAAAGTAGGCAGCTTGTTTTATTTTCTAAGAAAACATGGAAACCAGAAAAGAATACTATTTGGGGCAGGCAGTGTTTCACAAGATCTTTTCTTTTTTTTTTTCTTTCAGGAGAGTGCAGCTGTCATGAAGGCTACGCCCCTGATCCAGTTCACAGACACCTGTGTGTGCGCAGTGACTGGGGACAGAGTGAAGGGTGAGTGGCAAAGGGCATTGGGGCAGAGGGAGCAGAGGACCTACCTCCCTATGGCATCACCAGATGCCCCAACTGCTCCATAAAGAGGATTTTTTTTTGTCTTTTTGCCTTTTTATCTAGAGCCACACCCGCGGCATATGGAGGTTCCCAGGCTAGGGGTCTATCAGGAGCTGTAGCTGCCAGCCTTCGCCACAGCCGCAGCAACGCGGGATCCAAGCCGTGTCTGCAACCTTCACGGCAGACGCTGGATCCTTAATCCACTGAGCAAGGCCAGGGATCGAACCCGCCACCTCATGGTTCTTAGTCGGATTCGTTAACCACTGAGCCACGACGGAAACTCCATAAACAGGATTCTTTTCCTGCAAAAGTTGACATCATGCCAAGCCTGATGGAAAGGGAATCTTATTTCCCACCGAATCACATTTTAGTATTAAAAGTACTTGAATTGTTGAATCTTGTAGAGAACCAAGGTTGAAGCTTAGCTTGGCTCACCCTGCCAAACCATCAGTAATCAAAGAACACTCTCTTGAGTAGACTTCTCCAAAATAAGCAAAGTAGACTTTTTTTTTTTTTTTTTTAGGGCTGCACCTGTGGCATATGGAGGTTCTCAGGCTAGGGGTCGAATCGGAGCTACAGCTGCAGGCCACAGCCACAGCCACAGCAATGCGTCTGTGACCTACACCACAGTTCATGGCAGCACCAGATCATTAACCCACTGAGCAAGGCCAGGGATCGAACCCACAACCTCATGGTTCCTAGTCAGATTCATTTCCGCTGCCCCATGACAGTAACTCCAGCAAAGTGGACCTTCAAGTGCCAAGTCCTTCTGTGGAACAGAGCTATTCTTTTATAATATAAACAGTCTTATCCAATAATGCTTTTGCCAAACCTAGTTGTTTGTAAAGCTGCCCTAAGCAGTGTCCATACATGCTTTCCACCCACTTCTGACTTATTCCATCTCCTGTCCTCTCTTTTCATTTCCTCTCTTATTTCTTCCCACAGACCCTGGCCTTACACAACACTGGAGAGGGGCTATGACTTGGTGACAGGGGAGCAAGCCCCTGAAAAGATTCTCAGGTGAGTTGACAGTGCTGTTGGGACATGATGCTGGGAGATGCAGAGGGGCCTGAAGGGGAGGTGTGTTATGCATCCTTAATCAGTGGAGCTTGTGCACTCCTGGGATGCAATGCCCCAGGTTGCTATGGGAATCTCCTTCCTATTTGCTTGGCATCTAGATGTATAATTCAGATACTTGAACTGGAGGAGACACTACTAATGGTCCAGTCCAGTGGTTTACAAATATTCTATAGCCATAGCACCTGTTCCCGCCACTCCCCTGGAATCTTGTGTGAAACTTCAGTACTTAAGCTGATGAAGACATATAGCAAATAAAATGGCAGAACTGGGAATCAGATTTTGTTTGGCATTAATACAGGGTCCATGCTCTTAACCTTTATGCAGACTGTCCCAGCTGACCTAGTAGTCACTTCTGGTCCTCCTGCTGGCTCTCAGGAACAGCAGAGCTGAAACAGTCCCTGTTCTCACAGAACCCACTGCTGACTGGGAATCAGGATCCAGACTTGGGAAAATAAAACTAGCAATATAGAGCAATGCGTGGGCTAAATGATTAATAGAGTGAAGAAATGACCATCCAAGTCTGGGCAAAGCTGGCCAACATTGTGCCTTGGAGAATGCAGGGAACTCAGCTGGTTGGGGGGAATGAGAGAAGGTTCTAGAAGGGATGGGAGGAGGGGCCCCCTTTTTCTGTTTTCTCTCTGCTTCCCAGGGAGTCCCCCAATGGAAACTCTTACATTACAGGTCTACTTTCAGCTTGGGCCAAGGACTCTGGCTTCCTGTCAGCAAAAGCTTCGTGGTCCCACCTGTGGAGCTGTCCATCAACCCCCTGGCCAGCTGCAAGACCGACGTGCTCGTCACAGAAGACCCTGCAGATGTCAGGTAGGGAAGTCAACTTCAGCTCCCTGTGCCAGGAGCTTCTTAGAGCACTGGAAGCCCCTCTGTTTGGGGCTCACAGGAACTCCCTTGGACAAATGCTTTTCACACTATTGAAGTAGACAGTTCATAGGCGATACGTAAAAAAACACTGTTCAAAATGCCATGCTCCACACTCCTGAAAGTGACCTCTGTGGTGGGCCTCAGTGCCTTTATATTTCAACATTATTACTTTTCCTTTTGGGTTATATAAAACATGAGAGAGACTAGCACATTATCTGGTTTATCCTGGGATCTTTAATGATCTTATCTTATAAAAGACTATTACTTAACAGTTTACTGGAGAATCATGAAGGTAAAAGATTGGAGAATGAGGTGCTTTCTTTTGTGACTCTGGTGCTGGGAACAGACTTTGGGCTAATCCATAGGTTCTCAATGTCCAGGTCAAAATAATTTGTTCTTTACTCGTAAAAGGATGCAGACTGCATCTTTCCTTACGTAGTTTGCACTTTGTCATGAACTTCATTACAGACTTTACTATGTTCTAATTAGTTGCTTACATATCATTCTGTCGTATTATGTGGCGAATCTCTCAAGGTCAAAGAAAATAGCTCACTTAGCTTTTTAATTCTCAGTTCCCAGGTCCTGTTGGACGCTACTAAATGTTGATTGATTTGATGATACCGGTGGTCTTCGATATGATCCTAGCATACTTCTGGAGTTACCTAGTGGAGGTTGATTTTCCCCTTCCAATTTGATTAAGGGGCGAATTTTAGAATTTAAATATTATAAAAAATGGACTCTGATTTTACTTTTGGAACTGGCTGGTACACACTTTATTGGCTCCTGAACTGGAATGTGTAGGTATGCTCTCCCCCAGTACTTTAAGTGATGTCCTCCTTCTGAATATCCATCTGTGGGTCATTCTGAATCAAGATGCTATCATATATCCATGGCATCTTGATAGAAAGCACCTAGAACCCACATCTCCTGCTTTATAATTTGTTTTTTCTAACCCTCTCAACTTTCCGTGGAGGGATGAACGTAACATGATTTTTTTTAATTGATATTTCTCCAAAGAGGGAATTATTTAAAGGACAGAAAATTAAAGGGTTAGCTCTAAGGAAATGAAGCGGTAATTTATGAAATGAAGTGGTAAGAACTAAGGTGGTTTCACACACACATAAGTTGATTCATGGCAAATTACCATTATTTCCATTTTTTGATAGAATTGAAGTCAGTGAGACTTTAGTATAAAGCATGTGCTAAGGTTTCTCTGCATTGCATATTTTCAAGATAGAGAAAGGACCACCTGGTTTAACAGTTATTCTAGAGACCCTATGGCCTTATCTCAAGTCAACTGAAAGATCTCTTCTAGTTTTCCTCAGAGTTCTGTACTGATGACATTGAATTTGTGATTTCAGTGAAGCCATAGATGTCAGACTGGCTGATGGTAATACTTCCTCAGAGGTTGAACAGGTCTGAGTGACTGACCCATCTCTACCACAGATGAGCTCAGTGATCCTGGCCAAATTCAACCTACTAACTTTCCATTTCTTTCCAAAATGAGGGCAATAACCGTGCCTTCCTCACAGAGTATGATCGTAATAACTCATCTCCATTGATCATTCCCTATGTGCCAAACACTTTACTCATGTTGTCTCTTACATTCTTACATTATCTCCATAAGGTAATGTTATTATTTCTTTACAAATTAAAAAAAAAAAAACAAATCCTAGGCATAAAGGTAAGACCTTCACCAGCAAGAGGTGGATCCAAGTTTCAACCCAAGATGCCTCCAGCTCCTGAACCCGTATTCTTCACTATTTCCTTGAAACACCCTCCAAGAATTGTCGTAATGATTAACTAATGTGTAAATTATTGTCTAAATGCTGGTACATAATATATTCCCAAAGACATGGTGTTAACTGATTGTACATGCATTAAATTCCCACTGCAGTGGAGTTCAAATAGAAACTGGTGATGGTGGGGAAGGCAGAATCAGGAGGGTTGCATACAGTGTCATACTGTGAGAACGACCACGATCTGTAGGGTAATTCAGTTGCCTTTTCTGCTTCAGTCCGAATTATTATATTAAACAGCAAGCCAGACATGGAGGAGGTCAGAATATCAATCTATAGGGACTCTAAAACATCTTTGGACATATTAAAACAAAATTGAGAAAAGTGTAGTGTTAGAATTTATTTCAGGGAGAATATTATATGTAGTTGAAAGGAATACTGCAGTAAGTCGGAAGGGGTGAGACCTGCAAAGAGCATGGTCCAATAGCAACTAGATGCTTCCGAACTACTGAGAATGCTGTGCCTGGTTACATGTAAGATGCAACATCATCTTGACACCAGAGCAGAGTTGCTCCGGATGGGAGAGGAGGTGATATTCTGCAGCTATAATCCTCCACTGGAAGAATATTCAGAATCTATTTCAAATATTTAAAGAATACTGGTTTGATGAGGACACTACATTATTGTCCGGCTTGGGTTACCCATATGTCTTTGTCCGGGCTTGAAGCAATTGCAGTTAGCCTTTTAAGTCTTCCCTTCATTTCACCTCTAACATGTCCATCAGTTTCAATGCAGAGGTAGATAAAAGATTGCAGTCTTCACTATTCAAAAGAATCTGTGCTATATAGGTTGAGTTTTCCAAGCTACACTAATAAACCTTGTTTGACATGACATTGCCCAGGCAAGTGTATCATGGGCGTTTAAAGAATTAATACGTTTCAGTCAGATGCTATGCTAGAAATTAATAAATAATAGATCATAATTATAGATAGCCAATAATATGCCATAGAATCACAACTGAGAGATTAAAGAAAGAGCAGAGTCAGGAAGGAACAGATAAGCATTCCGGTAGGGCAGGGAAGGAAAATGTGAAAGTGCTTTCTTGGTTGACTTTGTTTGTTTTTAAGTTTGCGACAGATTACTATGAAAGTATGGAATCTCACAGTAGGGGAGGGAGAACAACTCAGGGTCAAAGTACAGGCTCAACCCACCTGGATGCCTAAATGTAGAAGAATTGATGATAACAAATGTGGATGAAGATAGGGAACAACTGGAACTCCCATACCTTTACAGGGGGAATAATTTAGTGTGGCCATTGTATAAAGCTTTTGGGCACTCGCCACTAAAGTTGAACATCTACATGTTACTATAACCAGATTCCTAACTCCACTCCTAGTAAAATACCTAATGCAAATGTGTTATGTGTAACTCAGGTAATACATTCAAGAATACTAGCAGTAGAATTCATTTGTTCTGCCAAAAATCTGGGGGAAAAACCCACAAATGCCTGTCATTAACAAAAAAGTAGATGAATAAAACAGAACAATGGAATGCTATTAACTCTGAGTATTAATGAATGCAACTACCATCTGTGTCATCACGGATGAATTTCACAAATATGAGATTGAATTATGGAGGCCAGACACAAGCCAATATATATGTTTAAATTTAGGTCAAACATAGTAAAAAGTACTCTATGATGTTGAAAGAATAGGGATTACCTTTGGGTGATGGAGGGGACGATGACTGAAAGGAAGCACGTCACACGGTGATAATATTTGATTTCTTGATCTGTGTGATGGGTATATGGGTGTTTTCATTCTGTGAAAATTCATAAGCTGCATGGATATGATTTGCACACTTTTCTCTATGCACACCATATTTTGATGAAACATAAAGTTTATTATGTAAGGTAGTTCATTAAAAAAAAAAAAAAAAGGAGTTCCTGTTGTAGCACAGCGTAAACGAATCAGGCTAGTAACCATGAGGGGTTCAATCCCTGGCCTCGCTCAGTGGGTTAAGGACCTGGCATTGCCGTGAGCTGTGTTGTAGGTTGCAGACACAGCTTGTATCTGATGTTGCTGTGGCTATGGTGTAGGCCAGCAGCTGTAGCGCTGATTAGACCCCTGGCCTGGGAACCTCCATATGCCGTGCGTGAGGCCCTTAAAGGCAAATAAGTAAGTAAATAAATTTAAAAAAATTTTAAAAAGCATAGGCTATAGAGCCCCACTAAACTGCCAGAGTTCAAATCCTAGCTCTACCACTTGCTTCCTGCATGAGCTTTTCTGTAGCTCTTTTTCCCCTTGTGAATAATGTAGATAGAAGACAATCTATGACAGATAGGGGAGTGGTGAGAATTAAATGACATAATACCTTGTAAAGTACTGAGTTTGATCAGTGGCAATCTCTAGTTGCATTAATTATTATGTTTGTTGTTATTGTAACATAGTATAGCACATTTTTGTTCTTTTTAAAATTCCTTTCTCTTTCTTTTGCTGAAAGACTACAAGCAACCTATGATGCATCTTGCGATCAATAGGGCCTTAATATTGAGAGTTTGCCTTAATCCCTTTTTCATGGGATTTGAGGAAGACTTGAATACATAAAATTGAGCACAGTGTGATAGGTCTCGTGGCTTTATGGATATGGAAATACTTGCAGAATGAATGAACAGGCATATGTGTGGGACACACAGAGTGCCTTGGGATTGGAAAAGGAAGAAACAATTCCTGACCAAACGAATTAGACAAAGTATTTGCAGGAGAGAGAACATTGGCAATTAACCTTGAGTTGCTTATAGGATTTGGCTGCGTGGAATTTAAGGCGGGAGGGAAGGCTTTCAAGTCTGAAGAGTTGAAGGGCCAAAGAAAAGAACTCTCCCCTGGACAGCTCCCATTCTGCAGCCTGTTCCAGCAGGAAGCTGCTGGGAATTAGGTTTTTAGCATTTGAGATACTAATGATGTCAGCCACAAAGGTGGAGGGGCAAACTCTAGTTAAATTGCGTGCAGATTCCTTTCAATTCTGGGCCCCTCCTGTGTGCCAGGCACTGTGCCAGGTACCGTAGGGATACAGAGATGAATAAGGCCCACCTCTGTTTGCAGGATTCTCATGGTGTGGCAGGGAGCGTGGAACAAGAGACCAGCTTGAGAGATGACATAAAAGATGCTCATGGCAAAAGAAGCATGGCAAACAGCACTTATTGCTACACACTGGGCCTTCTTCACAATTTCACCGAGAGCTGAATCTTCTTATAAGAGAGATGCAAGGAACTGCTCTTATGGTTGTAATAATAATCATACACAAAGCCCAGCTTTTGGATCCCCTCAGTGATTTTTCGGTGATCTCGAATCAATGAAAATGAAATGGTGAAATACAGTTAATTCTTGTCCAACATTGAAAGAATGATGGTACATCAGCATGCAAGCTAGCATCGCTCCCTTGGAAACAGTTTTCACTTTGAATTACTTCTGGATAGAATTTAAGAAGAGTTCCTTATTCTTTTGGCCTTTCAGTTCCGAGCACCAAGAATTTATTGAAGAGCTACTGTATGCCAGGCTAAGTAGCAGAGACAGAGAAATGTTGACAAGGTCTCATCATCTTAAATGAGACAAAACTGCTAACAAAAAGGTATACTTTATGATGGTTGAAGAGGTTAGAGGAGAAGTTGGGGGCAGAGAAGGGACACAAAGGAGGAGGTAGTTAAACTCACCTGGAAGTCAAAGGAAAGGCCTCACAGGAAAGGCGAGGGCCTCTGAGCCAAATTGCAGAGTATTTGCAGGAGGTCACTAGGTCCCTGGTTCTCAAAGTGTAGTCCAGTAGCATCAGCATCACCTGGAAACTTGTTAGAAAGGTGGATTCTCAGACTCCATCTGTGGGAGACTGACAGTAACACACACACACACACACACACACACACACACACACACACACACACACACAAAGGTCTTAGTCCCCAGTCCCTAGAAACTGTAAATATGATCTTATATAGAAAAAGGATCTTTCAAGATGGTATTAAGAATCTTAAAGTAGGTTGATTATCCTGGATTATCTGGATGGGCCCAAGACACCATAACAAGTACCCTTTTAAGAGGGAAGCAGAGGGAAATGCAGCACACACAGAGTGTGAGGATGGGCTTAGACTGGAGTGACACAACAGCCAAAGGATGCCAGCAGCTGCAAGAGGCAAATAACACATTCTCCCTCTAGAACCCCACAGGGGAGGGCAGGCTGGCCCACACCTTAATTCTGGGTTGGTGGTATGGATTTTGGACTTCTGGTGGTTTTAAGCCAACCTGGTTTGTGGTGATTGGTTACAGCAGCCACAGGAAAGGCATGCACCACCCGAGACCTGAGTCAGAGACTTTGGAGATGGGCCTAGCAATCTGGGATCCTCATGCCCAGTGATGGTTGCATCCCAGAGCACTAGGGAGCAAAACTAGGAAAGGCTCGACAGAAAACCAAGGATGGAAAGGCTTGCAAACTTCAGGGTGGCCAGGCAAGATTTCTATACTCTACAGTATTGCTGGGACTCAGTGTTTCTGTTTTTCTTTGTCCCCCATCTCTGTTTTCTTCTGGATTAATGTCCTCTTTAGGCACACTCTCACCAGCTCCTGGCATACAACCACCATGGAGCATTGCCGGAGTAAAGAGATGACCTCCTTCCCCAGGGTTTAATCAAAAGTCCTGGCGCTGAGTGACTCAGCCATGAGAGCTCATCCTTATGTGGCACTGTCCCAAGTGCTTTGCTGAAATGAACTCATTGCACCCACTCTTAGCCCTGTTTAGTGCATGAGGAAACTGAGGCCCAGAGAGGTTCTATAACTTGCCTGAGATCACACAGCCACTAAGTGGCAGAACCATCCTTTGAATACTGAGAATCGTATTCCTGACTGCATGCTCCTCATCTCGAGGCAATGATATCTCTTTGATCTATTCGAGGATATTTGCCAAATTCCCAAATTAATGCCTGAAATTAGCCAGACCTGAGTCACTGACCTCCCCTCAAATCAGCAAGGGTGGGGGGACCTTTATCCCATGGATTGAGATTGCAGGTAGGATAGTTCCCTGAGGGGGGAATCAGGACAGACAGCAAATGGATATTGGACAAAAAAAAGTGAAAAAGACAAAACCTACAGATGTCCCCTCCAAGGACGTGGTGCACCTGACAAGGGAGCTTCTAGGTTCCAGTTCCGTGTGCCTGGTGGGTAGTGTCAAGAGCACATGGCAGAAGATGCAGCGAGCAGAGGAGGGTGACAGAACCTCATGCTCTTTCTCCCGCTCTCCGTCTTTCCTCAGCTGCGGGCCACCTGCCCTAGCAGAACCTGCAAAGACTCAGCGGGTGCTTGAGCAGAGTGCGTTCACTACTCCAGAGTCCCCAGCAGGTGTGGATGCTACAGATACCAGAGTCTGGCCTTTGCCCAGGCAGTATCCCGAGTCAGGTACAGTGTGTTCCGGCCACATGGGTCATCCATCTCAAGGTGAAATCCTCGACCAGAGAAGGCTAGGTACCTCCCTGACTGATGGACACTGTGCTGGCTCTGGAAATAGAAGAGACCAGAAGGGGAAGACGGGGTAGGGATGTGAGCATAGGCTTGGAATCCTACAGATCTGAATATGAATCCCAGCACCACAGTTTGCTGCCTGAACTCCTTGGGCCCGGTCAGTTCACCTTTTGGAACCTCCATTTCTGAACTTGGAAGGTAGAGATTGTCGTGTTTCCTTCAGACGGTGGTTGTCAGGATTATGTAATATGTAGAGAGTAACTAGTCTCTCTGCAGGTAATGGGTGTTCGATAGTGGGGAGTTTTAGAGGTTTTAGTTGGCATTTTAATACAAATAAGGAAATAACTATATGATGCCATTGGGTTAAGGTGATAAGAGATGTAGTTCATGGCACAGAAGCAGACACAGAAGGGACCCATGCATTGATCTTGATCACCTTAGGCACCACCGGCAGAGATGAGGGAAGGTAAGAGCAGTGGGACATTGGGGTGTGTGGGGTCGGACCAAAGCAGGTGGTATGTTACACAGGGACACCTGGATGGGAAGGCCCAGGGCAACAGTGCCTCGGGTGGAAGGGGTCCTTGATGCTGGCCTTGCATGGCCTGATGCTCAAGATATTCTCTCCTGTTGAGGGTGGGTAAGTCTCAGATTTCTTGCCTTTCCCTTTCCTACAGCTTCAACAGACTTTGTAAGTAAGTGACTGTGTGTGTGTGCGTGCGCATGCACACACGCACATAGTAGGCAATCGAAAATTGCACTTACCTTCCATTGGAGATGTTGAGACAGGATGGGCTTCCTCAGCCTTCATTAGATAGGATCTCAGCCCCAGGATGCTTTTCCCACTCTCCCCTTCTTCACCAGTTATTCACACAGACATTCTTCCCCCAAAGGGCAAGAGAACTTCAAATAGGCAGCCCGTTTACCTGCTTGAAATACCGAAGAGAGGAGTTTGGGGCAAAAGGCATAGTGAAGGCTCTGGCGTCAAACCACCTGAGTTCAAATCCCATCCCCTCTACTTCCTAGCTGACCTTGGGCAATGCATTTAAGCTTTCGGAGCCTCAGTGTCCTATCTGTAAATGGGAACGATGACTGCTCTTGCAGCTTTGAATGTTTTTGTGAACTGAATGAGAGAACACATTTGAACTCTCAGCCTCCTAGTCAAATAGAATCATGACTCACATGGGTTGAGCATTTATTTCACATCAAGCCCTGTCTCGGTGCTTTACCTCCATTAGTTCTGATTCCTTACGACTCTGGAACAGAGATACCATTGTTTGCAAAGGAGAAAACAGAGGCATAAGGAGCTTAAATCATTTGGCCATCACGTTGCAGATAGTGAGAGGCAGAATCAAGAAATGAACTCGTGCTGCTTGGTAAATGTTGTCTATCACTGATGCAGGGGGTTCTCTGTGAGCCAGAGGGGTAGGCTCTTTGGACATTCCATCATCATCTTTGTTGACCTCTTAGTCCACTGAGTGTGTGTGTAAGTCCATTCTGCACTAGTGAAAGATTAACTATTAAATGAGGACACTGGATGGCATTCCTGTCGTGGCTCAGTGGTAATGAACCTGACTAGTATCCATGAGGACGTGGGTTTGATCCCTGGCCTCACTCAGTGGGTTAAGGATCTGGTGTTTCGGTGAGTTATGGTGTAGGTTGCAGATGTGGCTTGGATCCCTCATTGCTGTGGCTGTGGTGTAGGCCAGCAGCTACAGCTCTGATTCGACCCCTTGCCTGGGAACCTCCATATGCTGTAGGTGTGGCCCTAAAAAGACATAAATAAATGGATAAATAAGTAAGGACATGGGATATTTGGGGGGCAATAGGGAATCTGGCACTCACAGCTGGGCTCATGGAATCTGGGCCCTGGAATCTGCCCAGAACTACCATACCCCTCCCTTCTTTTAGGAGGATGAAGCACCTCCTTGGAGGAGCAATAATAGCAAGACCTCCACACTCCCCACCAGATGGATCTGTTCTCTGTTCACATCCATTCCCCGCCTCGCTGCCTGTCATTCAGCCAGTGAGCCCAGAGACGTATATATTTCCCCCCATTTTAGTTTAGTGATCATAATAAAAGTGAAGTCTATTAGGATGAGTTTCTGCCCAAGCTCGGTAAATCTCTTCAAACACCATTCAGCACCAGCTTTCTGTTAGTCTTTGGCACTGGGGAGGCTGTAGCACGCAGCGACTGTCAGCTCAGGTGGAGGGCCTGCTGCCCCAGTCTTGGCTAAATGAAACTCAAATGGAGACTTTGGAATATAAATATTGAAGTGACCCAGGCTGGATAAAGGGGAACCAGTTAGCTAAGCTTCTCTCTTACATGCAGGAGATGCTAAATTATTAAAACTTTAATAAATGTAATAATAAATATTTGATGTTGAATTATAGAAGGCTTTGCAGATACAGTGAAACTGAGAAACGACTTGTTATATCTACATTAGAAGTTAAACACTTTTCAAATGGGACTTGTGATGTTGAAATGGGACTACAGATCTTTAGGTGTAGAAAGAAGGAGGTGGGGGGCGGAGAGGGAGACACATGAAAGTGTGAATTTTTGGCAAGCACGCTGGGCTGAGAGTCAGGATGCCTGGGTTTAGTCCTAACTCCACATGGAAGATAGCAAAAAGCAGCACTTTGGCAGAGGCCTGCATGTAGCATCTCATATGTGAGCCCTGCGGTCATCTTCCAAGGTCAGGGCTGTTTTTATCCCCTGCTCCACTTCACAGTTGAGGAGGCTTACATTCTAAGATCCTAAGTAAAGGTAAGAGGTAAGAAGATGAGTTGGAATTTGAACTCAAGGCTTCAGATCTCAAGATCTTGTCTGTCCATCATGCCACCACTTCCCCCATTCCCCTCCCTGATGCATGGAAACCCTTTCTGCTCTTTATTCGTCTGGGTATTTTTGGTTTCAGGACAGAGAAACCCCAGCCAAATTAGCTTAATGACAGCTGCCTTGGGAGGCTGCCACGGGAATGGTGAAAGATCAGCTTAGCCACGGGGATGTTGTGACGCTGGGATTCTGTCTTTCTTCTCTGTGTCGTTCAGGACAGCTTCCTTCCTCCCTGCTCCCACCTCCAAGGCAGGGGTTGTGATAGTCACGATTTTCCAAGACTCATGTGCTCTTCCCACCAAAGAGCGGATGCCCCTCTTCCTTGAGCAACAGTTAGAAGAATCCTAGAGAAGGAGTCTAATTGGCCTCTCGTGGGTTAGTCACCTGCGATTAGGGGATAGAATCACAAAATACAAACGCAGCTATGGAAGGAAATGGGAGGATCATGAGCTGAACGTTTGCTCCAACTCATGTCTTCAGATTCCTCCCTGGGCTTCTGTGTATCCATCTGCCTGAGAGACTGGGCTCAATCAGAGATAGAAGATAGGAGACATCTCATTGCCAACTCAGAAAAGTGGGCTGGGGCTGCCCAGGATATTAAGTTGGGGAGATTTCTGAGGTTATAGACAGACTCAGCTGGGAAGATTGTTCATTATGATCAACTCATGATGCCTGTCTTCAGTACAGGGTGGGCGCTGTGAAAGGAAGGTCAGGTATTTGCCATCTCTGAACTTGGTGGTATGTAGAGGTCCTTCTGTTACTGCATCTGACGACTTAATGATTGTGTTCCCCTATAAAATGAAGAGAGACTTGTTGTTGTTGCTGCTGAGATGCAGGAGAAAGACAGCCATGTGGATGGAGATATTGAGAATGCATTAGAAATGGAGCTGTCTCACTCCATCTATCGGTTTTTATCCATCTATCTGTTATCTCAGAGGATGTATTTGAATAATCTCATCTTGGTGCCAGTAAATTTCCTGAAATAGATTTCTGGCTTGAGGCAGAGTTAAGCCCTCCATATAGGTGCTTCCTAGATACTGTCTGGCACTATCATTGTCACTTGTATTAAAAATGGAACGTTCTAAGCTGTAAGCAAACCACTCGTATCACAGGGGCCTTGAACCGTATCTTAGGGTTTCAAAGGCATGTATAAACAATTATCAGCTCACAAACTGAATGTGACTTTCTGAGCTATTTATTTCTATCCCCCGCCATCACATGACGGTTCTAAGTTGCTACAGTGCACCTCTGCCTGTAGGTATGTCCTAGCCTAGCCTCCAGACATGTGCTCACAGCGTTCTCTTAGAAATCCCTGCCCTGGTCTCACCTAACAGGCCAGACCTTAGATTCTGCAAACCACAGTTCCAGCTCTGGGTAGTGATCACCAAGATAAGCTAAGCTGAACAATCATTTTGCCTTCTAAGATCCACTCATTTGACCTAAGTAGGACCATTTGTTTCCCTTAGTGTATCGTATTCTGTGTGATAGATACCAATCCCAATCCCCCTTGTACTCAACACACACACACACGCACACACACACACACACACACACACGTACACACACACCTACACACCCCATGCAGTCTGTTCAGAAAGATTATTGGATATTTCAGTGAGTCACGCGTTGATCTGGATATTAATCTGGATATTAGCCTTAATCCCTTTTCTTTTCACTAACTAAGGGAACCAATATCAAAGAGGTTCAATGGGAAGCAGATTGCATGCTCGAGTGGGAAAGGTTTCAAAGGGGGCTATGCAGGAACTTGGGGGGAAGTTCTAGAAAAGGGCTATTGGGCACACTGTGACTAATGTCATTGGGTCCTAGTGAGGGTGAGGTTTCCTGAACATGGAGAAAGAATTCCATAGAATGCTGCCTAACAGGAGCTGTGGCCTTTCGTCAAGGGACACAGGAAAGAAGCCAGAGAGATGAATGTCCTCAGCCACCTCCTGCCAAACCTTCTGCTAGTGCCCCCTCACTGGCTGACCCCAGCAGAGCCCAGGGCAGGGAGCCCACTGAGGTAGTGCATCAAAGCCGGCCTTCTGAGGCCCAGAGCTGGGTAAGGATGAGCTGAGGGTGGTGGGGGGGAGCGGATGGAAGACATCCAGCGTAAACTCAGGCCCTTCACCCCACCCCTGAAATATCCTTTAATGTCCCCACCTGTCCGTCTTCCCTGACCCTCCAAGGCCCTCCTGAAACATCCCACTGCCTTCAGTGCCCCCTCCCACCACCACATGCGCATGCCCAGTCCAACCCCTACACAGATGGGCCCGTGCCTGTTTCCTACTGCAACCACTCAGAGCCCTACCACCTGCCCTGCACAACCTCAGAGTAAAAATCCAAGCCATTTCATCTGGCACACATTTGCATTTCAAAATCCGGCCACCTAGCCCTCTGGGATCTTGTTTCCCACCATGTCCCCATTTGCCATTTCTTCAAAATGCAAAATCCACTTTCTTATCTCCTGGCCTTTGCCACTGCTCTCCCTTTGCTTGAATGGTCCCAATACTTACACAGTCCCTATGTCCCCGACACATGACTCCTCATCCATCAGAGCCTTGCAGAAGTGTCACTCCCTCTGAGCAGCCTTTGGGTTATGTCCTCCTTCCAGCCACCAGCCTCAGAGCCCGCTCTTTGCTGTGCTCATGCTACTAGAATACCCTTTCCTTAATTGCAGGATACCATCTTGCCCTTAACTTATGGTTAATTGCAGAAGGGTACCCATTCCTCTGCCCTCAGTAATCCATGTGTTCCTGGAGGTCAAGAATTGACCACTGTGTATTTTGAGCGTATCACCTGAATGCTTTCGTGCATTCCCAGTTCTAAGCAAGTAAATGGCTCAGAGGAAGGATATGGAACATTTTTTTGCCCCAATTAAGTATGTCCATGTTGGCACAGTCATGGGGATATTTTGATATTACCAGTAAGTTGCTCAACAAATATCTTTATGCTATCTCTGAGCATCACCCCATCCCCTTACATGGCAGTAACCTTGGAATCAAACAGCCCTGTCCAAACTTCCTGCCTCACAGTGTTCATTGTATTGTATTATAAAAAACCATATTGTCTTAGAGTGGTTCCAAATAGCACCAGTATTTGGGGGCTAGTACATGTGACGAATTTAAAAAGAAGGTCCCCTAATTCGAAGGGTTTGAGAAATCCAATGATAAAGGAACTTGCGACATTGATTTCCTCAGTGAAAGTTTTTCTAAGGATGTTAAGATATTAATGAACGTCGTGAATCCTTAGGAAATGAAGTCTGCACATTGTAGGCTCCCCAACACTATTTAAGCAGATGCAGGCTTAGGACTACCATTCCCCTAGACCCACTTCAAGTAATACTGTGTTAGCCCAGGGACGCTCAGAGGCTACGTAAAACCAAACATCAGAGAGAGGGGGATTTGGTTCCCAGGGGGCCTCTTTCAAAGTACTCACGTGTTCTTGGGGAAGAAGGTAAGCTGACCTCGATCCTGTTGACTTATGAGTCAGTCTACCCAGTTGCTGAGCTCTACATTTTCTCTCCCTGCAGAAGACGCAGGCCCTTCATGAGGAGTGCAGGGTTTGGATAGGATGGGCATGCTTGAATAATCCAGAGAGGGAGCAAATCCTGGCTGTGTAGAACCCTAGGATCACTTAGAACTGGCAGAGGAGGAAAAGGAAGCAGCAGAGAGAAAAAGTAGTGAGAGAGAGGAAAAACTTCATGGCCGACGGGCCTTTTGAAACAAGCTCAGCCCAGCCCGGTGCTCAGCAGCATATTCTCTGATACTCAGATCCCCATCCCGCCATGCACTTTCTGGGTGAAGGTGGCAGGTTGCTAGATTTCCCTCTTGCAAAACAGAAGTAACTGCACCCACCCCACAGGATTGCTGTTGAGAAGCAGGTGAGTCGATGCATGATGCGTTTGGGACAAAAACATTGGCAATTTGTGTTATTATAATACTACAGTTATTTAGCCCAGACTTAACCCACTGCAGGAATTCCTTATTAGGCTCTCTTTAAACTCTTACCTTTCAGAAGGGATTGTTATTCCTGCCCTTTGTTAACTCCGTTTTCGCTTCTTAGTGCTTTGCATTCAGTAAGTACTTATTAAGTGCGTGAGGACTGAGTCACTGGAGTGTGGCTCAGAAATGCTTCAAAAAGGAATGAGAGATGCTTAGCAGCATTATTCACGAGAACTAAAATGTGGAAGCAACTCAAGTGTCCTTAGAGGGCTGAAGAGATAAGGCAAATGTAGTAGATACAAACAGTGGAATATTATTCAGCCTTCGATGGGAAAAGAATTCTGACACTTGCATGAATCTTGTATCCACCTGTCCAGCATGGATCAACCTTGAGAACATCATGCTAAGTAAAATAAGCCAGTCATAAAAGAGACAAGTACTGAATAATTCTACTCGTATAAGGCACTTAGTCAAAAATCTTAGAGAAAGTAGAACAGTGCTCGCCAGGGGCTGGGGGGGAATGGGGTGTTATTGTTTGTAAGGTACAGAGTTTCAGTTTGGCAAGATGAGAAGTTCCGGAGATGGATGTTGGTAATGGTTGTATAACATGAAGTCACATAATATCCCTTGTCTGTATGCTTAAAAATAGTTGATAAGTAAATTTTACACTATGTGTATTTTACCACAAAAGGGGGGGGGGAAGCAAAGTGAAAAAAAAAAAAAGGGAATAAGGAAATGGAAGAGAATGGTTTGGGGAAAAAAACATGAACAGCCAACGCAGCCAGTCTTTGCAAGCCATGCCAGTCACCTCGCAGGCTTCTTAGGTAGAGGGTTCCTGGAGCAGAGGATACTGCTGCATAGAGTATCGCTACCCCCACTACCAAGGGCGTCTTGCTGCGCTGCCACCATCCTTCCTCAGGAATGGCCTAACTGCATTGAAATGCAAGAGCCGGAGAGTATGTGGTGTAGATCTGGATTTGCATACAAGTCTCACAAGATGGTTGAGTCAAATTCGAGGGTGTCCAGTCCAGAGCTATCCAGTATCTGAAAGGCATGTCAGGAAACAGTCATAGAAGGCCATGGCTCCACATATCCCAGAAAACCTGGTCTTTGAGAAGAGATTTTGGTTGCCCACGAAAGCTGAGGTCCAAAGGAAAAGTCTCACTTCCCTCATCTGTAAAACTGGCTTAAAGCAGGATGAATTTTACATTTAGAGTGAATAAGCAATGAGGTCCTACTGTACAGCACAGGAAACTATGCCCAGTCTCTTGGGATAGATCATGATGGAAGATAATATGAGAAAAAGAAGGTCACTTAGCTATACAGCAGAAATTGGCACAACATTATAAATCAACTATACGTTAATAAAATTTTTTCAAAAATTAAAAGGGGAAGTTCCCGTCGTGGCTCAGTGGTTAATAAACCCAACAAGTATCCATGAGGACTCGGGATCAATCCCTGGCCTTGCTCAGTGGGTTAAGGATCTGGCGTTGCCGTGAGCTGTGGTGTAGGTCACAGACATGGCTTGGATCCCGCGTTGCTGTGGCTATGGGGATGGCCAGCAGCTACAGCTCCTGTTAGACCCCTAGCCTGGGAACCTCCATGTGCTGCGGGTGCGGCCCTAGAAAAGACAAACAAACAAACCAACAAAAAAAGTAAATCAACTATACTTTAATAAAATTTTTTCAAAAATTAAAAGGGGAAGTTCCCATCGTGGCTCAGTGGTTAACAAACCCGACAAGTATCCATGAGGACTTGGGTTCAATCCCTGGCCTTGCTCAGTGGATTAAGGATCTGGCGCTGCCATGAGCTGTGGTATAGGTCTCAGACGTGGCTCGGATCTTGTGTTGCTGTGGCGTACATAGGTCGGCAGCTACAGCTCCGATTCGACCCCTGGTCTGGGAACCTTCATATGCCACGAGTGTGGCCCTAATAAGACAAAAAAGCCCCCTCCAAAATTAAGAGGGGTATGATCCCCTCCCCAAGGGACAAATAGCAATTTCTAGGAACATTTTTGGTGGTCACAGCTGGTAAGGTGCTATCTAGTGGGTAGAGGCCAGGGATATTGCTAAACATCCTATAACGTACAGGATAGTCTCTCAAAAAAAAAAAATTATTGAACCCCAAATTTCATTAGTGCCAAGGCTGAGAGGCTTAGATGAAGCCCTCTTGGATGAAGTTATATTAGCCCCCTTGAACAGATGAGAAAACTGAGGCTGAAGAATTTCAAAGTCAGATTCATTAATAACTTGCAATATACCCCAGCCTCTTCTAGAGACCCACTTCTAAAGGGGCTGGGGTATAGTGCGAGTTATTAAGCCAGAAACTGAAGCATAAATAGATAAGCTAGCATACGCAGACCTAGCCTGGTGAGACTGGAGGAAGATTTGTTCTCAGGAATATGGCAGTGCCCTGACCCCAGAAGACAGCATCAGCTTCAGGCTTTTGACACTCTTCTCATAGGGTCCAGAGAGCTCTGCGGAGCCCAGCTGGCCTGCACGAATCCAGCAGCCTGGCTCTGGGACCAGGAGGAGCATCGCAGGCAGGCCTGACAGCAACTTGCACCTCCAAAGTGAGCCAGAGACACCCCGCCTGCCCTCCCTCTCTGTGACGGATTTTGCACATTAAAAAAAAGTTTACAATCCCAGCCGGGCAGACATAAATCACAGCAGCTCTGTGCAGCAGCAGCGGACGTGACTTATGGCCCTATCACCATGGCAACGGGAGAGCAGCCTGCACAAGCACAAAAGCACTGCTCCCGCCTGACAGGCCTGTGCGGGGCCCTGATGGAGAGGCAAGTGTTCCGGAGAAAGGATGCATTCTCCGGAACTCACTGCCCATTTGTCTTCATTCTGCACCCGAGCGAGCCTCTTGCTCTTGCTCTCTCCTCATCCCCAGCCAACAGGTTGTTTTCCTCTGTCTCTTCAGCTTGAGATGAGGTTTTCTTTCTTTAACCAGCCCTCCCGTAGGTTGCAGGAAAGATCCCATGAGAGCTTGCAAAGACCGGATGGGTCTGCTTGGCCGACCTCCCTGAGCCGTGAGTTACAATGGTAGTTTCCACGTGAGGAGTTCATACCATGCAGATATTTCCTCCACGGTGATGGTAGATGGATCTCTTAGACTTTCTTCGTGCCCCCCTGCCCCCGCCCTCAGAGTAGTCCTCTGCATGCAGCTGGAGTGGAAGCTGTGAGGTTGCAAACCTGGTTTAGACCCCTCCATTGCACCTGTTGCCTGTTGTCTGGACTATAAAGCCCAAACTTCTCATTGCAACACACAGCCCTTTGGGGGTCTAGCCGTGCTTCTCTCTCCCCTCACATCCCATGATCCCTCCCAGAGGCTCCAACCTCCTTTAGAGCTTTTAGTTCCCCATACCTCTTATTCCTCCTACTCCTTCACCCATCTGTCATCTCTTCATCAACAGGGCTCAGCACACGCCACCTCCTCCGGGAAGTCTTCTCTGGTCCCACAGGCTCAGTGCAGAAGCCTTTTCTCCATTCATGTCCACAGCATCTGACACTCACCCCCATGCAGTGCTGCTGTGACTCAGGGCTGCTACATTTGGTGATCCCTGCTCCACCATCCAGGTCACCATTTCCTCTCTCTAGACATTGTCACTCCTCACTCTGCCTTCACTTTGGAAACCCTCAAATAGATGTCCCACGTGGTAGTCCAAATAACTTCTTTTTTTCCCAACGCAAGAACCCAATCATGTCATTTCTCTGATTAAACCCATTGCATGGTCTTGTCTTGCCCTCATAAGAAATCCAGACAAACTCCTTGAGTGCCCCCTGCCTGCACCTGCAGCCTTCCTTCTGCATTGAACTCTGTGCCTGGCCAGCTGGCCTTGGTTCATTTCTAGATTGTCTTCTATATTTGCTTGTCTTCAGGCTTATTTTGAACATAGAACATCTGAATCCCTCCAACACACACACCCTAGTTTCCAATGAGTAGGGCTCTTCCTCCTCATCTTTTAGGCCTCACTGTAAATATCTCTTCTCTCAGGAGGCCAGGTCTTACTTCCTTATAGTGGGTCGGGTGAATGGCTCTCAAACCTAGCTACCTGTGTCTAACCTGGTGGGCTTTTAAAAAATCATGGATAGAACTAGCGGGGTGAGCATATGAAGAGGGACAGAATCTTCGCATCATCTCAGAGCGTCTCTCCACAGGGACCTCCTGGTGGGATGCACTGAAAAGAGCACAGCATCATTTCTGGGGCACTTCTGCCAAAAACCCACAACCCGAGTCTGACTAGGAAGAAACATGAGACACACCCAGATGGAGGGGTGTGCTGCAAAATAGCTAATCTGTATCTTTAACAGCTTCAGGGTTGCAGAAGACAAAGCCTGGTGAGAAGCTTTCCAGATTAAAGGAGCACAAAGAGATGGACAATAGAGTATAGTGCATAAACTGAGGTTTTTCTTTTCTTTTCTTTTTTTGAGCTTTATTGAAGTATAATTGACAAATAAGATTGCAATACACTTAAAGCGTACAGTGCGATCATTTTCTATGCTTATGCATTGTGAAAGGATCCCCCACCAAGCTGGGATTTGCTTTTGTTGTAAAGAACATCCATGAGACACTTTGAGAAAATTTCTTGAGTAGATGATAGCACTGTATCAGTGATCATCTCCTTGATGTCAATAGTGGTATTGCAAAAGTTACAAAAGACAACGTCTCTGTGTTGAGAAAATGCTCACTGAAGTATTTGAGCGTAAAGGGAGATCACATCTTCAACTTTTTTTCAAACAGTTCAGAAAAAAGATGCATGTGTTTACCATTCAAACACATACACACACTCAGTGTGTGTGGATGTGTGCGTGATGTACATGTGTACAGAGAAAGAATGTGAGAAAGGAGGGAGAAAACAGAAAAAAAAAAAAGGAGCATCTGAGCCCTCCAACTTTGTTCTTCTTTTTCAAGACTGTTTTGACTTTTCTGAGTCCCTTATATTTCCATATGAATTCTAGGATGGGCTTATCAATTTCTGCCAAAAACAATTCCACTGGGATTTGATGGAGACTGCACTGAATCTGTAGATCAGTTTCGGGAGTATTTCCATCTTAACAATATGAAATGTTTTAATCCATGAACTTAGGATGGCTTTCCATGTATTTCATTCTGCCTTCTTTCAGCATGGTTTTAGTTTTCAGTGGGCAGGTCTGGCACTTCTTTTGTTACCTTTATTTTATTATTTTGAATGCTTGGAAGGTGCAATCATTTTCCTAATTTCATTTTCGAATCGTTCATTGCTCGCGCATAGAAATACAATTGATTTTTGTATTCTAGCCTTGTATCCTGGAGTCTGGCTAAACTCATTAGTTATAATTGTGTGTGTTACTTAGGATTTTCTATTTGCAAAATCATGTCATCTGCAAATAGAGGTATTTTCTTTTTTTTAATTTAACTTTATTGAGGTATAGTTGATTCACAATGTTGTATTAGTTTCAGGTGTACAGAAAATGAATCAATCATGCATATAAATATATCCATTCTTTTTACCCATATAGTCTATTACAAACTATTGGGCAGATTTTCCTGTGCCATACAGTATTCTAATCTGGATGTCCTTTTTTTTTTTTTTGCATAATTGCTCTGACTAGAACCTCCAGTATAATGTTAAATAGAAGTGGCAAGAGTTTAAACTTCTTACAGCTGTTCTGTAAGTCTGATATTATGTTAACATAAAAAGTCAAAAGAAGAAATGCTATAGGCCTTTCCTTCAGCAATTCTCATTAGGTTGGTCTGGGGCTGCACTCAGGCAGCAACATTTTTTAAGAAGTTCCCCATCGTTTAGAATGGACAGTGAGGGTTGAGATGTTCTGGACCAGTCTCTCTGGATGAAGGCTTTTATCCTTTACCAACACAGCATGAATCATGGTTGACTGTGCTTAAGGGTTTCAATTAAACTGCAAATCCTGCGTGAGCAGGGGTGGTGTCTTGCTTGCTCACCGGTATATCTGTGGCAATAGAGTAGACTGAAAAAAATTAAATGTCAAAGTCTGTAACCCTCTCTACAGCCCTATGGGATATGTAACAATGGCCCATCTTAGCAGAAGGAGAAAATGAGACCCAGCAAGGTAAAGCAGGTTGCCTAAGACCACACCCACGAGATCATAGACCAGAGGGGGGTTCAAAGCCCTGTCCATACGGATGTAAAGCTGGTGCCTTCTCCACCTTTATCAGGGCCTCAGTCACACACCTGGGAGGAAGTGTGACCTAGCTGAGCTCTCACAGCGGGTGAATCGAGGCTATGAGCTATGATCATCTCTGGCTATGAGCCCATTCTATGGCCCGTTCCACTTTATCGGAATTGCTAGCAATACCCAACACATGATTGATGGTTCTTCTGCCATTAATGAGCCAAATGACCGTGGGCAAGTATCTTGCCCTCTCTGAGCTTCAGTTTCCCATTCAAAACAACGCCAGTTAACCTTACTAGGTGGTTAGAAGCCTAAATGGTGGAAGGTGAACTGCATGGTGCTAAGAACCTAGCACAGGGCCTGTCTCGCCCTCAGCACGTGCTTAATACAGGGCACCAAACATTTTGGTTAAGGAAAAATAGCAATGATGATATGATCAGTGTTCATTCTGCATCCATCTGTGAGTTCCACCAACCATGGGTTTTGCCAACCACGAGTCAAAAATATTTGAGGAAAAATTCCATAAAGTTTCAGAAAGCAAACTTGAATTCCTTGCATGCAGCAACTGTTAGCGTAAATTTATGTTGTATTTACAACTGTTTACATAGCACTTACATTGTCCTGGGTGTTATAAGTAAGCTAGAGGTGATTAAAGTATGTGGGAGGATGTGCAGATGTTATGTGCAAATACCACACAATTTTATTGCAGGGACTCAAGCATCCCCAGATTTCGGTATCCGCAGGAGTCATGGAACCAACTCCCCAAAGATACCAAGGGATGGTTGTATCCTAGGGGCAGCAGCTATTCCAGAGGACACTGAAAAATACCTCTCAGCAGTCTTGTTGACCAACCACCTAGACTCCATAACTTGAGTCTTAACCAGAAGCTGGAAAATTCAAACTGGAAACTGGACATTCAAAAATTAGTGTCTCGTCCTGGACCCCTCTGAGCCTACATGCTCTGGGCAACGTCAGCCCAAGCAGTCCCTGGTACCTACAGAACTATCGGGAAATTGGCTCCATTAGAGTGTCCTAATGGCCTGCTCTCGAGCCAAAATGATTCCTAGTAGAAAGAGCAAAGGATTTGGAGTCAAGCAGTTTGGATTCAATTCTGACTCTGTCTGGGCTTTTCCACAGCTTGGGGTCCGTCACTTCACCTTGCTAAGCCTCAGTTTCCTCATCAATAAAAGGTGATAATTATACCCTCTTTTCAGCTGTGAAAAGTCAATGAACCGATTCACTGATACCAAACAATCTGCTGTTAATGAGTGTTAATGAGTGTTGTTATTTACCTTGCTGAATAGGAGTTAAAAATCACACACTATCCTTCCAGTAATGGATATTTGTGCAGAAGCTGTGGAGTCAGAGATGGAGATGATCTAAGAAGCAGACTCGTCCATCCCGTCCATTTAGAATAGAGAAACTGGGAGTTCCCGTCGTGGCTCAGTGGTTAACAAATCCGACTAAGAACCATGAGGTTGCGGGTTCGATCCCTGGCCTTGCTCAGTGGGTTAAGGATCCCGCGTTGCCGTGAGCTGTGGTGTAGGTCGCAGATGCGGCTCGATCCCGCGTTGCTGTGGCTGTGGCGTAGGCCGGCGGCTACAGCTCCTGTTAGACCCCTTGCCTGGGAACTTCCACATGCCGCGGGTGCAGCCCTAGATAAAGGCAAAAAGACAAAAAAAAAATAGAATAGAGAAACTGAGGCACAGTGATATCATGGGGCTGACCCACCTTCACACCGTGGGGCAGTGGAACGAGCCATCTAGGTGCTTCCCAGGGGCCCTTCACATTTTATTGAGTTGAGTCTCCATGGCCCAGGTCACCACAGACATTTCTTCCAGAGGCACCAGTAGCTGAGCAGGAATCAGACCTTTCATTAGAGGTTATCATCAAAAGCAGCCTTGAGCCTCGGGGACGCAGCTCCAAAGGCTGTTGCTTAGCTGGCTGAGGAAGAGGCTTGAGGCCAATATCAGCGGCCCTGGGCTCCTGACAGCAGGTGTGGATGATGAATGGGCAGCTTAACGTGATGGAGCAAATTGATCATTGCATCACCGACCACAACTTATTCATTTCTGCAAAGAGGGCAGTTCATTACCCTGCATGTCACACTGTCCATGTCATCACCAGAGATAAAAGCCCGAGGCCTCACAGCCTGGGCCTCTCATCACATCTCACCTCTACTTAATGGGAGAACAAGGGTGCAGAAATAGAGCACCAGATGCTCAAGGCTGCTTTGGGGTCCTTCCTTGCCTGGCCAGAACATGGGAGCCTTTTCTTCTTTACCTGGAAATGAATAGGAACGAACCTCAAGGGCTTTTAAAGCAATCAACAGTAGCAAATATGTTCCATCTTTCAGGCTTCTCTTATCCTTTCAGCAGCAAGGTGGTTAAGAAGGATTCAGAGGTTGCATGGGAGCTCAGTAAGAATGAAAGCCAGGAGTTCGGGCTGTGGCTTGGTAGTAAGGAATCTGACTAGTAGCCATCAGGACATGGGTTCGATTCCTGGCCTTGCTCAATGGATTAAGGATCTGGTGCTGCTGCGAGCTGCAGCACAGTTTGCAGACACTGCTTGGATCCCGCATTGCCGTGGTTATGGCATAAGCCAGCAGCTGCAGCTCCAGTTTGACCCGTTGCCTGGGAACTTCCATATCCCGCAGGTGTGGCCCTAAAAAGCCAAAAAATGTATGAAAGCCAGAATCAATTAATGATATCTGCAGTGGGTCAGAAATAAGTGGTACACCATCCTTAGTCCTCCAACCAGTGATGGCAAGAGTGGAACTGTTTCATACAGCTCTCAAGTTCTGTTGTCAAGGGGCAACAGCATTAAGACTAAAATAAAAGGTAGTTAAAAATGCAGCATGCCATTGTAGACCATGAAACACTTACAACTTACTGTTAATTCAGTCAGTGCAGTAGCTCTCAGCTACTGTAACTCTTCCCACAGGTTTGCCCAGATAAATTTTGGGGTAAGTTGTAGGAAATGTAACACTAAAAATAGACAAAGGACTCATGTTACTCTGGTTTGTAATATCTGAAAGTGCAGAGTCTCAACCCAGAATGTAGATGAGTTGCAAAAATAATAATAATAATAATAATAATAATAATAATAATAATAATAGTACTAATAGTCAAATGATTCAAGTTTGAAAATATTTGATCTCTGGGAGGGATTTTTTTTTTTCCTAGCACAGTGGGTTCAAAGTGACAAGTCAAACAGAAGCCCTTATTTGAATTCTGGAATGCTTTTCTTTGAGTAGAAGAGAGAAAAGTGGGATCATATATAACTTGCTGGTGACAGCTTGCACACTGATCGAATCTGTGGTCCCCCTCTGAGCTTCTGCCACCAAATAAATAGTTGGGTTTCAGCTACACCTTCCGCTCTTCCACTGATCTCCAGGATGTGGCCCTCTCCTGTCTATGGCAAATTCTGCCTGGGCGCTAGATGCCATACACTTTGGTTTATCGAGAGGGCTCACAAGGTTAGTTATACCCTCCTTCAGACTAGAAACCAGACTGTCTTTATCGATGGTGACAAAATTAACCCTAACCAGCTTCATGTAAATGGGAACCCAGGGGTTCTCATGTTAGAGATGGGTTCACACTTGGAAGTATCTGGAGAAACAGAACTTTCTCTCCTCACTGCCCCCCATCCCATCACCTATCTCTGTGCATTATTTCCACATCCTCCGTAATGTAGGGAATGTGGGTACCAGGAGCTCTGAAGACCTGTGTTTACATCTTGAACCTAAAGGAAACAAAGGATATCTCTCTTCTGTGTGTTATACAGAAGACAAGGTAAGGGCCTATATTGGCCGAGCCAGATGCATGTGCCCTTTGCTGGGATGGTCATTGCTAAAGGGGATCGGGTACCAAAACTGATGGAGTCTGGCAGAGGCTGTGGCCGGGATGGCAGTGTGCTTATGCATATGCCCCTTTCCTTCCTCCCATAGTTGTATGAAGTGAGAAAGAGGTAATTCTGGAAAAGAAAGGAAAGGAAGAGGAAGAAAATCAGGTGATGTTATCACAATAAGGTAGAGGGGGATGCTCACCAAATGAAAACAACACCTGCTCCCCAAATGAAAACCACAATTAGTATCCCAGTAGTGCCCCCCCACCCCCACCCGCAGGACACTTGACAATGTCTGGAAACAATTTCATTGCCATACACGGGAGGGCGCAACTGGCATGTATTAGGTGGAGGCCAGGGACAGTGCTCAGCATCCTGCAGTACTCAGCACAGCCTCTCACAACAAAGAGCTGAATAGCCTGAAATGCTGTGAGTGCCGAAATGGAGAGCTCTTGGACCCTTTTCCTGGAACTCTCTCCTTCATTCCTGATTGCCTTGCGTATTCTCCCGAAGAGACCATCCAAACTCCCAACTGATGCGGAAACAACAGGCACCACCAGACAAGTAAGAAAGAAAAAAACCCTGCCATATATTGAGCATTTACCATATGCTCGGCAGTGGACTAAGTGTGTTTCATGCAACTGCCATATTGAATCCTCACAAAGGCATTATAAGACGGGCACTCTCGAAGTAGCTAATATCTCACATCTTTCTCAGAGGGAAAACAAGGATCCAACTCAAATCCGATTCCAAAGTTTTATGCCTTTAACCACTAAGCCATAAAGGCTCTGGAACCGTCATGATATCCACCAAGAAGCTGTGAGGGCAGCCTTCGTCCTTCCTCCGCCCAGACTGGCCCACTTGGACCTTAACACATTCTTGACCCTGTGCCCAGATTCCCCTAGAATCCAGCACCTCCATTGGTTGTGGCATAGTCACTCATCATCTTTTCTTCTTCCTTCAGAGAATAGGAATATTTCAGCTTTCTATGTAGCAGGGCTTGGGGGGCAGGCGTGGGGAGAGAAAGAGAGAGATTTGGCACAATTTGAGTATCAAAATAAATAAAAATAATGACAAAAGCCAGGCAATAACAAAGGAAATCACCATTCAATATTATTAGGCATTAATAAATGAATGCATTGAGTGATGAGGAAAGAGATGTTTACATAGTTTCAAAGTACCTCCCCACTTGGAGTTCCTGTCGTGGCTTAGCAGAAATGAATCTGACTAGCATCCATGAGGATGCAGGTTCAATCCCTGTCCTAGCTCAGTGGGTTAAGGATCGAGTGTTGCTGTGAGCTGTGATGTAGGTCAAAGACGCAGCTCGGATTCCGCGTTGCTGTGGCTGTGGCGTAGGCTGGCAGCTATAGCTCTGATTCGATGCCTAGCCAGGGAATCTCTGTATGCTGTGGGTATGGTCCTAAAAAGACAAAAAACAAACAAACAAGCAAAAAAAAAAAAACCCTCCCCACCAAACACTTAGTAATTACAGAGGGGGAAAGAGTTGCTTTACAGTAGAGATGGCTGACAGACTACGCTGTGATCGAATAAATAAAGTGAGGACCACCCTAAATGGGACAAATCAAAATCACTGCCACCTGATAGGATGCCCTGCCAAGGAAACGTGACTTTGGGGATCTTATTTTCAAAGATGCCTCATGAAGAAACAGGCAAACCCAATTCAAAGGGCATGGTATTCAAAAACTTCAAGGTTATGAAAAATAAGAAAAAAACTGAGGACACAATCTAGATTGAAGATGACTTAAAGGCATGACAAATAAAAGCAACCCATGATTCTGACCTAGATCCTTTCCCCTAAAGCCCATTTTGGGACATTTAGCAAGACTTGAATAGGACTCAAGAATTCTATGACAGTGACGCATCAGTGTTAATTTCCTGATTTTGATGATTACATTGTTATGTATGGGACAATTTTTTTTTTGTAGAAAAATACCACTAAAGCATTCAAAGACATGGGCAATCTGATTGGCACCTTACTCTCCAGTGGTTCACAGGAAAAGTTTTTTTTTTGTCTGACCCAGAATGTAAAAACACCGCCTGGATCAAAATCTTGTTCTCTGGGACTGAGTTTGTTTTTCTGTTGGCTAAATTTGAACCAAAGAAATCTCTCATTGGGTACCTTCAAGAGCAACAAAAAGAGGCCACCCATCTCCCTTCTTTAAGTAGAAAGTCTAGAGATCTGGGTTAAGTGGAGGCAGAGAAAGGAAGCAGTTGAGACTGAAAATCAAAGTTGTTTACAGGTTAATTACTCAGTGAGATATGTCATGTGGTCCCTTTGGGAAGTGAGAAGTATCTTCCCGGAAGAAATAACAACCTCATCAACCTAACTCAGTCGTCTCCAAGAGATTTCCACATTCATTATCCTATTTGTTCCTCCAACAGCCCGTAGCAGCAGCAGAATGAACAAGTAGGAAACTAAGCTTTCAAAGCTAAGACACAGTCAAAAGCCTTATTAGAAGCAATCTTCCATTCCTATGTCCATTGGTATTTACCACTCTTGCCTGAATTCATATCTCCTCCCCTCTACCTCCCCCGCTCCCTCCTATCTCCTTATCCTCCTTCTAGTAGGATAGTTTCCTACTATGTCCACTTCACATAGTAGGAAATTAAGGCCCCCAGAAGTGGACTTCCCAGTACCACACAGCTGGCAGAGAATGGTTCAGTGAGTCAAATGCAGAACTGATTCCAAAGTCCCTTTAGAGTTCACCCACTGCCTTCCAAGGTCTCCCTCAAATAGCCACAGTTAGTGTGTTACTAGAGTTGTCATTCCTCTCCGTTCCCCGTTGTTTGCATTGACTTAATACTTGTTGGAGAACTTTTCTCTGCTTCTCCCCATCTTGAAATTTAAAGGCAGTTTCACAAAATGCATACTTGTGGCTGTTGAAGCCTGGGGTCCCAATTTCAGGTACAGAGGTGGGAGTGGGATGGCAAGAAGCCTTTGCAGGTAAAGGTGACCCATGAGTCCTCTGGTCTGCTGGTCCAGAGATCCTGGACCACTCGCTGCTCTCATATACTCTCTTCCTGCCCCATACCCTTCCCGCCTCAACACCTCAAGATGAGATCCTTATCCCTTTCTCAAAGGTTCAATTCCCAGATCCTACTCCAGTAGACAGTTGTGATCCCTCTCCCCCCCACAGCTCACCTTCCTCTCCTGCCTGGATTCTGTTGTATTGTCTTCATCCTTCATCCCAGTGCCAACCATCCAAGATCATTATTAGATTTTGAGAAAGCTGTGTGGCTGAGGGATTTATTAATTTCTCCCTTTGGCTACCGAAAAACCAATAATTGTTATCAGAGAATTTAAAAGAAAGTGAAAGGAGGAGAGAGGGGTTTCATTTAGAGGTAAGGAAAATAAACAAGACACTGCCTAGTTCTGAGATGCTTTTAATGTCCAGAATCTCCCACGGGACATTTTCCCATTTTCTCACACTAGGTTCCACCTGAGTTGGCAAGCAGCCTCAGGGATGGTAAAAACTCTTGAAAAAAGAGAGAGACCACTGGGGGCTGCTGTGTTCATAAAAGGCTTCAGCAGGATGAGGAGGCACTGGGTGAGCGGGAGGGAGACAAAGACTCATGGTCATAGAAAATGCAGGGAGGAGCTGTGTGTGTCTCACTCGGGACTGTGATTCTGACCAAATTATAAACCTCAGTAGGTCTGAGGGCAATAGAAGGAAAGTGGAAAGAAGGAAGGAAGGAGGATAAGGAGATAGGAGGGAGCGGGGGAGGTAGAGGGGAGGAGATATGAATTCAGGCAAGAGTGGTAAATACCAATGGACATAGGAATGGAAGATTGCTTCTAATAAGGCTTTTGACTGTGTCTTAGCTTTGAAAGCCCTGCTCCTTCCCACACCCTGCCACCATCCCCTTCAGGAAGAAAAGGCTGTTTTTCTCTCAGATATTGGCTGTGTACTTGACATTTCGTTCCCCTTTCTTTTCTTATGAACCTGGGTTATAAACAAATATCTACATTGTGATTCAGGGAAAAGTGAGGGGTTTTTTGTTGTTGTTTTTGGGTTTGTTTTTTTTTTTTTTTTTTTTTGTCTTTTGAGGGCGGCATCCACAGCATTTGGAAGTTCTCAGGCTAGGGGTCAAATAGAGGTCAAATTGGAGCTATAGCTGCCAGCCTACACCACTGCCACAGCAACTCGGTATCCAAGCAACATCTGCTACCTGCACCACAGCACCCAGCAACACCAGGTCCTTAACCCACTGAGCAGGGCCGGGATAGAACCCACGTCCTCATGGATACTCATTGGGTTCGTTACCGCTGAGCCACAATGGGAACTCCACCTGTACTCTTCTAAGAGCTAATCACGATTTACCTAAAGTAATAGGGCAGACTCGCCTTGCTGCTTTGGTCAAAGTTGGTATGTGGACCTTAGTCCTGGCCAGTGAGACATAGTAGGGGTGTGACGGTGGTCTGGAAAATGTGCCCTTGCTGTTAAGAAGGAAACTCCATTCTGATCTTGGACTTGCCATGACTGGCCAGGAAGCCTGAAAATGTTCTTGCTTCTTGAGACCATGAAGCAAGCCATCCTGAGAGATAAGCCAGCAGCGAGCTTACCACAGTGGAGAGATGGAAGCCTGGGTCCTGATCACACAGTGGAGCTGCTGAATGGAACAACTCTAAAATTCTTCCTATCTCTGGACTTTGCGATACAAGCCACACTTCATGTCTTTATGGATTAAGCCAGTTTCGGGCATGCTTTTCTACTTCTTTGAGGCAGAGGCATCTGAACGAATATAGCACCTCCACCTGATAGAATGGTGAGAGGTCCGTCGCAACCTCTCAAGCCTTATCTCCAACTAACTGCCCTTTTCTCTATTTATATTCCACCACACCAAGTTATTTATGATTCCCTAAACGCATTCCATTCTGTACAGTCATGTCTTTGCACCTGCTTTTCATTTGGTCTTCTCTCCCATGTGTCTGTAGGGCAGATTGTATTTCCTCTCCCCAAATTAACTGAGATGTCACCTCCTCTGATCTGTGTGCCTGTAGCATGAAGGTCATGAGCATGGACCCAGAAGCCTGGATGCCTCGGTGATAATTCCAGAGCTCTGCCTCCCACTAACTTGTGACCTTGCACATTTTGCTTAATCCTTCTTTGCTTTAGTGCTTTCCTTTATAAAATGGAGACAATAGTGGTACCTTCTCTATAGGATAGTTATAAAATATAATATGAGCTCATATATGTAAAACCACTGAGAACAGCATCCAGCATATAGTAAGCATTGCATAAATCACTCTCATGATTCTATTTGTCTGTTTTATATTCGTCTTCACAGTGAACAGGTGAGTCTGTGAACTCTGAGAGCAGAAATTTGTTTTCATTTCCTAGTCCTCAGTATCTGCAAGCATGAATTGCTAAAGAAAGTGCTTCAAATGAAATCTTGTGGGATGGGGTGCCATGAGATGAAGTAGGATGGAAAGTCATGGAATGGGAGTTCCCATTGTGGCTCAGTGGGTTAAGAACTCAATGTTGTCTCTTTGAGGATGCAGGTTCAATCCCTGGCCTTGCTCAGTGGGTTAAGGATCTGGCACTGCTGCAAGCTATAGTGTGGGTCACATATGTGGCTTGGATCTGGTATTATCATGGCTGTGGTGTAAGTCAGAGCTGCAGCTCCAACTTAACCCCTAGCCTAGGAAGTTCCATATGCCGCAGGTGTAGCCATCAAAAAAAAAAAAAAAGGAGGAATGGAATGCACTGGTTGAAATGGAACACGCATGGCCAGGTGGGAGGCCAGTGCACTTAAAGCAAAAAGCATTGCACAGAGCTAAGCTTTATTGCTGGAGTGTTTGTATTTGAATGTCAGGCCAGAGGTATGGATTTTATCCTGAAGAAATTAAAGGCACATTGATAATCTCAATCTGCAAAACTACTTAATCACAAGTTTATCCAGAAGATAAATCTGCCTTTTCAAAGAGCTTTTTTGAGATATAACGTATATACCATAATGCCCATTTTAAGTGTGCACTTCAGCAAGTTTCGGTAAATTTATGGCGTTGTGTAACCAATATCCAAACTTAGAGCATTTGAATCAGGTTTCTCCAGCAGTGTGGGTTGATCTATAAACACTCTTACGCAGACAGGCCACCCATGCTTGTAGATTCAGCCAAAAAAGAAGGTGACAGCAGCTGGGATCAGTCTTATCTCTCTTTACTCCAAGCCTTAACCCTGGCAAGCGTGGACCCTAAACCCCTGCATCCCATGAGGCCCGGTCCCTTCAGTCTGTCCATTTCCTGTTTAGTCTCAACTTTTATACATAATTTATTACATACTTTTTCTACTTGCTCTTCCCTCCAGTCTGCGAGCCACTGATGTTTAGAACCATTGCCAATTTCCCTTTTTCTCCCCAGTTTTTACCTGCTGGCAGCAGGACCTGACACACAATAGGCAAAGATTTAAGATGGTTAAGAAACACAAGATCATCATTAGATATGTCTCTCCACTCCCCTGTGGAAATGGGCTGACATTCCATTGTGCATAACCAGCCAGGAGAGGGTATGGAACAATGAAAAGTTATGAATGTGAAGACTTTGAATTATTACTGCCTGTTTTGCAATTACAGGTCAAGTGCATCAACCACCTGATCCTCTGTGGTTGTTGCCTCTGAACTAGGCCACCTGGCTGGCCTCTGAGTCCATTTTTGTGTTGGGTTGAACTGGCCCTTTTCATTGTTTACTCTTCTTCTCTCTGTGAGGCACCTAGAAATATTCTCTCAATGCCATACCCCTTGTCTCTGGCGAGCTGCCTCCATGCAGAAGGGAGCCCTGCTCAAGGGGAGCGCTTACGAGCTGCCCCTGACAGCTTGTAAGGGGGGTGTGTTTGCACATGTGCCTCTGGGCGGTAAATCAGTGCCTCAACTTGTGCAAGAAAGGCAGGGTGTTCCTTGTAGGCACACATTCCTAACATAAGCAGTTTGAATCTGGAGGCAGGGCAGGGGCAGGATCCTGGACCCCAGGAGCATCTGGGTCTGGTGTCTAATAGGTCCAGGGCAAAGGACCAAGGCATGAAAACTGGCAGGAGGATGAGAAGCCACAGATCCCAAAGGGAGGCTGGAGATCTAAAACCACTGAAGAGGTGCAGATCCTCCCAGAGGCCCTGCCTTGGGAGATTAGAGAAGAGTTCAGATGGAATTCAGGTTGAACTGAGAGGATGATTAGCTGCGGCTGGAAAAGAAACTAGGCTTAGACTGAACTCACCAGCACTGAGGGCTGGGGACCTGAATGGTAGTCATCTTACCCCAAATTGACACATTCCACTGGGTAAGGAAGGGACCTCAGAGCAGCAGGACCACATTGGGTCCGTCTGTGTGTGTGAGCACACATGAGCAGGTGGTGTGTTCTCCCTACAGTTCCATAGACTCGGAGTATGAAGGGACTTTTTGACTTCTCTAATTAGATTTCTTTAATGAAGAATCAGAAAGATGCTACAATGCAAAGCCAGCATTGGAATCCAAGTATTGAGCCTACCCGGCCAGTGTTTTCTCTAACTCTCTGTCCATGCTATGTGGCTAGACATCTTGCTGGGTTTTGGCGGTACAGTCCAATAGTCCTAACCTCCTACCTGATGGCCTTTGAACTATGGATCAGCTCGTCCTGGTTCAAAAGAAGCCTACATCCTTAGAACTCAGACTGGTCCATTGGGTATGTAGACTTTGGACTTGCCATCCTTTGTAATCACATGAGCCAATTCTTTATAATAAATCTCTTCGTGTATGTCTGTGTGGCTTTCACAAGGTTTTCACTGAAGATTTTTTTTTTCATTTAGTCAATTTGAAAAAAATGCAAAAGAAAAACACAAACGATGTCATTTCTGTCTGTATGATTAAAATGTGCTCAGCTAATTTATTTTTATTTTTTACTGGGAGTCAAATGTGTGATGAGCTTTTTCCTAGATGTGAGGGATAGGAAAGATATAAAGAAGAAAACATACAATCCCTGTACTTAAGGAGCTGACAGACTTGTGGAAGGTCAGAACATAAGAAAATTCCATATATAAAATTAAGATGATCTTTAATATGTGTGTATTTATAAAAGAGTCCCTTATATAAGATGTTCACATTAGGGGGAACTGGGTGAAGGGTGTACAGAAATTCTCTGTAATATCTGCGACTTGGAGTTCCCATCATGGCGTAGCAGAAACGAATCTGACTAGGAACCGTGAGGTTGAAGGTTCAAGCCCTGGCCTTTCTCAGTGGATTAAGGATCTGGCATTGCTGTAAGCTATGGTGTAGGTCGCAGATGCAGCTCGGACCTGGCCTTGCTGTGGCTGTGGTGTAGGCTGGCAGCTATAGCTCCAATTAGACCCCTAGCCTGGGTGTGGCCCTAAAAAGACAAAAAGACAAAAAAAAAAAATCTGCAACTCTTCTCTAAATTATCCTAGAATAAAAGGGTTCAAAAAAAAATGAAACAACCTAAATGTCTATTGATAGATGAATGGATTAAGAAGATGTGGTACATATTACAATGGAATACTACTCAGTCATAAAAAGGACAAAATAATGCCATTTGCAGCAACATGGATAGAACTAGAGATTCTCTTACTGAGTGAAGTCAGAAAGAGAAAGACAAATACCATATGATATCACTTACATGTGGAATCTAAAATATGGCACGAATGATCCTATCTACAAAACAAACAGATCACGGACAGGGAGAGCAGACATGTGGTTGCCAGGGGGATGGGGGAGAAAACGGGGTGGATGAGGAGTTTGGGGTTAGTAGATGCAAACTGTTACATTTGGAATGGATAAGCAATGGGGTCCTCCTGTACAGCACAGGGAACTATGTCCAGTCTCTTGGGATACAACATGGTGGAAATGGTATAAGAGAAACTATATATAGATATGTATGTGTGTATATATATGTATGTATGTATGTATGTAAGAGTGGTACTATGCTGTACAGCAGAAACTGACACAACATGGTAAATCAGCTATACTCTAATAAAAAAAAAATGTCAGACCAGAATCCCAGTATTCTAGATTATCATAATTTCCCAATAAAAGGACTTCAAAGTCCCTAGATAGCAAAGGGATAAATAGAATGCTAAACAATGAGTTATAACCAGGTCTCCCAGATTCTAGATTAATTGGCTTCAATTTCGTCTATGTACTGTCATTTTCCATCCAAATCATTAGGAAAAGTAAATGACATTTTTCCCGTTTCATCCCTTCACCCTGGCACCATGAAGCCATGAGATTTAGAAGAACAGAGCTGGTATGTTATCTCTCTCTCTCTCTCTCTCTCTCTCTCTCTCTCCCTCTCCCTCTCCCTCTCCCTCTCCCTCTCCCTTTCCCTTTCCCTCTCTCTCTCTTTCTCTCTCTCCAGCCCTCTAGCACAAGGCCCTCACACAGGAAGCTTTCATTGAATTTTTTTTCATTTAGTGAACTTGAAAAAAAAAATACAAAAGAATAACAGAAACGATTTCTGTCTGTGTAACTAAAGTACCCTTGAACAATATATTTTGATATTTTTATTGAGTGTCAAATGTGTGATGAGCCTTTTGCTAGACATGAGAGGGGAGTTACAAAGAAGAAAAGCATTCAATCCCTGTCCTTGAGGAGTTGCCAGTCTCACAGAAGGCCAGAAAGTATGAAAAGATCATAAAAAACAATTGTTTTTATGAGAATTTACTATATGCTAGTTGTTATACAGGATTATCTATGTAGTATCTCATGGCATCCTTAAATAAGACATTGATGTTGGTACTAAAATCAAGACTCAATAAGGTTAAGTCACTGGCCCCAGGATGTGATGCATTTAAGTGGCAGAACAGGGATTTCAACTCATGACCAGCCTCCGGCAAGCCTAAGCTTTTTACGAATGGGCTATACAGTCTTTCTGAGTTAGAACTGCTTATTCACACATCTGTCTTTGTTTTAATAGAGTGGGTAACCTAAGAGGAAGGGTCCTGATCATATTTATCTTTATTCTTTTCAAATCTTAACACTGCTGGGCCCACAGTTCGGGGAGGAGGGGAGTAAATGCTTATCGAGTTGAATTAAGGAGATGAAACTTTAAGAAACAATGAGAAGCAAAGAGACTCCTTCCCTGCAAATGTTCTTCTTCTTTTTTTTTAATAGCAAGAAATATCTCAGAGAGATGATCAATTTTTCTCTGGAATTATCCCCCTGTGTACTTAAAGTAATGAATTGCTATCAGTCTGAAGAACAATATTGTGATAAAATATTGAGGCCCAGATAATGTGCTGTGGTTTGGACCAATGTGCTATCCTCTGATGGGGCCGGGAGCTGGCCAGGGTCTCCAGGGCCCTTTCATCTATCAGCTGAAAGGGGAGCCATGGATAAAGGCCTAAAAGCAAATTTAATATAAGCGCTGCTTGGGGGCACGGGGGATTGTTGAGGACCCCCTGCGGTCTGTAAAACTGCCATCATCCAGCCACAGGGCAGTGCCATTGATCTGCCATGAAAAAGAAATGTCAGTGTTTCTTGTGGACGCTGGGAATCCGATGTCTGGGGTGGGAGGGGCAGGTCCTTGGAGGGTGTATCTATAAAGTGACAAGGAAAAGGCCCCACCATCAGGAAACCTGGATTCTGTTTGCATTAATATAGGACCTGGGAGGTTGTCATCCAGCCTCTCAGGGTCTCAGTTTTCCTGTCTGTAAATTGAGGATGGTGATAGCATCCTTGTCTGCATCGTAAACAGCATTTTGTGAGACTGAAATGAAGTAATATGCACACAAATGGTGGCAAACGCACAAAGTGCCGTTCAGGTGCTTTACAGCACAGCGGAGTGTGAATTAAGGAAGTACAACAGGAAGAGCACAGGTGTCAAGGAGTGCCAATTCATATATCTGTTCCTGCACTGCACGACTGAGCAAAATCAAGTTACCTAAATTAAGTAACCTAACTTACTCAAATCTCCCTGCGCTTCAGTTTCCTCATCTATAAAAATGGGATAAATGCTTATTTTGTAGGTTACCAAGAAAATTAGAAACGATGTCTGCCAAGAAAATTGGTTTGGTATAGGCTCAAACAGCCAAAACATATCTTGTGAGCTTTGTGTTGCTGTATCGGCCTCCCCCATCAGACCACAAGCTTTCTGAGAGCAGAAAAGCCATATTTCTCTTTGTAGCCGAGTCTATCCCATGGCTTGACAGTTCAGTGAAAAATAACACATCTTTATAAAATGAATTAGGTAGGGTTTCAGGATCAACTAGGAATCAGAGATCGATAATCATTGTTAATTTGTCTCTAAATTTCAGTTTTTATCTTATCCTAAACCTTAAGTATATTTCTCTTTCTACCCAACCTCCAGAAACAACTGTAGTTGTTAATCCTTGAAAATGCTTGCTTACGAATTCATTCAACTGATATATATTTATGGAGGCTTCACCCACTTTGTCCCTGAGCTAAGAGGTGGAAAACTACACTCAGTCCCTGGCCTTGAAGGAAAGACAACAGTTTTAACCCATGAGAGATTAGAAGGTGGACAGGTTGAATTGTCTAGGATGGTTTCCCAGAGAAAAGTGGAATCCCCAGGTGAGAGCTGAAGGGAGAGCTGGGGATGGAAGAAGGCAGAGGGGAAACGTGACCTAGACATTCGGGAAATGCAAGGTGTTCTGGATGACTGAGTGCAGGTTGATGGCAGAGGGTGATGGAGGAAGGGGAAGAAGGAAGTGAGAGCGTGGTTGGTCCCGGGACAATAGATTATATTCAGAGGTCTGGTCTTTTCTTTCCTGAGAGCACTTGGGAACCATGAAAGGATTTTAAGGAGCAGGGAGAATTACTGGATTTCCATTCTAGAACTGTTATTCCGGATCAGCATGGATTATGGGCAGAGAGGGAAAAAAGCAAGGTCACTGTCATAGAATCAGCTGAGCCCAGCATTCTCCTGTGAGATACTAGGCCTATGCTTATAAAATTAAACCAGATTAGAAATCTGACACACACCGATGAGCATCAGCACACCTTCTTTTATGTTCTAGGTCCCTAGAGTCTTAGACCTGTGTCCTCACATCCAGTGGTTTGTCCAGCCCTGAGGAGGCAGGCGGGGCTCACTCACCCACCTTTGCTGATCAGTCTTCTTTGCCAAAGATATAAACAAGATTGCCAGGCTTTGGGAAGAGCTTTGCTAAATGAGAGTAAGGTGGAGACGTATGAGGGTTCATTTGGTATCTGAGACTCACCCTTCACATTAAACAGGGTGAGAAGATTGATACCAGCATCCTCCAGGGCTGTCAGAAAATGCAACCTTTAAGCTTTGAAATTATAGGAAGCGAGAAATGCCTTCTGGAGACTGTCACATATGTGCCTGGTGATGTGTTGGGTGTAATCCCAGTTTTAACAGTCTCAGAAAGTGCCCAAGAGCATGGGTTTTGGGGGCAGAGAGACCTGAGTCAAGTATGAGCATCAGCACCCGCTAACTGAGCGACCTGAGGCGGGTCCCTTAACCCACCCCACAGGGTTGTTGTAATAATCAAGTGAGGCTGTACATGAAAGCCCTTGGTACCTATCAGCACAATAAATGTGCTTGTGCTGGTGATCGCAGCTTGAGGGGGTGGTCACAGCGGTGATGGTCATGGCCCCACAGCTTGGCGGTCAAGACCGCCGACCCCAAGCCACAATATCTTCACATTCACCATGATCTCAGGCAAGTTACTCAACGTCTCTTGCTCAGTTTCTCATCTGTGAAATGGAGGTAATAATAGGACTTACCTCAGAGGGTGGATCTGATGATTCACTGTAATGAGTCACAATTGTAAAGTGCAAAGATAGTTCCTGGAACATGATAAGCGTAAATAAGTGTTAAATATATCTATAAGCTAACGAATTGTCACAACAATAAGGTAGGACATGTTTATCCCCTAATAGAGGAAGAATTGCTTCCTTATCTTGCAGATGTCTGCACTGAAACAGACAGGTTAATATCAGTGCCCATATCACTGTCACTAGCCAGTAAAGGGTTGAAAGGTGGAAATGTCATTTGAATCTTGTTTTCCCCAGGGGCAAGATGGTACTCTGGATTGTGTGGTGAGAAGCTTTACTCTTTTCCTGGCTCATACCTCATTGGGTATGACCCAACGAGGAACATGGTTCTGAAGTAATGGATAGCTCTCGAAAAGCTCACATTTACTGCAGGTTGCTATTTGCTAGACCCAACACATTGTTATTCTTACAGCAATCTTATGAGCTAGGCAGGATTATTTCATGTTAAAGATGAAGACAGTGAGGCTCAGAGAGGTTAGGTTACTTTCCCAAGATCACACAGCTATTGTAAAATAGCAGGGACCAGGTTCAAATTCAGGTGCAAAACTCTAAAACCCACTCTCTTAAGCACTGGGCTCTCTCAGCCTTAACTCCCTGCTGTAGTAAACAGTGGGAGAGCCTTCTTGGAATTCAGTCCAAGATCCATTTTATTTGAAGTGTGAGACCAGGAGGTACTATTATGGCTCAGCAGTAAGGAACCTAACTAGTATCCATGAGGATGCAGGTTCAAACCCTGGCCTCGCTCAGTAGGTTAAGGATCTGGCATTGCCTCGAGATGCGGCTCGGATCTGGCATTGTGGCTATGGCGTAGTCTGGCAGCTGCAGCTCCAATTCAACCCCTAGCCTTGGATTTTCCATATGCCACAGGTGTGGCCCTAAAAATAAAAAAGTAAATAATAATAATAATAATAATAAATAAAATAAAGTGTGGGACCAGCACAGGCATAGAGATTGCTAGTGGAATTACCATTGATTAACACCTTTTATAATTACTCTTAACAACAACCTAGCAGGGTATTAGCCTCCAACTTCTTTATAAATGAGAAAAATAAAGAGCTCAGAGAATGTAAGCAACTTCTCCGCGGCTGCACAGCTAGAACAAGAGAAGAACTGGAATGCGCATGCACAACAACCTGACTCCAGAAAACTAAACTGATTTCTCCAACAGCTGCCATATCCGAGGTGCATATAAATGCCAACAGAAAATATTGGAGCAAACATCATTTGTCTGCGTCACCCCTCAGCCTGTGGATCTAAATGAATTCAAAGCAATCTTTTTTTTTTTTTTACAAGGCCATCACTTAGGTGTTTACCAGTCTGACTAACTTTATTATGCTCTAAGGCTTCCTTGGGGGTATTGCCTTCCTCATAAGGTTGTCTTAATGACACACTCAGCTCTGTTAATTGCAAAGTGTTTTGTGTGTATTAGCTGCAGCTGGCATTGCTTTTGATGGGTACTTCAGGGCCCTTTATGGGGCCTGGAAGAAAACTTGCAGAACACTGGCACCTCTGCAGCTGTTGAGAAAAGAAATGAGGCTTCTTTGATCCAAAGCATCAAGGCACCTCTTTGGGCAACAGCTTCTCGTTTGTGGAAGCGGGACTGGTGTTTGGCAGGTATGCCACCGGGTCTTGCGGTGGCTGTTAAAATATTGAAGTACATCTACCAGTTTTGAAATATCTGCTTCCTGAGCCCCAAGTGCCCCTGACAACTCCAGCCCCTTTTCTAGGACCCCCCTTGATCCAAAAAAAAAGAAAAAAAAGAACTAACATGTGGCAAAACAGAAGGTCCCAGGACCCCAGCACGTTCAGATTGGTAGACTGGCGGTGCTTTCCATGTACCCACTGTTCCATCTTTGAACATGTTTTCACCTCTGTCTGGTGACATTATTTAGCTAGAAGACAGAGCAATCCAGAACAGTCAGGCAGACCATCCATATTATACTCTCAATATTATTTTTGGTCTTGGCTGACATCTCTCACAGATTCATGTGGATTCCAGCATAATTGGTATGTTCCACCTATTGCATTTAAATGGTGATATTTTAATCTATGCTGAATTTTCCTTGGCCTTTTTTTTTTTCCTTAATAAAATTCAGGAATGATCTTTGCCAGTAAGTCATAGTTTCCAAAGGGTTGCCATCTCCTGTTAGCCAGGTTCTCTTTTTATCGGGTTTTCCTCCTGCCTTGTGAAATGAACACTCTGGTTTAATTGCTTAAGTGCTCTTGTTCGTCATCCAAACTTGCCTAGGCCTGTCTCATAAACAGGCGACAGAATCGCCAGCTTCTCTGCAGGAAGGGACTGCCTTGTGCCTACCTCTGCTTCAGCTCCTCTCCTGTCTGCGTGAAGTGGGCTTGAGGGGAGTCAAAGAAGCACAAATAAGACCATCGTGAGGTCTCAGAGGCAGCAAATCATAGCCATCCCTGCAGCTCTGGGCTAAAGGGAGTGAAGAGCAAGCAGGTAATGAGGAAAAAAAAAAAAATAGGAGGGAAGCTCAGAGTAAATGTGGGCAATTTGTTTTCAAAGAGCTGGAATTAGCTCCTATCTCTCTGAATGCCTATAAAAAACCCTCCTTCCCCTTTATTAGCACATGGAACTCTTAGTCTGCAATAACAGAAGCCCCAAGTAAAACCTGCTTCCATATGACACGGAGGTATATTTGTCTCCTGGGTAAAAGTTCAGAGGTAGGAATCCAGGGCTGAATAGTAGCTCTTTACTCCAGGAGTGCTTAGATACAGGCTCCTGCCAGTTTTCTGTTCCTCCATCCCTGAGATCCAGCTGCCCCTTTGGTGTACTCCAAGATGGTACCGGAGCCATTGCATCCGCACCACGAGCAGTAGGATGGAGGCGGCGGAGAGCGAGCAAAATATATAAAACTAGGTGTTTTATACAAGGAGGAGCTGCTATAAATTATCTCCACATACATATGCTTAGCCACCAAAGAATAATGGCCACACCCAGCTTCAAGGTACGTTGGGAAATGTGATTGATTCTTGGAAGCCAGCAACCAAACTGATATGTCCTACTACTATAGCAGGAAGAAAGAGCAGCCAGGGAGGTCCACTCTCAGCCTGTTTGCCCTTGCATTGTATTGGACCCCTGACTGTGTGTCTGTCTCCGCCCTTAGAACTCTAAGAAGGCAGGGACTGTTTCTACTTCCTTGTTGTACACCCACCACCTGGCACCCAATTTCATCTATAAGGATTTCACCACTACAGGAGTCTTTAGAATACCTGCATCCAGGGGTGTCGTTCCACCACTTAAATCCTACAACAGTTTCCCGTTGACCTTGGCACCAAATCCAAGCGCGACCTCTAAGGTTTGAGCTCTCTAAACTCACATGCACCATATCTACCTCCCACCCCACGTTATCATGATTCAGCACAACTGGCGTTATTTCTGTTTCTGCAACTTACCAAGCTACATTTCTTCTCGAGCCCTTTATACATGCTGCTACCTTTGCCTGAAATGCTTTCTCCTGCCTGTGTTCATTTGGCTGGCTTCTCCTCACTGAGATCTCGGCTCAGATCTGCCCCTTGATATTTCCCTAACATCATCCAACCCCACTTATGTCCATCCCAGCATCATTCTCATGCCAAAGAGATGGTCTTTATATCCTTTGTTATTATCTGAAATATAATCTGAAGTATGTATGTATGTATTGACTTACTTGGCTCTTTCCTTCCCAAATTAGGATATAAACTCCTGGTGGGCAAAGATCTTGCCCGTTTTATCATCTGTAGTATCCTAGACACTTAAAACCATGCCTTTGTACCTAGTAAACTGTCAGTAAGCATGTGTGGCCTCAACTGTTCCATTACCAAAGCGGCAAGATTGTAACTTGAAAAGTTAAATTCTTCTTTTTCTTTTTGTTAACTCTATTACTCCACAAAGTTTCAAAGCAGAATCTAGATATCAGCCTATGTGAATTCACAGACTTCTTGCCCATTGCCTCTCTCATCCCCATACCTTCTCCCACGTGATGGGAGGGAAGTTTCCACTTCAGGGATCAAACCTGATGCCAGGATGTTGCAGTCCAACGTCTTCATCTTCATTCTCAACCCCTATGTACATCATCATAAAATCAATAGGATCAGAGGTATAGGCAAATGGACCCAAGAGTAAAAGTTAAACATCAGTCGGAATGATTTGCAGGTTAGAAAAGGGAGCCTTGGGGAAATAGAAGCTAGCATGTGTAGACCAGACCACCTGCAAGATGTCATGGCGAGTTGATGCCCTGTTTAAGAAATGGTGAAAGAAAAGCTCAAATGGGAGGCAAGAAGCCTGTCTGGTGTGTTTAAGAAACCTGGGGGGAGGGGGAGGAGATGAGGTCTAAGAGGGCACAGCAGGGTGAGAGAGTGCAGACCCAGTGATAATTAGCTTAGGACTGTAACCCAGTGAGCCATGGGCCAGGGAAGGAGAAATGGGGATAAAGAAGCCAGTGAATTCCTGAGTCATTATCTGAAGGAGAATCAGAGCCTTAGGCAGCTGCCTGGTGGAACGGAGGCGGGAGTGGACAGCTGTGAAACAGGAGTAAAGGTCAAGGATGATTCCCCGAAAATGTCTGCCCTGGGAGTTTGCACAGGGAACTTAAGTCTTTATCATGCATGCCAAGTACTCAGTAAATATTTATTGACTCAAATCCAACTTCTTTTCCTTCTCTGCCCTTCTAATGAGCTATTGCTTTGTTCCAGACTAAATGCACGGTCCTCTGATGTCCCATCTTGGATGACATCCCCTCTTTGTCGCCCCCAGTCTTACTGAATGAAACCTGACATTTTTCTTGGCCCACAGCCTGGCCAGTGCTGAAGTCAGGACTGAGTCCCAAGATATCAGCCAGCCCTGGAGCCTGGGGCTAGATCATCCTGAGCCTAGACCCACAGTCTTGAGATGTATACCTTCTTCTGACTTCTCCACAGCTAGTTCTTCATACCTAGCAGCTCCCCCCAAATCTCCATACTCACAGCCTTCCTAGTAAGCTCTCCGAGGCCAGGCCAGCAGTGATAAATACTGAACACCAACCAAGTGTGCCACGTCAGTGGTACTCACCTGGGACCATGAAACCCATCACAAGTTCCCAATAAGTCTAGCAATTGAAAGTCACCACCCTTTCATGTACGACCAACAGAACGGACACTCTGGACCTCTAGTGAGCATCCTTCCCAGTACCTCCCATTGGCCTCCATTAATATTCGGGGACTGACAGCTAAGATTGACTGCCTCATTAGCAGGCGTTGTGTGGAACTCTGACAATAATTAACAACTCAACAGTCTCATTTGCTGGCCTATCAGAGAAGTATTCAATCAAAAATGTAATTTGCTCGCGCTTCCATTTAGCATGGGAAGACTATTCCTTCAAAGTTTTAAATAGTCTAATTAAGAGGGAAGAAATAGAAGGGGAAAAATTATTAACAGTATAGGTTTAATGTGAAATTGCTGGAGCGAATTAATAATGCAATAACCATTTTTAGCAGCTGTCTATCAGTTTGTGGGCCAGAGTAATTCAATTAGTCAGCAAAGGGCTGTTCAGATTAGACAGTGGGGAACAAGTGCCGACATGTCTGCCAAAGGCTCTGTGGACTCTACACTCCTGGGTTTGGGAGAGATCCATACAAAACCCTCCAAGACACCGCACAGAGCAATGTTCAGGGAACGTGTGCCTTGTGGTTGGAGCAAGTGGACTTGCTCTCTCACGGTCCCCTGATAATAGTCCCAGTGCCACTCCTGGGGGGTTACTTCCTGAAGAAGCAATTCCACAGCATCAGCACCCTTCATTGAAAGCAAACCATCTGCCAAAGTCAAGAATTCTAGGTAAGCTCTACAGGATTCTGGCTGTGTCCCCTTCCCAAGGCCTAATGCCACAGCCACACCAACCAGTGCCTTTTTGTTTCCTCTGTTGTGTGTTGTGCTTAATTAGTTTATCTCTCCATGACTGGGATCACAAAGATCTCCCTCTCGAGGATTCCTTCCTAGTGTCTGTCCGCTAAATCCTGTCAGTCCTTTCAGGTCTAGCTCAGATCTCATCTGCACAAAGCCTTCTTTCTCCCAAACAAGCATTTAGTTTCCAGGTCCTTTGCAACACTAAGATTCTGCCCCTTTCTCTTTACCTGAAAATGGAGGTAATATGGCAGATCCAACCGGAAGGTGAAAAGGCTCAGGCGAGAAATACTAGGATTGCAGGCAGTGGATCTAACAAAGAATGCAGCCTTTGGACCCTGAAAGACTTGGATTCTAATTTTGGTACTACCACTTAAGAGCTGTGTGTTCTTAGGTAATTTGCCCTACCTCTCTGTGCCTTAATTTCCTTTCTTGTGAAATAGAGCTAAGAATAGAGATAAGATTTGCTGACTGCTTGTAAGATGATAGAGAATATATGAAAAGCACATGGTACATAGTAGGTACTTTAAAATGGCCACCATTGGTATTAACGCACTTACCACAGTGTCAGGCTTCTAGTAAATAATGTGTGTGTTTTTTTTTTAAACCCTTCCTGACTCATTCCTTTGCATCTCTACATGTCTTTGTCTTTTTAGGAGTACTCCAATAGTTGACTCTTTTGATATGGTTTTTCTTTCCTTCTTTTTTCCTCATCTCCCTGTTCTTTTATAAAGTCATCGAGGGTACAATTTATATCATGTACAGTTTGTACTCCAGGCCTTGACCCAGCTCTCTGCCTTGCACATAGAAAGCTGGAGTACCTTGTAAAGAAACCCGGTATATATGTAGGGTTTAGAGAGAAAGAGCCATTACTATGAAGATTTGTGAGTAAAAGTGAGTATAAGGGTAAGTGACTGCCCAGTTAATCAAAGTGTTGCTACACGAGGATAATTAAGTTGCTGGACTTTGGTGTAGGTCATAGCTGAGTCTGCATTTCAACCGTTTCTCTTAGGCTTATAAAATCCCTTCTCTGAGACTCAGTTTTCTCATCTATAAAATAGGTAGTAATTGACCTACTTATCAGGCTATTGTGAGGTTTTTCACCTAAAGCATCTTGCCACATAGTAAACATTATTTGGAAGAGAGAGGCAATTGGGAGACCTAGGAAGGTGATGGGAAGGGGAGCTGAGATGGGCTGTGGAGTGTCATGGGAAATGTTAAAGTACAAGTTGAAAGCAAGGAGGAGATGCTGTGGGTTGTTGCACAAACCTGAGAAGGGATGAAGAGAGAACTGTGGCCAAAGCTAAACCAGTGTGCTTTCCCAGGGAAGGAAAACACAGCACGGGGGCTGTCAGCACCGATGGTCCTGTGTATGTACATAGCCTTCGGGCAGTACGGTGGTGTTTTCAATCGCCAACTCATTTAATCCAAGAACAATCCCTAAGGATCTTCTGCAGGCATGATCCTGGAGTAGCGGCTCTGTGGGAGACAAAGATGCTTTAAAAAGACCCCCATCCCAAGATGCTTCTGTTCAGAGAGGGAGATAGGACTTGAGTAGACAAGGGGAAGCAGGGTGACCCGGATGGAGCCCAGGCACTGTTCCTTGGGAACACTCAGACGTCAAGGATGGTCTGGGACAGATTCCTGCCGCAACAATATATCGACTGTGGCCAAGACAATTCTAATAAGTAGAGCCAATCAATCCAAAGAGGTGTGCTCTGTGAACACGCACGAGCATTGTGCTAGGTGAGTGAGTTAGGAACTGGCTGAGGAAGGAACTAGAACACAGGCGAAAGGCAGGAAAACAAACCCACCAGCTTCCCGCTGGCAACAGTAAATGTAAAGGAAATAAGCAGCCCTGTGATTGTAGGGCTTAACACAGCTCTACATCCGTCGCTCTAGGACCATGTGACAGTTTCACATGCCGAGGGCTCCACGTGTGCTGTGTCCTTTAACTGCAGGAATCGATCCGTGGGGTGGTAAGAAGCCGTGTGCTCCAAGGAGAGATTCTGCTGAAGGAGGGGCTGGAGACCTGCCTGAGGAAGGCAGAGGGGCTTATGTTGGGGGGCAGGGACACCCTGCCACCTATGCGTCCCGGCTCCACGCTCAAAGATTTCTGAACTAGCCACAAACAGTAAAAACAAGTCTCTTTGGTATTTATGTTCAGCCGCTCAAGGATAGACTGTTCAGGCTGACCTCTTTGCTGTAATACAATTAATTAGTTTACCCCAAACTTGTAAACCACAATTCGTCATCCTCAGACTGTCCACTCCAACTGTTTTCTCTTTTCTTCCCACTCTCTGATAGATCCTGGGTTTGCTTCTATTTCTAAGTAGTGGCCTCATGGCTGGCTCCCTCTTTGTAGTGAACTGCATATGACTAAATATTTCCTGGTTATTCTGTGATGCAAAGCTTGGGCTTTGGGGTCAGCTATGCCCGAATTCAAATCTCAGTTCTGTTACTCTGGGGGGGACTTTGCATAAGTGGCTGAACTTCTCCAAGACTTGGTTTTCTCATCTCTAAAATAGGAATTAAAAAAAAAATGCCCAGCTCATCAGTTCTGTGAAAGATTTAAATAAGTCAATCAGTAATCAAATGCCTTTTCTAACTGATTGCTATCAGCATAGCCAGGCACATTATTGTAAGAGTTGGTCAAACATTCCTTATAACAGCAGTGAAAACTAATAGCAGTGTAAATTCACAACACTTGTTTTATGAAGTGAGATAGGTAATGTGAAGACAGGGAACAAAACAAAGTGGGGGGGCGGGGTAGTAGAGGTTCTGCAAGAGCAGATGAAGCTGTCAGGGCTATAGGGTGTTCCAAATGGAAACGTGCAGCAAAAATAAATCTCTGCGTTGGAGGGTGGAGGATGGGTGGTAACAGTTCAGGCACCTGCATGACCTGCTGGAATCCATATGTATTTTGAGACAATTTTTGGAAACAATCCTAGGAGCTCTGATGAGAGGTCATTTAGAGCGGGAGCATCACTGCTGGATTCGTGGGTGCTGTGGTATTTGAACTTGGGGATTCGACATAGCACGGCCTTCCAACCAGGGCATTTTCCAGGCAAAGGCCAGGATGGAGTGTGCAGGAGGCCACTTTATTTCTTTTTTCCTTTTTGCCTTATCTAGGGCCGCACCCATGGCATATGGAGGTTCCCAGGCTAGGGGTCTAACAGGACCTGTAGCCGCCAGCCTACGCCACAGCCACAGCAATGCGGGATCCGAGCCGTGTCTGCAACCCACACCACAGCTCACGGCAAGGCCGGATCCTTAATCCACTGAGCAAGGCCAGGGATCGAACACGCAACCTCACGGTTCCTAGTCGGATTCGTTAGCCACTGAGCCACGATGGGAACTCCAGGACGCCACTTTAGATGGAGAATAACAAAGAGTGGAGGAAGTAAGATTGGGAGGAAGTCATGGGACTTAATCATAAAGGACCTTATTTCCAGGCTAGGGTGTTTCAACTTTATGGGTGTTGAGGAGACAGTGAATACTTTTGAATATGTATGTTCATGCCTGAGTGTGTGTGGGCGTGTGTGTATGTGAGAGAGGGAGGAAGGGAGGGGAAAATGGGGTGTAGAGAAGGAGCGATACATGTGGATCCACGCTGGGCATCAGAAAGCTTGGTCTTCCTTAATCATTCATCACGACCTATAATATGCACCAAAAAAGAAAAAAAAATAGGAGCAGCAGGGCCAGGTTCCGGTCTGTTTGAGAAACTGAAAGAAATGCTCAAGGGGCTGTAGATAATTCCAACGGAGACGGCAGTTCCTGGAGCCAGCCCCAGGCTCCCTTTATTTAGCTGTGTGTCAGGGACCTGCATTAACACGTGTGCGTATGTGTGCACATGGGCACTTCCTTGTAGGCAAAGGAAAAGCAGCCAGCCCTGTGTTTCTCTTGCTCAGAGACCAGAAGCCCCAGACGATGAGATCTGGCAGGAAGAAACACATCTCCTCCTTCATTAAAAAACTACTTGAGGAGTTCCCGCTGTGGTACAATGGGATTGGTGGTGTCTCTGCAGCTCCAGGATGCAGGTTCGATCTGGCCAGGCACCGTAGGTTAAAGGATCCAGCATTGCTGCAGCTGTGGCATAGGTTACAACCGTGGCTCAGATCTGATCCTTGGCCCGGGAACCCCATATGCTGTAGGGCGACCAAAAAAGGAAAAAAAAAAGGCTACTTGAAAGACACCTGTCACAATAGGTGGCCGTTCCTTCCCTTACTGGGAGATTCCTCACTCCTCCCCACAAAGTTCTTAAGAAGTAGCCCCTCAGGGAATTCCCGTCATGGCTCAGTGGTTAACGAATCCGACTAGGAACCATGAGGTTGCGGGTTCAATCCCTGGTCTTGCTCAGTGGGTTAAGGATCCGACATTGCCGTGAGCTGTGGTGTAGGTTGCAGACGCGGCTCGGATCCCGCATTGCTGTGGCTGTGGTGAAGGCCAGCAGCTGCAGCTCCTGTTAGACCCGTAGCCTGGGAACCTCCACATGCCGTGGGTGCAGCCCTAGAAAAGGCAAAAAGACCAAAAAGAAAAAAAAAGTAACTCCTAAGTGTAAAACACTGGATGTGCCTAGCACGTAGTAGGCACTCTAGTACTGTGATGGGGGGGGTGATGCTTAAACAGCAGCTGCAGCTCGGGGCAGAGTACTTGAAAAGAAATGTCTGATATTTTGGTAAGGGGGATTGAAAGAATGAGTCCTTATTTCTTTTTATGTGGAAGAAGCAGAGTGGCTGTGTTCTTCTAGCAGTGAACTGAAGGTCTAAAGACCTGGATTTTAAGAAAGCGTCACTCTCTGGACTTCATTTTTCCCAGCTGTGAAATGAGGGCTTGGATTCCAAGAGCTGTCTCAGCCCAGGCCTCCCGAGTCAGTACCTTGGGTGCCCTATCCGCAGGCACACGCTGGTCAGGGGTGAAGATTCTAGTCCTTCACCTCAGAACCCTGTGGGTCAGGGAGGCACCACCGGCAAGGGCATTCGAGTGAGACCTGGTCAACAGTGGAGGACACTCCTCTGTGAAGTAGTGAGCTCCCCGTCATGGGGGCAGAGGCCGATGGGCACCCTGCAGGGAAGATCCAGGGAGACCCCTCACATGGGTCAGAAGTTGGATTGAAGCACCTCTGCTAAGGTTGCTCCCCAGTCTGAGAGTGAAGGAATTTAATTTGATTTTTTTTTTTCTAGGGCTGTACCCATGACATATGGATATTCCCAGGCCAGGGGTCAAATCGGACTTGTAGCTGCCAGCCTACACCACAGCCACAGCAATGCCAGATCCAAGCCACATCTGCGACCTACACCACAGCTCGTGGCAGCGCCAGATCCTTAACCCCCTGAGGGGGCCAGGGATTGAACCCACATCCTTGTGGATATTAGTCGGGTTCTTTAACCACTGAGCCATGACAGGAACTCCGAGTTTTGCTTTGTTTTGTTTCTAAATGATACATAATGTTTTATTTTTAGGAGACTAATGGTATGCCCATACAATTCTGCACCCTGCTTCCTGTTACAACCTAAGTGTGTTCCATGTTATTACACAGTCTTTGTAAACATCATTTCTAATGGCTGCATTCTAGCCCACATAATGGTTATTTCAGAGGGATGCTAGGAAGGAAATTACTGGAAGGCAGAAGAAAACGGGGGGAGTCAAGAAGAAGGTGCGAAAATCGCATTTGGAGGCAGAATGCAAATAAGAGAAGAATAACGGAGGCTCTTATAAGAAAGGGAAGCCATGGCATTTGGCCGTTACCTCATTCATGGGTTTTGTAGAAGGGCCTATAGGGAGGAGCTTGAGGAAAGACTACAGGGCAATAAAAATCACCTTGCATTTCTAGCCTGGATTGTTGCAAGAACGTTCTGACCTGTCAGCCTCTAGCCTGGTGATATGTGACAAGAAGCTCCATTGAGTGTGAGGGTGCCCTTCTCTACCCACCACTCATAGTCACCACCTACAGGAAGCCCTCTTTGCTATGCAGGCCCATAAGCGTCTCCTCCCTCTGCTCTGGTGACTCTGGATGCCTTGCTCATCCAGGCAGGTATGAGGTGTTCCCTAAATGCATCATATCTGCTGTGTTCACATCAGAGTCCCAGGGTCCAATATAGTTCTAGGCATATAGTTGGTGCTCAGATAATGTTACCAAATTAACTGGTTAATCAGTTAACTGATTAATTAACATGAACTACCTTACCATTCCCGTCTACCTTATTTTTTCCTTTCTGGTGCTAATCGGTTATTAATATGCATTGGAATCATCTGGAGATCATGTTAAACTGCAGATTGTGATGAAGAGGGCTTGGGAGGGAGCCGGAGATTTTTGTATTTCTAACCATCTCCAGGGAAAAAGCTGTGCCTCTTTAAAGCACAAGTTAAAAAATTCTCGTCTCCAGACTCAGGCATTTTAGCATCCTGTACTTTAATGCCTTCATTCAAAAATGCTGATTGAGTCTGTTTCTGTTTTGTAAATAAGTTCATCGATATCATTCTTTTAGATTCCCCATGTAAATAATATCATATGATATTGGTCTTTCTCTGTCTGACTTACTTCACTTAGAGTGATAATCTTTAGGTCCCTCCTTGCTGCTGAAAATGGCATTATTTCATTGGTTTTTGTGGCTGAGTAATAATATCCCACTGTATCTATGTACCTACTCTTTGTCCATTCTTCTGTCAGTGGGCACTTAGGTCGCTTCCATGTCTTGGTTGCTGTGAATGCTGCAGTGAACACAGAGGTGCGTGGATCTTTTCAGTTACGGCTTTCTCCAGATATATGTCCAGGAGTGAGACTGCAATTTAGAAAACAAACTTATGGTTACCAAAGGGGTAATGCAGGTGTAAGTATAGATTAAGAGTTTAGGATTAACGTGTATGCGCTACTATATATAAAATAGGTAATCAATAAGGACCTACTTATGTAGCTCAGGGAACTCAATATCCTTTAATAACCTATATGGGAGAAGAATCTCAAAAAGAATGTATATGTGTATATGTATAATTGAACTGCTTTGCTGTACACTTGGAACTAACACAACATTGTAAATCAACTATAAAAATTTAAAAATATATTTTAAAAATGCTGATTGAGCATCTACTTGTTCCCAGCCCTGTGCTTGGAATTGAGGACTCCAAGTCGATGTGCTCTCTGCCCTCTTTGAGCCTACAGTCTAGTGGGAGAGGCTATCAGTAACCCAACAACTCCTCAATTAATCAATACTTGGAAACTGAGCTATGGCCAGAGAGGAAAGTAGTACAGTATTTAGAGTACTAGATTTCAATGGGATGGGAGGAAGCTGACCGCAACATTGGTTCAGGACCGCTTCCCTGAGAAAGTCACAATAGATCTGAGATTTAGATGATGAGCAGAGTGAAAGAGGGAACAGGGTGAGGGAAAAGCATTTCAGACAGAGGGACCAGCATGTGCAAAGACTCTGTGGGTGGCAAGAACGTGGATATGGGGGGGAGGGTTCAATCTTTGCAATACACAAGGAATCCAGAAGTGAAATCCTCGTGGCTTAAGCAAAAAAATGGCCGGGAAGATATATACCTAGAGAAATCAGCGTGGCTATTGCCCAAATGGCTAGAACAATGGCTGTTCCTAAGATAGTGAGAAATTTGGATCAATGAGGAAGGCTAAAAGAGGCACGACAGAGGAGGACTGAATCTATTTTTTCTTAGTATCAGAGGTCATGTGGTACAGCCAAAAAGGCTAAGGTTTTTGGTGTCAGAAAAACCAAAGACCTGGACTCAAATATTGCTTCTATCACTTACCACATATCTTGGGCAAGTCATTTACACCTTTTTAAATGTAACTGCCTCACTGTAACATGTGGATAGCAGTGGGTACCTACCTTGCAGGGCTGTGATTGGACAGTGTTGAGCTAATATGTATAAGGTAGATACATAGTCAACTGTCAATTTCTCCTCCTTCCTCCTACCTCGCATCTTCCAACCGCAGATGCCCCAAAGTGACATCAAAGAGCTTCACCTGCACTTTTCACAGATGGTGGGTCATTAATAGTGGGGAGAGGCAACCATGTGAAACCCCAGTATGTAGAAATAAGGTGACCTTCTGAAGAGTATGGCGAAAAATCATCTTCTAAAGCTTGTGTCCTACTGGTCAAAGACTTTCCCCCAAGGAGAAGGCTGGTCACAGCCACAGACACTCCTTGGCCTTCTAGCGAGCCTATGGCTAATGCTGCAGACATGTGAAGACATCAGCCCAGATATTTAGTGTGATAATGGCACTGACATATCGGTGCGGAGAATGCTTCCCAGGGCAGGAGAGGGCAGTCTAGAAGTTTGGCAAAATGGGGCATCCTTGAGAACAATATTTGCAAAGAACATTCCAGACTTTGGGGGAAGAGACTGTGGAGTTTCCCCTAATTCTGGGCTCCACTTGTGTGAATTTGGGCACAGAAATAACTAAGGCAAGCCCCCAGAGCCTTGATAACAGGCTGATTGGGGGCCAAGGCCCGTAAATGTCACAGGCTGGTTTTATGACTTTGGACCCACAATTTCTTTTCACAGAACCTTAGTATACTTGTCTATAAAATGGGGATCCCAGGATCTAACTCAAAAGGCAGTGGGAAGGATTAAATGAGTGTACATTGAACATTTCCACTGCATTCTCTGTCTCAGAAGATGCCATGATTGCTGTGGCAATGGGACTGGAGAGAAAGGGTCATGACTCTTGGCCCTGCCACTCAGCACGGAGTGACACAAGTACCTCTTCTTACCTCTGAGCCTCAGATGTGAAGGGGTGACACCCTCTGCATGATGGATTTTTGATGATGGTGAACAAGGTCAAGGCATGTAATAAAGCACTTCAGAGTGCCTGGCATGAAGTAGGCCCTCAATAAAGGGGAGCTACATCATTTTATCATTGCTGCTGCTGCTACTACTATTACTATTATTATTACTACTACTGTTTTTTAAAATTTTTTATTATACTTGGTTTGCAATGTTTTGTCGGTTTCTGCTGTATAGCAAAGTAACCCAGTCATATGTATATATACATTCTTTTTCTCATATTATCTTCCATCATGTTCTGCCACAAGTGATTAGACATAGTTCCCTATGCTATACACTAGGACCTCATCGCTTATCCATTCTAAATGTAATAGTTTGCATCTACTAACCCCAAACTTCCTGTTCATCCCACTCCCTCCCCCTCCTTGGCAACCACAGGTCCATTCTCCATGTCTGTGAGTCTATTTCTGTTCTATAGAGAGGTTCCTCAGTGCCATATTTTAGATATATCGGTGATATCATATGGTATTTGTCTCTCTCTCTGACTTGACTTCATTTAGTATGACAATCTCTTGTCACATCCACATTGCTGCAAATGGCATGATTTTGTCCTTTTTATGGCTGTGTAGTTTTCCATTGTGTATATGTACCACATCTTTTAAATCAATTCATCTGTCCATGGACATTTAGGTTGTTTCCATGTCTTGCCTATTGTAAATTATTAGTAGTACTATTAATCAAATGATAGGGGAATTGGGATAAGCATAGTTTAAACTTTACCTGCATGGCCAGAAGGGAATAAAGACTTGAGAATTAGACTTACCCTGATGAAATTGAGCTGTTGTCCTTCAAGCTACTAAAGGTTTACTTGGATCTTCTATTTTATTCCCACTTGACAGATGAGGAACCAAGACCCAAGAAAGGTGTATCTTTCCTTTGTTCACATAGCAGGTTGATAACAGCCTAAACTGAACCTGCCTCTCAGCCCAATGTTTTTTCTCCCAACCTCAGGGACTCTCATTCATCAACTCCCTTGGCATTAAGAACCTCACCTCCCTGCAGACATTGCTTCTTCCAGCCATATTCACCCCCCGCCCCAAGAAGAACTCTGCCCCAGCCAGGCTGCTGTATTTACTATTAGTTGAAAACACCCCATCTTTTCCAGACTCTGTACCTTTCTTTGCCCATGCTGCTCTTTTCCAAAATGCCCACCCCTCTCTCTACCTAAGGAAACATTTCCACCAATTGCTCTTTGCCTTGTCTTCGGGGCGCTGGAGCTGGAGTTACACTGCAGTGTGGTATGCCATGAGGGATTGTGGATGTTTCAGATGTTATCAAGATGTGAGCCTACATTTCCACGAAGAATGGATATTGGAGACACTTGGTCCACGTGGCTCCGCTCACCTTCGCTCACAGCCCGAGAGTTACGAGCAGTATAGATTATTTTAATGACAGTATTACTTCCAACTGCGTCTCTCCCATCTGTTCTTCCCCAATTACGAATGCAGAAACCCAGCATGGGTCTCCATTCTGGCAGTAGAGAATGAAATATAAGTGCTATAAAAGGGCGTATATTCTTTGAACAATACAGTTGGCACCTGTGAAGCTTTGCCTTGTGTTTCAGGCTCTCCTGCGTCTTCGAGAGGGAGCCAGAGCCTCCTTAAGAAAATGCCACTGCACGCTCGAGTCATCCTTCCCCCCACCCCCACCCCAGTTTAGGGCACCCGAGAAATGACAAAGCCTGCAGGGTTTTGTCCAAGAAAGAGCCTGGGTCTCATGGAAATGGCCCAAACCAAGGTGAGGGGAAAAGGGAGTCAGCTGGGAATCCATCTGTCACATCAAATACACAAGGTAGGGCTTGAGGCTGCGAACAATTAGGTAAAGAGGTCCTATGGATACCAGCCGAACTCAAAGATCCAGAGCATGTCAGGCAAAGTAACCACTGAGGGTATTATTATTCCTATTTTTTTTCTTTTATTCTTTTTCTTTTTAGTGCCGCACCTGTAGCATATGTAAGTTCCCAAGCTAGGGGTTGAGTCGGAGCTGCAGCTGCCGGCCTACACCACAGCCACAGCAATGCCAGATCTGAGCCGCATCTGTGACCTACGCCAGAGCTTTTGGCAACACTGGGTCCTTAACCCACTGAGTGAGGCCAGGGATTGAACCCCCATCCTCGTGGATACTAGTCGGGTTCTTAACCTGCTGAGCCGCAATGGGAACTCCTCATTTCTGTTTTTGAACATGAGAAAACAAAGGCTCAGAAAGGTTTGATTACTTGTATGAACTCACACAGTATGGAAGTGGCAGATCTGAGTTCAAACCAAGCTATAATAAAAAGTCAGATCAGAGAGTTCCCTGGCGGCTCAGTGGGTTAAGGACCAGCATTGTCACTGCTGTGGCTCAGGTAGCTTCTGTAGCACGGGTTTAATCCCTGGCCCAGGAACTTCCACATGCCACAGGTGTAGAAAGAGAAAAAAAAAGAATTTGATACATAAACACCACACAGCTCCTAATAAAGTGATTCCTAACCTTTTAGGCCCCAGTCGCGGGTGAACTGATGACTCTATTTTTTGCACACACATAGCTATGGAACAGAACCTAAGCTGACATCTCTCACACAAGCCGTAGTAATAGGCAGGATTGGCTGCAGAAAGGAAAAGAAAGAGAGGGCAGCCAAGTCCTAGATTTCAGAAAGCATATCATTCTTCAGGCGAAATACACTTCAGGGGGGAAGAAATCCCTAAATGTTTTATTAGACGAATTCAACAACTACAAATATTAACAGCAAGGCTATGAATTATTTAAAATTCAACTACCTAAAGCAGCCTATAAATCAAACATGAAATGTTCTCATCAGAAAAAGACCGGGTTTGCTCTTAATTCTGAGCTCTTAAAAAGAAAGAAGGCTGACCTCATGTTTACTGAGCACCTACTGTGTGCCAAGTGCTGTGATTTTCTCTGTGTCCGCTTGGACTCGCACGTGAATCCTAGGGCAGGGAGAAATTATCGGCTTCCTTTCACAGAGGCGGGAAACCAAAGGTTTGAGCTGGAAGGTGACCTCTCTATAGCTACATGGTTGGTTAATAGGGGAGATAAGGCTGAACCAACATTCACCTGAATTCAAAGCCATCCCTTTGCACTGTACCAGGCTGCACGTTGGCTGAAGGATGCATGTAAGTCTAAAATAGAGGCCTTAGGGAGTTGCCTTCGTGGCTCAGTGATTAAC
>PVHT021183634.1:16311856-16413689 GCA_004024745.2 Catagonus wagneri
GGTCTCCTCTGCTCCGAGATGGTTTCTCAGTCTTGCTTTTTGATGACCTCGACCATCATGAGGAATCCTGGTCAGGTGTTTGGTAGAATGTTCCTCAGTTTGGGTCACACCGTTTCTACCAGCTGTGTGACAGTGAGCACCCGACTCACACTGTCTTGAATGCTCTGATCTTGCTGTGAGTCTTAAATGAGAGGAAGCTTAGGAGGCCCCTGGTCAGGGCCAGTGCGCTCAGCCATCGCAACCATCATTTTATGGGGCTGATCTTATTCTGCTGTGGAGTCATTGCATGGTATATACTAGAGCGCCAGGGTGCTTCACTCTAAAATCACAGAATCAGAGTTCCTTTCGTGGCTCTGCAGAAACAAATCCCACTGGCATCCATGAGGACGCAGGTTCGATCCCTGGCCTCGCTCAGTGGGTTAAGGATCTGGTGTTGCTGTAAACTCTGGTGTAGGTCGTAGACATAGCTTGGATCTCACATTGCTGTGTCTGTGGCTTAGGCCAGCGGCTATAGCTCTGATTCAGTCCCTAGCCTGGGAACCTTCAAATGCCACAGGTGCAGCTCTAAAAAAAAACCAAAAAATAAATAAAATAATATATAAAAAATAAAATCACAGAATCCCAGAACTGAAAGGACCAGTAGAATCATTTGGTCGGACCCACCATTGCTGCTTGAAATCTTGTTACAGGGCAGACCGCTCTGGAGACACAATGTGCCGTAATTTCTAAGGCACCCATGCCATCCTCCAGCTGCTAGCACTGGTCTTCTTTCTCTCCTGCCTGCTTCCAGTCCATTGCAAGACTTACAGAAATTGTAGCCCGCACATTGTCTTACTCTACGGAGTGATTATTTCATTCTTTCCCTTCCCTTGAAACTCTAACGCAGCCTCCTGCCATCACCCTCTCAGTGGAGGCCCTTGCTTTTTATTGCATTGAGAAAACACAAGTAGTGAGAAGATTCAAGTCCATGAATTTATTGGTATCTGCACGCTATACTCTGCCTTGTCTTCTTTTGTGATGGGTGTTCTTCCTGCTCCAATTTAAGTGTGAGCCCTCAATTCGAGCATAGATTTTTTTTTTTTTTTTTGGAAGCTTCAGAGACCTTCACTTGCCTGGCCTCTGTCTGTGCTGGATGTTTCTAGATGTTTCTAGAGGTTGCAGATTCCAAATTTATATGGAAGCACTTCAAGTAAATCACCTAAATCATGGTTCTCAAAGTGGTGGTGGGTAATGCCTAGGGCATTTTTGGGTTGTCACCATTGGGTGGACCGATGGTGCTGGCATCTAGTGGGTAGACGCCAGAGATTCTGGTAGACATACTGGAAGGCAAAGGACAGTTTCCTACAGCAAAGAATTATCTGGCCCCAAATGTCAATCTTGTATATACTGAGATATCCTGGCCTAGAGAAATCTGAGAAGAAAGATAACATGCATTTTTAAAGTGCCGTTGATGTGTTCTGATTTCTCCTCTCGTAGTAAATACATATTCATTTCCATACCTAATTTTGAATTCATGACTGTGAATTCTTTTCCTTCAAAGAAGACTCTCCCAGTAGCATCATCACGGCCCTGCAAAATCTGGACTGTCCTTGCACTCAGGCACTGGGCTCCTTTCCCCCATGACAGGCTTTGCTTTTGCAGCTTTTCCCCTTTACTGGATCAGTGCCCAACAGTGGATGTGTTTTAGAATCTCTCACTTCTGAAAATAAAGTAAAACACTTTCCTTGGCCCCTCCATGTCAACTGGCCTCCACTGCGATTTTCTACGCTCTTTTCACAGCACACTCTGCCCCCAGAGTTACCTGTATTCACCACCTCCAGTCGCTCATCTTCCTTCTCTCTTGCATTTGTTTCCACCAGGCTCCCACCCCTACTTCCCTCCTAGTATCTCTTGTCAGAGTTCCCATTGTGGCTCAGTGGGTTGAGAACCCAATTAGTATCTATGAGCATGTGGGTTTTATCCCTGGCCTTGTTCAGTGGGCTCAGGTTCTGGTGTTGCCCTGAGTTGTGGTGTAGGTCACAGATGTGGCTCGGATCCTGCATTGCTGAGGCTGTGGTGTAGGCCAGAGGCTGCAGCTCCGATTTGCTCCCCAGCCTGGGAACTTTCAAATGCAACGCATGTGGCCTTAAAAAGCAAAAAAAGAAAACAAAGAAAAAGAAAGAAAGAAAAAAACCTCATTGTCCGTGCCCCCAGTGACCTTCATCTAGCCAAATTCCAATGACCAATCTCAGTCTCCATTTCCTGGACCCTTTTATGTAACGTAGCTAGTCACCTCTTCCTGCTGGAAACATTTTCTTTTATTTGACTTTGGAGACAGCGCTCTCCCGATTCTCCGGGGCAGCTATGCTCCCTGGCCCCTGCCGGATCCTCCCTACATCCCCGACCTCTAACTGTGAGGGGGCACGTCTCACAATCCTCAGCTTCTCCCTCCCAAAACCATTTTATTCAGCACCCTGGATTTAAATGCCAAATAGCCCCAGCCCCAATCTCATAAATGCCTCCATTTGAACGGTTAATGGGTTTCTCAGATGTTACATGTCTGAAACCAAACTCATGATTCCCTCTACCACCTCTTCCCACGGTCTGTCCCATTCTGGGAAAAGGCGGGGACACCAGCGTGCCCTCCTTACTCCGGACCAAAACACTTGCAGTTATCCTTGACTGGTTCCGCCTCTCACAGCCACGCCCAAACTGTCAACCGATCCTGTCTTGAAAAATAGGTCTTGAAAATATTTCTGCCCTGAAATAGATTCACCTCGAAAATATATCCATTATTCAAAAATGTTTCAGCGCCTTCGGCTGACCTCCAAGTCCAAGCCAGCATCATTCCTCACCTGGGAGACGGCAATGCCTCCAGACCAGTCACTTCCTCCCCTTCCTACTCATGCCCAGCAGGTCCTTCTCTACACAACGGCTGGGATGATCATGCAAAATAAAAAGCAGATCATGCCACCCCCTGCTCAAATGCCACCCCCATGGCATCGTCCATCTAAGCATGTTTAGAATCGCATCCTTTTCACCCCCAAGACCCTTTCTGTGCCGGCCCCTGCCTGTACCATCTCCTACCACCCCTCACTCACCCCTCCATCCCTGGCCTGCTTGTTCTCCTTCTAGGGTCCCAAGTTCAGTTCTGCTTCAGCACTTTTGCCCTCGATGTCCCTTGTTTGGGGAGTAAGCATCTCCCCAATGTTTAACTGCCAGGTTCCATCCCTTCCCCCAGGTCTTTTGAGTCCGCTTCGTATGTGCATATACTATTAATACATAATGCATACGTTATTACAATATTACTTACATAATGCATATATTATTATAATATTACCTACATAATGCATATATTATTATAATATTATTTACATGCTTTGTTGTATTCACTCCTATATATTTAGTCTCTAAAACAATAAAGAGTCGCTGCTTTGAACAGGCAAAACAGATGTGCCAAATGCCTGCTCCATCTCACCCTGCCTTTTCCCCAACTCCTGTGGGTCCCAGCCTCCCCCAGGAGCCACACAGGACAGGGCTCTCCCGCTCTAGGAGAGCCTCAAGGAGAGTGAAACCATCAAAATTAGGGGAGAGCTTCCTTATCCAGGCTGAAGACGATGATGGTGATGATGATGTTTTTGATGAGTGTGGAGGTGATAACCTCTTTTTATTGAGTTGTTGGTATGCCAGGCGCAGCGCTAAGAGTTTACGAACCACTGTTTCATTATTAATTCCAGTGTTAATTTGTAGTAGCTCTATGAGGTGGTCTTTGCCCCCATTTTCCAGATGAGGAAAAAGGCTGACTTGGAGAATTGCAAGTTGCCTGAGTTTACAGAGCAGACAAGTGTCAGAGCAGGTACCCCCCACCCCAACCCTGATCTACTTAACTGCTCTTTTTCCCTTATCCTGGGTCCTTTCATCTTTCTTTCCCTTTCTAAAATCACTGACACCAAATTTATGAAGCCACAAGGTCTGTGGGAACATCAGGACGGAGGTCCATCCAGCCCCATTGCCTGTGTCTTTTCCGTTATCCCTGCGGGCCTTCATGCTGCGGTGTTTTGTTTTGTTTTGCTTTTTAGGGCCAAACCTGGGACATATGGAAGTTCCCAGGCTAGGGGTCGAATTGGAACTGCAGGTGCTGGCCTACAGCATAGCCACAGCAATGCTGGATCCAAGCCACATCTGTGACCTGCACCACTGCTTACCTCAAACACTGGATCCTGAGCCTGCTCAAGGATACCGGTTGGGTTTGTTATCACTGAGCCACCGCAGGGACTCCCATGCTGCAGTTTTGAGGGTCCACAGCCAGAGGTCACTGCCTCTCAACATGGGGAGGGTGGAGCTGATGCCACGAGTTCTTGGCTCAGCGCTCAGTTCTGGACATTCTTGGAGGCTGATCTAGTCTGTTGCTGGGTATGGTTGCCTCCAAACAGTGCCTGTTACCACCTTGGGTACCTGAGAGAGGCGAGACCTGCAAGGGACTGAGACCCTAGCCTCTAGGTCATCAGTGACAGAGCTGGGGCTCAGGACGCAGCCCTCTGGTTCCAGGCACCAAGCACCTGTCGCAGCCTAGCATTTTCCTGCAGTGCCTACTTCTGCGCCTCCGTGTCACCCTCCTCCCTTCCTCCGCTCCCGCTATTCACCACCTCCATCACATTTTGTTTTCTAGTTCAAATGGTAATAATCTTGCTCTTACATAGCCCCTTTCTGCCAAATGGATCCCTGCACACAGTACAGGTGCTGGTAACGGATATTGCCCGCCATCCGTCTTTCTTAATCACACTCTGCTCCTGAAATGCAGCCACTTCTAGGGTGAAATATGGCCCCTGTTTAGCCATGTGTAGCACCAATGGGAAAGCCCATGAAGGCAGGCCTGCTTTTCCTGACGAAGGTGCAACACACTCCAAAACAGAAGTTGGAGGATTTTTCCTGGGTCTGGGACTGGGGCAAGCTGTCTCTGCTTGGAGCATGCCCAGAGACCTTTCTGTGGGGCTGCAGCACACTCTCTGGTACCTTTAGGACCTGGACTGAAGGTTGAGGTGTGTTGGTCCCCAGGAAAGCCTGGAACACAGGGAACCCCAACCCCCAGGCTTCTAAGCTGCAGGGAGAGCAATGCATTACCCAGCTCAGCTCTGCAACCACAGGCCAAGGACGAGGGAACTGGCCCTCCAAGCTGCTGAATCCATCACTTACTCTTGTTAAATAATCAGTAAGTACAGGGAGTTCCCGTCGTGGCTCAGTGGTAATGAACCTGACTAATATCCATGAGGATGCAGGCTTGATCCCTGGCCCTGCTCAGTGGTTTAAGGATCCGGCTTTGCTATGAGTGGTGGTATGGGTCACAGACGAGGCTCGGATCCTGTGTTGTTGTGGCTGTCGGCTGGTGGCTACAGCTCTGATTTGACCCCTAGCCTGGGAACCTCCATATGCCGCAGGTGTGGCCCTAAAAAGACACACACAAAAAAAAATTGATAAGTACCAACTGTGGGTTCCACCACACGTTTCTCCACTTCATGGCTGAGTGCTCTTGGACAAATGTCTTAACCTCTCTGGGTTGTCAATTTTCTCATTTATGTAAAAGATAACATTATTCTTGCAGAAAGTGTTGATCTGGGTTAGATGAGAAAATGCAAGCAAGGCTGTTAGTAAAAGATACATAATAGTTGCTCAATAACTGTTAGCGATTATTACTATTAAGTCAGTAAGATGAAGAAATGGTAGTAGAGAAATGAAAAGAAAAATACCAAGCAGAGACTTTTTGAAGTTTATAGATATTTATTATATTTATTGATAAAATTATTATATAAGGCTCTCCCTTCAAGGCATTTTTAGCTTCTTAAGAATCCTTTTTTTAAGAAGACACTTGCACACACATGTTCATTTCAGCACTATTCACAGTAGCCAAGACATGGAAACAACCCAAATGTCCATCGACAGAGGATTAGATTAGGAAGATGTGGTATATATACACACAATGGAATACTACTCAGCCGTAAAAAGGGAAAATAAAATAATGCCATTTGCAGCAACATGGATGGAATTAGAGACCCTCATACTGAGTGAAGTAAGTCAGAAGGAGAAAGACAAGTACCATATGATATCACTTATATCTGGAATCTAATATACTGCACAAATGATCCTTTCTACAGAAAAGAAAATCACAGACTTGGAGAACAGACTTGTGGTTGCCAAGAGGGTAGGGGAGCGAGTGGGATGCTATCAGAGTCTGGGGTTAATAGTTGTAGACTATTGCCTTTGGTTTGGAAAGCAAGGAGATCCTGCTGTATAGCACTAGGAACTATGTGACAAATCTATATATGTATGTGTAACCGGGTCACCAGGCTGTATAATTGAAAAATTGACAGAAAACTGTAAACCAGGTATAATGGGAAAAAAATCCTTTTTTTTTTCCCCTTCTCAAGTTTCTGTGTTTCCTGAGACTTCTGACCCATATTTTGCCTTGCTTTTCTAAAAAGGATGTCAAGCATCCCACTAACTGAATAATGTCACGTAAGACCCTACACTTGCTGATTCCATGCTGGCATCTCTCCTTTGATCCATTTCAGCTCACATCCTCCAAGCAGCCACTATGTGCCGGACACTGTGGTACAGAAAGGAACAAGGTCCAAGCTGTATCTTCTGGAAGCTGAGGCTCTGTGGTTGGGGGGGGGGGGGGAACGTGATCATATCATTCTCCCTATAAACAAAGAGGCTGGACCAGAGTAACAGTAGTTAGAATGTGGCTGCCCAGACACCTGTTATTCCAAGGCAGGGAGGGGGTGGAGGGTCCCCTGCTCACCAAAGGAAAAAGAGAGAGAAAAGTTTGGGGCCTCTTTGCCCTGCCCCCTCCTGCTTCAACCCGAGAGAGCAACTCTGCTTTCTTTGGTTTCCTATGCCCACATTCCAGAAAAAGTGTAGCTTGAATAGAAGGCTTTGCTGCTTTTCTTTTTTTTTTTTCTTGTTTTAATATATGTTGAACAAAAAAGGTTCTTCTGGTCCCTTTATGGGCTGATGGCCCAGGATTTGCTCCCAAATGTGTCTGCTTCACACATCATCCATGCTGATCCTTATCACGTGTGCAACTGAGTGGGCTCAGGTGGGCTGGCTGGCCAGCTCCCCATTTGCCTGGGAGCCCCATAGGGGCAGGGCCCCTGCAGCTTCCCCTGGTTATCTCCTGCCACATACAAGGTCTTCCCTGGACTTTGGTAGAAATCCGAGCCTGGGCTGGTCAGTGGAGAACGGAGATCTGCTTTTTCTATGTGTCTGTAAAAGCTGAAAAGGATGAAAGAAAGCTTTAGGTTTATGTTCAAGGACAGAGAGTGTGTCCTCCATGTCCTCTCACGAGGACGTGTGATTCTTAAACCCTGAGACTGAAGATGCTCAGTGCCATGTTCCCCTGCTCATGCCTCAGGGTGCTCTGGGCACTGTGAATGGTGGGAACCACCTACTGTTCCAAGGAAGCTGAATTTGAGCCTCACCTTCCAGGCTGTTATAAAGGTACAGGTTTCCTCTGCTGTCCAGAAGTTGAGTCTTCCTATGAAACCTTCCATTGGCTGAAATGGTATAAAAGTGAAGTGCGCACCTAAGGACACATCTTGCTAATGGGTGCAGAAAATAAATCCTGGTAAAGCACAGATGCTCACAGACACACTTCAGAGCGACAGTGGCTTAATGCTGAGAGGCTGAGCGTGGTTCCTGGGGAAGGAGCTTGGCGGTGCCTGTCTCACTGTTCCCGGTACGAGCTGCCTCTGTAAGGCTCCCAGCAAAAGAAACCTATTTTTGCTCTTGGCCTTCTGTAAAAGTGAAAATCGTCTTTGGATTTCTTCTGCTTAGTGAAAACAGGTACTAAAGTGGGTCTTTCATATGAGTAGTATAAAATGAACTTTTGAAAAGCTGGGGGGGTGGTACCTGTATACTTGTCAGTCGTGGAAGATAAAATCCATTGATTGTCTTCCTTTGATGTGTAATTTTTGAATGTTTAGTCTCATTAAACCTGGGTGGGAGTGGGGGGGGGGTGTGCAGCAGGTCTGCTTAGGAAGACAAATCCCTGAGTGGGAGGCCTGGCCTTGCACACCTGCATTCTGGCAGAGCTCCCTTCCAGGCTAGAAGAGGTGATGGCGTCCAGTAGGGGAGAAAGGCTGTGTGGTGGGGGCAGGGGGGACGGGGTGCGGGCAACGATGGGCTGTCCTGCATGCAAGGCACGTTGCTTGTGCCTGGCGGAGTCTCGGAGCCCTTTTATATCCTGTGCATGTCTCAGTAAAGCGCTAAGTGTTTTGTGGCGTCACAAATGCCCCTTTTGTATCGGGCCGGCTCCTGCTGGTGGCTCCCCACAGCCAACAATAGGTTGTCCATTTATTTCCGCTAGGACTCTTCAAAAGGAACACCCGCTCTGCTATACCAGAAAATCTTCCTCTCCCACCAGCCCAAGTCCCCTCCCTCAGAAGCGCGATGATTAGCTCCCTGGGTGGTCTTTGGAGTTTCCTGAAATAGCCCAGACTCCAGGGAAGGAGGTGGTGTCCGGAGGCTTCCGTGATGGGGAGCTTTTCTGTAAGGCTGGGCCTGCTCCCCATTCACTGCAGAAAGAGGGCAGAGAGGGCAGCTTTTGGAGGGCTTAGGGGAGAGTGATTTTGGAAGGGGGTGCTATAGGCATTTGGCTTGCAGAACAGAGCTCTGCCGTTACCACCAAAAGGAGTTCTCAAACATGAAATCACAGAAAGGCTCTGGAGGATGGAAAGATGTTGATCACACGGCCTGGATCCTGCGTTTATTTTTGTAATCCTGTTTGTTATGTGAATCTTCGAAGAGATGGAAGTGGCCCAGGCCTTTCTGCTGTGGAGAACAGATATAGATCTTGCTCGACAGGCGGATTGATAAGACACTTTTCTTAGCACTTACAGCGTGTGCCAGACGCTGTTCTGAGTGCTGTGCACATATTAATTAATGTCATCTCTGTGATTCCAGCCCTCTGGGGCAGGTGATGTCATGATTCCCATTTTGTAGATCTGAAAACTGAGGCCTGGAGGCCTTAAGTGAGTTGTTGGCGGTCCTCCAGCTAGTAGGTGACATGGCTAGGTTTAGGGAGCAGGCAGTCTGGCCCCCAGGGTGAGGTCCCAACCACAGCAGGATCTGGCCTTTTGGAGAGGAGCATCCTGACTCCCTGACCTTTATCTGACTGGAGTCCCAGAGTCCAACCAGTCACCTTGTGGCTGTACCCCAAATGCTCAGAGTCCTGAGAAGAAATGATCACATGGCCTTATAAGAGTGTCTGCCTCCACAGCACAGGGGTCTCATACCAACCTTCACCCTGGAAGCTCCTGGGTCCTGAAGGAACACCCACTTCCCAGACTTGTTCACATTAGTGTTCTGCCAGGCCCAGGGTGGGCACTGGAGCTGCAGCAAATGCATGAGAACCCCTGCCCTTGCACTCACCACGTGCAGGTGAAAGAGAGGGAGAGAAGACACTCGCCCTGTGCTGTGATGCTCGCCAGAATGGGAGAGGATGGTGCCAGGGGGCACGCAGCAGAAATCCCACCCGTGGGAGGCCGATGGGGGCTTCTAGCTGCAGGTAATAGCTACTCTGAGACTCAGCCAGTTAGCAGGCATGAGTGATGCCAGTAGTAGAGGGTGTGGGGGGTGAAGAGTGTTCCTAGCAGAGACCTGGAGGGCCTGTCCCATCTTGACCACCAGCTGCTTTGCTCCCCTGTGAGCATGTCCACGGGGGTGCCTGCTGGCTCATATGTGTCTGGTGGCTTCTGAGACTTATTTCCTCTGGGCTCAAGAGCTCTGCATGGAAGGAAAGAGTATCAAACTAGTCTTGGGACTGTCCCATACCACACCCTGATCTGAACTCTTTAACTCTCAACTCAATTCTTCCCCCAGGGAACCTGAGGCCCAGAGAGGGAATTTGTCCCCAATTTGTCCTCTGCCCAGGAAGAGGAGTGGGTAGGCTCGGCATGGGGCTCGGGATGTTTCCAAGCCTGGGCCTCTCACACCCATGTCTGACATCAGACCTGACTGTAGAGTTCCAGTTTGGTCCTAGTGGTCTGGCTGAAGCAGTCCCATTCTCCTGATCATTGATCTTGTTCATTAGCCTATTATTGGGCAAAGGTTGGGCAGATGTCATTCAGTGGTTCTATGCAAGTCAGCTGGAGTGGCTCATCTGGGGCTGGAGAGGGTCCAAGTCCACAGTGGCACTCAAGTGGGTGCTTGCTGCCAGCCGGGAGCTCAGGTAGGGTTGCCCCAGTAACTCTCCAGACCTCTGCGTGGGCTGCTTGGGCTTCCACACAGTATGGTGGTCGGGTTCTAAAAGTGCAAGGTACATGCAATGGCATTTTACGACCTGCCCTGGAAGGCACAGAGCAATGCTCCCACTGTCCTCTATTGGTTGAAGCAGCTATTCACATCAAGCCAGTCTTGTGGAAAGGAGACGGAGACCCTAGAGCTCAGTGGGAGGGGTGCCGAGGTCACTTTGTAAGAAGGGCATAAGGGGTGGGAGATATCGTCATGGCTCTCTTTGGAAAATACAATCTATTCCAAATATTTACTGTGTACTAGGCACCACTCTAGATGATAAGTGTACTTCAGAAAATAAAATAAAGACCCCTGCCAACATAGACTTTGTATTCTAGCAGAGAGGAATGATGGGGGTTACAAGCAATAACATGATAAATAAGTATGTAGTAGCTAGTTAGAGGCGATCAGTGCTATTTTTAAAAAAGAGCAGAATAAGGGGGTCTGGAGGGTGGATGAGAGTAGCAATTTTCAATAACATAATCAGGGAGGTTTTCCCAAAAATATGTCACTCGAACAAAAAATTTGAATAAGAAGAGAGAAGGAGCACGTATATATCTGGGGAAAGGAACTTCCAAGTAGAAGTAACCACTGGTGCAAAGGCCCTGAGGCACGGAATGCCTGGGTGTCTGAAGAATGATGAGATCTGTGTTCCTGAGGAGGGAAGTGGGGCGAGTAGTGAGAGGTGATGTCAGAGAAGCAGCAGACGGTTAGGGTTAGGGTTAGGGTTAGGGTTAGGGTTAGGGTTAGGGTTAGGGTTAGGGTTAGGGTAAGAAGAACCTGAGTTTTTACTCTGAAGGAAACAGAAGGCTCTGAAAAAAGAGAAAGGTGATCTAACTTGAGTTCCCAAAGGAACCCTCTGTCTGCTTTGTTGAGAATAGACTGTAGGGCAGTGAGGGGGAGATGGTGAGGACAGGTAATAAAATACAGCCCTGATCCAGGTGAGAGGTGATTGTGGCTGTGGGCGTAAGGAGAAGCGTTTCTTTTTTTTCCTTTTTCTTCTTTTTCTTTTTTTTCCTTTTTCTTCTTCTTCTTTTTTTTTTAAGCAAGCAAAGTCTTCATTACAGGAAAGCAAACAGCTCCCAGGACAGCTGGGAGTAGGAAGAAGGGCCCCCCTCTCTCTTGTCTTATAGGGGTTTTTATCCCTTAAAGATGGGGGGCTACCAACATAGGGTACAGAAAAGGGTTTTGATTCTGGAAGCATTTTGAGGTTCAGATCTCCTTAGATTTTAAAGAGAGAAAGATAGGAGTCCCCATTGTGGCGCAGTGGTTAACAAATCCGACTAGGAAACATGAGGTTGCGGGTTCGATCCCTGGTCTTGCTCGGTGGGTTAATGATCCTGTGTTGCCCTGAGCTGTGGTGTAAGTCGCAGACGCAGCTCGGATCGGGCATTGCTGTGGCTGTGGTGCAGGCTGGCAGCTGTAGCTCTGATTCGACCGCTAGCCTGGGAACCTCCTATGCCATAAGTGCAACCCTTAAAAAAAAAAAAAAAAAGAGCGAGAGAGAGAGAGAGAGAGAGAGAGAGAGAGATAGGTTCAAGACTAACTCAGAAACACATCCGTAGCTGTCCTGTGACACTGGCTGGCCTTTGCAGAGGAAAAAAGGTGGACTTGCCTTGTTGTACCCTGACTTCCTCTTTGAGAAATGATTCTTACTTATTCTTTCAGATATTTTCATTGCACTCTCCCTGCCGCTCCCCCCACCCCAATTTATACTTTAAGCAACCGGGTGGAGTGTCCTAGCCACTCCCTGTGGACTAGGAGTCCTCTACAGTGTTCTGAGTCTATGGTTTCTGTGGTTATATAAATGGGGAAAAAGCTACCTTCACTTTTTTTCCCCTTTTGGATATTTACAACATGTACTTCCTCCAAAGCACCCTAAAGTGAAAGGTGCTAGCCTAGTTGAGCCCATCACTTCTCAAGTATATTTGACTGCAGGAACTTTTTCCATTAGCATACTTCCTTCTGAACAGCTTGGGAAAGGCCAGTCTTATTTCAGTGACCTTCTTCCCAGGAGAAGATCAGCACAGCAGCCAGGTCTCAGTTATCCACGTGGTTTGGAGCCGCCTACCCCATCCAGGGTGGGAGGTTTCTCTGGCCTCTCTCGCCACCTACTCATGGCCACCTGCATGCCTTTGAGGTCCTGCAGATGCTGCACTTTGCCGGGACAAGGTTGCCCCATTCATACCGCTGTCTGTACTTAGATGTTGCGTGCGGGAAAGGAGTCAACACACCGAGGCTATGCCCGGCTCTCCTCTTTGTTGCCCATCATTTATGGGTACTTATTCTATGCCTGGCATGATGCTGAGCCACTGGAATATGTAAGGATGAATCCAAGTTGGGCCCGGCTTTCAAAATGATTCAGGTACACAAATGATGGTCATGTAAGGGTACTGAAGTAAAAATTTCTATAAGAATAACGAAGCTTTAAACACACACACACACACACACACACACAATCTGTGGCCTGAAGAGGGTTTGGGATTGAGAACGCTTTTCAAAATACAGCCACTGTATTTGACCTTGGACCGATTATTTACACACTTCTATCTTGGTTTTCAAGAAATCCAGTAAAAAAAGCCTTTGTTTGATGTGGTAAATAGTTTTACCCCCTGGCAAGCTGGGAGCTAACAGAAGGCAAAGAAATCCTAAAGAACAGAACCAGCCTCCTGGTTCCCTCACAGAGTAAATGCATCCCCTGCCTCCCACTTGCTTCCTGTGCAGCCTTGGAACCAAAAGGAGGTGTGGGAGCAGGAGAGAGAAGGATGGAAAGAGGGGGTCTGAGCGAGGGGGGAGCAGGTGAGGACCACTTAGGCTGGTGGTGAGAGGCCTTTCCTCCTGGAGAACTCATCCTTGGGACTTTGCAGTGGTAACCCTTCTTCAAGCTGCTGGGGGCTCCTACCACACCACCCTCCGACCTGGGTGTAGCCTCGAGGGGTTGCATGGGTGGCCAGCTGTCCCATCTTCCTCCTCACTCATGCTGTGGGATTAGCTAGTGGACCTCCTGCCTCATCTACATTCTGGATCTCTTGCCGTAAAGAACGGGTTTTTTCACAGGACTCAAATATTTTTTCTCTGACTTCTGTTCTAATAACTTTACATTTCTCTTTCTGAGGGTTAAGCCCAAGGAGTACAGACAGCCCTCACAAGGAAAATCTCTGAAAGTGATTTCTCTTTCTGCACATCACATACCACATAAATGGTCGACCCTAGGAATCCGTGGACATAATGAGGGGGGGAAAGGCAGAGCCCCTAGAAAATGGTAACCCCCTCATTCACATCCTTCCACACTCACTGAGCCTTGGTTTCTTCATCCATCAAATGGGTGTATGGATCCTTAGTCCTCAGGTTTGCCACGAGGATTAGATGAAAACCCAGCATGGTCCCTGGGATTGGTTGCTCAGCAATGGTGGCTGTCATCAGCCTTGTGATACTGTTTTTGGTCACTGTTGTGGAGGGAGGAGGTAAGGCGGAAGACCACATGGAGACAACGACATCAGGAAACATAGGATGGGCGTACAAACATTGCAGGAGAAGATGCAACTCCAGGACTAGCCTAGAAGAAGGACTAGCCTAGAAGAAGCTCGAGGTCCTGAAAGCTGAGCACATGCTTGCAAAAGATGCTCCCCTGTCATGATGGCTTCACCTGTGTGGATCTAACCCCAGCAGTTCTAACTCAAGGTCATTGAGTGACCCTTTGGCTTTGATGGCACCCCCCTGGTGTTGTCCTTGTGGAGTGGCCCCTCTTTAATAGTCAGTGATACCCACAATGCAAAGCCAAGGGCACGTTCAAGTTCAGCTGAAACAGTGCTTAGTTCAAATCCTGACACTATGACAATGAAGACAACTTTAAAAACCTCCTTAATTCTGAGTGCATTAAATCAGATTCCTGATTCCATGGGGAGTAGGCAGAGGACTTCCCTTTTTTTTTTTTTTTTTTTAATGGACACACCCCACAGTATATGAAAATTCCCTGACCAGGGATTGAATCTGAGCCTCAACCTACGGTGACGGCAGATCCTTTCACCCACTGGGCCCAAAAAGGGATTGAACCCATACCTCCACAGTGACCTGAGCCACTGCAGCCGGATTCTTAACCCACTGCAGCACAGCAGGAACTCCGGGATCTTCACTTTTTAGCTCAGTAAAAGAATGATTTTTTTTAAGTGTAAGAAACATAGCAGTAAAATACATGTCCTGTTTTCCAGAGCACAGGGAACAAACAATATGTGAATGCAAGTTGTGCCCCAGATAGAAGATACTACTGGCTACTTTATTGGTGCTTAGCTTTGCAAAGTCCTTATCTAATGTCCATTTGCAATTGGGGAGTGAGGGACTCTTAGCAGAGAAGTAATCTGCTGGGATTCCTAGATCTGATTCCATTTTCTGAACTCTTTCCACACTGTCTTGTTGTCTTCTGGGATAATCAGGCTCTGTACTGGACAGTTCTCATTTTTAGAGTTGGCTTAAAAATGCATGAATCAATTTTTCTTTTAAAAATTAGAACAGTATTGCTAACAGTATTGCTAATCACTCCGACTGTCCCATCCTTCTCTTGTCTCTGATTTTCTCTCCCCAGAAGTAGTTGCTCATGTAAATGTAGTTTTAATCTTTCCAGGTCTTTTCTAAAATAACTTTAAATGAGTTTGTGTTGTCACTTTTCAGTCCTTTAAAAATACTTTTCCATATATGTCACCTACTCAAAGGAAGGCTCGTGTTTTCCTTCCTAAGTGTGCGTGCTTTCTTAAATGGTGTCATACTATATATAACATTTTTGCATCTTGCTTTTTTTCCCTCAGAAATACTTTTTTGGGCTCTACCCATGTTGACACATATAGATTCAGTTCATCCCTTGTAACTACAGGAGAACATTCCGGCATACAAATATTCCAGTTTTGTTCAGTGATGCCCTGATTGAAGGGAATTTGGGTAGTTTCCAATGCTTTGCTGTTACAAACAACGCCTCCACGATCACCTCGTACACGTGTATCTCGGTGTGGATGTTCGAGCACTCAAAAAGCTCACACTTAAAAACTAACAAGTAGAATGCTCATCATAGATCAGTTTTATCTGTGTGAGAAGCAGCTTCCTGAAGGGCCTCTAATCCTGGGTTCTGGGTTGACCACTGGGTTTACAGAGTTACTGACACTCAGTCTTGGAGGGAATGTAAAGATCCAAACCTCACCTTTTAAAGTTAGAGTCTGATGCCCAGAGAGGCAAAGGGACTTGACTGTGGCCACAGTGCCCAGAGCCCCTTCCTGGAGTCCCTCAGCTAGCATGGCTGCTTACCTGTGTCCTTCTCAAGTCCCCCTGGCCCTTGGCAGCATCCCCTGAGCTTCAGGTGTATGCCACGCCTGAATCCCTCTGCTTTAGGGCTTTACAAGAGACATGGCTGGAGGTGGTAGAAGTCAGACCCTCAACAAACTGCACCTCCCTCACCCAATGATGGACGGGAAGTTGTTAGAAATATACCCAAAGTTCATTGCCCCTTGGTAGAAAGATTCTGCGCACATCCTCCCCGGTCTCTATGAGACTCCAGCAAGACTGAATCCCTGTTTCCCACATGGTGACCCATTTATTGGTTTTCCTTGTTGGTTTTCCTCCCTTCCTTGGCTCCTTTCCCAGCCCCTCACCTGCTTCCTAGGATCACCTCCTGTTGCTGGAATTCGGCCTCTACTCACCAGGGCTGAATAGAAAGAGTTTTGGGTGAAGAGGAAAAAGAGCTTCATTGCTTTGCCAGGCAAAGGGGGCTTGCAGAAGGCTTATGCCTTAAGAACTGTGCCCCCCCCCAAGGAGACATTGGGAGGGTGTTTTATAGTTTGGGAGTGAAAAATAGGGCCACGGATAAGGATCAGGGTAGATGAGAGCTTGCATTGTTTTTCTTTTTCTTTTTTTGCTTTTTAGGTCCACATCCTTGGCATATGGAGGTTCCCAAGTGAGGAGTCGAATCAGAGTTACAGCTCCCAGCCTATGCCACCGTGATAGCAATGCTGGATCAAGCCACATCTGCAACCTACACCACAGCTCACGGCAATGCCAGATCTGTAACCCACTGAGCAAGGCCAGGGATCGAACCCACAACCTCATGGTTCCTAGTTGGATTCATTTCAGCTGTACCACGACCTGGAACTCCTTGCATTGTATTTCAAAGCTGGTGTGTAGGTGGTCGCAAGATTGGTTCTGATGATCCTTCTTTTAGAGTGAAGACTGTTCCATCAACATCTTCCATTTGGTGGGGGTTTCAGTTCTGTGGAAGAACTCAAAGATAGGGTTATGTGTATTCCTTGAGGAGGAACCAGGACCCTGTCCCAAGGCTGCACTATTGTCTCTTGACCGTTCCTCCCTGGTCTCTCCATCCCCTCTCTTCCCCTATTAGCAACTGTCTGAACCTGCTTTTTGGAACTCAGATCCTGGACTCAAAGTCTGCTCTTCATAGAACTCAATTAAGACTCCATCTGTATGCCAGGGTCTGAGCTAGGCAAAAGGGGATACAAAAGATGAATAATATATGATTTTCTGCTCTTAACAAGCCACAGGCCAGTGACCTAGGTCTTTAGACTCTCAGTGCAGTGCTCTTTGCCAAGTCATATCTGTGCATTTTAATTCAGTGCCATTCTTAAAAAGAAAAAAAAAAAAAAGCAATCAGTCTTCGAGCAATCAGTCTGACTTAAATGAAGTTTTATTGTAATAAGTTAATTCCACAGCTTTTTTTTTTTTTTAAGAGTGAAGACCTGACTACAATATTAATCCTTAAACATAGACCTTCACCGGAAACCAAGCAGCTGTCTCAACTTGCTCTTGCCATTTTTCTGAAATAAACGTTTCTCCTCCCTCCGCTCTTAGTAAATGTTGATGTTCGGTTCACCCTGATCAGTATTTAGCTCTTCTGGTCAATTTATCTTATTTATTGACCTGAGCAGAAAATCAATATGGTCTTCATTTTCCATCCTGTTTAATTCAGGAGGATTGCAACTGTACCCAAATGAGGGGGGCGTGGATAGGATACTACCCACTCCTGAGAACCTTCCAGGGTCCAGTCGTAATTGACCTCCTCTCCCACCACCCTCCCTGCTTCCATTCCCATCCCTTTAGATAGACGTCATGACTGGGTTTGTGCACTTCATCAGTACAAAGGGATATGTTAAGGTTGCTTTCAGAACGTGCTGGGTCTAGGAGATCTCTGCCCAAACACTCCACTCTCACAGGGCCACTTCCAGAAATGCACAGGGAGGTAAAATGCCTTTGCTATAAATAGATAACAAGACCAAGAACACCCCTGAAAAGCCAGTTGCTTGCGCATTCTGACAGTTGCTGGGAAGCCTAAGGTCCGACATTGTTGCAGGAGTCTTCCTTTTGAAGAGAACTCAGATTCTAACCCCAGCTCCTCCCAGATTAACTGAGACTTTGGACAAGTTACCTGCCCTTTCTGAACAACCTGTTTGCTCACCTGTAAAAGGAGGAATCAAGATTGTCCTCAGGATTACAGGAAATGCCCTGACACTCACAGCGGGGCGCACTAGCTCTTACTGTTCTGTGATAGCTGCCAGTTGGTCTTTTTTTTTGTTGTTAATTAAAATAGAGTCATTGTATTTCTAAAAAGATGTGCAGTTCCTTTGGGCACCTCCAAATATCAATTATCATTCAACCCATCTTCCTATTTAACATTTTCTTTTGAAAATAAGGCTAAAACCCCATTTAGTGTCTGTGTCCACCACCTCACTCTTATCCTGGGCAGAAAGAGGGCCCACCAGTTCCCCTTCTGGAAACTGTCTTAGCTTTGGGATCCGCCTCTGGTCCACAGGGCCTGAAGGAACGAAGCTCATGGTCAGTATCTGACTGAAGCATGGAAGTAGGAATGGCCAGGAGTTTCCATTATAGCTCATCAGGTGAAGACCCTCCATGGGGTTGCCGGTTCTATCCTTGGCCTCGTTAGGTTAAGGATCCAGCGTTGCAGCAAGCTGGAGCGGAGATTGCAGATGCAGCATGGATCAGGCGTTGCTGTGGTTCTGGAGTAGGTTGGCAGCTGCAGCAGCTCTGATTTGACCCCTAGGCCAAGAACTTCTAAATACCCCAGATGCAGCTGTAAAAAGAAAAAAAAAAACAAAAAAAGAAAGAAGGAAAGAAAGAAAGAGAGAAAGAAAGAAAAAAAAAGTAGGGATGGCTGGTTGTTTCTGCCCTGGAGTGAAAAGTATGAATTTCTGGAAAACAATGAATAATTGCGGTATTAGGACACGTTTACACTTAAAAAAAATAGTGACTTTATCTGATTGAAATTTAACTGGATGTCCAGAATTTATTAGATTGTCGTCCAAAGACATTGAGCTGGTGACATCTGAGCCACCAGGCTGTCTGGGGAAAGAGCATTCATGCTTGGATCAAACAGACAGCAAAGTAACAATTGTAACTCTCTCTAGGCAGCAGGATTAATGGATTTGTTTTTCTTTTTACTTTTCAGTGTTGTCTAAATACCTTAAAACAGCAATGTATGACTTTTTAATAAAAAAATTTTGATTAAAATCAGTGAGCTGGATAGGGTGTATTCTGATCTGACCAAGATTGACGTTTAGCTTCAAGTGTCTTCTCTGTTTTGCTTCTGGCAAACCAGGCTCCCAGCCACTCCACCCACATCGGCCAGCCCCCTCCCCTTTACCTCTTTAACAAACCTTCCAGGTGCCAATCACAGAACTGACCGTAAATGTATGTATATAAGGGCAGTACTTACGCCACAAATCCACTCTATAGAAGAGGCTGTCAACTTGGGTATGGTTTCCTCATACATGAAGGGCATTTTCTCAACTAATATTTTAAACAACAACTGCTCGAGGGAAGATACATTAGTCTAGATCAGGAATTACAGGTGAAGAGTTGGGATAAATTACTTTTATTCAAAAAGAGTGGGCAAGAGCAGTAATTCTAAATATATTTATCATTATGTGTAATATATGATTTTAAGTAGCTATGAGTATTACTAAAGCAATACATGAAACACTATAAGTAGAATTATGACTGGCTCATTTACATTTCTAAGCAAAATTTACTCAGGCAGATCAAATAATGTTTCGAATCTTCTCAGGAACTTGGGGGTGAATTTCTTTACATTCAGGAATACATACGTGGGGAAAGGCTTGCTAGACTCTGAACACCCCAGACTTTTAACACCTCAACTGTTACATCAATAGCAACAAACATGTCTTGAATATTTTCATGTAACCCCTTCTAAGTGCTTTGTTATTGTGTTTTATGCCCAGAGCAACCCTGCGTCCATGGTGATATTGTTACTTCTGGTTCACAGTTAAGAGTTAAGGCAGGCTGGCTCCAGAGATGCTTCATATATATTCCTAGGTGGGGAATCAGATTGACTTGCTAGGTGCCACCAAAACTCTAATCAGACTTACAATTGGAAATCTGCTCCCTCCCTCAACAATGAGCTGCCTTGGACACCCCTTAAACCCATTTGTCATGGGATGTTTCTTCACAGCTTCCCTCTACCCCCTACCTAAAACCTTCACCCACATTCCTACTTTTAGCACATTCCTAAAACCTTCACCCACATTCCTACTTTTAGCACAGGTTTGTTCTTGAATACTGGCTTAGCCCAAGAACAAACCTGTGCTAAAAGTAGAAAGTACCCCTTTTCCTATATAACTAACTGCTCCCTAAGCAGCAGCGGGGAGCCTGCGTTCTCTCTCTCAGTGCTCCTGGCCTGCCTGTTGGTCAATAAAACTTGCTTGAAGTCTCTGGAGCTCTGACCTCCTGCCTCGTCTTTGATTTTCCACTCCTATACACACACACACACACACACACATATACACACATGTATATACATTTATATATGTGTACATTATATACATATATAATGTCTTATGTATAATACATATATAATTATGGAAAATGTCAAACATATACAAAAATAGAAAGATTAGTGCAGTGGATCCCCAAGTATCTGGTCCCTGTGCCTTGCTGCGCCTCAGTTTCCTCATCTATAAAATGGGGATAAAGAACACAGGGGCAAGTAAGATGGCACACATTTAGTGCCACACTCCCTGTTTGCCGCAGAAGAGACATAGCCTTCTGGGATTAATGCTCATCTTCCCAACTCTTACAGAAGCTGCCACTGAACAGTAGGTATTCAGTGAAGTGACTGTAAGTGAAGGCAAAATATCTTCTGTCTCAGCCCAATAGCTCCACCACATATGACTCCCTGTCTTTCAGAGAGAAAGTTTTCTGCCCAGGTTAATAGTTAGAACTCCTCAAAACCTTTTCAAAACATAAATAGTCTTTAAGAGAAATTGCATCCTAATGCAAATGCCAAGGTACCCCTGGCTACTGTTAGCAAAATAAACTGAACTATGAATACATTACATGCATCCACACCAGGCATTTGGATCCTAAGAACTTTGCTTTGATGAGGGGAGCCTGCAGAATTGTTTCTAGAGAAACTGGAATTGCTTTGTTTATGTGAAGGCTAGCAGAGGGCTGACTTCTTCCCTGGCTAACCTTGAGGTCACTGCAACCAAAAGGAATTTGATGCCAGGCACAGGAGTAAAATCACTAATAAGACAAATGAGAAATCATCTTTCTGTGAGCAGCTGCCTCAGGCAGTGTTGGCTTCATCTCGTACCTCTGCCATCTACCAGCCTGGAAAAGGTCACTTCCCTTCTCGAGACATGGTTTGCTTGTCTGTAAAATGGAGTTAGAAACCAGGAGACTCCTTTTGAAGTTGAAGGATATAATATTACAAGTTTGAGATAATATCACATGTTTGTTTTACAGTCAAATGCTCTTCCCCTGAGCTCTATCCCCTCACATGTTTTTTTTTTTTTTTTTTTGTCTTCTGTCATTTTAGGGCCGCACCCGCGGCATGTGGAGGTTCCCAGGCTAGGGGTCCAGTCGGAGCTACAGCTGCTGGCCTATGCCACAGCCACAGCAATGCGGGATCTGAGCCACATCTGCAACCTACGCCACAACTCACGGCAACACCGGATCCTTAATCCACTGAGCGAGGCCAGGGATCGAACCCACAACCTCATGGTTCCTAGTCGGATTCGTTTTCACTGAGCCACAACAGGAACTCCTCACATGTTTGTTTTAAACATGCTCCTTTCTATTACCTTATGCCTTTAGCAGTGCCATTCACAACGCAACCATCTTTTTCAGGCAAGAAAACTGAAGCTCAGAGAGGTTCAGTAACCTACTCAGAGTCACACAGCTTTTGCAGAGGACTTAATTTCAAGTCTGCATGCCAACAAACCATTTTACGGCTAAATGTTTGGATGACATTTATTTAATGTGCTGGGCAGGGGTGAGTGAGTGGGGCACGGGAAGAAACAATGAATGAAATCTTCGGTTCTATGCATAGAGAAATGCAGGAGCCAGGGGAGTTGGGCTCTCTTGATTATATAATTCAGAACCGGGAAGAGTTCCTTTAACTACCGTGTTGAGCTATTGCTAGCAATTTGAAATGTTTATGTGAGTCGCGGGCAGCCGATCATCTGGGTGGCAGGTGCAGTTAGAAACATGGAATAAGAAGGGAGTTTATTTATAAAGGGCCTGATGAATCCCTAAAATGAACTTGTCAGTCAGCCCAAGAAATGTAACTGTGAAGGAACAGGAAATTAATGATTGTCCCCCTTGGCATAGACAGGCACTCCCATACCAGGGCTATGATTTGCTGGCTGTCAGCACATTCTCTCTCCCCCAGCCTGGTTGGTAGTTATTTCTGTCAATAGCAACCCAGTTCAATATCTCAGAAATGTTGATCAATAAACTCTGCACTTGCTTGCTGGTTGAAATGAGCTTTCACGTTGCCTAGAAAAGAAGGAAAGAATTGGATTCCTTCCCCCCCCCCCGCAACACTTTCCTCCCTCCCTCTCTTCTCTCCTCTTCCTTCTCCTTCCTCTCTTCCTTTCTCTCCTCTGCAAACCTTTATGGAACCATCTGCATCAGACCCTGTGTTGATCTCTGAGGCTACACAAGTAAATGAGAAGGATGAATGTTGTGGGCAGACATCCTACTTCTTTGCCGCTCAAGGTGCTGCAGGAGAGAAGGATCCAGGATCCAGGAGGGTGGTCAGGCAGGTGGCAGAAGGTGGCAGCCTGAGTGGTGCGGTGGAGGGAAGGCTTTGGGTGTCAGGGAGGCAACGAGTGAGCTGGGCTCCAGAATGTGAATAGAAGTCCACCAGACAGCCAAATGAGAGGAGGGTTAAATCCACGTTTTCAGAGATACAGTGCTGAGAAATGGTATAAACTGCCCTTTCTTGCTTATTTCTGCCTCTTTTTTTGTATTTTTATTTTTTCCTTTTGCTGCTGCCTTTTCCTTAGGAATGAGTCTCTGGTGAATTTTAACATTGTGCCTTTAGGGGCAAGACAGATAAAAATATGAATTCTGTGCTCCTCAGATAGTATAATACAATATAAGGCAGTGTAATATAATATATTAGTTCATATCAAGTGATAGCAATCTATTAAATATCTACACTGTGCCAATAAAACTATCAGAAGTTCCCTGAGGGCAAGGAGCCATGGCTGTCTCTATTTACACTGCTGTGTCTAGCAGCCTACACACAATTGGCATGCGATGAATATGTTGATTTGAGAATGAGTGTCACACCCTTGGCATATGCTACCTCTGATCTCACAATACACCAAAAATAAATAAGATGACATACATACCTACGCAGAGTGGTCAGAGTTAAACTTTTAAACTGTAAATCAGGTCCTCATACCCCTTGTTCAAAACCCTCCAGCGCCTTTGCTTGGTACCCATAATTCAACCCAAAGCCCCTACTGTCACCTCCAAGATCCCCAACCCTGCCCTGGCCTTGGCACCTGCTGTTTCCTCCCCTGTGACATTCTTTTCTCCAGCTCTGTTTTCTCCAGCACTTCCTTCCTGCTTCTGCTCAAAGGTCATCTTGTCAAACCTTGAACCCCCTTTCTCTTCCCTCCCCAGGAACCTCTGTCTCAGTCCCTGCCTTCTTTTCCTTCCTTCACTTACCACTCTGACTTTATACTATGTATTTATGTGTTTGTTTATACCATTTTCCCCTGAAACACGGCTGGCTCTCAATAATCCCTTGTTGAATTTGTCACGAAAATTTATTTTTATGTACTTCTAAATGTGATCTCTTCAGCAACCCTATGAAATAAGCTTTGCTGTCCCCCATATTCAGATAAGGAATTTAGAGCATAATTACCGATAATACCAACAGCAGCAATTTCTTGAGCACCTGTCCTGTGCCAGATGCTGTGCTAATCACAGTGCATTCATTATCTCATTGATCATCTCCAGGACCCTACAAGCCTTCCCTGACACCTTAGGAAACCAGCACAGCCCCCTTCAGCCCACCCCAACACTCCCTAGTCCCCTTCTGTCGTAGTAACTAACACTTCCTTCATTTAACTCTTTCATCTTTGATAAGTCTTTGAAGTTTCTCTCCCTAATAGAATATAAATACCAAGAGGGAAGGGGCTTTTTTTTTTTTAATATACCACAGTTATTGCTACATGTAGAATAATGCACAACTTGTATTTAATAGATACTCAGTAAATATCCTTTGATAGTTCTGAAGTAGCAAAGTCTTTCCTCCCTGCACCAAAAAAGAAAACAATTTGCAGAAGAGGTCAGTCCCTCCATCCTCTTGGGCCCCACATGTGCACTTGAGTGCTTCAGGGACCTTGGTACTCTCCTCTAAGCACAGTCTCCACCTGCTGCCTCCCCCACACTTTTTCTTTTCTAACCACCCAGCAGGCCAAATAGTGGCCTTGTCTAGAACAAGACAGGCAGTGCGGGCCTGTGGGTGGTAATTGCATCTTCTCCGTGCTGTACGTCACTCTGACAGCAAGTCTGTGGTTCTTTCCTGCCTGATAATGCAGGTCCACCCAGATCCTTAAGAAGTAGAGACAAGGGGCTAAACCCAGAAGAGAGGAGCCCACAGCTCCCCATTATCCCGAAATGGTACTACCGAGAGCCTCCCTACCCTTTTGACAGAAAGAACCAAGTTTCCTGCACACGTTCAAGCTGGCAGTACATAATAGTTAGTAGACAAAAAAATTTGATGGATGGATGGATGGATGGATGGATGGATGGGATGGATGTGCTGCCAAACGAATGAGTAACTCATCCTGTTGAAAATAGGGCAGTGAGGCTCAGGAAAAGAGAAGTGACTGTCCAAGATCTTTCATGAGTAGCAGAGCAGGGGACAAGAACCTCCTCTCCTGGATTCCAGGCTCAGTGGATTCCTCTGTACTTCGTGATCACCTAGGTCTCCAAGCTCAGGACCAAGATTTGTAAGAGACAGGGCTTCTAGATAAAGCCTGCCTAACTGGCTGTGAGAATTTAGCAGGCAACATCAGCCTCAAAATACATTCTCTGCCTTTTTCTCCTTCCTTCCTCCTTTCTCTGGGCTCTTCCAGTTGAAGATCACCCATGATGGAGGCCTTCCTTCCTTTGCCTTCTGCCCTCTGCTGGTGTGTCTTAGGAGGTACAAGACTGACATCCCTCCAACTGCATGAAGTCCAGTATCCTCTCTCAACAACCTTCGCCAAAACCCCTGACTCTTCGTCTGGATCTTCTGTTGGCAAAACTCAAGACACCCTGGACCAAACCTAGAAACTCTGAGCTGAAGTGTCCTTTCATGATTTGTGGCCACAGGTCTATTGATGTCATTCAGGAGTTTAGAATGGCCACAGGTCTATTGATGTCATTCAGGAGCTTAGAATGGCCACTGCTTAGCACAACAGTCAGCAAACCCCAGTGCACCTACCACACAGGGGTACCTTGAGGAACTTCTAAAGATGCATGATCATGGCTAGTTTACAAGCAATTGATTTCCACACCCTCAACTTTCATTTTGTTCTGCTTAAGATTCAGATTCCTCTGGCCTCATTGTCAATTCCCTCACTCACCTGTAGGCCAGAGGGATGCGAGGCACCTTAACTGCTAAGTCTACCAGGTCCTATCCATGGTGTGTGTGTGTATGGGGAGAGGGGTGACCATTTCTACCAAGCTAAAGGGGTGCTTTTACCAGAAGGGGGCATAGGTATTGTATAAACAAACCTAAGGGTTGTCTGCTCCATAGTCTTCCTCATCACTACACATCCAACCCAGTAAAATCTCACTGCCTCCTTAAGGCCTCGTTTTTTTTTAAAATGTATATGCATGTGCATTAGTATCTATGAAGTGTTTTCTTGCTTTGGAACAAAATAGTGTAATTTTTTTCCATACAATTAGCTATAACTGGAAATTGTAATTTGACATTTTCGCATAGTATCTTACTATGGATCATAATATTGAATGAATGGATAATATTGTCACTGTTGGCATTTAGATCATTCCCACTTTTAACCCCATTTTGGATGATATTAGGATGAACATTTTTTTATCTTTGTTGGCCACCCTGTGGCATATGGAGTCCCCGGGCCAGGGATCAGACCCGAACTGCAGCTGCAGCGTAAGCCACAATTGCAACCTAAGCCGCAGCTGCAGTAACACCAGATCCTTAACCCACTGCGTCAGGCTGGGGATTGAACTCATGTCCCAGTGCTCTTAAGACACCACCAATCCTCTTGTGCCACAGTGGGAACTCCTATGATGAACATTTTAAACTTACGTCTTTATCTGGATTGCTCATTTTTCCTTTACAATGCACTGCTATAATCATTAGGTCAGACTGTATGAACACACAAGAACTTTTGACAGATTTTGCCAAATTGCTTTCCATACCTTTTGGCAATTTTACCAGGACAAGTAGAACAGGAAGAGTATCATTTCACGCTGTCCTCATCAGCACTGAGAATTATCATTTGACAAACATATTTGCCAATTTGATCGATGGGAAGTACTATCTTCTTGCCAAGCAAATGTAAATTAAGACATAGCCAATCTTCTGGAAAATAGTTGGCACTTAAGCTTTTCATTTCTTCAACCCTGTTTTCTCTGAATCCAGTCTTTTTGTCTTTTGCCTTACTGATCATGATGCAAGCTCAACTATAATGACCTGTTTTCAGTCCATAATCTTTTTCTCCTCCTCTACTTTTTTTCCTCCTCTTCCTTTTTTTCTCCAGTGTCATTGCTGATTTTTTTAAGTAAAATACTTACTTATTTTTGAGTAAGCATGTACATGCACACAGCTTATAATTAAAAGATATAAGAAGGTGGAAGTCTTTCTTGATCCAGCCACCCAGCTCCCACTCAACTCCCCTCAGCTCAAACTCAAAGTAACCTCCACCCCTTCTGACCTCCCATGGATCTTTTTGTCATGTCTTCTCCATTCTTCAAGATTGCTGGCTTTTTGAAAGCCAGAGACCATGACTTATAGTCTTGTCTGTATCTATGACTATTCACAGTACAGGAAAGGATATAGCAGGTGCTCAGTAATTATCTTTGTAATGGATGGATATGATGGGTGGATGGATGGATGAGTGGATGGTGGATGGGTGGATGGACAGATGGATGGATGCTTACTTTGTTGCGACTAAAGAAATTAGGAAGCATTGTTGCAAGCTTTTCATACCTAAGAGTCTTGTAATTATGGACTATCAGCAGGCAATTATCTAGTGATTTCCACCACATAAAAACTCCATTCATTAAATCGTGATACGGCTAACCCTGATGCTTCCAAGTAGCAATAGTTCTTTTCAGTCAATGAATTAACTAGTGTTTAATTACCATAACTCACTACCCACTACTATATTTTTTGGCAGGTAGCTGATCGACTGGACACAGACTTTTCCTGCCTGGAATTTCTACTTTATAGCAAAATTATTTGTGGACAGGTAGAAGTGCCTTCTGTTCTACATAATCTGGCGTCTCTTGAAAAATTGCATTTTCTTCTAGTCCGTCACCATCATGCAAGGACAGCAGGCACATCACTGACTGAGAAGGGCCCTAATAGCGACTTTTCAATGGCTGGACTTTTGTGGGGTGCTGTGTGACATGTTGGGTGCATTAGGTCTTTAATATCCTTTTGTTTTCACCTCTTCCTGAGAGGAAAGTGCTGTAATCTCTGTCTGACTAATAAGAAAACCAAGATCAGAGCAACTGAGTGAAGTTTCTAGGCATAGTTGGGATTCTGGCTCAGAGTCCTCCCCCTGGCATCCTGAATGCTTTCCATTGTTTCAAACTGTTCCCTTTCCACATTTCTGTCATTCCCTCATTCTACCAGCACTTGGAATGTTTTCTGCTCCCTGCACCTGTATTATGGTCTTGGTCTCCTTACATTATTAGTAGAATTGCATTCTCCAGGCTTCCTTTCCCTCTGCTGACACATTGTCTCTTCCACTCCCCACTGACGTTACCCTGGATACAAACTCTTCATCCTTCAGCCACAATTAAGGCTCTACTCAAAACTGCTTTCCTCCAGGAAGCCCTCCCTGAGCACTACAAGCTGTGGACACTGCCCATACATCAAGGGATCCAGTTTTAAGCAGGCCATTCTATTTCTTGGGGACTCAAGTTAGTTCATCTGTCAAATGGCAACAGCAAACCAGGGACAACTATGACAGCCCCATAAAATGACTTTGAAAATGATGTAGCAGGGCACACACGCAAGGGATCATTGAAACAGCAAGAGCTGTATTTGCCAATGCTAACTTGGCAGTTCTGCCATTTGTTCTTTCCCTGGCATGTCTGCAGTGCCTCTCCAGGGAAATGCAAGGTCTTTGAAGACAAGGGCCCTCTCTCCCACCTGCAGAGACCATGCGCAATGCCCAATATGCAGTGGGGGCTCAGCCATGTGACCTGGATGGGAAATGAGCATGAGAGGCGAGCAGGGCCAACTGAGCTGTGGGAAGGAGGCCTCTGCCTGCTGGAAAAAACCTTCTTAGGAAAGTGTCAGCCCCTGGTTGTGAGGCGGCAAGAGTCCTCCACCAGCCTAAAGAATCGGGACACCTCCCCCGCCTCCCCCAACTCTACAGAAATTCGGAGCACCGGGCGCAGCATCCCCTGGCTCTCCTCACTCAGGGAGCTTGAGTGACTTCTGCATGAGCGTTGAAACCAGCCCTCTTCACAGATGGGGAAACTGAAGCCCACAATGTAAAAGGGACTTGCCCATAAGCACAGAGAGCAGCAGAACCAGTTTGGAAGTGAGTCTCTAGACTTAATCCAGTGTGTTTTCCATCCTTCCAGCTCTTGGCCAATGTGTTCAGGAAGCTTTTAGGGACTTCACAGGATGGTCAATTTCTCAGGGTGTCCCTTTGACCTCACATTTCCCAAAGGGCTTCAGCCCAGTTGCTTCCTGGAACTCTGATGGATTTCTTCTGCAGCCCTGACTGCCACATGGATCCATCTAGAGCCAGGAGGTAATCACGACAGAAGGGTTGGTCCAAAGGAAGCCACTTTATGGGACACGTGTGCAGAGGAACTTCCAGGCTGGAGGCCACTCTTGTAAAAGTGAAGTCTGGGGACGCCATAACCTTCTCAGTGGCTTGAGATTCCTAAAGGATCTTTTTATTTTAATAATTAACAGCTGTGTTGAGGTATAACTAATATACCAAACACCACACATAGACAATGTATACATTTTTTTTTTTAACGGCCATACCTGTGGCATATGGAAGTTGCCAGGCTGGGGGTCGAATCAGAGCTGCAGCTGCCGGCCTATAGCACAGCCACAGCAATGCTAGATCTGAACTGTGCCTGTGACCTACACTGCAACACTAGATCCTTAACCCACTGAGCGAGGCCAGGATTCAAACATGCATCCTCACAGACACTATGTTGTGTTCTTAATCCTCTGAGCCACAAAAGAATTCCCAGCGTATAAAGTTTGATGAGTTTGGACATATACATATGTCCAGGAAACCGTCACTTGGGTAATAAACATGTCCATCAGAGTTCCCTTAGTGGCTCAGTGGTTAACAAATCCGACTAGGAACCATGAGGTTGCGGGTTCGATCCCTGGCCTTGCTCAGTGGGTTAAGGATCCGGCATTGCTGTGAGCTTTGGTGTAGGCTGCAGACATGGCTCAGATCCCGTGTTTCTGTGGCTGTGGCGTAGGCTGGTGGCTACAGCTCCGATTCGACCCCTAGCCTGGGAACCTCCACATGCTGCAGGTGTGGCCCTAGAAAAGACAAAAAGACAAAAAAAAAAAAAAAAACATGTCCATCACCTCCAAAGGTTTCCTCCTGACCCTTTGGTTGGTTTGCTGTTTGGTTAATTTGTGATAAGAACTGCCCTCTTAACAAACTTTCAGTGCACAGTTGCATCTTGTAAACGACAGGTGCAGAGTTGGACGGCACAGCTGTAGGACTCAGTCGTGTGGCATAATTAAAAATTTGTACCCACTGAATCACAACACATTTTATGGGGTCTTAGTAGGCAGGGCATTTCACATTGATCTTGCTTTTCTTCTTCCCCTTTCTTCCTGACACTGTGTTACTGCAATCCCACAAGAGGAGCCATCAAGAGTCTGGGGCCTTTAGCTCTCTTGAAACCTCAGACTCATTTCAAGACCAATTTACCAGGAAGCTGGCCCAGTGATATTCATTGTTTCGTTAGTTCCTCAGGGACTTCTCTTGTTTTTGTTTACCCATTCATGCACCCATTTAAATATCTAATAAAGGAGTTCCCGTCGTGGCGCAGTGGTTAACGAATCCGACTAGGAACCATGAGGTTGCGGGTTCGATCCCTGCCCTTGCTCAGTGGGTTAACAATCCGGCGTTGCCGTGAGCTGTGGTGTAGGTTGCGGACGCGGCTCGGATCCTGCGTTGTTGTGGCTGCGGCGCAGACCAGTGGCCACAGCTCCGATTAGACCCCTAGCCTGGGAACCTCCACATGCCGCGGGTGCGGCCATAAACCCGCGGCCATAAAATGACAAAAGGCAAAATAAATAAATAAATATCTAATAAAAAGGTGCCCCTTCCCCATTAAATGTCATTGTGTTGGGACTTGGAGGTACAGAGGTCCCTGCCTTTAGAAATATACTGTTTAGTGGGAGAAATAAAACGTGGCTCCCCTCGTCACTTCCTCTCTCTCCTCAAGCTCTCCTTCTCTTCCTTCCTCCTTCCTTCTCTGCTCCAACACCACCATATGCTGCTCTAGCCCAAGCCCTGGGCTGCCCACCCAGTTGCTCACAAAAGATGTGGGCCTTAAACACTGAGCTCATGAAATGGGTTGAGGTTGGTAGTAGGATGATGTGGAAACTGAAAATGCCTCCAGCTTTGGAGTCAGAGCTGGGTTTGAATCCCAATTAGCCACCTGGCCCAAAGCAGATCTCGGCACCCATATAAGCCTCAGTGTTTTAATCCATACAGTGAGTTTGCACATCCCTCTTGTAGAATTGCTCTGAGTCTTGCATGAGATAATGGAGGTGGAGAGCTCAGTATCTTGGTCATCACTCTATCATTAGTAATAATGAAACGCACTCAGCGTTCAGTGGTGCCGCGGAGAAAGTGATTAATTTGGTTTGAATGAAGAGTATAAGCCTTCAAAGACAATGTGGATTTGTCAGAGAGTGAGTCTGACATGCCCTAACTAAGGAGAAACATTTGAAGTTGGAAAATAAAGTTACAGCCTGTCCCCATCCCTCTAATCACTTTCCAGAACCTCTCCCCCGTCTCAGCAGTAGCCAGCAAATCCTAGCATCTAGAACCTATTACAAGCCACTGGCCAGGCTCTCTGGAGGAGGTATGGCTTACTCACCCCCACCGCTATGCCGGCCCAAGAAACCACATGCCAGTACCTGGCAGAGGCTGGGACAGTAGCCAGCAGCAGAGGCACCAGGAATGTGGGGGTGAGACAGGAAGGAGAGAAGTTCCCAGGGCCCAGCTCAGCCTGGCTGCTGGGTGACAGCCATCTGCAGAGCAGGCTAGAATCACCATTGTCACCGCACGCTCCCTGTGTTCACACTTACTCACACTATCTCCTGAAGACTGGTGGCTGGAACCGCCAAGATCAGAGGAGGGGAAGATGGAATATGCAAGGCAAGGAGAAGGAGTAAGGGCTGTATTTGGGGAAGGAGAAAAAGAACGCTACCCCCATCACCCAGTCCTGTTTCTAAAGCTTTTTGGTTCCTGATTCTGATTTGGGTGGAATTCCAGAGAGCACAGTCTTCTGTGAGTGCCATCTGGTGCCACCCAGGGCGGGGGGCGGATTATAGACTTTGGAGCACAGCCAAACCCCTATAATGGCTCCGCTTTTGAGGAACTGTGGAATTGTGCATGGCTTCACCCCTCTGACCCTCAGTTTTCTCATCTTTAGAATGGGGTAATAAGATCTGCCATGTGAGACTGAACTGGAGATTGTAACATAGAGGCCACGTCACCTTCTCTTCTTCTCTTGCCCACCCCTCACCTTTCATAATGGGCTCATTGCCTGTTCTCCCAACACCCCTCCCTGCTCCCTCTCTTCCATGTTTTAGTTACCCTGCTCTGTCTTCTAACTCCTGTGCTGCCTTTCTTCTCATTTCCTCTTCTTTTCCTCCTCTTCCTCCTCTTCGTTGTCCCCATCTTCCTTCAAGAGCCAGTGCTTTGCCACTCCTCCAAGAATCCTTCCCCAACCAGCTCAGGAAGAATTCATCGCTTCCTCTTGGGGATCTCATGTAGTTTTATGCATCTGTGCTGTAAGTGTCCACTCCACTGTTGTCTCTGGGCACAGCCTATGCACTTCTTGAGGGTGGGGCTTTATCTGGGTACCCCTGAATGCTGAATATCTAGCAGATGGCCTGGTATTCAGTAAGTACTAAGGGGTGGGGAAATACACTTGCTACGCTACATTCAGTAGCTCTAAGTGTGAATGGCTTCTTTTCCAGGAGGAAAAGAAGCGGGAGCACTGAAGGAAGCATGTGCATCTTTGCACTAGATGCATTGCCTCGCTTATTTCACCCAGTCCTCCAGGCACAGAGGAAACCCTTGCGTTTCCAGAAGAGGAAACTGAAGCTCAGAGAGGGAGGTCACTTGTGTGAGGATACACCCTCGAGAGCTTAATAAAGGTTTCTTTTTCCCCCTGAAACCAAAGTCTGTCCCCCCCGCCCCACACCACATATGCCCCTCCAGGAAGGAATGGTTTGGGTGTGGTCATCAGTGACTTTTAATTTCCTGTCTCTTCTTATCTAGACCCAAGCTTCTGGTTGTAGTCACAGATCGACAGATATTCAGAGAGAAGCTTTCTTTAGCAAATGTTAGTCCAGGCAAAGGCTCTCAGCTCAGGGCCTGTGCTGGAGGACCATGCAATTCCCTGGAAAAATAATACATTTTCACTTGCATCAATTTCTTATTGAAATTTAGCATTTCCTTCTATTGCAGACCTGGGCTTGCTGGTAGCACCTGTGACCTTTTAGCCAATAGATATCACATGGCGTTTTATATTATCTTTCATTTGTTGTTCATTTGTTGTGGATGTTTTAAAATATAGTTTCTTCTCTTCACTGCTTCCCACGTATTGTTGTTATTACATCTGTTACTAAATCTTTTTATTTAATGTGTCAATAGAGAAGCATATATATTATTATATTCCATTTGGCTTTTTTTAAAAAAAATGTCTTGATAGTTGGTTATGTAATGCTTTTTGCATTTGATTCTGTGTTTAAAAACATTCTTCTAAGATGCAGCCCAGACACTTCAACTGTTAAAAGGGTTACAGGTGGAGTTAAGAAACCCTGTTTTCCCAGCTTGAATAGCTTTCAGAGTTTCAGCCTGAAAAGCAGGATATTGTTAGTAACAATGACATCAATAAAATGAATGTATCCATGGAGTGGTTCACTTATGATTACATTCATCCATGTACTCATTCATTCATTCATTCATTCATCTGTCCAATAAAAATATGGGTGCCTATAACAGTGTTCCAGATACTGGGTTGCAGTAAGCATGCAAAGCCCCTACCGTCAGGGGACTTTTTACCTTAAGCCTCTACTCTTAGGTTACCTCATGTCATTCTCCAGGTAACCTAAGAGTTAAAAGTTATTATCCATGATCCACGTGGGGAAACTGAGGCTCAGAGACACTGAGTGAGCTATTAGAGTTTTCTCAGCTAGTAAGTGACAGGACCAGTTTGAACCTAGGGTGTCTTCCTGATAACACAGTTGTATTTACTTATAATTTCCCTGCTGACTGTATAAATCCTTTGACTTCCTTAGATGCAAAACAATAAAAATAGTGGCTATGGTCGATTAAGATGGAAACCACTGCTGTTCTCTCTTCCTCTCTCCCCCACTCTTACATTCCCACCCTATCTTTCTTGGGAAGCCACATAAGGTTACTAGAAATCTGAGCTGGAAGGAGCCTGAGAGATCATCCCTTCATTGCACACATGTGGAAGTGGAGGCCCAGAGAGGGTCGAGGGTCACCTGGGAACACACAGCAGTATAAGGCAGAGCTCAACCCAGGTTCCATACCTCCAGCCTCCAGCCGGTGCCGTTTCTGCTGGAGGACGCAGCCCCAGTTACCGTCTCAGGGTGGGCTCTTCTGCCACCTCTGCATCCCAGGTCCCCAGCATCCCCCAGCCTCACCGGGCAGCAGGGCTTCTGGAGGACACAATACCCTCCCATCTCTGGAGCCCACCTTAGTGAGCCTCCCAATGAGATCAAGCCTCAGCACTGTCACTGAACCTCTTGGTTTCTTCTGAATATAATGATGGGATTGGCAAGGGGCAGGAGAAAGGGGGGTGGGCGAGGAGGATACTTTCTATGATTGAGAAGTTAGCACGGGTGTGGGGAGGAGGTAGTGGCTTTTGGCAAAGGAATGATGGCCTCGAAGATCAGATGAATCATGGTCATCGAGCATGTGCGGGGGGGGGGGTCACACTGTGTCCCAGCACCCCTGGGGAACACCTTGTGTGCCATGACTTCTCAAGGCCACTGGCTGTTTCCCCTTCAGGGCCTGACACTCTCCAGGGAAATCTGCTTCCCCCACCACCTGACTCCTACCCCCACCTTCCTGGATTAAATTTGTCCCTCTTCCATGTATTCTCATAGTACCCTGCATTATTAAGCATCTATCATAATTTGTAATTATAGATGTAGACACAGATACAGAAACAAATATAGATATATATAGAAAGAGACAGGCTCTTGCTGGGTGATTCTGTTCCATTAGCTGTGCTGGCCTGGAGAGCATCTCATGTCTGTTTTGTTCCTTTTTGTATACCTAACCTCCAACACCTATGGTAAGTGCTGGGTAAACATTCGTGAAATCAGCAAATATCTTTTGTGTATTTCTAATATGCATTTGGGAATGTATTTCCAAAATAGAGTAGCCCCTGGAGTTCCCATTGTGGCTCAGCGGTTAACAAATCTGCCTAGGAGCCATGAGGTTGCAGGTTTGATCCCTGGCCTTTCTCAGTGGGTTAAGGATCCGGCGTTGCCATGAACTGCGGTGACGGTTACAGACAAAGCTCGGATCCCATGTTGCTGTGACTGTGGCGAAGGCCAGCGGCTACAGCTCCTGTTAGACCTCTAGCCTGGGAACCTCCATATGCCACGGGTGTGGCCCTAGATAAGGCAAAAAGACAAAAAAAAAAATACAGCAGCCCCTGATGAGAGTTTTCTTTTATCTCACTGAGTCCTGACCACAACCCTGTGAGCTGAGTTTTATGGGCCCCTTTTACAGGTGGGTGATGGCCACTCACAGACACATGTCCCTTTGTCCCCAAGAGCACACTGCTAATGGGCCTACATTACTGCAAACCGTGATTGCCAGATGAAGGGGAAGGACCTATGTCAGGTGGGACGCCAGGATCTCTGGCTGGGAAGGGGTCCTCTGGAGGAAGGCAGGATACTGCTGGGCCTGGAGACAGACATGCCAGAGCAGAGCCGTGGCTTGGCCCCTGTGACACACAGGGTGTCACAGGGCAAGCCGCCTCACCTCTGTAAGTGCAGCTCCTGCATGCACATGGGTGCGTTTCCGTTTTCATCAACAAAATAGCAATAAAAGTGGCACCATCCCGGAGGGCTATGGCAAGAAATAATGAGATAAGCCATACTGAGTTCTCAGGTCGTGAGTTCTCCATAGATATTAGACACTGCTGTTACTGTCACCACAATCCTGCACAGCCCTCCCAGGAAACTTGACTCTCCTCCAAGCCCATCCCAGAGAATGGCCACCACTCCATAGGTCGCGACCCTGCAGTGGCCAGCAGCAGCGGGACCTTGGGAAAGAACATTCCTATTGCTCAGTAGCTCTGGCTTTTAAAAACTCCAATCTGAGGAGTTCCTGTTGTGGCTCAAAGGTAACAAATCCAACTAGTATCCATGAGGACACAGGTTCGATCCCTGGCCTCACTCAGTGGGTTAAAGGATCCGGCATTGCTCTGACCTGTGGTGTAGGTTACAGACGTAGCTTGGATCCTGTGTTGCTATGGCTCGGGGTGTAAGCTGGCGGCTACAGCTCCAATTCGACACCTAGTCTGGGAACTTGCATAGGCCATGGGTGCGGCCCTGAAAAGACAAAACAAAACAAAAAAACCCTCCAGTCTCCTTCCCTGTGCCTTGTGCCAGCTCACCCCTGCCCTTTTACCAACCCCTCTTCATGAAGCAGGTGCCAGGTGCTAGCCACTGTCCCAAAAGAATACTTGCATCATCTTCAGCAGGTCTCAAAACAGTGATTTTGTTTCTTCTTCTATAAAACAGGGATGATTGCATCACTTACATCACTGTGTTTTTATGAAGATTCAGAAGCACTGACACAGGTCATGCTTGAAACATTCCCTGGCATATTATGACTATTCAGTCATCATGAACTATTGCTGTTGTTGCAGCTGTTATTGCCATAATGATGTATATAAAATACTCATCTATGTTATTAGTCTAAATCAAAGCAGGATCGCCAAGGCCTGGCACACGAAACCTTGTCTAGCCTGTCTCCTGGCATCTCTGCAGGTCCGTCCTTTGCCACATCCCACCTCCTCCTCAACACTCCACTTCCCTTCATCACTTGATTGAAGTTCCCCCGATCAAGGCATACCCCCTGCTACCTCCAGGTCTTAACATATTCTGTTCCCTCTGCCCAGACACCCTTATCATTCCACCTCCCTTCAAGCAGCTAATTCCTACTTGGTCCTTCTGTCTCAGGTTCAGTGTTGTCTCCTCCAGAAAGCCTTGTCTGACCCCCACTTCCATGGGGCGGTGGGGGTGGCCTCTTCTTCTTTATAGTCCTCCGGCCCCAGTTATGTTGTTAGGTTAACTTTTTTGTTTTTCCTCTTCCTCCCTAGCACCTGCTATGTCATATCTATTCCTCTGACCCCCACCCCCACCCCCGGAACCAGCCCAGGGCCAAAATTAGGCAGCAGTGAAAAAATTTGAGTAAATGGACGTTTGAAGCCCCAGGTCCTCCTTTTTTGCCTCCTGCATTGAGTTCCTTACATTCTCAAGTTGCAATCCTTGCAGTTTTGCGGGATATTGAGATGATTCTCATTTCCACTGGACTCCTTCTGTATGTGAGACATTCTGCATATATAATCTAATGTACTGCTCATGCTAACTCTGCCAGCTAGTTGTTGATTCCCTCATTTTTCAGAAAAGAAAATAGAGGCTCAGAGCTTAAGGGACTTGATCAAGGTCTCATAGTGAGTGAAACTGGGGGACAAACCTGCCTCGTCTCTGCTGTTCTATGTGTTGCTCCAGCTGCTGAAGCCCAAGGCATGGTGGGTGGGAGGGCAGCTGGATTCCTGGCGAATGTTGTTCTAGGTCCTTCCCCTTTATGGGAGCTCAGGAAACAAAGCTGCCTGTGGTTATCAGGAAACAATGAATCTGCACCCTCTGTGGGGGGCTTGTCACCATCTGGGTGCTGAGTCATCCATCCGCACCTCTCTGTGAGTGACACTGACCTTTCCTGGTGTGTATTAAGCGGGGGCCATGTCAGCATCTGTTCCTAACTGCCCTGCCTAATGCTCACCCTGAGTGGGGTTCAGCTGATTCAGCCAAATAGAACCCAAGTGATGTATTCACACATAAGGCATCAGGTAGTGAGAGGATGGCGGCCTCACTCACCCTGGTGGGGTCTGGCTGACTCAGTTTTGAAACCAGAATTATCAGAAAAAGACAAAAAACAAAAAAAGGATTAGACTGTTAGGGCAGGAGAAATGCTTAGAAACATCTTGGACAGTAGCTGGACTTAATAGGTGCAGAAATAGAGGCAGAGCGAGACCAAAGGCAAGCCAGTCAGCTCAGTACCGAGCATGTGGTAGGTGCTCAAATGTTTGTTGAATGAATGACGATGCATAGATTTGCAGTGGGTTTTGGAGTTTAGGAAACAATCCTGTACCTTGTGTCATTGCATTTTCACAATAATCTTACATGGTTGGGAGCTAGAAAGATGCTGTTCCCGTTTTACAGATGAGAAGAGTGAGGTTCAGAAGAAACTTCATGTAGGAGAAAGAATGTGGGTTCTGGAGTTGTGCTTATCTGGGTTCAAATTCTACTCCAACACAGATCTGCAGGTTTTCCCATGTGAAACAGGAAATGGCAATCCAGCCTGCTGTGTCTTTCTGTAAATACAGTTTTATTGAAACAGAGAGCTGTGCTCTTTCATTGCATTTTTCATATTGTATTGCATATTTTCTGTGTCTGCTTGTGCGCTATAAAAGCAGAATTAGTAGTTGAAACAGAGGCCATATGGCTTGCAGAGCCTGAGATATTGACTATGGATTCCTGTGTAGAAAAGTTTGCCAACCCCTGTTCTGCCTGCGCTGTGTTAGGGACTTAATGTTGGTCTTTTCTCCTCTCAAATGAAGGAGGAAGAGCTTAGTTTTTCTAAGACTGCAGGCCTTGTAAATACCAGGGTGTGACATCCGGAGCCTAGAGCTGGAATGGTCTGGTGTGGTGTAAGGAACACAGGAGTAAGAGCCAAAGACCACGGTGTTCTAGTCCCTGTTTCTGTCCTACCTGCCATCCTACTGAGCTTGGGGCCTTCCCCCTGAGCCGCGAATGGTGGGTTAAGCAGTGCCCCCCTCCCAAATTCATGTCCATCGGGAACCTCAGAATGTGATTCTTTTGAAAAGAAGGTCTTTTCAGATGTAATTAAGATAAGGTCATAATGGATTGGGGGAGAGGCTCTAAACCCAGTGGATGGTGTCATTCGAAGAAGAGGAAAAGATGCCCAGACATAAGGAAGAGGCCATGTGACAACGCAGGTGGAAATCAGAGTGATGCGGCTCCAAGCCAAGGAAAGCTGAGGGTTGCCAGGAGCCACAGGAAGCTATGAAGGGGCAAGAAGGACTCCCCTAGAGCCTACAGAGGAAGCAAGGCCCTGCTGACACCTTGCTTTTGGACTACCGACCTCCAGAACCGGGAGAGAACATGCTTCTGTTGTTTTCAGTCACTGGGTTTGTGGTACTTGTTATGTCAGCCCGAAGAAACCAAGATACCGCTGTTTTCCCCTTTTATTCCAGTATGGATGGAGGCCACTGTGGCATGTACACAGACCAGGAGGCAGCACGGGGAGGCGTGCAAAAGTGGCCCAGGCTCTGCCCTTCCAGTCCATCCTCCTCTGAAACACAGAGGGATGGGTACAGATCTCTAACAGCTATACTGTTAGGAGAGCTCTGACTCGCCCACGGGCACAGAGCGAGTCGGACAAGCTCAGCTGTGGCCTAGAGAAAGCTCAGGCCCTGAGTTGCATGTACGCTCTGGCCTCCCTGCTTCATACACGTGTGATACAGGACCAGTGACAATGTCTCCCCAAGACCCTGTTTCTCCAGCTATACAAGGGGGTAGAAACATATATATCTGGAATCCAATATAAGGCACAAATGAACCTTTCCACAGGGGGGAAAAAAATCATGGGCTTGGAGAACAGACTTGTGGTTGCCAAGGGGGGAGGGGGAGAGAGTGGGATGGACTGGGAATTTGGGGTTCATGGATGCAAACTATTACCTTTGGAATGGATTAGCAATAAGATTCTACTGTATAGCACTGGGAACTATATCTAGTCACTTATGATGGAGTATGATAACGTGAGAAAAAGAATATATACGTGTATGTGTGCCTGGGCCGCCTTGCTGTACAGTAGAAAATTGAAAGAACAGTGTAAACCAACTATGATGGAAAAAAATAAAAATCATTAAAAAAGAAGCCTATATCTTAGGACTGTGGTGAAAACCAAGGGGATGGGACAGCACAGGAAAGGAACCTAGCTCAGTTCTCCCTTAGCAGATGCTCAGGAAATCCTGGATGATGGAGATGACCTTGATGATGGTGGGGAGTTCTAGCAAAGCCGGGACTCTCACCTGTGTCTCCCGGTCACCCCAGCCTTCCTCCATCTCCAGAGCTGTTCCCTCCATCCGTCTGTGCCCTTCTGTGGGGGCAGCTCTGAGCTCCAGCAGACCCCAAATCCTGCACTCAGTAGCTGGATGAGGGACTGAGTCCTGAGTTAAGAAAATGCCAGTGTCTGCCTTGAGGGCCCTCTGTCACGTGTTCCCGGATCTTTCATTTTCCCAGCCTGACACAATCACTGCTCTAGACTCAGTAACAGCCCCTGTGTCAGGTCTTTGTGTTTTAAATAATGTTCCCCTCCTGTAACTGATGTTTATGCAGAATCAATCCTTTCACAAGCTAATGCCTCCTTATTTGTATAACCTGAGCTGCTGGAAGGTGACAATTTCTGCTTGTTTTCCTCTTCTCTTTCTTTGTTTTACTCTGTTGCTCTGTCTCTGCTCTTTGAGTCTGTATATGCTCTTTTCTACTCACGCAGTGTCTTTCTCTTCACTCTCATCCTCTGTTTTCCTGAGTCAGTCTCCTGCCCGCCCCCCAGTCCCCTCCCCCTCTCCCCCTCCACTCCGCTCAGCCCATTCTTCCTCCTCTCTCTCTCCCCCTACCCTCTTTTGCTCACTTTCTCAGTAGTTTTCTCCTTTTTGAGTCTCTGTTTCTTTTTTTATTAATCTTATTTATTGATTTTATTTGAAGTATGGCTGATTTACAATGTGTTAATTTCTGCTGTACAACAAAGTGATTCAGTACTACACACACACATAAAAGTCTTTTAATGTTCTTTTCTATTGCAGTTTATCATAGAGGATCCTGTTTCTTTCTCCTGATCTAGCTCTGCATTTTCTCTCTTCACATACTTTCTCTGCCTCCATCTTCCTCTCTTTTAATCTCCCTCTTTATGACACTCCTTTGGGTATGACTCTCTAACTCTCTCTCTATTTCTTTTCCTTTCCATTTGTCGGTTCTCCCATGCATTCAACCGTTTATATCTATCCATCCATCCATCCATCCACCATTCCATCCATGCATTCATCCATATACCCGTGTGTGCATGCATCCGTCCATCTTTATTCTGGATGACTGTGTTTCTTTCTGCCTCCCAGTTTCTCTTCTTTCTTTCTAGAAGATTCTCTATTCCTGTATATCTTTTCTTGTTCTCATATTTTCTCAGATTGTCTTCCCCTCTGTCTTTATCTCCTCCCCTCATTTACCACTTCTTCTTCTTCCTCTAAGAATATTAATATTTTAATAGCCTTAATGTATTTGCAGGATCAACTCTTTCCATGATTCACAGGTGGTGGGTCTCAAGAGTTTCAGTTCAGGGACTCTTAATTCTCTTCCCCCCTCCACCTGTCATTCTAACCTAGTCCATACACAGTTAGAAAGTGATGGGTAAGCTGGCAGGGCTCCTCACATATTCTTTTTTTGCCCCAGTACTATAGCTCTGAGCATGAAGAATTGGAATAGGAACCCAGAATTAGGGGTAGGTGGGGGAGAGTTCTCTTTGGGGATACTCTTGATAATGATTAGTAATGGGTGCATCCATGCCTTCTGCTGTTTTCTTTGTTTCACTTGAAAAATAGTTACTTAGCATAGTTCTTACCAGGCTTTGTGCTGGGGGCTAAAGAGAATGAGTAAATCTTGAGTCTTTCACTCAAGAAGCTTCCAGTCTCTTTGGGAAACCATAGAGCTAACGATGAGGATCAATAAGATCATAGATTTGAACAATGGCATCAAAGGGAAAAGGCATTAATTCTGGTTGGGAGAAGTAGAGAAGGTTTTACAAATCAGGTCACAGTAAGCTCTTTGGAAGTAAAGACTTTGTCCAATGTCACTGCTGCGCTCCCAGTACCTAGAATAGTACTGGTATATAGCAAGCACTCAGTAAGCATGTGCAATATATGAATGAATGAATGAATGAATGAATTTGAATAGTTTTTAAAGATTCTTGGGGAGTTCCCGTCGTGGCGCAGCGGTTAACGAATCCGACTAGGAACCATGAGGTTGCGGGTTCGATCCCTGGCCTTGCTCAGTGGGTTAAGGATCCGGCGTTGCCGTGAGCTGTGGTGTAGGTCGCAGACGCAGCTCGGATCCTGCGTTGCTGTGGCTCTGGCGTAGGCCGGCGGCTACAGCTCCGATTAGACCCCTAGCCTGGGAACCTCCACATGCCGCATGTGTGGCCCTAAAAAATGACAAAAGGCAAAAAAAAAAATAAATAAAAAATAAAAAATAAAGATTCTTGGGATTCTTTTGGGGAGAAAAATTGGAGATGGGCATCCCAGGCAGAAGAGCACGGTTAAGGGGTGAGAAAGGTAAAGGTGAATACTGCAGACCTACCCATCCTTGAGAACGTGGGCGAGGCCCACAGCTCCGGCCCTCACTGGGCATTGCCTTTAGTCACAAGGAACTGCCTCACCCAAGGCTACTTCCTTCCAGATGGCAGCCATGGCCAGTGACTGGCTGACATGGTGATGCAGAGGCCTGGGTCCCTTGGCCATCCCAGCTCCAGAGCTCCCCTCAGGACCAACCAAGGCGGCAGATCTACGTGGCATCAACCACATGGCAAGACAGCCCCTCTTTACCCAGTCCTGCCTTGCTTGCTTCCTACCAATATCTCCCAAGAGAGCTCCTCAATAAATCTTCCTTATGTAACGCTCTGTTTCAGTCTGTTTGCAGAGAATCTGACTAAAGATCGTGTGTTTAGGGAATGAGAAGAGGCCCATGGCTATCAAACAGAGAATATAAGGACTGGGTAAAATGTAGCTAGACAGGTGGGCGGGATCCAGATTATGAAGGACCTTGAATGCCAGTGAAACTAATTTAGCTTTTCTTTTACAAGTAATGAAGAACTGTTGATCAATGGGGTATCTAATTAGAGCTGAGATCTGCCAAGTTCCCTGACAGTCAGCACGAAAGATGGGACAGAAGGGAATAAGGCTGAGAATAAGCTAGGAGACTGAGGCCTGGAGCTCCAAGCCTGACGAGAGAAAGGATGGGGAAGGGATGCAGCGTGGTCCAGAGACTTCACCAGTGGTGCTCACCGGCCTCCTCTCGCAGCATATGCATGCACCGATATCTCCCTTCTTTCACGAGCCATGCATCATGGAAGAATCCAGTGACTCTTTCTACTGCCTGTGGTGTGCCTTTAATAATATCTCCTGCTAAGGGAAACATCAGATAATCCACTGCTAGGATATTCCTTATCTAGGGCCCTTTTCCCAGAAAACAGCATCATGAAGCTTCTTTTTATATTTCGCATCTAATAGAATTTTGGCAGATCCATGGATTATGGCATCTAGTCAGGTCTTATCTCTTGTGAACCTCATTTGGGATGAATCATGCATTTGCCTAGAATCCTCTGACCTTTCCTACAGCAGATGCTACCAGTCTTAATGCTATGATTTGTATTCAACAGTGTGAAAAGTAAAGTTCTAGGACACTAGAGTCAGACAGCCTTGTATTTGTGTCTTGCCGCTGTTGTTTATAGGCTGTGTTATTTGGGGTAAACCCCACACCTCCCAGAGTCTCCAGGGATAGGTCCAAAGGTGGAATAATAGAACATGCCCATCTTACACGGTTAATACAGGGAGGTCTGGAATCTGTAGAAAGATGTACAATGTAAGCTAAGAGCTATGTGGTGGGAAGAGCTTTCTCTTTGAACTTGGAACCAGATTTTAATTCCACCACATTACAGGCTGGAAGGCCTCCAGCAAGACCTTTCACCCTCTGTTTTTAATCGAAGTATAGTTGATTTACAATATTGTGTTAGTTTCAGGTGTACAGCAAAGTGATTCAGAATCAGAAAACAAATATTTCAGATTCTTTTCCATCATAGAGTATTACAAGATACTGAATACAGATACTGAATATAGTTTCCTTCCTGTGCTATACAGTATGTGTGTGTGTGTGTGTGTGTGTGTGTGTATATATATATATATATATATATATATATATATATATATATACACACATATATATAAATACCTGCAGTATATGGAAGTTCCCAGGCTAGGGACTGAATCGGAGCTGCAGCTTCCAGCCCACACCGCAGCCACAGCAATGCCACATCTGCAACCTACACCACAGCTCATGGCAACGCCAGACGGATCCTTACCCTACTGAGTGAGGCCAGGGATCAGACCTACATCCTCATGGATACTAGTTGGGTTTGTAACCTACTGAGTCACAACAGAAACTCCTGTTTATCTATTTTATATATAGTGGTGTGTATCAGTTAATTTATCCCTCTATTCCTTTCCATTTTGGTAACCATAAGCTTGTTTTCTATGTCTGTGGGTCTATTTCTGTTGGTCTGTTTGTTTTGCTTTTTAGGATTGCACCTATGGTATATGGAGTTTCCCAGGCTAGGAGTCGAATCAGAACTGTAGCCGTTGGCCTATGCCACAGCCTCAGCAATGCCAGAACCAGGCCCTGTCTGCAACCTACACCACAGCTCATGGCAACGCCAGATCGTTTAACCCACAGAGCAAGGCCAGTGATCACACCGGTGTCCTCATGAGTCTAGTCAGATTAATTTCCCCCGAGCCACAATGGGAACTCCTATTTCTGTTTTGTAAGTAAATTCATTTGAATTATTTTTTTTTAGATTCCACATATAAGTGATATCATATGATATTGTCTTTCTCTGTCTGACTTCACTTAGTATGAGAATTTCTAGGTCCATCCATGTTGCTATAAATGGCACTGTTTCATTCTTTTTTATGGCTGAGTAGTATTGCACATATATATATATTGCATTTTATAATATATATATATATATGCACATATGTATGTGTGTGTGTGTATGTGTGTGTGTGTGTATGTATATATATATATATATATATATATATATATATATATATATATATATATAGAACCTTCTTTATCCATTCATCTGTTGATGGACATTTAGACTACTTCCATGCCTTGGCTGTTGCAAATGATACCTCACCTTTCTGAGCCACAGTTCACTTGTTGGTAAAGTGGAAATCTCATGCTGACTTTCCACAATTATGTGGATTAATGAAGTAAAGGGTACAGAGTTCCAAATACATCTTTCCTTATGAAAACTAGACAACCATCACATCATATGATGATACAGCTGTTGAGTTTATTTTTGTTTTTCTACAGTTATTTTCTTTTTAAATATATATTTGTATTATTTTTCTGATTACAAACATAATAAATGATATCTCAAATGTAATGAATGCACACTGATTTTTTTTTTAACCCAGTGATACAGACATCTCTGGGATTTAACCATCCCCTCTCTCCCCAAGGGAAGAAGCGATGCTGTCCACATACTTTGAAACCATCAATGACCTGCTGTCCTCCTTTGGGCCTGTCCGTGACTGCTCTCGGAACAATGGGGGCTGCACTCGAAACTTCAAGTGTGTGTCTGACCGCCAGGTGGACTCCTCAGGATGCGTGGTAAGTGCTGTTGGCCCATGAACGTGATGCTGGCCCAAGTGCCAAGGCTACTTGCTGGAGTCCCCTCCAGCAAGAGACCAGGGGACTCCAGGAGCTGGTCAAGGAGGGTCATGCAACTCACAGCTCCTCCCTCTCTCGCCTTTGGCACAGCAAGCTGCCTCGGTTTGCTCATCTGTAAAGTGGGATAATTAAACCTCCCGGAAGTGTTGGAGGAATGAAATGAGATATTAGAGCTTTAGTTCCCAATATACAATAGGTCCTTGCCAGCTGCTGGCCTCGGGAAGCTTACAGTCCATTTGAGAGTGAGGTTAGAGCATCTCTTAACCTCTGTGCCTTCATGTCACCTGTCTGGAAGAGAGAGTTTCTGCTGAGACCTAAGGTTTGTGGCAGGCTTCCTGGAGAAGGCGCTGTAGCTGCCTCCAGAAAAGGGAAAGAGTGAGGATGACCAAGGCAAAGGCCTGCGGGGGTTGGTGGCCTTGTCTGCATGGAGCTTAGTATTGCGCGTCAGATAAGGACAGGGAAGGAGAAATGAGGTTCTTTGTTGCCTATAAAAGAGGCTTCTGAACTGGATGATTGTTTTATGGGCACGATCAAAGGTGCTTGTTGAAAATTCAGGTTTCAGGGCTTCACATCAGAAATGTTGCTTCTAGAGAGGGAGTTAGGTCCCAGGAACCAGAATTTGTAACAATTTAATGAGTGCGATTATGTTTGAGAGGTAGGGGTGTCTTGAACGCACACTCAGGAAGTGTTGCCCTACAGGCTAAACTCCTCACCCTGGCACTCAGTGCCTTCCTGATCTGGCCCCTTTCCAGCCTCTCCGTCACTTTACTTCATCCTACACTAGAGCCAAACTGAGCTAATTCCATACAGTTCCTGAACGTACTTGCCTGCTTAATGCCTCAGAGCCTTTGGTCACGCCCTTCTTTTGCCTTTCAGAGAATTGCTCTTCCAGCCCTGTAGCAAACAGGTGAATCTCTTTCCAAGTTCATCTCCTTTATGAACCCTATCCCCCTCCCTGTTGGAGAAAAAAACCCTGCTTTTGTAAGCATCATTACTGTTTTATGTATCTATTGTATAACCTGTGGTAATTTTTAGCACAGACTGGCTTTTTTCAACTTTATCCTACGCAGTAAGCTGAGGGACAATCAAGGGACTTTGTTGACTCAGCTCAGCAGCCCAACGATACCCATCTCAGGAAGAGGGAGGGAGGGAAAAAGAAAGAGAAGAGAAGAGAAAGAGAAAGAAAGAGAGGGATGGGGAAGGAAGGAAGGAAAGAAAGGGAGAAAGAGAAAGAAAGAAAGGTTCCTATTGTGGTTCAGGGAGTTAAGAAGCCAACTAGTATCCATGAGGAGGATGCGAGATCAATGCCAAGTCTCTCTCAGTTGGTTAAGGCTCTGGTGTTGCTGCAAGCTGCAGTGTGGGTCTTTGATACAGCTTGGATCCAGCATTGCTGTGGCTGTGGTGTAAGCCAGCATGGCAGCTATAGCTCTGATTCGACCCCTAGAGCTCTGATTCGACCCCTAGGGAACTTCCTTATGGCACAGGTACGGCCCTAAAAAAAAAAAAAAAAAAAAAAAAAAAAAAAAAAAAAAAAAAAAAAAAAAAAAAAAAAAGAAGGAAATAAATAAAAGAAGAAGGAAGGAAGAGGGAGGGAGGAGGGGAAGAAAAGAAAAGAAAAGACAGGAAGGGATGGGACCAAGGATGAGAATTTTTGCTCTTAGACTAGGCTCTTTGGAAGAGACCAAGGGAAATGGAATACACAGTCAGCTCCCAATACACCTGCATAACAGCTAGGGAAATAGTGACCAGGAGATTGATACAAAGAGAAAGCTTCTAGAGAATGAAATTATGCATTGAAACTATATTTTAGACTCCAAGATCAACAGATCTTCAGAGGTGGATGGGTGATGGAGATTTGATTGATTAGAATTCTTAGAATTATAAAGGACAGAAACTCACTTCAAACTAGTTTAGGCAAAAAGAGGCAATATGTTGGCTCAAATGGAAGCCTAGACACAATAGGACTGAGGGGCTCACACAGTGTCATCGGGACCCCTCTCCTCTTAGCTCTGCTTTCCCCAGCACTACTCTGGCCGACCACACTCTGCCCACACAGTGAGTCCGCAGGACACAAGCATCACTTTCCTAAGTTCCTCCAACTAAAGTCACAGGATCCTGTCTCATTGGGCCAGCTTGGTTCTCATGCCCATCACTGTCACGGTGAGTTGGAAGGACGGGGAAGAACTAGTCATACCTGGGGCAGGGGCCAGTGGCAGCTGCACCTAAAATGAGTGGTAGTAAATTGGGGGAAGGCACAGACTGTCAAGGAAGAGTAGGGTGCTAGCCCTAGAAAAAGGAGTCGTGGATGCTGGGTCAGTGTGCATCAACAGCTGTCCACATCAGACAGTTGCAGCTGAGCCCTTCATTTTGTAGACTGGAAAAGTCAGGTCTGGAGTTCCTGTCGTGGCTCAGTGGTTAACAAATCCGACTAAGAACCATGAGTTTGCGGGTTTGATCTCTGGCCTTGCTCAGTGGGCCAAGGATCCAGCGTTGCCATGAGCTGCGGTGTAGGTCGCAGACGTGGCTCGGATCCCGCGTTGCTGTGGCTGTGGCATAGGCCGGCGGCTACAGCTCCTGTTAGACCCCTAGCCTGGGAACCTCCATATGCCGTGGGTGCAGCTCTAGGTAAAGCCAAAAAAAAAAAAAAGAAAGAAAGAAAAGTCAGGTTGGTGAAAGAGAGAGAGGAGGCTTTGCCTAAGCCTAAGAGCTGGTCAGTGGACAAAACAAACAACTCAAAAGGATATTGCAAATCATCAGTGTTGTCTCCAAAACCTGAGGCTGATATTTCTGAAAGGATTAAGTTGTCTGTCTCTTTTCCCTGTCCCATCAGTTCTCTTTTCCTAAAGTAATTAAGCTCCTTCTGGAGGACAGATGTCCCAGAAGAATGAAACCTCATAAATGCAGAGATGTATGTGTCTGTGTGTCTGTGTCTGTGTCTCTGTGTAGACAGACAGGAGATGTCTCTTTCCCCTTCTTGTTAATGTAAATTTGAAAAATAAAAAGAGAGAGAGAACATTTGTTCCCTGGAGGTTAAAAGAAAATTCAACAGTCTGATGAGGTTGTCAACGACCTTCCTCTCTAGATTAAGGATCTCATGTGAGAGCTGCATCTTCAGGGCTCAACGGAGAGAAGGCAAGCTCTTCTCCGTGGTTTTGGAACAGATAGGGAAATGCTTGCATTTACAATGAAATTTGAAATCTGTCATTTCTCCCTAGACTCTCCATCATTCCTGCAAAGAGAATTTTTTTTTCTTTCAGGCCCTCTTCTAAGAAACTTTATCTGGCAAAAAATGATAAAAATACCTCGTACTTTTAGGGCACTGTAGCATTCTCAAGGCATGTCTATGTCCAATAACTCATCTTCACCACAAACCCGGGCGGTAGGTCTCCTCAACAATGTGGGAAGCAGAGTGACGTTCCAAGGTCTCACCACAAGGTGGCAGGATGGAGGCCTGAGAACATGTCCGATGTTTTTGGTGCCAGAGCAACTCTGAGCTGCTTTTCTGTGGATCTAAGAACCTTGGAAAGAAGGCTGGTCTGACTGAACAAGGCTTCTGTCCTGACTTGGTCACTGATGAGCTTTAGAACCTGCCTTGATCTTATTATCCCCAGCTTCTCAATTTTTCAAAGAGAGGAATAGCTCTTGTACTGGGAGCTTTCTTGAAAAAAAACAAAGAAGGTAACTGGACATGATTTGGAACCTACAAAGTGCCACTTACCTGGCAGATGAGAGTTACGAATGCATTTACATAGTGGGTATTATTTATATTTAGGGGTGCAAAAATTCAGGAGCACAGTGTACTTAATTTTCTATACTATTTCTACAACTGAACACTATTTCTTTTCTACTCCGTCCGTTGGCAGTGGAAATTTAATTCTAGTCATTGTAGGTATTCTGCCTACTACCTCTTCCCAAACATCCAAGTTCAAGGGGGCTGATGTACTCCTAAGGCCTGGGAGTGAAGGATGCTTGGTGCTGGGCATCACCTCTCAACTCTGGTACCTGCTGTCTCATCTGGCCCTTGTCCATCCCTCTCCTTCCTTCCTGGTATATGCCAGGACCTCTCTGTTCCACCTGATTTACGGATATGTGATCCATCCTGGCATCTGCTGCCGTGTTCTCCTCATCCCCAGCACAGGTCATTTGAGGCCAGCTGGTTCTGACCATCAAATAGCGTCCTCATCCTACTAAGGGCATGCAGAATGTCCAGCAGCTGTTCTGCACCACCCTGAGGCCTAGGAGGTCAGAGGCCAGCTGGCTGAAGCCCTCTTGATCTAGACAGACCATGAAGGCATTTGTAGACGGCAGCTTTCCTGCCAGGGAAGAGCACTTGACCTATTTACTGTCCACTGGATGCTCTCTGGCAAGTGAGACACAGATCCAACTTTGCCTTCAGTTCCCTCCAACCCACCTGATTTTCTCTAGTCCTCATCCCCTCCAACCACATGTGTCATTAGCCTTGGGGGAATAAAGCACAGGGGTCTCTTTTCCAAGGTCATCTCTTTTGACTTCCAACATCCCTCTCTTCCTCCAGCTCCTATAATCTTTATGAATGGGGTGGGGGTGGGGTACTTCTCTAACATCACAGATTCCTCCCCCTTCTCTTATTATTATTATTATACCTTCTAATCTCAATTTCCGAAGCCCAAAATTGAAGCAAAAAAAATTGCCTTCTCTTGCTTAGTTTTCTGGTTCTGCTGTGCGAATCCAGGGAGAATGTGGTCCTCAGCAGTCATAGGTGTGTGGTAGGCAGAATAATGCCCCCTCCCTCCCCAGGATGTCTGTGTCCAGGTTCTGCCTGGAACCTGTGTATACGCTACCTCACATAGTAAATTAAATTCACATATGGATTTAGGTTGCTAATAAGCTAAATTTGGAGAGAGAGGTGACCCTGAATTATCAGGGTGAGCCCAATGTAATCAGAGTCCTTAAGTGTGGAAGAGGGAGGCAGCAGAGGAATTCTGAGAGATGCCATGTTGCTGACTTTGAAGGTGGAGGATGGAGGTTACAAGCTAAGGAAAAGTCTCTAGAAGGTGGATGAGGCAAGGATGTGAATTCTGCCCTCCCCCCACCCCACAGCCTCTAGAAAAGGAGCATAGCCTCATTGAGACCTTGAATTTAGCCTAGTGAGTCCTGTTTTCTTTTGGATTTCTGACCTGTAGAACTGTAAGATAAAAAGCTTATATTTTTTTTAAATTGCTAAATTCATGGTAATTTGTTACAACAGCGGTGGAAAGCTAATGCAGGTAAACAGTTATATGGGGAAAGGAGTCGATCTAGGAGATAGTATATAAAAATTATCCTGTTGTTTTGATTTTCAATTATTTCGCCGGAGACCCTTACCTCTCGACCAGCGATGGAGAAAGTAACAATGAAGGAAAACATCAAAAGAAGAAAGGAAGGAGTCCTGTGCTCCCCTTGAATGTGCTAAAGAGTAAAAAAGAAAAAAAAAGTTATCTCTTAGAAGTGGTCTAAATGTGACAAACACATTGATGTCAGCAAGGCACAGCTTGAAAAATAAGCGATGGTTCCATTTATTCTGTGCGGCAGTATAAACATTGCAAAATTCTAATCAAGATCGAGGGCAAAAGCAAAGAAAACTGTAAGCACTTAATCATGATATCCTGTGGAGGACGTGCTCACCATCTCTGAGTAGCTGCTGCCCCTGAAGCATTTCACTCCCGCTGTGCCTTTGTGTCATCCCGGTTTTCCCAGCTCTGGAACTGCCTTTTATTGGACTCAACCCCAGATAATCTGGTGATCAAAAACATCTTCCTCAGTCCCTCTTAAATGTCCATTCACAGCTTGCCTTCACTGTTCCAAGTATCTGTTATTGCATAACAAACGACCCCAAAACTCAGGAGCTTAAAACCACTGTGTCATTTTGCTGACAATGTTGTGGGTTGGAATACGGGAGGGGCTCACCTGAGTGACTGGCTCTGATTCAAGGCAAGATGGGTGTCTGGAGCTGGAGGGTTTGCTTTCTGGAGGACCCCTGCACTTGCCTGTCTGGTGCTGGGGCTGGTGGCTGCAGTATTTGATCCTACTCTTTCTGACCTCAGCCAGCGCTGTCTCTGGGCACTTGCCCATGGTGTCTCCATTTGGCTTGGGCTTCTTGTGCCATGGAGGCTGGATTTGCAAAGGAAACATCCCAAGATTGGGATCCCAAAACCTAGGCAGAAGCTGCACGTCTTCTTAGCATGTGGCTCCAGAAGGTCCAGAGCATCATTGCAACCACACTCTATTAATCAAACACATCATTAATGTCAGCCCAGAATTAAGCAGAGGGACCTAGATTTCACTTGTCCATGAGAGGAGTAGCCAAGAATGTGTGACCATCTTGAACCTACCCATCTACCCTAGCATGGACCCACTGACTGGGGCTACCAGAACAGGAAGGGACCCTGGAGATTTTCTAACCAGGCCTGCACCTCTCCCACTACACAGATAGAAAAGCATAGGGCTAGAAACATGCAGCAATCGTTCAAGCTTGAATAGGGAAGCAGTAATAGAACTCAGATTTGATCCCTTAGACTCCCTTCCTGGCAGCTGTAATGTCCCATAGTCATGGCCTTTTAGCATCAGCTTCACCCTGTAGCCAGAATTTGACTTAGCAACACTGTATCCAGCACTGCCAATGGAACAGTGGCTACAAGACAGAGAGCCCAGCCTTGTTTATAAGCTGGTTCAGAAGACAAGAGGGGCTTCAGTGGGGCTATAGTGTGACCTTGAACAGGTCACTTTATATCTCTGCACAAGAACATCAGACAGATCTGATATGAGTACCAAAGAGAAGGGAGGTGGTTTGGGAGAGAACCAGCACTCTTTGAACACCCACTGTGTGCCATTTCACTTAGGTTCATTGTTCTCAAATGCTTATAACTACCCCCCCACCCTCAGAAGGGTATTATATCCATGTTACAAAAGAGAAAAGCTAGTGTTGTAAGAGCAACCATCCACACAGTGACTGTGTGCCAGACATGATTCTCAGTGCTTTGCTTATTTTAACCAATTTAATTCTCACAGTCATCTTCTGAGTTAAGCTTTATGATTAGCTCCACTTTACACAGGGGAGAAAACAAAACCGTCTGGTAGGAAATGGGAATATGTGGAAAAGCACAAAGGAGGCGGCGGGGGTGGGGGGGAAGGGGCCATGTGAGGGGCCTTCATAGAAATTTAGGGCTGAAAGATGTAGGGATTTGCATGGACTCTATGGAGTGATAGTATCATTTAGGAGGTGTGTTGAATGTCGGTTCCCAGCCTTGCTCTGATTTCCAGATCCATCCATTCTGCTCTACCATCTACAAATCACCCAGCCACCTTCTCACCTCCTCTTCTCCTTTTTTTTTTTTTTGACCTAAATAGCCATCTGGCCTCCCATGTATTAGGAAGAACCAGAGGACCCCTGATTATTCTGAGATACTGAGAGGCAACAGCAACAACAGCAAAAAATGCTGCCTTGTAAAAAGTCAAGATGAGGAAAGATACACAGTTTCATTTATTATAGGTCGGATGCCTCTTTAGCATCACTCAGAGGGAGGCAAAGACTGGCATCTGGTTCAGTAATGGGGAGAGCAGCTACTTCTCTCCATTGCTCATCCTTTCCCCTTTTAGTGGCCCAGTGGACCTGTAATTAAGAAGAGTGGGGAAGACACGTGAGAAAAGTCAGAAGGAGGAGAAATCACTTTGGAGCACAGCATAGGCCCTGCTGACCAGCCCTGTATGCCTGGCCTCCTGGACGGGTGCAGCAGGGCTGAGCCAGGTGGGGTCTGGGCCCCGGGAAGTGGGTTTTCTTCCCCGGAAATTGACTCTCCACCCCTGCAGTTCAGCAACAGTGGGTGTGTTGGATTCATGGTACAGCCAGGATAGATTCTTGTCAGACTCCAAAAGAGGAGTGATGGTACTTGTCATATTTTTCTTATTAAAAATCTTTATAAATATGCAAAGTCAGGAAGCAAAGCATCTTTATGGAGACTCAGAGACACTTGATCTGGGAAACAGTATTTAAAGGATGAAGCATCTCTTATAACCTCATCAAAGTGCCTTCTCCTCAAACAGGTCCAGAGACAGAGAATTTTCTATATGCATCTTCATCACTAATACGAGTACCGATAGCATTAATAAACATAGAAATCAATGCTCTCAATAATAGTATCATCGATGGAGATGCATCTAGAGAGTGTCTGAGTGCTGGGAATGGGCCAGGAGCTGGGAAAAACACTTAAAATGCATCATCACAGTGAATCTGCATGGCTACGTGATAAGGTGAGCATCATTACTGCTCCTGTCTTGCCCGTGAGAAAGGGGATTCAGGAAGCATGGAAAATTTGACCAAGTCCAACCAGCCAGGTGAAGACAGAGCAGAAATTCAAACCCAGTTTGATCTAACTCCAATGCCACTCTCTTACCTCCTCAGATGGCATTTTCCAGAGGCTCAGGATAGTTCCCTGGGGATAAAGCCAATGTCCTCATGTCAGGGAGCCTATGGGAGGGGACACTTCCTTCACCCCACCCTCCTTCCATGTCCAGGGTTCCATCTTCCTCCTCTGTATCCAGGGAATCTGGAGGAGGAAAAAGGGAATGAGCATTGGAAAGGGAGTAGGGAAAGTCAAAGAAGGAAATTTCCAAAGAAGGAAATTGGAACTGTGCCTGTTGACTCAGTTTGTGCACGCAAGGCTCCAGTTTTGGGGGGGTGAAAAGGCAGGTTGTTGTCTTTTGTTGGGAGCTGTGCTTTCGTAGCTTTCCTTTGTGAACTTCCAGTAAAGCCCTTCTCCCTTCTAGGTGCTGGGGTGAGGGGGATGCGGGATGGGGTTTCCAATATGATAATGTGTGGCATTCTCATAAAGCCTATGCACCCTTTTATGACATTAAACATTTTATTCCTCCCATGACATTTGAAATCTCTATTTTTTCCCCTCATTTTATTTATTTGGGACCCGGATTTGCTGGGTCTGATGGTATTTCTGGTAAGCTGGTTTTATTGTGTGGAAGTCATTATCTGTTCAAGTCAGGCAGCAGCTCCCACCCTTCCAAATCAGTGGGTTTTTACTCTTTGCCTCCTTTCTTTTCATTGGGGAAAGAAGCCCCAAACTGGAGTTGGGGAATAGGAGCTGTGGCCCTGGTTCTGCTACCTGTTGGCTGCAAGTCTGGAATGAATCCCTTCGGGGAAGCAGTAGCCATCAGTATGGGCTGTATGCTGGAACCCGGAAGGGAGCTTGGGACCAGCCTGAGGAGGGACTGAGGAATTGCTAAAGGTCCCTTCAATTCTTGAACTCTATGACCTCATGATCCATGTCCCCAGAGGGTGGTAATTCTAATACCGGAAGGATCTGAGGGCAGGGAAGGGTAGCATGGGGTGGAGGGGAGACAAATATACACTGTAGTGGGGGCAGGGATCTCCATCCCTTTGCTTCCTTTTTATAAGCATCCCTGGAGTCATCATTGCATCTTCATCATGTGTTTCATGCACCTACCTCCAACACCTTTTCCCCTGAGGAAGGTACCACTAGAGAATATATTTCCTCCTACCATCACCTCCACTTTTAGGAGGTGAGTATAGTGCTCACAAGTACAATTTCTGGCATCAGAGAATCCTGGGCCCAAAACTCATTCTGTCACTCACTAGCCATGTGATCCCAGGACAGATCACTTAAGGCCTCACAGGCTTGGGTTCCTGTTGAGTAAAATGGGGATAATAATACCCAACAAAGCTGCTGTTAGGACCGACAGAGATAATGCATACACAGTGGGCTGGCACCTGGTCCTAAGTAAGCCTGAAGCACTATCGCTATTATTATAATCATCAGATATTTCATGCAGGGATGATGAAGGTGGTGGTCGTGGTGGTGATGAGATCTCTGATTGTCTGAGTACCTGCCGTGCTCCAAAGCCTCTGACATGGGTGTCTTGATTGCCCCTTTTCCTATAGGTGGGGACATAGGCAGGGAGAATGGAAGCAACTCACTCAAGTTCAGATATAGCCCTTAAACTCTCCAGTGGGGGCTTTCAGCCAAGCATCCCACTGCCAGAACCCTCATCCTTAACCCAAGGCACATTCTTCATAAATATCATTTGTAGTAGTTGCCTGATTTCTGTGGAGGGGAATGTTCCATCATTTACTTTTTTGTCTTCTTGTTGGACATTTTGAATGTTCCACCTTTATTATAAACAATGTTCTCTGAGCACCTTTGGGCAGAAGGCCCCTTCTGCATTCTCCTTCTTTAGAATTCATTTCCAGAAGTCTGTAAGGACACTTTCAAATTGCATTCTTGTTCTGTGATTTGGGTGAAGGCATGGGACGGATTAAAACGAAAAGGAAGAACACTGTCTCTGGTTTTCTGAAGGTGCTGGTTTTTTGTTCTGGGTGCAGTTTGAGGGTGTTGGGTGAAAGGAAGTGAGTGAGAAGGGAGGGATACAATAAAAGTAATACTGTAGGGAACAGAGCCTGCTGAAGTGTGCAGAAATGCGGGTGGGAGAGAGGTCCATAAGCGGAGGGGTAGAGAAATGAAGCAGAAAATGGTGAATAAGGCAGCAGAGCTCTCATTTCTGAGGCCATGAGGGAGTCAGAGGCAGTGACCACAAAGTTCTAAGAGGCCATGCTGAGGGCCTGTGAAGAAGGAATCTATAGCTGTTGGAATGCTGATAATTAGCTTTTTCTTAGCTCTGAAATGGAAGCCTGGAATAATTGTGTTTGTCTTTATTATAGTACTAGAACTTTTGCATTTATAAGGTATTTTTCCCCATCCAATCTTCGGTCTTCTTTCTTTTCTTTCTTTTTTTTTTTTTGTTTAAGTAGCTCATACTTATTGTAATCTAAAATAAAACAAATTCAAACTGCTGAAATGTATAAAGGAAAAAAAAGGTCCTCTTGATCACTTACTCACTTTAGAGACAACTAACTGTATCACACTTTGGTCTATATATATCTTCCTATACATTCTCCTCCTATGCATATGCAATGTAAATAAGAATTTATATATGAAAGTTTAAAAATGGAAGCATAAAAAAGTATGTAGTTATGTCTTTTGGAGGTAACTTTATATGTCAGAACCACGTGTCTTTATATATATATATATGCTTTTCAAAGAATATTTCCCTTTTTTCTTTTGAAACTGGCTCCCTAACGATCTTAACCATATGCAAACCTTTTCCCTTATGCCAAAAATTAAGATGAACAAACTGAAGCCAAAAAAAAAACATAAGAGCTAGGCTTGGCTTAAACCCAGGTGTCCTTAATTCCAGCCTAGGACTCTCTCTTCCATGTGTGTAGTATCCTTCTATATTTTTTAAATCAGCTTTCTTGTATCTTTTGCCGTGGGTCTTGGGATAATTGGATGAGAAAGGATGTCGTCATCATTATTGCTGTCAATTTGAAAAGTTCTCTTTTTTTCCCTGTACTCCCCAGCTTCTTCTTGAACCCTGCCTTAATAAGCCTTCCCCCACCTGTCCAGACATTCTTGGACACCATAGAAGTTGTCCAGGGATGGCAAGCACTTAGTTTGGAGCCCAGGAAAAAGAATACCTGGACTCCTGCCACCAGCCACGATTGTGAAACCTTTTAGCCTTGAAGTAGCAAACAGTGAGAAGGTTTCATTAAACAGCCATTAGCTTTTCTCCTCACTGAGAAAATAGTACCTGGATAGAGTTATAGATGTTTCTTGGGAAGTGAGATAGTTCATCAAAATTCTGTCCAGAGGAAAAGAGCAGACTTGGCTATGAGACAGAGTTGAGTTCAAATTACATTCCTGTTACCAGGAAGATGGGTGACATTGGGCCAATTGCTGAATGAATCTAAGCCTTTGTTATCTTTCTGTCCATAAATTTGGAATGACCTTAGAATGTTGTTGGCAGAGCCCTGTGTGGGTACCAGCTGGAGCCAGTTATGTAACCTCACTTCCCAGGGTCAGTACCTAGTAGAGAGAGAAGGGGCTAGTGAGCTAGGAAACATAGGATCCTTTGAGGGTTTTCATTGATTCAGGAATTTTCTTCATCATCTTTAAAAGGAAAGGTAATTTCAAGATCCCACTGTCCTGAGGATGATGGAGGCCTAGGTAATAACGTGACCTTCTGTCTCAGTGTGCCTCTGCTTACTGTGTGTCCTTAGCTCAACCCCATATGCTTTCTACAAACTCAGAGACTTGGACTTGATTCTCCCTGGGGCTCCTTCTTTCCCCACAACAGTCCATAAATCAAAGCTGTGCTCGAGTCCCTACAAGAAAGACCCCGAAGATCAGCCAACAGGTGCACAATAGCCATTGGAGAGCTATTTTTTTTTTCATACATATTAAACTTTAGGGAAAAGACACAGTTCTCCATACGGTAGTGTCAGGCAGGAATATTGTCACCGAACTCCATGATTTTACTATTGCCTCATTTAGATAATGAGGCATCTCAATTAAGAACTTATTTGTTTTAATGATGAAATGATTCCATGCACACATAAGAATGTTTAGAATACAGAGAGAGAAAAATGAAGAAAAATATCAGCCACAGTTATACCACCTCCAATAACCCCATTAACATGTCTATATTTCCTTTTAGTAGCTTTTCTAAATGAAAAAAGTTAGCGATTTTATTGTGGAATCTAATAGACATATGGAAAAATGTGCGAAACATGACATACAGTTTCATCGATAGTGATGAAGGAATAAGCATTACCCAGGTCAAGGGTTAGACTATTGCCTGCCTTTCGCAAGCCCTCCCCTAACACACATAGACTTTCTTCATTTCCCATTTTGGCCCTCTTCCCCTCTAAAAGTAGTCATGACTCTGACCTTTATGCTAATCGAGTCTCCCCTTTTTTCTTTATAGTTCCCCCACCTATGCATACATAAAACAGTTTATCTTATTTTTGATTGCTGGTGGTGGATTGCCCAGCATCCAACAAATCTCAGTGATCTAGGTAAAACTGATTTTCTTTGGTTGAGGCAAAAATCGGTCATTCCTGGTTCACAATTTTATTCAAATTTTAGCTGCATTCACAGGGCAACCCCTAAGTACCAGCTACATGTGGGGCACTCTGTTGGACTCCAGAGTTACAGCAATGTACTGTGTCCTGGCAGCAAAATCTCACAGTCTAGCCAAAAACCGATGCTTTGGTCCTACCATCGTGAATCACATGTGGATGCTGCCTCCCAAACACACAGTAAACTCGCCCCTCTCCTAGCAATTCCCTGGAGTATAGTTTCTGGCCTGGGCTACCTCTTCCTGCCCTTTGACTCTTTGGTGCCCGTATGAGCGGATTCATTTTCTGCTTTTCCCAGGCTAGTCTAAAACCTTGCAGGCTTTTTCTAAGGCATCCTTTCAAATGTCACCTCCTGGGTTCATCCTGGGTGAGAGGAAAACCTTTTAGACAGGAGATGGGAGTAGAGAGGAAAAAAGAACAAATGGATCTTAAGCTACTCGTGTAAGTGTAACTTTGGATCTTGGAATCTTCACAGCACCCCAGCCACATGCTAGCACCTCCCCTATTCTGGCGTGGAAGCCAGCGCAGGAGGGGATGTGGCATGCCCAGTGTCCCTCGGGTGGGGATGGGACTGTATGGGGTTCAGAACCCAAATCTGAGGGCCTCTGGTAACCTTGAAAAGAGTACTGGTGGGGGGATGGGTTTCCTGGAGCTCAGATCTCTGTTGCACTAGTCCATGACCTTGGGCAACAAAATGTCAGTGTTCTCACATGCACTGCTCTGTATTCTAACACGCTGTGAGGAAAGAGTTTGGAATGGCGTGGACTTAGCACAGGGTCTGGCTGATATTTCGTACTCTGTAAACCAGGGAGGTTGTGAAGATAAAGTCGTGAAGGATGGTGCCAGGGGCTGAGTGGTTGGTGCCTTGCTGTGGGTGGCAGGGATGTGAGAGCTTCGGTGCTGACACTCAGTTCTCGATGTTGTGAGTTCCCGTCCGCCCACCCCCGTTCCTGAAACGTTGGATTGTGGAACCTCGGGCTCCAACATATCTGACATCTGTCTCCATTCAGAGGTATTTTTTTTTTTTTGCCTTTCTCTTAAATTGCTCTCTGCGACAAAAAAAAAAAAATAAAAATATGCAAACTGCCCAAAATTACACTCGACATACGCTGAATAAATATATACCCACAGAAGCATATGTTCGATGGCTGCTGCTCCCTACTTTTCAAAGCCAACTAGCTTATAAAATCATTCTTCACGCAGAGTCCGGGTGATCAATGAGAAGGTGCGGCGTGAGGGTGCAGCCTTCAACTGCAAATTGAGTTTTTACTTACAAAGGATGGGGAAGGGAAACCATCCAGTGAAACGCAGCAGGCACTGAAAAGCCCATGTCTCCAGTCTGTCCTATTAAACATCTGGGTCTGGCCCCTGGATGTCTAGATCTTGACAAGGCACAGGAGTGAGGAAGAAACGTTCTTTGGAGTGAAGCTGTGTGGCTTTAAATCGTGATTCTGCCACTTAAAGTGTCATATTGGGCCAGGTTGCTTTACATCTCTTTTTTTTTTCAGTCTCCCCACTATCAAAAAAGGAGTAATGTGATAGTACTTACCTTTCATGGAGGTTGAATGAAGATGTGTAGACAGAGGGTTAAGGAAACAGATTCTGGTGCTAGATGCTCTGTCTCTGCCCCCTACTTACCAGTGATGTGACCTTGGATGAGTTAATGAACCTTGCTGTGCATTACGTTCCCCATCTAAGCGGGCACTATGATAGTTTTCACTGTCAAGGGTTGCCACAAGGAAGGGATAAGGTAAGGCATATTGAATACTAAGAATGGGACCTGGCTCCATAATAAGTGCTCAGATAATGCCCAAGGCAATTTTCCCCAAGTGTCCTTTGCACACAGGTCTGCAGCAGGCTTTGCTTGTCAAAATGCCCTTGGCTCTGTGTTATTCCCAGAGGAAATAGGACAGGGGGGCTTCTGAAAACTTAAAAACAAAACAAAAGAAAAAATAAGCATCTATAGTGTTGACCTGGAGCAAGTCATTTCTCTTCTCCAAGCCTCAGCTTCGCATCTGTGAGTGGTGAAAGTAACAGTACATCCTCTTCTAAGTAGCTGGGGAGATTGGTTTAGAGAATGTATTCATAGCCATGTGTCTGGTGTGTGTGGAGAGTATCATCAACGCCCCCAGCACCCTGAAACCACAAAGTGCCTAGGCCCAGGTGTCAGTGGTTAAAGCCCCAAGCTTGACAAGAGGGCTTCTTTTCAGAGCCTCGCCATCAGCCCAGCGGGCACAGCATTAGGTGGTGCAGACCTGAGCTCTGCATATGAGGGTCCACTCTTCCCCTACCTGCTCACCGCGTGACCTTGGCAAGTCCTCTGACATCTCCCATCTCAGGCCCTCTTCTCCCACGAGATCTGAGTTTCTATCTTGCAGTCACGGGAAGCTGGAACCATACTGTGAAGGGAACAGTATTGCAGAAACCTTAATGCACATGTGAAAGGCAGCATAGCATGACCTGATCTGTCAGCCCTGCCACTTGTCCTGTGCCCTCGGGACAAGTTACAAAAGCTGTCTGGGCCTCAGTTTCCTTCTCCGAAAAATGAGGAGAGTACCTGGTACCATCAGGCTGGTACCTGGACCATCAGGCTGGGGTCAACAGTATGAGTTAATATTCATAATACATTGAGAACAGTGCCTGGCACACGGTCAGCACTATTAAGTGTTAGCTATTATTATTATTAATGAGCTATATAAAAGCTATTTATTATCATCACTAGACAGTTATTGAATAGACATTCTTAAGGAGTCCTGGCAGATTTTCTTGGGAAAGTGTTCCCCCGCCTCCCTTCCATCAGTTCTCGCTGCTTCTTTGTACCGTATAGTAAACCTCAAGGACTGTAAGAATGCATGCACTTATGTTTCTCCCCATGCCCCCCTCCCCTTTGGAATAGATGCTCCTTGAGAGCAGGAGCTAAGGCTTTATAAATGCGATGGCCTGGAGGACAGTGAGCTTTGTATAAGCTTTTGCTGAACCGAACACTCAGTCCCTGCAGGGCCCTGGGGAGCTCCAGAAAGTCACAGACGGCTTGATGACTCCCACCAGAAGGAGGCCCAGCTATTTGGAGAGGCAGGAGGAATGAGCTGCAAACAGTGTTCTCAAGCCATTCCCAATAGATCAATCTTCTCCGTGGTTCCCCAGCTCAGGTGCCACTGACTATGAGAAGCTGCTGCCTGACCTCCCTGGAAATGCCTGTCAGCCTCTTGCAGAGAATCACAGGATGTCCGAGCTGGAAGGGCCCTAGGAGCCCAGCTGCCAGCTTTCTCATTGAACAGATGGAAGGACTGACTGAGGGTCAGAGAAGGGAAGTGCCCAAAATAGGAATCGGAACCTGTGTCTCCTAATACCCTGGATCCTTTGATGGGAAAGACAGGCAACCATAAGTTCAGACAAATAGCCACGATCAGCACGTTGTGAGCAAACCCAGCCATGCGTTTCGCCACTATCCCATTTCATCGTGCTTTGCTTTATTATGCTTCATAGATGTTGCGGTTTTTATGCACTGAAGCTTTGTGGCCCGCTGCCTTGTCAGATGATGGTTAGCTTTTTTTTTTAAGCAAGCATTTTTAAAATTAAGGTATATACGTTGTTTTCTAGACATAATGCTATTGCACACTTAATAGACTGCAGTATACTGTAAATGTAACTTTTATATGCACTGGAAAATCAAAAAGTTTGTCTGGCATGCTTTATTGTGATACTCGCTTTATTGCATTGTTCTGGAACAGAACTTGCAATGTCTCCAGGGTCTGCCTACATCGTTTTCTCAGCATTATTATTATTTTATTTTTATTTTTTTGCTTTTTAGGGCTGCACTCAAGGCATATGGAGGTTCCCAGGCTAGGGGCTGAATTGGAGCTACAGCTGCCGACCACAGCCACACCAGATCGAAGCCACATCTGCGACCTACACCACAACTCACAGCAATACCAAATTCTTAACCCACTGACTGAGGCCAGGGATTGAACCCGAAACCTCATAGTTCTTAGTTGGATTTGTTTCCACTGCGCCACGATGGGAACTCCTCAGCGCTATTCATGAGCATAAACCAAGCCTAAGGCTCTCAGAGTTTACCCACTTCCTCCAGTGGGTCTAGATTTTCCTGAAGGTCAGGGACCACCACACCCATCTCCATGTCTCCACAGGACAGGGATGGCATGGTGAGTGGAGAGAGCATGGGTTTGGAGTCACACACACCTGTGTATGCACCCCAGCTCTACTCCTGGAAAGCTGAGTGACTTAGAAAAGGCACTTCCAGTCCCCAGACCTCTTTCCTCTTCTGCAAAATGGGCCTAATGATGGCAGGCTCACAGGACCGTGGGTTTCAGCAGATTAGACTAGGGAGAACACCTAGTGCAGTGCCTGGCCCGCGGCAGGCGCCCTGAGCTTTTGAATTTCCTTTCTTATGTCCTCGGTAGGAATGTGTTGAAGCTGCACAGATGGCTGCCATGTGGGGAGAGTGGCCTGTTGGTATTTCACGGGAACTCAAGCCAAAACTAAGCAACATAACCAGACATTTTATTACATTCCAGAAAATTGACCAGGTATTAGATAGATACTGAGTGAGCGTAGTCATAATAACTAAACTTTTTAAACAATTGATATTTTACCCTGCACCAGGCACTATGTTAGGGACATTAAATGTCTCCCCCCCCCCTACAGAAATTCTGTTGAGTAGATATAATTTGATTCATTTTAAACTGAGAAGCTTGAGACTCAAAGTGTTAATGAAATGACTGCCTGATGTGGCACAGCTACTTAAATGGCATAGGCAGGTGGGATTCCTGCCAGACCCCAAAGTCTCGCTCCCTTGTGCTGGGCACTGGGAGGTGCTGACAAGAGGAGGCTATGCTTGTTATGCACTCTGTCCTGAAATAGCCCCTAAGCTCATAGGGGGCCAGACTGTGAACCAGAATCCATCTCGCGGCAGAGCAAAGTTTGTGCTAGAAGAACAGTTGCACAAGAAGGAAAAATGATTTTTGCTGACTCCAGGCATAAAAGGAAGCAGGAACTTCCACACAGGGCTTTTCCATCCATGATGGCACCGAGTGTTTCCTGGCAACCCTAGGAGGCCGTTATTTATTATCAAGTCCATTGCAAAATGAGGAACCCCAGATCAGAAAGGTGTGGTGACTTGCCCAAAGCCACACAGCTAAGGGGTAGCATCGTCTGGATTAGACTTCATTTCTTTCTGTTTGCTCAGCATCCTTCCTTCTTGAGCTCTGGAAGGGATCTGCAGAGAGGCTGTTTAAATGGTAACTCATAGGCTACATAGGATTCTTTAGGAAGAGGTCTGGGTGAGGGCAGAGCTTGGACAGATGTACTGAGGTTGGACCCTGCATAGCACAGGCACTGCTGGGCTTTGGCCCAGGTGGTTTTTGAATGCAGGTTTGACAGGTAGGCAGGGCGGTGCTTTGGGCAGTAGCCTGGGAGCTCTCCTAGGGGCTGAGGCTGGCAGGCTCTGCCTTCTAGTCTGAAGTCCGAGGCCCCCTGGTGGTGCCAACAGCTGCAGACTGACTTTACCCAGGACTAATGATCCCTGTAATCCTTTTTTTGCATGCCCACCCCTCCCTCTGTGTCAGCATTGCAGGCCAGCGCAAATTGAGCGGCAGCTGAATTGGCACGAGTTGATTAAAACTCCCAGTAATTACGGGCTCTTGACTGGCCGGGTTGTCAGAATCAATGTCAGCCGTAATGGACAGGCTAGCCGGTCCTACTGACAGATTGAGGCTGAGAGGGAGGAGGGCGGGGGACAGGGACTTCCCGCTCACTCCCGTGCCAGGCGGTGTTCCAGCAGTCTCCCGGGACACGGAGCGTCAGGCCCACTCAGTCTCTAATCAAAGGAGTGGTTCTTACTAAAACGCTCGGCTCCTGTGATCCTCCCCAATCTTGCCATCAAAGCAGACGTATGTTAGAGGTGCCTCTGACTTTTGTTGCGGGGATTTGAAGATACAGAAATATGCAGCACATGGGAGGAGACGGATAAATATCCATTTCACTGCCTTCCTTCCCTCCTTCCCCCCCATCCCTCTTCCACATACGGGATTCTGTATGTGATCTGTATACCCAAGACTGCGCTGCCAGCCTCCTCTGAGCCCCCTCAGAACTCATCATACCTTCCCACAAGGCTCTCAGAATCCTTGTGTCACCCTGGACGGTCTGAATACTTGTGACATCACGAACAAGCCACCTCCATGTGGATCAGGAGAAAGAGCCTTCATTTACAATCAAGGAGTCTTCAGTGGTCCCTTGCTCTGTGACTTTAGGCAAGTCACTTGGCCTCTCTGGGCTTTAGTGTCCTCATCTGCAGAGCAAACAGGACCAGGATGACCTTAGTCCTACCTTAGCATTGTTGGGAAAAGCAAAAGCTGCCCATGGCAGTATTCTGCCTACTCTCTGCATGGAAAGGGTCCCTTCCACTGCTTCTTGAATGTGTTTCCTTTGAAGTGACAAGGTATCCATAACGGGGTTTTTTTTTTTTTTTTTTGAGCACCTGCCATTGCGGCAGGTCTGCATCAGGTATGTGATCAGGTTTGTGATCAAGCCCAGAGAGGTAGGAGTTGCTCTCCCCATTGGAGAGATGTGGAAACTAAGGTTCAGGGAAGCCAGTGCACACAACAAGGAAGTGCCTTGGCTGGACTTCACCAGCGGTTGTGAGAATGCTGTGTAGCTGTCAGGGTGTTCAGCCTTTCATTCATGTATAATCTCATGGCCATTGTCTCCTTTAATCTTGACCATGATCTCATGGGCCTGGGCTATTGTAGGAGGCAGCACTATTCCCAGAAGATAGTACGTTCAGTACTCTTTATACTGGCCATGAGAGAAATTAAACGTCAGCTGATTTCTCTTGGAGGATGATACTGCTTTGTCCATGGATAGGCAGGTTTGGAAGTATCCTTGTGATTTCTTAAAGCATGCACCCTCAACTCCAAGGAGATTCTCCATTTTCTTCTGAACTACTTTAGACCTAGCTTCCCCCACCCCTTTTCACAATTCACAATTTGATGAAAACCAAGTAGCTCAGAGCTGAAAGACTTCTCCAACAGTGCTTTGTTTCATAGCAGAGGAAACAGACTCGGAAAATGGGATGTGCTTGCCTGAAGCCATCCAGTGAGTCAGAGACCTTGGCTGGGCAGAAGTGAAACTCAGCACTCTGGAGGGCTGTTCACAAGCATTTATTCAGGACTTGCCAGGATACGGCTTCTTATCTCTAGCATCCTATCTGCCTGTCACTTCCATTTTGAAGATGGTTTCCTCACTTCCATCTTCCAGATGAAGAAACTGAGGCTCACAGAAGCCACTTGATGAGCTCAAGGTAACCAGCAGTAAGAGGCTGGATCAAGCTAGAGCATTTTCCATTACCTCACCCTTTCTTTGAGGCCCCAGGTTGTAGAAAAGAAGGGAGGGGCCACAGTCCTGACTCCCAGGGTCAAGGGCAGAGCAAAGCACTTCCTCCAGCAACCCCAGGAAAGCCCCCAGACCTATTCACTGTAGGAGTCACTCAGGCCCCAGAAGAAGTTATTCTGTCTTGTAAGTTGGTTGTTTTTCCTTCGACTTGGAACAGCTGGTCCACCTTCTAGACCTGGGGGAGGGGTGGTGGAACAGCTCATTACAAATTTTGCACCCGGAGCAATTTGCATTCCATAATTAATGAACATTAAAATGCATAATTACAAACAGAAACAAATGGCTTGGTGCTGATGAAAAGTCAGGCTGGGAGGGAGCCAGAGCAGACACAGAGGATGGAGGAAGAGGTTAGAGAGAGAGGACAGGGCCAGCCTGTGATGGAAACACCTGGGAATCCCCCAGGTCCTCTCCCCCCATCCCCTTGAATCTTCAAAGCTTTAAGACTTGAGGACCCAGGACCAGCGTCTTCCTGTGAGTTGTCATCTGAGATGGAGCAGAATGGGGGCTGTGAAGTTCTGGAGTCCAGCTGACCTGGGTTAGATCCTAAGCTCTCTCATCTACTTGCTGTAAAACCTCAGGCAAAGGGGCAACACGCTAAGGGATGGGGTCATTATCAGATCAACCTGCCCCCTTTCTCCTGCCCACTCCTTGCCACAGAGCCTGCCTCCCAAGGCTCCTTCTGTGAGCTCTAAGAAAACGCTTAGAGATAATTGAATTCACCAATTTTAGTAAGCTCTTCAAAGTAGCAAATCGAATCACTTCACTCCCCTGCCAACAACCCTCCAGTGCCTTCCAGTTATAGTTAGAATAAACTTAACATGCCTTCTCATGGCCAGAGTCAGGGGTCAGCAACTGTTTTGTATAAAGGACCACATAGTAAATATTTTAGGCTTGGCAAGTCACATTCGGTCCTTTTGTGTGTGTGTATCTTAGAGTCTTCTTTAAAAAAACAAACAAATCAAAAATAAAAAACCTCTAAAAATATAAAGAAACATTTTTAGCTCGAGGGCTGTGCAAAAATAGGCTGTGGGGGAGATGTCTTTTCTCTGTTCTTCCCACTAAATACAACTAAAAACTCTGGTGATTATATATAAAACAAATAGAAGACCTTGAAAGGTGGAGAGAGAAAAGCAGACCAATGAGGGACTTTGAGATCCAAGAAAAGACACAGAGGTCATTCCCTTGGAATTTCTTTCAGCTTCATGTGTCCCAGGTTTGGAGCGCAAGAAGCCAGCTTTGAGAATTGCCAATAAACACAAAACAAACAAATAAGCAAAGAATAACCAAAAGCCTACTTCCTTCAGCTGAAGTATCTGGAAAAGGGCAGCCGACCATGACGGAAAATTTTAGACACTAATTATTCTATTCCAGCCAAACCTCACCGAAAGACAAATAATAAATAACAACAACATGGTCCTCTCCCCCTGCCTCCATGTAGTAAAGCCAAGTAGAGAACTAGATTCCATCCTTAGCAGACTGGTACTTAAGCAGTCTGAAAGCGCAGTGCCCTGTCCCTGCTGGGGCAGTGTCCGAGAAGGCCAACTAAGGAGCCAGGACTTTAATCCCCACTGGGAGGTAATGAGCAACCCTCCCACCCCCATCTCGGGTCCATCCAGCATCAGTGGAGACTAAATAGGGAGCCTGGAATTCCACCCCCAACCTGCAGAATAATAGGGTGCCCTTCCCTCTCCCTGCTGAGGCATTGCCACAAGAGGCCCAGTAGAAAGTCAGAACCACTGACCACTGATCAGTAGTAATGAAGCCATCCACGTGGTGTCAGTGGAAGCCCAGTGAGGAACAGTAACCATGTTTACCATTCACTCACATCCAGGAAGATGTCAGTGGAGTCCTCATTGGGAGTCAGATTCCCACCACCCTCCAGCAGTAGTGAGGATCCTTCCTTCTTGGGTATTAGTGGAGGTCAAGGGGTGAAACTGGGATTCTGTCTCCCCCTGACAATAACAACGTTCCCTTTCTTAGCTGGAAAAGGGTCAGAAAAAGCCACGCTGAAAAAAAATATATATATATATTTAGGAGTTCCCATTGTAGCTCGGTGGTAACAAACCCAGCTAGTATCCATGTGAATGTAGGTTCAATCCCTGCCCTTGCTCAGTGGGTTAAGAATCCAGCATTGCCATGAGCTACCGTGTAGGTCGCAAATGTAGCTGGGATGCTGTGTTGCTATGGCTGTGGCATAGGCTGGCAGATGCAGCTCTGATTTGACCTCTAGGAAACTTCCATATGCCGCACATGTGGCCCTAAAAAGGAAAAAAAAGATCCAGAATTAAGAAAAATAATAATAACATAATGACCCCAGTATCTTGATTTCCATTGGCAATCACTTGTCAACCCAAGAACCAGGGAGATCTCAAACAGAATGAAAAAAGATAACAGAAATATACAGTTACCTGACACATATTTTAAAATAGCCATCATAAGAATGCTTAAACAAGCAATTATAAGTACAAGTGGAAAAAATAGAAAATCTCAGCAAAGAAGTAAAAGATATAAAGGAGAAGCAAATGGAAATTATATAAGTGAAAAACATAACAACTGTTTTTTTTTAATGCAGTGGATTAACTCACCAGAATGGAGAGGAATAATCAGTGAACCTAAAGATAAAATAATAGAAATCACCCCCTTTGAACACAGAGAGAAAAACAGATTGAAAAAGAAAATGAATACAGGTCTTATGGGCCTGTGGGGTTGAAAATAAATAAATAAATAATAACATTTGTGTCACTGGAGTCCCATAAGAAGAGAAGAAAGAAAGCAGCACTGAAAAAGTACTCAAAGAAAGAAAAGCAAATAATGGGAAACTTCTCCAATTTAGCAAAATGAATCATTCTACAGATTCAAAATGCTGAACTAACTCAAAAATAAACACGAAGAGGAGTTCTCTTCGTGGCTCAGTGGTTAACAAATCTGACTAAGAACCATGAGTTTGCGGGTTCGATCCCTGGCCTTGCTCAGTGGGTTAAGGATCCGGCGTTGCCGTGAGCTGTGGTGTAGGTCGCAGACGCAGCTCGGATCCCACGTTGCTGTGGCTGTGGCGAAGGCCGGCGGCTACAGCTCCTGTTAGACCCCTAGCCTGGGAACCTCCATATGCCACGGGTGCGGCTCTACATAAAGGCAAAAAGACAGATAAATAAATAAATAAATAAACAAACACAAAGACATCCACACCAATATATCACAGTCAAATTTCTGAAAGTGTCTTTAATTTTTCAAGAGAAAAATCTTAAAAGTGAGGAGAAAGAAACAACATCTATGGGAGAAACACAGTTTGAATGGTGGTGGGATTTGTGTAAGAAATCATGGAAGCCAGAAGGAAGAGGCATAATGTCTTTCAAGTGCTGAATAAGAAAGAATTGTCAACCTAGAACCTATGTCCAATGATATATTCTTTTGGAGTAAAGGAGAAATGAAGACATTATCAGATGAAGGAAAACTAAGAAAATGTATCACCTGAAGACTTACTCTAAATAAATGGTAATGAAAGTTACCAAATAGAATGAAAATCATAAAAGAAGGAATCTTGGGACACTAGGAAGGAGGAAAGAACGCAGCAAAAATATAGGTAAATGCAATAGACCTTCCTTTTCCCCTTCCCTGTCAAACATCTTAATTATGTGTGATGGCCAAAATGATAGCAGTGTCTGATGTGCTTCTAAGTACAGTCTACTTGATATCCTCAGGTTTCATATCTAAGGATTCAACCAACCTCAGGTGTAAATTTCCCAGTTGATTGAATTTGTGGATGTGAAGCAGCATATGTGGAGCATTGACTGTATTCACTGAACCAGGACATATAAGGAACTTGAGCATCAGTGGAGTTTGGTATCCGCATGGACTCCTGGAACCAATCTGCTCTAGATACTGAGGACAACTGTATATTTAGAGGAATATTTAAGAAAATTGTCTTTTAAATGGGAAAGAATAAAGGGACATAAAAAGAAGTGAGCTTTCTCTGCATCACTTAAACTGGTAAAATAATGGTACCAGTAGACGATAAGTCATGCATGCTAGAACAACCACTAAAAACTATACAAAGAGATGTACCCTCAAAATGCTGTAGATAAATTAAAATGAAGTCCTAAAGTTGTTCGAGTAACCCACAGGAAGGCAAGACAAAGAAAGCAGAGAAATGGAAAGCAGAGATCAAAAAACAGAAAATAAAACAGTTGACTTAAGGTCCAGAACGTCAATAATCACATTAAATGTAAATGATCGAAATACACAAATTAAAAGACAGAAATTGGCAGAGTGGCTTAAAAATCATGACCCAATTTTATGCTTTCTATAAGAAATTCACTTCACATATAACGATTCAGGCAGGTTGAAAGTAAACAGATCGAAAAAGACATATACATATCAAACAGAAGCTGGAGTAGCTATATTAATATCATGTAAAGTAGGCCTTAGAGCAAAGACAATTACTAGCCAAGGGCCCTGTATCATAATGAAAGGGTCATCCACCAAGAAGACATATAAATCTTAAATATTTATGCATCAAACAACACAGCTGCAAAATGTATGAAGCAAAAACTAATAGAACTGAAAGGAAAATAGACTAATCCATAGTTATGGTTGGTTGGGTCCCTCCATACTCCTTCCACAGCTGATAGAAAAACTAGACAGAAAGTTAGCAGTGTTATAGATTAACTCAGTAATGCCATCAACCAAAAGGGTCTAGTTAAGGTGTAGAGAACACTCTGGCCCAGCAAAAGCGGAATACACATTCTTTTTAAGTACCTGTGGGACATGTGCCCAGATACACCGTATCCTAGGCCATGATTAACATCTCAATAATTTTAAAGAATTCAAATCACACAGATGGTGTTCTCTAGCCCCAACAGGATCTAACTAGAAAGCAATAACAGATAACAGAAAAATCTACATACTTGGAAACTACACAATACATAAATAATCCTTGGGTCAAAGAGGAAGTCTCAAGGGAAATTAAAAATACATAGTACTGAATGAAGTAAAATTATAATATATCAAAATTTGTGGGACACAGCTACAGCAATAATTCATCCTTTTCCTTAAAGTAAAAGTCTTTATATTTAGTGAGGAGGAAATGTATAGCCATAAATGCATACATTAGAAGTGAAAAAGTTTCAGAGTCCCTGATGTGGCTCAGTGGGTTAAGAATTTTACTGTAGCAGCTGGGATCACCGTGGAAGCACAGGTTCCATCCTTGGCCTGGTGCAGTGGGTTAAAGGACCTGGCTTTGCCACAGCTGCAGGGAATCATTCCCTGGGCTGGGAACTTCCATATGCTGTGGCTGTGGCCATTTAAAAAAGAAAACAAAAAGAAGAAATTTCAAGTCAATAATCTGAGTTCCCACTTTAAGAACCTACAAAAGGAGAGCAAAATAAACCAAAAGCAAACAGAAGGGCAATCAGTGCAATCGAAAGCAGAAAAATTGATGAAAATTAATGAAACAACAAAAAAGGATTCTTTGAAAATGTCAAGAAAATTGAAAAAAAAATAAACAAACTAGCAAGACTGTTCAAGCAAAGAGGAGACACGCAAGTTACCAATACCAGGAATGGGACAGGTCACTCCAGACTCCACAAATGTCAAAAAGAATTAATAAAGGACTCCTACCAATAATTATGCATACGTGTATATGACAACCTAGATGAAATGGACCAATTACTTGAGAAATGCAAAATACCACAACTCAATATAAAATAAACAGTTGAATACTATTATGACAATTGAAATTGTAACTTAACCATCCCCCCTCCCCTGCAAGAAATATCTAAGCTTGGATATTTTCACTGGAGTTGTAAACCTCATTGTAACTCTCACAACTCGAAATATATCACAGAACTAATTGTAAAATATAAAGCTATAACACTTTTAGAAGACACACACACACAAGAAAATCTTTGAGATTTGAGCTTGGCAAAGTGTTCTTAGATTCCAAGATATAGATTTTATGATCCATAAAAAAGAAAATGATAACTCGGGATTTCATCAAAATTAAAAACATTTGCTCTGTGAAAGCTCAGTTGAAGATGAGAAGACAAGTTACAGAACGGGAGAGAAAATATTTGCAAACCACATATCCTACAAAAGTCTAGTGTCTAGAATATATAAAGACTGCTCAAGCCTTAACAACGATAAAAACAAGCAATCTAGTTAGAAAATGGGAACAGACATCGTGAGACGTCTCACTGAAAAGGACATAAAGATTGTAAATAAGCAACAAAAAGATGTTCAGTATCATCAGCTATTAGGGAAATGAAGATTAAAACCACAGCAGGGTGTTACTGCACACCGATGGGCAGGATGGATACAATGAAAAATATTGATGACGTCAAATTCTTTTGAGGACGTGGAGAAATGGGAATGTTCATGCTTTGCTGGTGGGGATGTAAAATAACATAACCACCCTGCAAAAGTTTGACAGCTTCCTAAAAATATTAAACATGCGACTACTGTATAACCCAGAACTTAGACTCCTTGGTCCTTTTTCTCGAGAGAAATGAAAATAGATCTATACAAAAATGTGCTAATGTTTATAGCAACTTTATTCATGTTAGCCAAGAACTGGAAACAACCCACATGTTCTTCATCAGGTGAACAGTTAAACTATAGTTCGTCCCTACTGTTGAATAATAAATTCATCAATAAAAGCTAAATATTGATAAATCTACTCCTAAGAGGTGACAAACTCTATGATTTTATTTCTGTAACATTCTTGAGATAAACATTATAGAGAATGGAAAAGATATTAGTGGTTGCCAGGGATTAAGGAAAGGAGTCAGGTGGGCAGTGGATGTGGCTTTAAAAGGTCAAGAGGAGCAATCTATGTAGTGATGTAGATGTTCTGCATCTTAATTATCAGCGCATATATCCTGGTTGTGATATTTTACCATAGTTTTGCAAGATCTTACCATTGAGGGAAGCTGGAACACACTGGATCTCTCTGTTTGTATTTCTTACAGCTGCATGTGAATCTATAAGTATCTCAAAATTTTAAAGCATATAATTTAAAAAAAAAAAACAAAAAACAGGCCTCTGACTGCATTTGACCTATGGACCACAGTGTGCCAAGCCCTGGCTTGAGTGATCTGGGCTCTTCCTACCTCTCACCCCTTGCTTTGTGCTAGCCTGTCTCAGGGAGCTTCAATTGCACTGGCCTCCTCTGTTCCATGGATAGGCCAACACTTTTCTTTCCTCAGGACTTTCACGCTTGATGTTCCTTCTTAGATAATTCTTCCCACTTACATTCACCTGGGAGATTCCACTTATTATTCAGACTCAGCTCAAGTGCTCAATGCATGCCTCCTTCACCCCATTCCCATTCACTTTTTATCGCATTATGTGTCTGTTGTACGTTTTTACTCTGCGAAATCATTTTCATTTCTTATTAATCTCTCTTCTATCTAGGATTTAAGCTCCGCGAGAGCAGGATCTAGCCTGTCTGGTTTATTACTGTATTTCCAGCACCCAGCATGTTGGCTTAGCACTAAGCAGATGTCCAGTAAACATTTGTTAAGTGATCCAGTGAAGGACTTAAGTGGATGAGAAAGAAGAGAGAAGCTAAGAGTCCTGCTTAACGTTTTATAGGGGCAGGGGTTGTGGTCATTCATTTATCATTTGTTTATCTATCCACTCATGTATTCTTCATTTATTGAGTGCCTACTATGTGCCGGGTTTTGAGTTAGGCACTTTTGGTTGTTTTCTCATAGGGTCTCCAGAAGGGCCTCCCAAACAAGCATTCTGACTTCCAGCTTACAGATGAGACAGGTGGGGCTGCCTCTGAGGTAAAGCACTTGCCTACAGGCTCAGTGTCAAAGGCCTGTGTGGAATTCAGAATGGACATCAGTTCTTTTCCTGTCTCCAAGTTGTTTCCCTTGTTTAAGGAGAGAAAACTGAGGCCCAGTTAGGTTCAAGGCCGTGCCCATGGTCACCAGGCAGATGAGTGGTATGCTTGGCAAGAGTTCTGATCCTCCTCCTTCTAATATGCCAGAATCTTCCTTTTGCCCCAGTGACATCTATCTCTTCCATATTCCCCGGTCAGTCTTATTTGCAGAACTTCCGTTTTCCCATTCAAATCACACCATGCTCTTTCGTGTTTGTTCTAGCACTAGTTCTCTGACAGATGTGTGTATTTCTTCTCTCTCCAGTGAGATGTGAAGCTCCTTAATCATACCCAGAACAGCAGTTACCGTTTGCTGAACCCTGTTGCCAAGCACTTATTTATCCTACTGTATTAGCTATCTATTGCTGTGTAACAAATTATCCCAAATTGAACGGCTTAAAACAAAAAGAATTTATTACCACGTGCTGTTTTTGAGGATTAGACATTCCAGGGTGGCTTAGCAGACTGGGTGGCTTAAGAAAGCAGAAATTAATCTCTCATGGTTCTGGAGGCTGGAAGCCTGGAGTCAAAATGTCAGCAGGGTCCTGCTCCTTCCATGAGCTCTAGAGGAAAATGCTCCCTTGCCTCTCCAGCTTCTGGTGGCTACATCATTGGATGCTTGTGGCCACATCACTCCAGTCTCTGCTCTGCCCCCATATAGCCTTCTGTATGTGTACATAATCACTCTTTGCCTCTTTGTCTTTTAATTTTTTGTCCGACCCAGACATACGAAGTTCCTGGGCCAGGGATCAGATCTGAGCCACAGCTGCAAACCATACCCCAGATGTGGCAATGCCACAACCTTAACCCACTGTGCCTGGGGACTGAACCTGCATCCCAGCACTGCAGGGACACCACCAATCCTGTTGCATCACAGCAGAAACTCCATCTCTGCCTCTTTTTTGCCAGATATGTATGACAGCATTTAGAGCCACCTGATTAATCCAAGGTGATTTCTAATCTCAAGAACCTTAATTTAATTATATCTGTAAAAAACTTAACCATAGAAGGTAAATTTCACAGGTTTCCAGGTTTAGGATGGAGATGTACCTTTAGGATACGTTAGCCTACCAGACGGCCTCATAGGTTTGCCATAAAGATTAAGTAAGTTAAAACAGATCAAGTGTTTAGATGATGCCTAGATTATAGAATGCTTTTCTTTTTTTTTTTAAGAACAAAAGGGGTAGGGGACCCATGGGGATGGAAAGAACTATGAGTAATACCCTTCCCCAGACATTTCCTGCAACCTATTGGGAAGGTCAGCCCTTCCTTCCAGCGCTCACCCCTGAGTCTCTGCAGAGAGACAGATCCAGCCCTGGGTACCACCAGCACAGGGCTCCAAAAGGCCCCATGACTAGGTGCCTGCCTGTCTGATGGTGAATGTTCCGAGACAAGCAGGGGCCTCCTCTGAGCTTGTATTAATATGTACAGCACTTCACTCACATGGAAAATTGATTTTTCTTTTTAAGCACAAAAATGTAGCCAGTTTTATAACCTTTCTGCCGCTTGACAAAGGCCATTTATAACCGACTCTCCCTGTCACCCTTCCTGGCGCCAGTCTCAAATGTCTCGAAGAACTCTCTCGTCCATTTGTAATTATGAATTTTGCTTCAACAAAATTTAATTTCCAAGAAGGCTGACCTTTTTTTTTTTTGTCATTGTGTTTTTTGTAAATTAATTCACGGGTGTGTGTTTTGTTATTGATGTTGTTTAGGATGATGGTTTGGGGAGGGGACGAGGGAGCTGGTTGGGAGGCGACGGACATTGGGAGGGCATTTTAATCAGCGATGTCCAGTGATGGATGAGGAGGGCTGGGCTCTGGGTGTTAATCTTGGTGGACAGGAAATGCCAGCAGGGTGACTGAAATTAAAACCTAGTACCTCATTTTCTCTCCCGAACGCAAGAGAGTTGGAGCTGCTTCTCCATCTGCTGGACTGGAGATGAGCTCAGCCTCATCAAACGGCGGGAAACTAAATTAAATAAAGAGCCAGTTTCCCCTAGGGAGTAAGGGCTTCCATTCACGGAGCACTTAGCAGGGGCTGGGCACACCTGCAAGGGCATTCCACCGAGGTCACTCAAGGTTGGAATCATTGGGGTTTGAAAGGAATCGCAGGCAGCCTGTCTGGTTACCTGGAGAAGTGTGCACATGGCCAGGCAGAGGGCTTGATAGCATCCGCAGGTGCCCTTGGCTATTATCTTAGGGAAGATTCAATTTGTGGTTATTGTGTAGGATTCATTTGTTTATTTAAGGTGGAGAATGATGCTATTTAGAAATATCAGGTGTTCCCGCTGTGGCTCAGTGGGTTAAGAACCTGACTAGTATCTATTGAGGATTCGGGTTTGATCCCTGGCTTTGCTCAGTGGGTTAAGGATCCGGCTTTGCCACAAGCTGTGGCGTAGGTCGCAGACGCAGCTCAGATTGGGCTTTGCTGTGGCTGTGGTGTAGGCTGGCAGCTGTGGTTCATGATTCAACCCCTAGCCTGGGAACCTCCATATGCCATGAGGTGCGGTCCTAAAAAGAAAAAAAAAATAAGAGGTATCTCTTTGGTGATCATTAGGAGGATGGTACAGGGAGGCCAGCAGACTGATGAAGAGGCTTTTGTGGGGATGTAGTAGTCTCATTTAGGACTTAAGGCTCAAGGATGGGGAAGAAGGGACACATTCAAAACAAGGAGGAAGAGAACTCACATTTGATGAGTACCAAACCACACGCCAAATTCTGAAGTGAGTTATGCAGTGCCCGTGATCCAGCGAGTCCACAGGTGCAGTTACTAGGCTCGTTGTACATATAGGGAAGTTGAAGCTCAGAGAAGGAGTATAACTTGCCTCAGATCGCACAGGGAGAAGGGGAAGAACTAGAATTTAAACTCACGTTGGTAGAAGCTCTTTAAAATATATCTGGCTGCCCAGACCCCACTGGACAATATTAATAAACACAATAATGAAAAATTTCCCAGCAAGGTCCATATTCATCGTAGCTAACATTTGCTGCATGGTTGCCCTGTGAACCACAGTGTTCCAAGCACTTTATACACATTTCCCTTTCATTCTCACAACATTGCAAGACAGAAAATGGACAAACGTTCCATTTGACAGGTGGGCACACTGAGGTTCAGAGGGGTAAAGGGATTTGTCCAAGGCCACACAGCTATAAGTTGGCCCAATAAGACTTTGGAGCCATCTCTGCAGTGCTGATACCTGCCCTCTTTCTGAAGGTGGAAGGAAGGGGCGTGATGGGACCCGCCACTTCTTCTGCCATAACCGCCCTGTTTCTCTTTCCCCGAGCAGTGCCCGGAGGAGTTGAGGCCCATGAAAGATGGCTCTGGCTGCTACGACCACTCCAAAGGCATCGACTGCTCCGATGGCTTCAACGGCGGCTGTGAACAGCTGTGCCTGCAGCAGACGCTGCCTTTGCCCTACGATGCCACCTCCAGCACCATCTTCATGTTCTGCGGGTGAGTTTCTGTCCCCAAGGCCCAGCCTGTCCCTTCACAGCAGCAAGGGATACAGGAAACAAAAGGCCAGGACCTAGAGCCTGGCCCCGTTGGGACTGACCTTCCGTGAAATGGCCTTTCTGCCTCTGCTTTTTCAGCCCAGGAGGCAAAAGGCCATAGTATGACCTTTTGTTGGGGACTGAGAAAAGGCATGGAAGAAGAAACAATAAATAATTGATTAATGATTATAATAAATGGAATCCTTGCTCAGGCTGAACCATAGGGTCAAGGTTGTTTTCTGCAGAAGTCTCTTGCTTCTTCTGCATCCACCCTGCAGCCCAGCCAGTGTCTTTTGGAGACAAAAGCAGGCATTTTGGGAGTTCCCATTGTGGCTCATTGGGTTACGAACCCAACTAGTCTCCATGAGGATGTGGGTTCGATCCCTGGCCTCGCTTATTGGGTTAAGGATAGGGCATTGCTGTGGCTGTGGCTGTGGCCGGCAGCTACAGCTCCCAGTCGACCCATAGCCTGGGAACTTCCATGTGCTATTGCAAGTGCAGCCCTAAAAAAGCAAAAGCGAAAAAAAAAAAGAGGGTATCCTGAAGGGGTCACTAAGAGACCGGTAGCTGTGCTGCTTACAAACATGGGCTTAGCCAGGCTTTCAACTCCATTTCTGCAGGGATTAAACTGTGCCAAGTTCAGAGTTGAGCCCTTCTTTGTCTTAATGCTCCTGTCAATAAAGATCATTAATTAGGGGAGGGCAAGGTGGGAAGGAAACAATGCAGGCAAAGCTTGAAGTCATTGCTCACGCTAAGAACTCAGCTGAGTTTTAAAATTAGTAGTAGACTGAAAGAGGGGGCAGGTTGGGACCAAGCTGCTGAGTGGCCTGGGACAGGTCACTGTTCCTCTCTGGGCTGCAGTTTGACCACCTATGAAGAATGATGCCTAAAAGCTCTTCCGATTTACCTTGTTTCCCACTTTGAAAAAGTCTACGGTGGAGTTACCTCTGCCACGGATAGCTGCGAGAATAGCATTTAGTCCTCAGCAATCATTCAAGAAAATGGCAGCCTTCTTTCTTCTCTTCATTCCCTTTCAGTGGGTGTCTTCATATTAGAAAGCATCCTCATTTTGGGACATTCTATGACTCAGGAAAATAAGTCTTTTCTCATGCAAGAATGCCAGTCAGTGAAGTGTGCTCAGTGCTTTACTAAGATAGAAAAGCAGAATAAAGCATTTAACAACCGTTTCAGTCCTTACCAAAGAAGAGGTGGAGGTATGTGTATGAGTTTAATCTCAGTTTAACAGAAAATTAATTTTACCTGCATAGTTCTAGTCCCTGGAGTCTGATTTTCCTTCTGGGGCTTATTTCAGGGTCTCTCCACACTCTGGATACACTTGGTGCCGCAGGCGCCTCTGAGCAGGTGTTAGAGCAGCTCGCTGGGGGCCCCACTTATGCGTCAGTAAAATAAATAAGAAATAAATTAGTGTGTGCAGACCTGAATTTATAGGGTCTCTCCTCTGCTTAAGTGACTGCAGGGCAGTGTTGAGTAAATTATGCATGGGTTTAGATCTGAGGCTTGAATACTGAATCAGCTGTGTTCTTATTATTGTTATTGTACTTGGGGGAGGGGTGTCCTTCTGTTGCAAATAAATGAATTTTGACATTGAAACTATCACCGCCTTTTATCCACAGCATACCACAGTGGTCAAGTTTCTAATTAGGTTCTAATCCTAATTCTACCTCTAACTTTCTCTTAAACGTCAGGCAAGCCTCTCAGGACCCCTGACCTTCAGTTTCTTCATCTCTAAAATTTTAATAACATCTGTCTTAGCATAATAATGTTTGTGAAGAGTGCAAAGTACTTCACATTTATTCCCCCCTTCAAGTTAAGTAATGTGCCCAAGGTCACAGGACTAAGTAATGGAGCTCAGTACCTCTCGCTGTGTGACCTGGAGCAAGTTACTTAACATCTCTGTGCTTTAGTTTCCTCATGTGTAGAAAAGGGAAAATAATAGCATCTCTCTATATAATCTCTATGAGGATTAAATGCAATATATTAATGACATCACAATTTACCTTAATATTTATTTATAAAGCCCTTCAGAATAGTGCCCTGCATAGAGTTAGCGTGATATGTATTTATTTATCCTTCTCTAAAATGAACTATAGTAATTACAGTAGCCCACCATTTGCTCAGTAACTGAGGTGCTCAACCTCTGGGTTTTCTGGTCTATGAGGCAAGGGCAGACTAACTTCCTCTACCTGGAAAGGTCTCTGAAAGTTTTAAATTAGATTGAATGGAGGAGTTCCTGTGTGGCTTACCAGGTTAAGGATCCAGCGTTGTCACTGCAGTGGCTTGGGTCACTGCTGTGACCTGTGACGTGGGTTCAGTCCCTAATCCAGGAACTTCTGCATGTGCTGGGTGCAGAGAAGAAGAAAAAATAAAAAACCTGAAAGACTACATTAGACAGAATTGGGAGAGTGGGGGGAGTATGCTGAGAGCTGTTAAAGTTTAGCCAAGTGCTAATAAACCATACCCCTCCCCCCGCAAAAAAAAGAGAGAGAGAGAATAAAACTCAGGTCTCCTAAAACAAACTGCAGTGTCAACATGCTTTGGAAATTATCTATTAAGGATGCAAATGAGAAATTGGCCACACTTGTTAGAAGCACTATAAACAAAACAATGAAAGCCATTAGCAGGTACTTGTGTGAAAGTTGGTCGACAGAAGTGGCATGCTACTGAATTAAGCAAGGAAAACAAACCCTTGCTCAGAGGGACCTTGTCAACTTTTTCAGAGCTCTGGGCCCTTTCTGAGAGTTTCCTGGGTGCACAGGACTAACAAACCCATTTGCAACCAGGTTTATAATCCGAGCTAACACATTAAGCGCTTCCTGTGTGCCCCAACTGTGCTAAGTGCTTTGATTATATTAGCCCATTGAATTTTCACAACAACTCTGCAGGGGAGGTATTAGTATTATGGTCTCCACTTACCATCAAAAAAAATCAGGTACAGAGGGGCTCAGTGACTTGCTCAGGGTCACACAGCTGGTAAATGGAGACATCAGGACTCAAATCCAGATGATGTGGCCCCGTTATTAGCCAAGACAGATCTGATGTCACTCCTGGCTTCTGGCCACTTCTGGCCAGCACACTTAAACTCTCAGTAAACAGCAGTTATGATTAGTCTAATAGACATAAAGCCATCTCATTTAATCTTCCAATGACTGAAACATATATCCTGTTTACTGCTCCATCTCCAGCCTTAGAATGGTTTGTGCTACATAGTAGGGGCTCAGTTATTGTTAAGTGAAGTTCTCCATTGACATGACCAAAGAAGTGGTTCACAGTCAGGCCCTTTGGCTATGTTTCCAGCTACGTCCCTATTCCTGAATTAGGTCTCTTGGCTTTAGCTCCTGGAGTTTTCAACATTGTTCCCTCTGCCTCTCTTCCTCCTCTGTATCCCCACTGCCACCCATCTGTCCCTGGCCCTTTACTTGAGCACTGCTCTGTTTCGTCTTCTAGTCTTGATGTGGGTGTTCCCTTCTCCAGCAAGTCTACTCCGAGCCCCAAGGGGTGCAGAAGTGAATTGCACACAGGGTAACTGGAGCTGGGTAAATAATGCCTTGTCCTTTCAAGTGGTTACCAGTTAAATATTGGTTTAATATTGATTAAGTGGGGTTAGGACATGAAAAGAAAGGACTGTTTTCCTTTTTTTACTTTTTTTTTCTTTTCTACCCATAGGGCCCTATTACTAGAAAAGGGTCACTGACATTTTGCCTCCAGTTCTACTTCATCCCGGTGAAATCTTGACACTTCTTGCAGACTGGACCTCTGGCTGACTGTCCTGGTAGTCAGCCCCTAGTCAGGCCAAGTTCCTCAAAATTGAGTAAAGTAACCTTTTCTCTGGGATTACACCCCCACCCCCACCCCATGCTTCTCCTTGTCATGGCACTATTGCTCTGTTGAATTACCTGCCTTTCTGTCTGGTCCCTGTCACACTATAAATGCCTCATGAGTAGAGACTAGGTCTTAATCACCTGTGTGTGCCTTCTTGCTCAAGGACTTTTTCAAAGCCACATTTTTTTTTCTTTTTTGTATTTTTAGGACCGCACCCATGGCATATGGATGTTCCCAGGCTAGAGGTTGAATCAGAGCTATGACTGCTGGCTTATGCCACAGCCACAGCAATGCAGGATCTGAGCCTCAACCATGACTTTCACCACAGCTCACAGTAATGCCAGATCCTTAACCCACTGAGCGAGGCCAGGGATCAAACCTGCGTCCTCATGGATGCTAGTCAGATTCGTTTCCACTGAGCCATGATGGGAACTCCCCAAAGCCATTATTTTTGAATTAAAGAATTCATCCAGGAGTTCCTATTGTGGCTCAGTGGGTTAAGAACCCAACATAGTGTCCATGAAGATCTGGGTTCAATCCCTGGCTTCGTTCAGTGGATTAAGGATCTGAGGTTGTCACAAGCTGCAGCATACATCGCAGATGCAGCTTGGATCCAGTGTTGCCATGGCTGTGGTGTAGGCCAGCAGCTACAGTTCCGATTCAACCTTGGAACTTCCATATGCCACAGGTGTGACCCTGAAAAGAAAAAAAGAGAGAGAATTCATCCAGCTGAGATTTGTTGTTGTACCTACCCCGTGCCCGGTCTTTTGTGGAGTGTGAGAATAAAAGACACGTTGTGTACAAGTCCTTGCCCCACCAGGGGCAAAGGGGATTCTGGGGACAGGTATTTGAGCCTTGGTTGTCCTGATTGATGGTTTTTGGTTTTGTTTTTATTTTAACCTTTATATTTTTATATGCACAGCTGGGGGAGGGCGGGGCGCTGGAAGACCATTGTTCCCTTTTCATGTTCCACTCCACTCATCACAGACCTGATTCCAGTGTTACGCTCTTAGAACATTTCTCTGAATCTCTCAGACAGAGTTCACTGAGCTCTCCCAGCAACAGGTTAATAGTTCCACCCTGCAATCAATCATGTGGTGTTATCAATAGTTTCTGATTAATGTTGATAGACCACAGGTACCAGTATGATAAGAGAAGCAGGGAATTTAAGATGGGTTGAGAAGGTCATTAGATACTAAGATGAAGCCTGTAGAATGAATCTTATGGGTAAGGAAGTATCATTTCTCTCGGCGGCCTAGGCAAGTTACCTAGCAACCAAACCAAGTTTGTTTCATTTGTGCTGATGTGTTTACAACATATACCATGTATTCTTCCAGGAGAGTTTAATATTTTCCACATAAATCCACCCTATAAAGAGATGGATAATATAAAGATAGGACTGATCAGAGCCATTTGTGAGGAGAGAAAGAGAAAAGGAGCAAATGGTTTCAGGAGCCTGAAATGCCAGAGTTACTCAACAGGAGATAAATTTAGCTCTGTTCATCTTGGCAACCAGTGTAAACAGAAAAAAAAATATGGTGGGTTATAGAGTTATCTTTGCTTGAGAAAAGGAATTTTGTAAGGTTGTTTTTTGTTTTGTTTTTTTGCTTTGTTTTGTTTTCCAGAGGACATGCTCTTTTTTGGTGAGGGAAGCATACCTACTGCATATGGAAGTAACGGGGCCAGAGATCGAACCCCTGCCACAGCAGCAACCCAAGCTACTGCAGTGACAGCTCCGGATTTAACCCACTGCACCACAAAAGAACTCTGACATTATACTCTTTTTTTCTGACATAATTTTCTAAGTGAGATATTTCCTATGTATAACTATATGAGAAGCAGTGACTCATAATGTCATCTATGTTGTTGACGTTTCAATATTTCTGAGATCATTTAGAGGAGGAAAGTAGGGCCCAGAAGGGTCTTACAGCCAGTGAGGAAGTGAAATTGGGATAGGAGATGTCTTGAGCTACTTTCTTCTAATCTAAATATTTTGAATAGATTTAAATATAATTTACTTTAAAATACAATGAAATACATGTAAAGCTATAGCTCAAAGAGCATGTCCAGCCTCAAATAGTCCTTTCTAGCCTATCTGTTTAATGTCATTTTGATGTGATTTTAGGAGGGAGAGGAGATAAATACATGTGTTTAACATCCTGTTGTTAACTGGAAGCCTCTTATTTTCATTGTCAAGACTGAAGTTGGCTCTAATAATGGAAAACACTGATCTAGAGGGTGCAGACAGAGATTTTAATTTTTACTGGTGGTAACTCATTGCAGACTTGTGGGGGACAGTCACTCAAGCACTTGTTTTGTTGTGGTTAGGCCTGAGCTCTAACCACTCTGCTGATTGAAGGATGGGGAATTTCCTTCTCATATTTAACATAGAAGACGCACTGGCCACTTTCTTGTCAAATGGTACAGTTGTTTGAAACATTTGCAAAAGCTCCACTGTAAGGTGTATTCATGGAAAGCTGATGGAAGCATACAAAGTCCTTGCATTTGTCCAGACGGGTGTTCTGCAATGTGGGTTCTATAAAACATTAGTTTCAGGAGAAGCTCAAAAAAAGGGAGGGGGGGGAGTCCCAGTGGCAAGCCTGTGTGGGAAGGTCTGTACTCTGTAACTGTCCCTTGGAAGTTCACAGAGCCCGTGAGGATAGGAGAGCTCTGGCAAGTCCTGAAATGGTGACACATATTATATTTCATTGGCTCTAAATGCCCCCAGTTTCTACATTTTAACATTTCTAAAATTAGGATGTGTTTTACTGTCAATGGTTTTATAGACTTTATTTTTTATGTTTTAATTTTTTTTTGTCTTTTTGTCTTTTAGGGCCACACTCACAGCATACGGAAGTTCCCAGGCTAGGGGTCCAGTTGGAGCTGTAGCCACCGGCCTATGCCACAGCCACAGCAACATGGGACTGGAGCTGCATCTGCGATCTATACCACACCTGATGGCAACACCGATCCTTAACCCACTTAGCAAGTCCAGGGATCGAACCCCCATCCTCTTGGATGCTAGTCGGGTTCATTAACTGCTGAGCCATGATGGGAACTCCTAGAGTTTTATTTAAATATTGTTTTTCTTAGAATTAGATGAAATACTAGTGATTCTTAAAAGTGTTGAGGGGAGTTCCCGTTGTGGCGCAGCGGAAATGAATCTGACTAGAAACCATGAGTTTACAGGTTGGATCCCTGGCCTTGCTCAGTGGGTTAAGGATCTGGCGTGGCTATGAGCTGTGGTGTAGGTCGCAGACACAGCTCGGATCTGACTTTGCTGTGGCTGTGGTGTAGGCTGGCTGCTATAGCCTGGGAATTCCATATGCCACAGGTGTGGACCTAAGAACCAACAAATAAACAAAACACTTTCTAACCTATATACTTCAATACATAATTTTTGATTCTATAACCCTTTGAGTAATGAATGAATGAATGAGCAAGTAAATACATGAATAAATAAATACCCTGCCTTGACAGTTTATATAAAAGCCATTTGGTAGGTCCCTGTTTCCTTTTTTTGAAAAACAAGCAGATTGGAAGCAGTCATCTATGCTAAAGTGGAATGAGCCCTAGATATGGAGGAAGAAATTCAGGTCAAGGTCCTGGCTTTTCCAAAGTGCTTATATAATCTTGGTCAAGGGATTTCAAGTGCCACGCTTCAGGGTCCTTGGTGGCAGTGTTTGAATGAAAGTACCCATCTCATGATGTTGCTGTAAGGATTAAGTAAAACATGCTCTTGGCTAAATATGTATAAGGTTTTTATGGTACAATCTCTAAAGTCCCATCCAGTTCTAGTGTTTTCTGTAATGTGTTGGATGTGTTCAGGGTAACACATTCATTGCCTTCAGCTGAAATGCCCGGTTTGTATCTTTGTACTTATTTTATGTTCTTCATTTTGGCATTTATATAAATATAGTTTCATGCAGATCTTGGCTGGTTTCCTGTGAGCCCACACTCTTTAGAATTTCTGTAAGAAAATCTCCCAGACGACAGAATGTTCTAAAGGAGCTGTATAATTATGTTGCATGGTAAAAATAAAATTAAAAAAAAAAATAGAAACCAACAACTAAATAGACCTTTGCATGAATCATCCTGTGCCCTGAGGTGGCTTGGAGGAGAGAGTTGCTCACGTTTTAAAACTCAAAAGATCATTTGCCTTTATGAGTGTCTGTTTTGTTTTTCTTTTTCTCTCCCTGCCTTTCTAAGGGTCTTACTAAGGGAACCAGGCCTTTTATCTCCCCCTCCTTCCTCTCTTGCTGAGCCAATCTTTTCCCACCCCAGGCAAAATGAAATCACCAGGTACCTAGGGATATAATATAGCTAAAATCTCACTCTCTCTCTGCAGAAGGAGAAAACCTGGCCATATATTTATATATATGTATATATATATAAAAATTCACTAGACTATGGAATCTTGAATGCAAAACAGAGCTTTGCATATATACATGTACATGTATGCATATGTGTGTACATATATGTATATAATGCATATTTTGGATTACCATGTATAATAATTGTGTGTATAATTACATGTAATGTATGTTTATATATACAATTTATTTCCAATAATGTCATGAAGAAGTTCCCCAAAAAAAAAGCAAAGAAGGGCAAGTTTGGTGGCTTTAAGAAATCTGGATCTAGAAAGAAGGCAGCAACTAAGATCTGAGAACCACTGGAAATAAATTTACATTTTTTGGGGAAGTGTAAATAGGCTAATAGATCAAGTAATAATCATAGGTAATACTAATAAAATCATAATAGCATTAATAATCATTATCACCATAGCTGATGCATTAATTGGCCACTACATGATTGATACTATTTTATCCTTCATGTAAGTTATCTCTTCTAATTCTTACATCAGCCTTATAAGGATTATTATTATCCCCATTTAATATATTGTAACACTCAGGCTTAGGGTAGTTAACAGACTTGATGAGGGTCATATAGCTGGTACAGCCCCAATTTGAACTCAGCTTCAATTAGATCCAAGAATCTGAACTTGACCCCTTGTGTCTCCCTTAGGTAAGGGGGTATGGAATCTCATAAAGTAAGCAAAGTAGAAATTGTACAAGGTACTTTCTCAGACCAGAACGCAGGATTAGATATTAACAGCAGTCTATCTAGCAAAGGAATCTATATATTTGGGAACTACAAAAAGCCACTTTCTAAGTACTACTTAGAAGGAAAAAAATCAAACTCAACTTGTCACCTCTTGAGAAATGAACCGGAGCAGGAAGGCTGAATACCAGACCTACAGAATTGAGTCAAAGCAGTACTCGGAAGCTCCATGGCATTTACTAAGAAGCAGGGAAGACTGAAAATAAACAAATGAAGCATTCAACTCCAGAAGCCAGAGAAAGAATTATGAAACAAACTCAAAGAAAGCAGCAGGAAGAAATTAATACAAATAAAAGCTGAAATAAATGAAATGAGGCCGGGGGTGAAGCAGCCTCACTAATAAAATACAAAAGCCTGTTCAAAGGAGAGAGAGAGAACACAAACACATTAGGAATGAGCTAAGGACATAACCATAGAAGCACAGAAGATAAAACAAATTTAATGAGAATACTGTGTGCAACTTTATGCCAGTAAATTTGAAAGTCTTGATAAAATGCATTGTTTTCTTAGAAAATATAAATGACCAGGTTTGAGTCACGATGCAATAGAAAACTGAAATAGTCAGATAACATAAAATACAATGATAAGAGAGTTTAATGTCTACAATTGAAAGGAAGACATCAAGCCTGGGGATTTTATAGGCAGGTCCTATCACATCATCAAGGATTAGATAACCTCTGTCTTCTGTAAACCCATCCAGAGAAAGAAAATAAAAGGACAGTTTTCTAATTTATTCCATGATCCTAGCATGACCCTAATACCTAAACTAGGCAAATATATACTCACTTATCTAGAAAAATCTAGTTGATGTATTAGAACTGATGGGCTCCTTATGCGGCAGGGTGAAAAATCAGCTTTCAAAAATCAGTAATAACTTTCCTCAATATCAGCAATAACTAACTAAGAAATACAAGGGAAAATATACATGAAAAACAGATCCTATTCCTCAAGTGGAAAAGACTGTGATAACAGAAGCTATCACTCCACAATATGTTTAGGCACACTGTATTTCAGACGTAACTCAGAAATAACGTAACAGTGGCTCTGTGAAGTAGGAACTTCATAGATAAGCAGAGGAAGTACAGAGAGGTTAAGCATTTTGTGCAGAATCACACAGCCAGTAAATGGTAGACTCTAGATTTGGGCTCTCGTGGTCTGGATCCAAAACACCTGCTTGTAACCTCTACAGCCTAGTGGATTGCATAAATACCTATGAATACCACCACCCTCCCCCCCACACACATAAGATATATACAAGACTTTTATGACCTTTGAAATTCTCGTGACTCGGCAGATTAAGAATCCATCATAGCGTCCATGGGGATATGGGTTCTATCCCTGGTCTTTCAAAGTGGGTTAAGGATCCAGAGTTGCCTCAAGCTGTGGCATAGGTCACAGATGCAGCTCAGATTCTGCATCTGTGGTTGTTGTGTAGGCTGGCAACTGCAGCTCTGATTTGACCCCTAGAATGGGAACTTCCATATGCTGCAGGTGCAGCCCTAAAAAGAAAAAGAAAAAAATACTTTTGTGCTTTTATGGCCAAGTATCTAAAACTTCATTGACGCTGTTAACAGAACACTTGATAAATGGAGATTCAAATTATGTTTCCTCATTAGAAGACTCCCAGCTATAAAGATGCTGAATCAATCAGCTGGAAGACAGGCTATGTTGCTGTAACACATGAAGCCTCCCAAACCAGAAGATGGTACACAAAATTGATTTCTTATTCACACGAGGTCTGTAGTAATTGAAGCAGCCCACTTCCATCTCTTCCATCTTGCAGTATGTTATCTGGAACATGGATCTCCAAGCCGACCACAGCAGAAGAACAAAGGGCTTGAAAACTATGCAGCATGCTTCTAAGGACTGAATCTGATAGAGACTTATATCATGTCACCATAAATTCCGTTATGCAGAATCCCTTCCCGTGGTCCCTTCAGCCCAATTGCCAGGGCAGCTTAGATGCGTAGCCTACAGTGTGCCCTCAACGAGGATCCAGTGTGGTGAACATAAGCCACCATCTCCGCCGTAGTTGTCAACAGTGCCCAGCACAGAATTGATTCTCAATGCCTATTTCTTAAATGAAAAAAATAATTAACAATTTTCCCCATTTAGTCTACAAATTCCGTTATAAACCACCCAAAATTCCACTCAGGTTTTACATGCAACTTGATGAGCCAACTCCAACGTTTACCTGAAAGGAAAAATGAGTAAAAACAGTGAGGAAATTTTCACATAGAACATGAGCATTCCTGACAGGGAGAAGACTTACTTTGCTACATTCAGAACAAGCCGTAAAGCCATGATAATTAAAATAGTGTAGAATTATTGCAGGAATATACAGATAGTCAAATAAAAATTCAAGCCATGTATACATGGCACATGCAGGCATTTAGTACATGACAAAATGGCATTTCAAACCACTTAGTGAAAGGATTGCTCTTTCAGATAATCATCTACCCAGTTTAAAAATAATGAAGTTAAAATAACCACTCCCACCCTGCACAAAAATATATTCCACACAGATTAAATAAAGATGAAAAACTATATAAGTACTAGAAGAATATAAAGAAAAATGTTTTTTTTCCATCTTCGCAGCTTCCTAAGCATCACACAAGATTCAAGAGCAGTAGGGGACCAGGGTAAAGAGCTTCTAAGACATCAAATGCAAGATTAAAATACAAGTACAGACTGGAAGAAAATGTCAATATAGTTGGAAGGTGGAAGACAACTATTGAGAAAGTATGCAAAGCATATAAAAGCCAGAAAGAAGAAGACAAGTATCGCAATAGGAAAATTGTCAAACTGCTTGAACAAACACTGTACAGAATGAGAAATACACATGACCATACCATGGAAAGATGGTATACCTTACAGCAATTGGGAAATGCAAACCCAAGCAAAAATTAGTTATTTTCTGCCAGCCCAGATTGGCAATAATGAACATGAAAGATGTGGGGAAATGAGCTCTCTCATTTATCAGTGATAGGATTGACAGTAAACTGGCAGTGCCTCTACTGACAGCCGTTTAGTAGATACATCAAAATTTTAAAATTCATAAAACATTGACCCAGTAATCCCTCTTTTAAGTATCTGTTTTATAGAAACACACATGTACGTAATGATATATGAAAAGAATTCTTCACTGTGGCACCATTTGTAATAATACAGTTATAAACAACTGTCAGTAAATGATTAGGTAAATGAGCATCACTAAAGGTTAGGTAAAATCATCGTGGTGCATTTATATTGTGTGATTCCACACAATCCTTAAAAATGATAGCTCTACATGGATACTGATTTGAAAAGATCTCTGAGATATATTAGGTGCAAACTCATACCTCATAACAATATATAGAGTAATTCTATTTATGAATTCATTATGAAAAAATTTAAAAATATATAATATAATAAAACAGTAAATTTTTATTATAAATATATATAATATATATCTCTAAATGCATTTAAAAACCTATAAGAATACGTAATCATTAACCATCATGACCACTGAGACAGAAAGTAAGGATATGTATGGAGTGAGAAATTAATAATGTCTAATCTTTTATAACAATGTATTTATTTACATTGCATGTGCATTTGTACATGTGTAGTTGTGTGTGTGTGTGTGTGTGTGTGTGTAAAGAGGGAGAGCTCTTCATAGTAAACCATTTCTCATATTTGCTGGGAACGTTTTGGAATAAATGGATGGAACTAGGCTTCATTGAGTACTTGCCATATATTCTACACATTTATACAATTCGCTTGATCTGTACTGCAACTTTATTAAGAGATAATTTCATATATTTAGCAGATGCCAAAAGAAGAGAGAATAGACTTGACCAAGGCACTAGGACAGGCCTCCTTCCCAGAACTTTCCCTAAACTTTGGTCAGGAGCATTGGAAAGACAATCAGTGCATGGGTGCAATACACCTGGGCTTAGAGGAAAGCAAGAACAGAGTGACAGCTTGCTTCAGACACGAGGCATTCTTGACCTTTCAGTGAAGTGATCTTAGTCATGTTTTCTGCCTGCCTACTTCCTGCCTTCAGTTGGGTTCTGTTATCTCTAGCATCAGCTGCTTGTTCCTGCAACCTGGATACATTTCCTTCCCAAACCATATCACAGACCCTCTCCCTTCATCCACATGAGTCTTTTTACAGTTGGATTCAGTAGATTTTCACTTCATCCCGTGGAATAAAGGCACATAAGAGACTGCCTGCTTTCTCCTGCCTCCAGCCAGCATGGCCTAACCAGGGTCATATCATGCAGATAGAAACAACTGGATTTGGAATACACAAGAGTGGAAAAAGATGCCGTTGTTGCTAAACAGACTTCATTTTGAATGCCAGCTTTGCCACTTACTCGCAGTGTGACACGCTTTTTTTCTTGGCTCCTCATTTTGCTTCTCTGTAAAGCAGGAATGGTGATACCTCTTTTTGGGGGGGAAGAAAATAAACACACAAAGTGCCTAGTTGGTGGCATATGCTCAGTAAGTAAACACCACCATTACAACCACTCTATAATTATTTTAAGTAGACTGCAATTTCTAATTGTTTATGCAGTCAGTGTACCATGGGAGCTCATAGCAGCCTAGTGAATTAATATAGGAAAGGAGTGTCTACTTCCTTTTACAGATGAGGAAACTGCAGACCAAAGACATGAAGTGACTTGGCTGGCTTCAAACACATCACAAGGAAGAGATGACATTTTACAGCTGTCTTCAGTTGTGCGTCCCATTTCCTGTGTGTCTTATGTACTGTGTACACCCTACCCCCAGTGCCTAGCAAAGGACCATGAATAAGCAGACACTCAAAGAATCCCAATTTCTGAATTGATTTTTCATAAGCTAGGACCTCTGCTGTCTCTTCCCCCCACCCCATGCCTCTCTAAGAGATTTCTTTCCCACTGTAAACATTCCAAAATTGCAAATGTGTTTTTTTCCATACCTCATTCAAGTGCCTGTTGGGTCTACTCAGGGGCCCATCCTAGTCTCAAAGGCACATCAAGGACCCTCCTGCTGTCAGGATTGGGTAGTTAGAGGCCAACAGAGGCTGCTAACATTGCTAATTGAACTGAAGTGCTGGCAGCCTCTCCATGCGCTGTCCGTGGTCCTGGAAGAATCACCTCTGAGCGGCAAGGGCAATAGAAATCTTGTTTTTGCTACAATCTTCAACCTTGGCCGACAGATACACTGGGAATAGATTCTGGTTTGAGAAACTAGTTGATAATTCCCTGTGAATGGCTCTGTCATGCTTTTTAAAGTCTGTGTGTTCATGGAAAACAGTTTTTAAATTTGCTTTGTGCGTGGATGTGCTCTCTGGCTTCCCCCTCGACTCCTCCAAAATGTCACAAATGACTTTCCCTGAATTTACCAATTTGCAGGATTAATGTGCTTCTCTCTAGACACCTGTGCCCTAGATAGATTCCAGCCAGAATAGATGTTTCCATTCCTAAACTCTGACCTGTTTTGCAGGCAAAAGAGGCCTTGGTTTTAGGTCACCCCCAATGGGGGCATCCGGCACGCGGAGCTAACTCTCGGCTCTGTTTTATCATGCAGTTGTGTGGAGGAGTACAAGCTGGCTCCTGATGGAAAATCCTGCCTAATGCTTTCAGATGTCTGCGAGGGCCCCAAGTGCCTCAAAGCTGACTCCAAATTCAACGACACCCTGTTTGGAGAGATGCTACATGGTTACAACAACCGGACCCAGCATGTGAACCAAGGCCAAGTCTTCCAGATGACCTTTAGGTATGGGGCCGACACTTGCACTTCACTGGTCACATCACTGACCCAAAATCTTTGCAGGGGGAGGAAACCACGGGTACCATGGACTAGAGATCTGTTAGACTGGCCAGCATCTCCCCAAGCTCACAGATACCTTCCCATGAAGTGTTAGAAGTCATCAAAATCCATTCCTTAAAGTTCCTTTTCCATTGACCTAGCCTTTATTTATCCCACCACCCCATTTTCTAACTCTACCCACATATTTTAAATTCAAGTACAGTTAATGGAATTTTTAATGTAATTAATTTTCCAGTCCGTTAAAAAAAAAATGTGTCTTATGTAGGCTATTCAGGCAGCTCAAAAGTAAAGACATTTAATGGACTAGAAAATAAAATTCCCATCACCCAGAAATAGGCAAAATTAAAAATTGGACATTTTTAAAACACCTTTCTCTCTCTTTCCCTCTCTGTCAGTATGCACACACACAAACTTACCAACTCTTGGTAAAGCTTTTCAGAAATTGCTCTTTTTTGCTCATCAATGTGTCAAAGACCTCTTTCCCTGTTAATAAATACAGAGGCACATGAGAAATTGAAAGATGAGGATAGTCTCATTTGAGAATAAATAGAACAGGGGCTGGGTCGGCCAAATCGTAGGAGGGTTAGGCGTGCAATCTAATTGTGAAAGTCTTCTGGGAGAATTGAAGAAACTAAGGCTGTTCTATATGGACAAGAGGGGACTTGGGTGGGATTTCATGCCTCAAAATCTAGAAACCCTAAATTGGCAGGATGAAAAGAATGGTTCCATGTATGAGAAATGATTATCTTTTTAGAAAACTGTAGTTTTAGACAGTTTTGCATAAAAATGTAGTAGGATATTATCACAAAGAAGGGTCTTCCTACCATTTGAGAAGCTGTCAACAAAAGTCAGAACTGGTAAGACACAACACCATTCATTATACTTATCCTCACCCTATCATCTAATGAATAATAATTGTGATTGCTGTAGGAGTGGTGATAATGGCTACTGTTTATTAAGAAATGCTGTAGTCAAGCTCGTTGCAGAGTGTTTTGATGATGATGATAGCTGCTAAGATTAGTTCAGCACATGCTATGAGCTTTCTAGGCACTTTCCATCCACTAATTTATGTCATCCTCACAATGACCTTGTGAAGCAGCGGCTATTGTCATCCCCTTTATCCATGTGACAAGTGGCAATGTTACCTGATTTTCCCCAACCCCCCTTCTAAGAAGTGAAAGAGCCAGAATAATGGCATGGTAGCTTCATCATTAAAACTCTTTGCGATACCATGGCCTCCATTTCACAGTTGAAAAGTCAACATGAGAGAGGTAAAGTGACTTTTTCAAGGTCATCATCTAGTGTGCGGGAGCATGAGGATTTAGATGTATATATGGCTTGACTCCAAAGCCCTGCTCTTGTCTCCTAACCCAAAGTACCTTCTCATGTTCATTTTAGAGAACTTCAATGAAAATGTGAATTCCCTAAAGCTGTTCATCAATGCCATTATCTTTTGCACTTACCATGTCCCAGATACCATGCTGGTTACTTGGGATACAACGGGAAGTGAGATAAAAATGGCTCCAGACCACTGTAGTGCTTAGATATGGGGCATAGTGTGTGTGTGTGTGTGTGTGTGTGTAATCTTAAGTACTTAATTTGTGGCAGGTATCATGAAGTAAAGGTACAGTGTTCCAGGAAACCAATTAACAGCGGGATCTAATTTAGTTGGAGTAAAGTGTGTATGCTGGAGGGGTGCAATAAGCTTCTAAACCACTGCTTTCCAGATGAAGTCTTATTTAACTAATACCCGGAAGATGAGTGGGAGTTAGTATCCAAAAAGGTTCCAGGCAGAAGCAGATGTTCTAAGAAGGAAAAGAACTTGGTTGGCTTCAGGAAATGGAAACAGTTTGGTGTGGTTGAAGCTGAGCACGTTAAGGGAGGAATGGTGAGAAGTAAAGCCAGAGCAGTAAGCATGGCAGATCATGGTGGGTGTGTGTGGGGGGGGAGTAGGTGGGTCTTGCAGGCCAAGTCTTTATTCTAATAGCAAAAGGGAGAACTCTGAAATGGTTAAAGGGGGGGGATATCATGATTGCATTGCATTTCTTGACTTCATTGTAGCTGGATGGAAAGTCTATTGCAATGAGAGTGGAATGGGAAATGGGAAACTGGTTCAATTAGATGTCTGCTGTGGATGCTCCATGAAAATGTTAGTGACTGCAATCAGGTTGATGGAAACAAGACTGAGGAAGGAGATTTAGGGAGATAGTTGAAAGGCGTGGTGGACAAGGGTCAGGGAGCAGTTGCAGACAAGAGGTAAAGTTGAAAGCAGGTTCAAGGGTAATAGAACTGACTGGCAGCCACACAGCAATTTAATGGTAGAGTCGAGTCCTCCAACTGCCAGTAAAGTTCTTTTTACTACCCAGATGCTCCAGCCAAGGCCAATGCTACTTTGTTAGAAAAAGCTGTGGGAGAAATGTGAACACAATCTGGATGAACTACTTGATTCTGAGATTCTGCAACCCTGACTTTCTACAGTTTTAATAGTCTATAAAACCCTATGTTGAACATCAGGATGGATAAAATAATGCTGCATAGAATCCAAAGGAAAAAATAAATTACCCCTTGTCTTTAAGAAAGGGATTTATGGAGTTCCCATGATGACTCAGCAATAATGAACCCCACTAGTATCCATGAAGATGCAGGTTCGATCCCTGGCCTCGCTCAGTGGGTTAAGGATTCAGCGTTGCTGCAAGCTGTGGTATATGTCCAAGACACGGTTCAGATACGGCATGGCTGTGGCTGTGGCATAGTCCAGCAGCAGCAGCTCCAATTTGACCCATAGCCTGGGAACCTCCATATGGCATGGATGAGGACCTAAAAAAAAAAGAAGAAGAAGGGATTTACAGGTTTGCAAAAAGACACATATACGCATAATTTGAAGAAACACTTATGAAAATTTAATTTGCAAAGCAGTGTTCCAAGGAATGCTAGTGGTTTTCAGAGTTCCTATATGAGGCTTTTGAATGAAAGAAATTTGAAGGAATGATAAAGGGCTTCATAAAGGATGAGGTTATGAACAGGAATTTGAAGAGATGGCAAAGAATGAGGAAGGAAGAAGAGCTATGAAGGCATTTTTCTATCCAGGGGGGAATATGCAGAAGCCCAGACGTATTGATAAGTGGGGGGTGGGGTGGGAGGGTAGGAAAACAAATTTCCAGATAGAGAGGCAGGCTCCAACTCCTAGCTCCACCCACAGCAAGCATAGCCCTACTGCTTCATCTTTTAAAAGGGGTGTTTTATCAGGTGCCAGGCACTGCGATATGGGCACATTGCTTGTTTCATGTAATTTTATTTCTCATAGCAACCCTCAGGCTGACTGACATGTGATAAATGATCAAATACACTAGTTCCCATTCTTAAGTGTGAAGATCAGCTTGGTCCAAAAGGATACACACTGAGTGGTAAGATGCTAGATCCTGAAGGGCCTTCATGGCCTCCCAGGATCTCATTTATGTGTGGGGGAAGGGACTTGGCTAAGGTCACAAAGCATGACATTGCAGAGCCAGCCTATAAACTCAAATCTCCTGGTTGCCCTGTGTGCTTGCCTACCCACTACCCACAGACTGTTTGGCAACAGAGAGCTTGGCTCCTTGAGGCTGATCTGGGAGTCTTCTGGCTCAGACAGAATTTTAGCTCCATCAAGAATTCTCCTTCTGACTGAAACACTCTGTTTATTGTTCCCAGCTCCTAAATCTTGGGTTGTCTCTGAATAGCTAGGGTGGGTCTGCCCTGATTTGCTCACGGAGAGAGTCTAGTCAAGAGACCACACTTTTCCCTTTTGACAACAGCCTCAAGATTTAGGGAGCTCCCCCGACTCACATTATGTTAGAGTAGCCCATTTTACTTAAGCTCTCTGATCCTCCGCTTCAGTTAAACTTTCTTTGCAATTATTTTTATCCCCGGACCATGTCACCTGGAGCCACACACTAAGGCAGTTGATTTCCCTCTGTGGGAAGGTGAGTGGCTTCTGATGAGTCTAAATTTATCTTTTTCAAGTCTCCCTTCCTGAGCCCCAGACGAGGGGAAGGCTGCAGCTCCTTTGTCCTTCAGGTTCCAGAAGGTAGACCTGTAAGTTTTTCAGCATCAAAGGCTGTTGTCATTTCTCACCTCCACCTCCTTCCTTCCCTCCCTCTTCCGAGTAATCACTGGTTCAGCCCTCCCAAATAGCCAGCAGGCACCCCACCAGCCGTCCTGCCATATGCCTGCTTTCCTGACAACTGCCTGGCCTGGGATTTCAAACTCTCTACCAGCTAAAGACTCTCCTGTGTGACAGCGACAACCCTGCCTTGTACTCCCCCTGCCTCTGCCCAGATCCTCACTTCTGTCAGCACCTGCTGATGGAAGATATGTCTGCCTCTCATGTTCTCTCTTGAATCTCTGAAAGAGCAACCTGGATTTCCGCTTTATAAAAAAACCTCACATTTTAAGTCTTCAAACCAGACAAACAGTTAAAAGTTAACTAGTTCAGACCTGACCTCTTGTCGTACAGCTGGAGAAACTGAGGCCCACATGGACACGTGGACACGGCAGGTGCCTAAAATACTTTAAAAATTTTTTTTAATATTTTTTGTATTTTATTAAATAGTTGATTTACAATATTGTGCCAGTTTCTGCTGTGCAGCAAGTGACCCAGTCATACACACACACACACACACACACACACACACACACTCCTTTTCTTATATTATCTTCCATCATGGTCTGCCCCAGGAGATTAGATATAGTTCCCTGTGCTATACAGTAGGACCTTATTGTTTATCCATTCTAAATGTAATAGTTTGCATCTACTAAACCCAAATTCCCAGTGCATCCCACTCCCTCTGCCTCCCCCTTGGCAACAGCAAGTCAGTTCTCTGTGTCTGCGAGTCTGTCCTCATAAATGGTCCATCATACTTTTTAAATGAGAAAACTGACACTCAGAAAGGTGAAGTGGCATCCAAGGTGCCATGTGCATATGGTCTGAAACCATGTGATGCTCAAAGAGCAGGAAACCAAATAATAGCCCATCATCGTCATTGTACATGAAAATTCTGTCTCAATGTAGGAATCTCCCACATGTCTGCTTAGTGCCAGAACTCAATATAAGTGAAATACACTAGTGCTTCTCATACTCTAATGTGCATACAGAGTGCCAGGGCATCCTGCAGAAAATACAGGCTGTGGTTCAGTGGGTTGTGGGTAAGACCTAAGACTCTGCATTTCAAATAAACTCCAGGGCCTGAGGACCAGTTTGAGTAGCAAATGATTAAACTGAGAACTTTATGCTAGGTGTGAGCCCAGGTTAGGCCTGAGAATATGGAAAAGGGTGGTTGCCCCTCCATGTGCTATTTGAAAGCAACAAGTAAGTCCCAAGGCCAGTGGGACTAGGGCACTGTGGAGTCCCAAAGGAGTCTCCCCCTAGAGTGATGAAGCACAGAGACTGCTTGCAGCAGCCAGGGCAGACAGTGCCGTCCTGTCGTTCAGTGGACCTCTAGTGCATCGTGTACAATTTCTCCTATGCATCCATTCATCTGCTCAGCCCCATGGTTGGGTATGAGAACACTGAGCATTTGTGCCAATGGGAGAGGGTCCTGAGGCCACATCTGGGTGCCAGAATCAAAGACTCCTCTACAGGACCTCACTGCAAGGGCAGCCGTCATTGGATGCTGTGGAAAGTCCTTTTCAGTGAAGAGCTGGGCTGCAGGCTGCATTATGTCGAAGGTGGAAAGGCTGACTCCTAGAAAATGAGTGAGAAATCCTTTTGCGAGGGGACATTGGCCTGAGTGAGGCTTTATTTATTTATTTACTTATTTATTATGGCCGCACCTGAGGCGTATGAAAGGTCCCAGGCTAGGGGTCGAATCTGAGCTGTACCTGCCTGCTTATGTCACAGCCACAGCAACACCAGATCCAAGCCACATCTGCAGCCTGCACCGCAGTTAGTTACAAGGCTGGATCCTTAACCCACTGAGCGAGGCCAGGGATCGAACCCCCATCCTTACAGATACTGTGTCAGGTTCCTAAACTACTGAGCTGCAGTGGGAACTCCAAGCTTTATTATTCTTAAGCGCTGAGACAAAAATCTCCTACCATCAACCCTCATTAGTTTAATTAAAGACAGAAAGAAAATAGTAAAATTAAGACCTAGTGAAAGATGGCTTTTATTTATTTATTTTTATGAGGAGCAGCGAATTGCCGTCCATTTTTAAACAAGGCCTCTCTAATCTCCCTCACTAATTATAGTAAGAGATGAAAGAAAAATAGCCTCTTCGTTTTTTAAAACAGTTTAATCTCAGTGTTCACATCTCTAAAGATAACAAACATGGTCATTATATGAGGAAAGCAAATTATACACAACATTTTTGAATGTTCTTCAACTAACCTAAAGGTGCATCTCTAATCCGCAGAAGGTGCTAAAACAACAAAAGCAACCAGGTCCATTTTGCTTTTCTTCCCATTCTTCTGCCCAGCCCTACTCCTTTTGGTTGTTTTTAATTTTCTGTCTTCAAAGTCCCTGACTACATTCTTTTTCTCGGAGGGGAAACTCTCTCTGAATCACTGAGGCATCTGAAGAGGAGATGATTTTTAAGAAACCACAGTTTCATTACACTCAAATGCAGGCAGTAACTCAGGCTGGTCTAAGTGCTCAGAAGGAAAAGTCCATAGGGAACCTTCGGAGCAGATAAGGATAGATTGTAATTAGCACAGTAATTGTAATTAGCAGAGCAATTGTAATTAGCACAGTGATTGTTTGTTCATAATGGGTGCTTCCAAAGTGACTCCAGGCAGTTTGTTCTCTTAAGTATCTTCTGCCATTTCCCCGTGATTTTGTTTACCCTGCTAATGTACTAATGTGCTTAGCAATCTCTTTTATAAATAAACACTCCAAAGGTGCAAGCCAGTCCAGCCCCTGGCCAAATATTATACATCCTTAATTAATGGAGTCCACAGCACTGAAAATTTACCATATGCGCGTTATGCTAAGGCCGCGTTTATACATTACTCTCGGAAGAAATCATACCTCGCAAGTCATTTGTTATTATTATTGCTGCCCTGTGAATTACAAGAGAGAGTGGGGCGTTGCCACAGGACTGCACTTGAGATCAGAGATTCCAGTCTTGGCTTTACCACTTGTTCTTACTTCTGATGTAGTAAGCATTGGGGATACAAAGATGGAGATAGGCAACGTCCCTCTCTTATGTGGATGGACCACAGGCTCAGCCTTGGTCAGGTAAAGTGGCAGGCAGGGAAGACTTCCTGAAAGAGATGCTGGCTCAGACCTGGAAGGTGCAATGAACAGTTAGCTAGGTGAGAAAGTACTGCAGGCAAGTAAGAGCACAGAGCACCTGCAGACATGAACATCACGGTGGATTGTGAAGAGGGTAAGGGGATGGGATCGTAGAAATAAACCATGATGCAAGATGGACTTTCAACCAGGAAGGGTTATTTAAGCACCACAGTAATGGAACCATTACTGACTGTAAGACTCTACATGGTCTTCTAACCTTTCTGAGCCCAGTTTGCTCATCACTGAATCAGGGAATATAATAATACCAATTCCCACAGGAGAATTACGGTGGGGAGGGACAGGTGATGAAAAAGTCAGGTTAAAATGTTCTGTAAAGTGTAAAGACATGTGCAAATGTTTGTGACATTTTCCTAACATGAATCTGAGCATCTGTGAGATACCACTTACTCTGAAATTTTGTGCTTCAGTGTACATCCTGGCACATTTGAGATCATGTGAGATGCAAATTCACCAGCATTACTTTCTTTGTATTCCTTCCAGAGAAATGAAAAAGTAAGTCTATTCTAGGCTCACATTACTAAGCCTACGCATGTGTATCAAGAAAATTAATTTTTAGGGAAATATTTCCATTTCAGGAGATGCCCTGAATAGAAATGTATTTAGTAACAATTCTAATGAAAGATGTGATTACAGTTTATTAGATATGAGTTAATACAGAAAGCTCCAAGGGCAGTGGCTAGGGTTTTATGTAACATCACCACTGAATAATTACTATTAATGATAATCTAGTGGAACACCTCAGAGGTGGCTTTTAAGAGTCCAAAATGAGCATTTATTTTTATGTCTTGTAAGATCCTCAGAGGAACCCATTAAGTGGGTAATTAATTAGCAGGCACGAACCAGGAACCTATGAGGCAAGCATTTGGGTACCCCAGTACCGGTTCCTTTAGTGCACTCCCAACCACTTTGAAAGAACCTTAACCCCTGAATCCGCCAGCCGCCTCTCCATCCTCTGCGAGGGTCCTGTTCTGGTACTCTCTGTGACCTTGAAGCTATTTAGCATGTTTTGGATTCTTTCTAGAGTAGGAGGAAAGAAATAGGCTAAAGGGATTGGTCTTGCTTCCTGTCTCTTAATTCCTAGGACTAAATTTATGCCAATTTTATGTTAATTACCAAACTATTTCTAAGGAGTTACTGAGGACTCATCCACTGGAAATGTACAAGCCTAGAAGTCACACAAGCATCTTGCAGCAAAGGAGGTAGAAACCTAGCTTGAAATTAAACTAAGTTGCAATTACATTCTTCTTCAGCCTTGTGATTCACCCAATAAATATACACTGGGTATTTATTATGTGCCAGGTTCTGGAGATGCAAGCTGAGCAAGACTCACAGAGTCAAACACTGGTGTAAAGGGGGAAAGAATCGACTTCTTTTTGGTTCTAAGTTTGTGTTCCTTGCATATTTTTTCCCTTTTCAAGGACCTGTGAGTCATCTCTTTGAAGTGTAATCATTAATGAAGAGTACAGAGAAAATATACTTGGAAATTCAGGAACCCCTGCACTGTTTGGGACATACTCTATTGGTGTACCTCCTTCTGAAGTCCCAGTACTTTTCTACTCCCTCAGCCCAGCCTTAAAAACCCTCCTGCCCTTTGTTTCAATAGAACTGCATTCAGACCCCTCTCCCCTATTTAAATAATCTTGAATAGAGTCAGTTATTGAAGTTACTTTAGTTTTTACCTTATCACCTTTGCTGGGAGTGGGGGAGATCCAGAATCTTATCCAGTGCTCTGTCGAAGCAAAATTGTACTGGTCAATGTCAAACAGTCAAGAAAGACTTGATTCAAGGCTATTGCATTAAGAGGAGAGATGACTGGACTCAGTTCCATTGAAGCAAAGAGTTTTTGAGGCTGAGCTATGGGAGTGGAAAAGTCCTGGAGGACTTCAGGAGGGGGTAGACCAATGAGATAGGACCCACAAAGGGCAGCGATTCCTCAATTTGCAAATGTGTTTCTCTGCTTTCTTCACTGACAATTACATTCAAAGAGATAGCTCCCCAGTCCTTGAGAAAGACATCCCTGGGTTATAAAACTGGCAAGAGGCTTTTAAAAAGATTTACATGTTACATGGCAGAGAAGGAATTTACGGTGACAAGCTGTCTAAAGGAAATGCTCTAAGAAAAGGGAGGTCAGGGACCTAGAGTTAGGAAGAAGCGTGCCTGAAGTTTGGCCAAGCTGGGCAAAGCTTCAGTTGGCTTAGTCATTACCTTGCCTTTAGTTGTCTGTCCCCATAGGCTCCTCCTGACTGTGACAGTTTGGTAAACTTACTGTTTTAATTGATTTTTATGGGCGTTAAATTTATAAAGTTCAAGAACACAAACAGTATAAAAGACATCCAATGAGGAGTGGTACACCCTTCTCTGTTTCTATTACTTTTTCCTACCTCCTTCCCACTTTTACTAGTATCTTGGGTATGTTTCCACTGTTTCTTCATGCAGATTCAAGCATATAAGATTAAATGTAATCCTCCCTTCTCTTTCACAAAAGGTACATAAAATGGATTGTTTGTAGCCACCCCCCCTCCCAACTTAGTCATAGCTCTTAAAGATCTCTCCACAGACAATACATTTTTCAACAATAACACAGAGAACATTCTAACATTGGGATCTGGGATCTCACTGGTGAATGTGTCGCCACCATGGAAAAAGCATGGGCTGCAGGGAAATGAAGAGATCTGGATTTTAGAAATAGGTGATTCTACCTCTTGGGTGGTTGGGCTTCACACAGGTGGTGTCACCTTTTTTAGCCTAGTCTTTTTGTATGTAAAATCAGTGTCCTTATATCCCATTGTGCTCTTGTGAGAAAATGATGATAATAAATAGAAAAAACAAACACAGTTAAAAAAAAAAGGGGAGTTCCCCTTGTGGCACAGTGGAAAAGAACCCAACTAGTATCCCTGAGGACATGGGTTTAATCCCTGGCCTCCCTCAGTGGGTCAAGGATCCAGGTTCCTGCATTGCCATGAGCTGTTGTATAGGTTACAGATGCTGCACGCATCCCATGTTGCTGTGGCTGTGGTGTAGGCCAGCATCTGTGCTCCAATTTGACCCCTAGCCTGGGAACTTTCCATATGCCTCAGGTGTGACCCTAAAACGCAAAAAAAAAAAAAAAGAAAGAAAGAAAGAAAGAAAGA